>JAGPOW010003642.1:33349564-33378649 GCA_030014935.1 Caiman crocodilus
CCTAGGATGGAGGTGAGACTGACTGGCCTATAGTTGCCCGGGTCCTCCTTCCTCCCCTTCTTGAAAATGGGGACCACATTGGCCCTTTTCCAGTCTTCCAGGACCTGGCCCATGCGCCACAAGTGTTTAAATATTACCGCCAGTGGCTGTGCAATGACGTCAGCCAGTGCCTTCAGTACCCTCAGATGGAGCTCATCTGGGCCTGCTGACTTAAAGACATCCATTTCCTCCAAGTGACTCTGCACCATCTCAGGGTCTATGCATGGCAGTCTGGTTCCTTGCTGCTGCCTTTCTACAGTCCCAGTGAGAGACGTGTCCTGCCTCTCACTTAGGAACAATGAGGCAAAGAACTCATTGAGGAATTCAGCCTTGTCCCCCCACCCATCATCAGTTGCTTCTGCCTATTTAGTAGGGATCCTGTTCCACCCTGGGCCTTCTTTTTACTCCCTATCTATCAAAAAAACAATTTTTTGTTATCCTTTACTTGGGATGCCATCCTCAGCTCCATGGTAGCTTTAGCCTGTCTAACCGCCTCCCTACAAGTACGAGCAGAGTAGGTATACTTCTCTTTGGTAATCTCTCCCCATTTCCACTTTTTATATGCTCCTCTTTTAGTCCATAGGCTGTCCTGGATTTCTCTGGTCAGCCAAAGAAGCCTCCTGGCCTCTTTCCCTCTTTTTCCTCGCATCGGGATCATCCCCCTCCGTGCCTGAAGGATCATTTCATTAAGGCACAGCCATCCTTCCTGGGCTCCCACCTCTTCAAAACTCCTACTCTGCAGTGCACCCTTGACTAATCACCTGAGTTTGTTGAAATCAGCTTTCAAAGCATTTTTCATGTACTGTCTCTGATTCAGCTGTTGTCAGCCACTCCCCTCCATCTCTTAAGATCACAGCTGATCCATAAAATGCCCACCTTCGTGGTTTGTTTGTTGCTGGGGGGTTTTTTGTCCAATAGTACATGTATGGAATTGAGTCATTTGGTGATTGACAGGGAATGAGTTCCCAGAAAGTTATTATTTTACTTAGTGTATTTACTCTAGGACAAGATTTTTTCCCCTAAGCAGAAGGGGGGGGGAAACGCCTTGTCTTAGATTTGCATACAAAACAGAGGTGCATTGTGGGGAGGGGCAGGTGGCAGGTGGTTGCTGAGGCTTAGACTCTAGCCCTGATCCAGCAGTTCTGCAACTTCTGCTTGGTCCCTTTCCTCTTTCCCCCACCTGTCAGTTGCAGCATAGCTCTGGTTCAGGCTGGGTCTCCTCTCAAGCACAATGCACATGGAAACTCTGTCCCTTCCTGGTAAATCAGCAACACTGATATTGGTACATGGCACCTGCCTAGCCAATCAGCAGTGCCAACACTGTAGCATGGCAGGCAGGGCATGCACTTCCATGTACTATGCTTGAAGAAGGAACACAGTCCAAGCAATGTCTGACAGTAAGGGGGTGAGGGAGGGAAATAGGCAAAGATTGTGGGGAATGGAAGAGGAGGGGCAGAGGTTGTGGGGATCTGGGGGTGGGGCATGCTGATGGGAGGATGACAGGAAGTCTGTAGGGGGAAGAGGGAAAGGAGGCCACCTAACCTTACCTCCAGCCACTTGACACCCCTAGCCACTATTTCCCCTGCTATAGCAGAGGGAAGGGGATGGCTTGAAGACAGCTCCCTACTAATTAGATTATATGCCTGGAAAATTATAAAAAATTTATACATTTTCCATATATAGAATTTAATTATTGGGGGTCATCATAAATGCGGGGTCAACTTAGATTGAAGTAAATGTGATAATATTTACAATAGCTGTGCTCTTTCAAAGTTCTTTTTTAGGGGTGCACTGATATTTTTGGGGCCGATATTGATAGCCGATTTTTAAGGAGGCATATCGGCTGATACTGATCCAATTTCTGATATGCAGCTCTTCAGCTTGAAGAGCTGTGTCCAGCCTAGTGTGGTGGAAGGGGAGGGAAGAGGTATTGGGAGGGACGGGGCAGATCAAGGCCCCTGCAGTGAGGGAGGGAATGGGGCTCAGGCTGGGGCTGGGGTTGGGGCTCGGGCTCGGGCTGGGGCAGACGCTGACCAGCCAGGGCAGGGAGGGGTGCAGAACAGAGCTGCGAGTGACTTGTTTGGGGGCATGGTGAGGCATGTGCCTTCCAGATCTGTGCGGCATGCAGTGGGATGCACCTGCAGGCTGGGGCTGAGGTGGGTGCAGGATGGAGGCGCAGGTCATCGGGGGAGTCAAGGGAAGGTGGGGGGCAGCTCTTGTCACAGTGTATGGCTTGTCCAGTGCTTGTCTGGTGGCTCCTGTCACTGCTCCTGCCACTTGTCCGGGAGGACATGAGGGGCACATGTGCCCCTGAATCTGCCCAGCCAGGAAGAGCCAAACTCTAGCCCATGCTGCCTCACACACATCTGGGGGCACCTCCCCCATTCATGCCCACCTGGATGAGTGATGGGAGCAGCAGCAGGAGCTGCAAGACGAGCACCGGACAAGCCATATAAAGTGGCAGGAGCCACCCCCCCCCCTTCCTGTGCACCCCAATGAGCCAGGCCTCCATCCTGTGCCCACCCTGGCCCCGGCTGGGAAGCCCCTGCCCCAGCCACAGCCACAGCCCCAACCTCACACCTTCTCACCGCAGGGCCTTGATCTGGCTCCCCATGTCCCTCCCCTCTTCTCCATCCATTACACCAGCTGCATGCAGCCCCCCATGCTGCCAGCTCTGCTCCTCACAGTGTACATGCTGTGCTGTGGCTGCACACACACACAGGCATTTATTGGACAAATTATCAGCCGTATTGGGCTGATTTCTGATACGGAAAGTTTTCTTTATATCAGTGCTGATCTGATATCGGACCGAAGTACTGGTGTACCTCTATTCTTTTTTTTAATACTTTCATAAAATCATAAAAGATTAGAGTTGGAAGGAACTTCAGGAGATCATCTAGTCCAACTTCCTGCTCAAAGAAGGACCAGCCCAACTATATCATTTCAACCAGGGCTTTGTTGAGCCAGGCTCAAGCCAGTAGAATCTCCATCCTTGGTGGATGGAGATTCTACCACCTCCAAGGATGGAGATTCTACCACCACAATAGGTAACCTGTTCCAGTGCTTCACCACCCTCCTAGTGAGAAAAATGCCTAATATCCAACTTAAACCTCCCTTGCTGCAGCTTGAGGCCATTTTTCCTTGTTTTGTCATCTGTCACCACTTGAAACAGTCTAAATCCATCCTCTCTGGAACCACCCTTGACAGGTAAAGGTTACTATCAAATTCCTCCCTCAGTCTTTTCTTCTGCAGACTCAATACACCCAGTTCCCTCAGCCTCTCCTGAAAAGTCATGTGCTCCAGCCTGCTAAGCATTTTTGCTGACCTTTGCTGGACTCTCTCCAAGTTGTCTACATCCTTTCTGTAGCGGGGTGCCCAAAACTGCAAACAGTACGCCAGATGTAGTCTTACCAATGCAGAATAGAGGGGAATAATTACTTCCCTCGATTTGCTGGCAACACTTCTATTAATGCAGACCAGTATGCCATTAGCCTTATTGGCAATAAGGGCACACTGCTGATTCCTATCTATCTTGTTGTCCACTGTAACCCACAGGTCTTTTTCTGTAGCTGCTGCTTAGCTAATTGGTCCCAAGCACGGACAGTGCATAGGATAGTTCTGTTCTAAGTGCAGGACTTTTCACTTGTCCTTTCACATACCGCTGGGGCCTTGATCTGCACCCCATCCCCATATCTTGCTGAATCTCATGAGATTTCTTTTGGCCCAATCCTCCATTTTGTCTAGGTCATTCTGAATCCTAGCCTTACCTTCCAATATGTATCTACTACACCCCTTCTCCCCCAGCTTGGTGTCATCCAAAACCTGCTAAGTATGCAATTGATTACATCTTCCAGATTGTTAATGAAGATATTGAACAAAACTGGGCCCTGGACTGACTTTTGTCATTTGTGGCTTTGGTTGTTCAGCTTATTTTTCAACAAAATTCAAATGCCCTGTTTTCTCTCTCTTTCAGTGCCTTTTCTTTTTTTTTTTTTTTTATGTCCAGCTTTTGCAACTGGTAAGAGGACCAGCCATCTGCAACATTTCAGTAAATGTATCTTTCTTCAACTCATTACAGTGATATTTTTATAGCATGACAATATCGTTTCATGCCTATGTCATATACTGCATCTTTTTGTGAGGGTACTACATATTATTGTATAATTTGTAAAGTTGGCACAGCACTTTCTACAGTACTCCTGCACACTATCCTATTAGAACCCTATCTTATGAGCTGTCTCTGACATGAGTGAGACCATAATGGCATTCCACATATTGTAGGATAAGATTTCCATGAACAGTCACTATATGGTGAGTTGCAATTTAATAGATGCAAAAGATATCTGCTCAATTTATGAGATGCAAAAAAGATATACTCAGGTCTATACAAAACTCTACTCCTACCCCTGAAGTGACTTATCACATGTTTGCACCCCTACATTTCATAAGACACTTTTTTTCTAGGATTCAGAAGTCATAGTTTTACCACATTCCCACTCTAAACAAAGGTCTCCTATAGGAGACTTGCCATCCCATGCAAAATCCAGCTGTCTTAAGCACCATCATTTCAAAAGCAACCCTTGGGCCCCTTTTTATTGTCATAATTATATGTATATTATCAAAAAGGAACCAGAACGTGGGAAAGGAAAAAATTGTTAAAATAAGTATCAAAAACTGTGTGAACCTGGGCAAAAGAGAATAGCAACTTAAGCTCTCCTTTGGAACAATGTGCAAGTCTACAAAAGGTCTGATCATAGATGTATTCATTTTATTTGTATGGGCATCCATTGCCTGCACACCTGTGTGCCTTATGCTAAAACAAACAGCAGTTACAAAACATGTCTCTTTTGAAGATTACCAACATGCTGCTGGTGAAACGGTCCAATAACTAACTGAAAGCCAAACACTCATCTCACGCTATACCTGACAATATGCCAGGTCTGGCAATTTGCCAGGAGGAGGAGTTTCCACAGGCATAGTCCCAGTACTACAAGCACCTCAACTCTTCTTCTGGAACAGTCTGTCCTGGAACAATTGGCATCAGAAAATGCCTACATTCCATAAAGGCACTAACATCCTGAACACAGAATAATGAGTTCATGTTGCAGTAGTACATTTAGGGAGGGACAAGCTGTCAACTTATTCAGATCCATGCCATTAAGAGGGAAATAATACTTTTCAAAGCCCTGAACTATAGAAGGAAACAGAACAGTGTCAAGGAAATAAATCACACCTGGGATTTGATTGCCCACAATTGGTGTATGAATAACTGGAAATTTTTACCATGGACTTGCTTGGGCTCTAATTCACATACATAACACCATGCACCATTTAAAAATGGGCAACTGGATTAAATATTAGCTACAAATTGAGGGGTACATTTCAAAGCTAAGTACATTACAAATTATCCAGCCTTTCAGTCCACAAACTTGTAAGTCAATTTGTTTGACTGGGGTAGCCCAAGGCTCCTGCTGGGCCTTAAACCTGGAGGTTCCTGGCTAGAGGAGCTTGCCCCTCTATTCAGAGTCAGATCAATCACTACTTTGGGGGTCAAGAAGGAATTTTACCCCATGATCAGGTTGGTATGGACTGTGATGGGGTTTGTCTTCCTCTGTAGCCAGGGCATGACTCTCTTTCTTGGATCGTTCAAACGTGTTTTAACAGCCTTTGCAGCAGCAGGACATTGGCTGTTATGGTTCCCCTGCTTTATCTGTGGCAGTTTAGGGTGTTATCTCTTGCAGTTGTATCAGTGTTGACTAGTTACTTGCATTATAATAGTTTTGCTAAAAGGTTAGACCAGGAGCAGACAATTATTTCAGTTGGAGGGCTGCTTAACAAATTTTGGTGAGCTGTTGAGGGCTGCAGGGGTAGCCTGCTCCTTAGCAGGTATCCCACCCCATGGTCACCATTTTGGGACTGGAAGTCTCAGCCCCCAACCTTTGTCACTGGAAGTCCCTCCCCTTGCCCCAGAAGTATGTTTTTTGGGAGGGAGGGTGCTGCCATCTTGAAACGGGGTAAAAATAAATCCTATTATTAAAAAAATCAAGTATTTACTATAAGTTATTTTAATTTTATTTTTAAAAATTTTTTTGTCCTGATTTATGTGTGTTTCGATATTGTATCTAGAGGGAATTGCATAATAGCTCAAAATACAGTCATACACTTGTATATTGTGTGTGGGGTAAGGGTGTGCATATGATGGGCGTGGCTGGGGCGTATGTGTGTGTGTGAGGGGATGTGGGGGATGCATGTGTTGTGTGGTTATGGTGGGTGGGGTGGGGGGGTGAGTGTGGAGGGATGTGGGTGTGGGGTATGTGGTTGGGGTTGAGGCAGTGGGAGGGTGTGGATGTGTTAGGAGTTATAGTGGAGGGTGGGGGTGTGTGCATGAAGGAGGTGGTCCTTGGAGTCTCTGGAGTGTGCCAGTTCCTGGATCTGCATGTGGTGTCAGTGAGTGGGTCAGCTCCACCTGACCCCATAGCACGCAGCTCCCTGTGATCTCACCCCAGTCCCTGTTGGCAAATGGCCAACCACACTCAGCCCAGTAACACTCCTGCCCAAGTCCCTGGCCACATATGGTGGCAGGGTGTGGGGTCAGCCCTACCCAGTCCCATATGATGCAGCTCCTGTGCTCCTGCCCAAGTGCCTGGTTGCCAGTGGCAGCAGCACGTGGGACCAGCCCAGCCCAGCTCAGCCCCATAGTGCTCCCACCCAAGTCCCCAGCTATATGTGGTGGCAGCTTGTGGGCTAGCCCCAACAAGCACCATAGTGTGCAGCTCCTGCACTCTTGCCTGAGTCCCCAGCTGCACCAGTGGGGCCCATACCTGAAATTCCCACTCTCACAGGCAGGGAGGCTCAGAGGTCACCAGCAAAAGTCTCTGCCAGGCAGAGGCTTCTTGTCTCTAGTATCCCATAGCTCCGGGCTGGGGGTGGGTCAGGCCAGGGCAGTATGAGGGGGAGGGGGTTAGCAAGCAGAACCACACCTCTGAAGGCTTGCAGAAGGGAAGTCCAGGGCCAGGGCTTACAGAGGGGCCCCATGGGCCAGATGGAATTGCCTGGCAGGCCAGATCCAGCCCACAGGCTGTATTTTGCCTGCCCTTGGGTTAAACAATAGATTAGCATAGGATGGTTTGGATAGAGATTGTCAGGGTCTCTGGTCAGATGTGCCCAGCTAGGCCAAGTACCTGAATTAATGCATCTGCCCCAAATCCCTGCCTAATGTTGTTGCCTCAGTTTTCTGCAGCTGGATTTGTTGCTGAAAGTGCCACTCACTTCTTATGAGCGTACATTTAATTTCACACTGCAAGCATGCCTTCCCACAGCCTTATTCTGTCCCAGCAAGTGTCATGCTCACTGTTCTCTGTTCTCCCAGCCCCTGACTTGGCTTCAGCTTTTCCTGACCCTGACCTTGGATTTCCCCTTGGAACTTGGTACTGGCTCTCTGACCCCTGATTTTGGATCTTGACTCACTTACTGGGCTATGCCTCTTGGATCTCCTCTTTCAGCTCTCCTGGAACTTTATCTCAATGCTTTCCACCCTTATGGCCCAGACCCTGACCTGATGTTTGGATAATCTGTGCTTTTGCCTTGCTGACCCCCAAGTCCCTCCTAGTGGCCTATTACAGACCTGGCTGCCTATGTCTTGACTGAATCCTTATGGGGTGATCTTGTCTTAGGCAATGGGTTGGACTAAGTGACCTCTGCAGGTCCCTTGCAGTCCTATTTCTATATGATTCTGTAAGCGGAAATGGTCACATGTGCAGGCAAATCATGGCTGAAGAGAGACCATAAAAATGTTATTGCGAACTGCAATGGATTCAGCATCGCCTCAGGCATGTTGTCTTATGTGTAAAACTAATCAACTTACCTCTACAACAAGAGCAGAAGGCACACATGCAGCTCTACCCCATCCTTGTAAGTATCTTTTCCATTTTACCTGTAAGAGAGCAGCACAACAGAAAAATTGATGGATCTTGCACTGCAGTGTGGAAAACAGACAGAGATCTGAGTCTCTTTCACATATGACACTGAAGATCAAAACATCTATTGTCTCACACATGGAATGGAAGGGATCAAAAGATGATTCTCTGGGGTACTTTGTATAAAAAATCCTCTAAGGACAGGACCATGTTAACCAATAAGCAAATGAATCCTGGACATACAGTATAATGCATAAGTAGTGTGGAATACTAAGAAAAAGAAGAATATGAAGTATATTCTTGTTTAATTCAGGATTGAAGGGCCAAGGGGAGAAGTTAAATCACTGATAATAGGAATCTTCATGTAGGAAATGTACTTCTGTACTAGGTCTCTTGGAAGAAGTCAATGCACGAGAGTGAGATGGAGTAAAGATATAGAGGTGGGACACTAGGGCTGCATCCACACATGCAGGGTCATGCACAAATAGTATCAGTACAAATAGTAGTAGCACAAATTTGTGCTGCTAATTTGTGCCTCAGTACACGTGCCTGAACATATGCTTTATCAGAGGACAAATTGTGCCACTTAGGGCAAAATGCCCATGCCCAGCTCCTAGCTTTTCAGCCAGGGGGACCTGGCAGGGGGTCTGACACGATGATCCATTGAGGTCCCTTCCGACTTTACAAATCTATGAATCTATGAATCTAGGAATACGGTTGCAGGCAAGGACCACCCCCTCCAATGGTGGCACATGGGAGCCAAAGTGCGTGAGCCATCACCCCCCATCTGCAGGCCCACCCCCCCTCAGTAGGGCACTGGCCTTCTTGCCATCTGCAGGCTGCCCAGAAGCCTCCACCCCCACCCACTGCCAGGACTACAACAACATAGATAGTGTGGCTGTTGTGAAAATAAAAGCAACTTTATTTCCCCTTCCCATTCCCCAAAACTTCCCCAACACCAACAGTTCAACAATCCAACAGTACCCAACATGAGACCCTCCACAACTCCACCACCATTCATCCAGGCCCCCACCCATGTACAAACCCACTCAAAACCAGAAATAAACTGAAACTTTTTACACAAGAACCAGGGGGAAGAGAGGGTCCTTAGGAGTGGGTGAAACACCAGGAGAGGAGGCAACAGGGAGGAGGGAATCAGGGGTTGGCAGCCCCTCAGGCCTGAGTCTGTCCTTGGCTCTGTGAGCCACCACCCCATGTGCAGGGGTGATGCCAATGTGGCTGAGGCCCTGGTTGCTCTGGGGAGGAGGGTGGACGCTCCTCCTCAGAGGCAGACACTGAAGCTAGGCCTAGGACCAGAAAGGGGAAAGGCAGGATTGGCATCTCTGATGGCTGCAGAAGGCTCATGGGGCTTGCTGGAGTGCCAGTTGAGCCACCAGTCAGGCAACATTCTCCCAGCCAAGCCCTGTAGGACAGCTGTGTCGATGAAGGCCTGCAGTTTCCCCAACTCCTTGTAGCTGTCCTGGTCCAGCTACCTCTCCTTCCTTATCTCTAGGTAGCGAAGGAGAAGCCAGGGGTGGTCTGTGGTTGTGGGGCCAATGATTCTGGCCAACTCCTTATAATGGGCCCCACCCCTGAGCACTGGTTGGCATTGTGTACAGCATGAAATTGTCTGCACAATGCTTTGGATTTGCTTCTGTGCTGCTGTCATGTCTTGGCATGCCCCTACTCAGCTATCTGTGCAGCAATCATCCAGTAAATATGTTTGTTACAGTGTCCCTGGATGAACTACTGTAGGGGGCCTCTTGGCCCCAAATGACCAGGAGACTTCCACCTGGGTCCCTGGTGTCTGACCTGGGCAGGCTTCTGCAGTTGGGTCCCCTCATCTGCCATGGCATGGTTGCTCATGCTGCCCGGAGTGGACTCTAGTGCCTCCTGCTGCTCAGTGGTACATGTAGCTGTGGCCTGGTTGGCCCTCAGGCAGAAGTCCTGCTTGCTATGGCCCAGGCCTCTGGAGCAGTGGCATGGCTACCCTATGTGCCCAGTTCTAAGGCAGCCCAGCTGGCCCTGAGTGCCTCTTTGGGGACAGAACAGGCTCTGGATGCCTGGCAAGTTCAGCAACAGGCAGCTATGAGCCCTGCCACACTTGTTTGCTTCTAGCATGCCACGCTGAGTGCTGGAGCAGCAGGGTCTCAAATGGATCAGTAGAGATTCCTGGCTGGCAGCCATAACATCATATTGGAAGACCAGGCCTCTGCTTGTCCTGGCACATGCTTTATTCGTGTGCTCTGTGCTGCTTTTCCCCCTCAATACTTAGTTATTTGCTACCGGAAATCCCAGTAGCAAATGTTGACTCCATGCTGCAAATTAGCAGCACGGCACACATTTTAACATTCAACCTGTAAAGTTTGTGCTGCCACAAAGAAGTTTGCAATTCCACAAACTTCACATGCCTTCATATATGGAAGTGGCCTATGTCTAGAAATAGACATCCCCAAATGAAATGGATCAGCAATGTTGGGATGTCTCCCAGCACTGCTGACCTGCTTCACTGGGTGAACTGCATGTTACCTAACGTCCTGCCTGTTGATCTTACAGGGTAAGTTTTATGTCAGCCCAAAGGCAACAAAAGGAGAAATGTTTCCACCCTATACAGCACCTGGCCCATTGGTCTGGATTCATCAGCTGGCCTCAGTAAGGAGGAGCAACTGTGTCCCTGCCATGCATAGGGGAAGAGCGGTGTGCCAGCTCGAGAGGATTAAGGAAAGGAAAGGATAGTGGTGGATCAGAAGAGGAGATATTTACTTGGGTGGAGCTGCTATCCTGGCTCAAGAAAGTTGAATGGGGGAAGGGCTACAGCAGAGAGTCTACAGTAAGGGTGAATTTGGTTCTATGCTTTTAAACTAGTGTTTGTTTAATTTTGGGATTAATTTTCCATTTTGGGGAGATAGAGACATGAAAGAGTAAGCTGAACAGAAAGTGATATCCTTACCCAAAATTAAAGATATAGGAAGAGATCCATGTTGATCTATTAAAGTTTTAGAGCATATTAAACAATCTTCTCCTCTACTAATAATCTTGTCAAAGTCAGAAATGTGGTTATAACTTAGCAGCCTCCTCAAGAAGACTAATGTCTCAAACTGGACAGTTTGTAATTTTCAATACTAGAGCTTTCCTTCTGATTATTAATAGCTGCCCTAAGCCGTAGTTAAAGTAAGCAAGCCAACTATAACGGAATGAATAGTAAGCAGAAAGCATTCAGCTGTGAACAAATATGTTAGTAATGGAACATACAAATCTCAATGAAGAAATGATTCTCTTGGCCGCCTTTAAATGCATATCGCAAAATATATGATTTCTCAAATCATCAGGAAAAATAACAAAATTAATTTTTTAATGTTGGCTTTCCCTGAGTAAGTTTTTCCCCCACACATGATACACCCGCTTGGTTCCCCAGAGGAAAAAAAACCCACGCTTTTAAACTAATTACACAATTATCTTACAGACTAGGGAAAAAGACTGTTATTGTTATTGTAATTTCTGTTCTTGAATATTCCTGGGACACTGAGCTACTATGGTTACAGGAGCTATGTAAATACCTAGATATATAGTTTTCGTATAAACAGAAGCCTAAAAAGCATGTTTGCATTTAGTTAAGATAACTCACTTTTTACATTTATTGGAAATCTTTCTTCTGTCAGTATGGTGAATTTAATGTCAATTCCAGACATTCATAAACTAGAATAAACTTTGACTGTATGACCTAGTAACACTCATGAATTTAGGCTATTTGTATGTCAAATCAGGGAACAACAAGCTATACTAGGGGAATAATATAGAGAAAAGAAAGGTTTCAGAATAAAAAAGTAAACCTCAATTATAGTTTGGCTGAGAGTCAAAACCTAAAATTCTAATGGCTAAATTCATTTCAGTGGGGTTCTTGTTAACAGATCATCTAAACTTTGTATCTGTCAGTGCCACTCTACACAGGGGTAGCCAAGTTATCCTTTAATAAATGGAGCCTCTATTGAGCCATCCTGGTTAAAAAGGCTTTCAGAGCTGTTTATTATCTGACCTGTTTGTTGCTCTGAACAAAATACAGAGTGTAATCTGAAAGGAAGTAGTTTTGCAATGCTAGAATAGTTGAAGACAGTGTGTTTTAGAATATACACTGCTTTTTTTACTTAACTTTGATCGTACTTTGTTACATGCTAGTTAGTTTGAAAGATTCATCCCAGGAGTAGTGGCCCCATTTCTGTCCAGTTTCTTAATTGTAACATATGTTCTTTGTTATTCTGTTGTAAGACTTCTAATTCCTCAAGATTGGATTCCAAACTACAAAATCAGGGATACCAAGTAATTATTAATGGGATAGATTCTACTCCCATTCAACCCAATAACAATACAATTACTGATTTTGGCTCAATACAGACAGTTAAAAAGCCTGAGCCTGAATCAATTCAGTCCTCACAGGTTAGACTAAACTGCACAGATTAAATTGAAACAAAAATGAGCAGACACGTACCTTTGGTTCAGGAAATGAAGCCACTTAGATGCAGTAGCTCAGACCAGAAGCCGAGGAGCACTACAGCACAGCTCTCTGGCTGTGTGTTCACTTCCTCTTCCTGCTGAACCTAAGGTCTCTGGGATTTGCAGTCCAGAATTACAGCAGCAGGACTCTATAGGGTTGCTTATCACTTCATCTTCCTGCTTCCAGTTCCTCTGGGGTTTGTAGTCCACAGTTGCCACCAAAAGTTAGTTTGAGCAGGAAGGGAAGAGATATTTAACACCCACCCCTGGTCCCAGACCGCAGTCAGGGTTTGTCTGCTCCCCACACCCATAGGCTGGGCTCCAGACCCCAGCCAGGCTTGATTCCCCTGCTCTGGTTGTCAGCTAGCCCTCACTACTCCAGCCAGGGAGCAGTGGGGTGGGCCCAGCCCTGCTCTTTGGAGCAGACAGCCCAGCCCAGGGCTGGAAAGCATGCTGGGGGACCCTGACTTAACTTGAACCAGGAAGGGGTCTGGGACAAAAGTTTCATAAACTGGTTTGACTCAAATCAATTCAGTCTGAGAGCAGATTCAGCTAGGTTTATCATAAACCAGTTTCACCCATTTTGCAATTGGTTTATGTACACTGAGCTTCTATTCTGTTACAGGTTTAAACCAGTTTCTAATCACTTAAACTGGTTTATGTGTTACTTCTCTCCCTAGCTTTCAAGGCTAGGCACAGACATTTCACACATACCAGTTTAAGTGGTCAGAAAGAGGTTTAAACTTCATAGTTTTATAGTTGGTAGGGTTGGAAGGGATCCTGAGCATATCATCAAGTCTGACCCCCCGCCATGGGCAGGAAAGAATACTGGGGTCAAATGACCCCGGCTAGGTAGGATAGTAGGTAGATCTATCTAGCCTCCTTTTGAAGACTCCCAGGGTAGGAGAGAGCACCACTTCCCTTGGAAGTTGGTTCCAGATCCTAGCGACCCTGATCGTGAAGTAGTGCCTCCTGACATCTAGCCTGAATCTATTCTCCATCAACTTATGGCTATTATTCCTCATTACTCCTGGTAGTGCTCGGGGAAACAGGGATTCATCCATTGCCTGCTGGTTCTCCTTGGTCAGTTTGTAGATGGCCATCAGATACCCTCTCAGCCTCCTCTTGGGGAGGCTGAACAGGTTCAGGTCTCATAGCCTCCTCTCATAGGGCCTGCCTTGCTGCTCCCTGATCATGTGAGTGGCCCTCCTCTGAACCCTCTCGATGCTGTCCACATCTCTCCTGAACTGTGACCCCCAAAATTGGACACAGTACTCCAACTGCGGCCTGACCAATCTCCCATAGACGGGGAGGATCACCTCCTTGGACCTGCTCGTGGTGCATCTATGGATGCACGAAAAGGTGCAGTTAGCCTTCCTGATCATGTCCCCACATTGTCAGTTCATATTCACCTTGGAGCCAATCATGACTCCAAGATCCTTTTCTGCCTCTGTGCTAATGAGAAGGCAGTTCCCCAGCCTGTAGCTATGCTGCTGGTTCTTCCTCCCCAGGTGCAATTCCTTGCATTTGTCAGTATTGAAACCCATCCTGTTCTCATCCGCCCACCCCTGTAACCTGTCCAGATCTGATTGTAGCGTGTCCCTCTCCTCTAGTGTGTTCACTTCTCCGCACATCTTAGTGTCATCCGTGAATTTGAACAAGGTGCTTTTCATCCCCTTGTCCAAGTTGCTGATGAAGAGGTTGAAATGTGTGGGCCCAAGGACCAAGCCCTGGGGAAACCCACTGCCCACATCCCTCCAACTTCAATGAGAATAGGCATTCACTGCACATAAACCAGTTTCAAAATGGCTGAAACATGTTTGAGATAAACCTGGTTGAATGTAGTATCAGAATTAACTGATATGACTCGAACCAGATTATGCAATGTCTGTTCCAGACCCCTTTCTGGTTTATTCATAGATTCATAGATGTTAGGGTTGTAAGGGACCTCACTAGATCATTGAGGCTGACCCCTTCCATAGGCAGGAAAGAGTACTGGGTTCAGATGATCCCAGCCAGATGCTTATCTAACCTTCTTTTGAAGACTCCCAGGGTAGGAGAGAGCACCACCTCCCTTTGGGAGGCCAGTCCAGATTTTGGCCACTCTAACTGTGAAGAAGTTCTTCCTAATGTCTAGTCTAAATCTGCTCTCTGCTAGCTTATGACCATTATTTTTTGTGACCCCCAGGGGTGCCTTGGTGAGTAGAGCCTCACCAATTCCTTTCCGCACCCCATTATGAATTTATAGGCAGCCACAAGGGCACCTCTCAACCTTCTCTTAAGGAGGCTGAAGAGGTCCAGGTGCCCTAGTTGTCCCTTGTATGCCCTCGTCTCTTCTCGTAAGTTAAACCAGACTCCCCCAGCATTCTGGCTTGCTCTCTGGACTGGGCTTTCTGCTTCATCACAGCCAGACTGGCCCCACCCCTCTGCTGCCCATCCCAAACAGGCACAGGCAGGGGTGGGAGTCAGGCCAGGGAGGGGATTAATTATCCCCCCCCATGCAGTCCCACTGGCAGGGACCTGAGTCTGGTCTGACGGGTGCTCCCCCCTTTGCTGCTGCAGCAGCCAAGTACCATGGCCCCTGAGGGAGATCGGGGCAGGGAGGAGGAGTTAGTATCCCCTATACCCTACTGGCAGCCAGGTCTGCTTGCCATCCCCACTGTGCTTACTCCCTGCGAGGGAATAGGACCCCTTTTGACCCCTTCATTGGATGCTGGAGGAGGAATAACCCCTTCCCTGCCTCCCCAAGGGGCCCTGCTGGCCAGCATCTGGCCGTGCTCCCACCCAACAGCTGCAGCAAAAGAGAGCAGGGACCTTGGTGGGGGAAACAGACCCTGTCATAATGTTAGGGAGCACAAGCCCCTTTACAGTGGGGGGCCCTGTTGCAGGGCGGCAGAGTTGCAGTGGACTGTGTAGCCGCACCAAGACTTACAGCTCTCCAAGCTCCACACACTGCCACTGTGGCCTACAGTACCTTTTCTCAGCCCGCTGTGTGCTGCCTCCCCAAAAGAGGCTTTGCTTGGGGAAACCAAGATAGGGGCGCCTGCCCTATCACAGTTGCTCCCCACTCACTGCTCTAGCAGCCAAGTGGAGGCACTCTTAGAGCCAGACACTGCTGGCAGGGTGGATCTAGTCAGGCTGAGGCACCACTCCCTTGGCACAGAGCTGGGCTGGGGCTGCTCAATGGCAGGACTGACTTTCTTGGCAGCCTGGCTGCCGCAGCTCCTTTGCTACTGGTGCTGGTCCTAGCCCTACAGTACAGGCAGGGACCCGTGCATGCAGCTCTGGCCCTGCGTGCCTCTTGTTAACTACAGGCTCACCCATCTGGGCTGAGCAGTGGTGGCACAGGAGATAAACTGCTGCTCAACACAGGAAGAAAAGCAGCCCCTTCCGCTGGCTGTGCTTCCATGTGAAGCTGCCTGGAACCTGAATGGGGCTGTCTTGCATCTCCGCTGTCTCACCATGGCCTCTGGGTTGCTCCCTGGGGAAGCTGTGACAGCAGAGCAGATACAGGGAAACCCAGCTTCAGCTCTGGGTGGCTGCAACAGGAAGCACTGGCAGCAAGAAGGGGAAGGGCAACTCTTGCCTTTCATGCCCTGTGCCAGCTCCAGGCTCCCCCACCCAGGCTGAGCAACAGCAGCAGGGGAGAAACTGCTGCTCAGCATAGAGAAAAAAACATCCCCTCCTACTGCCAGTGCTTCCTGCTGCAGCCACCCTGAACCAACACTGGGCTGCCCTGTGTCTGCTCTGCTGTCACCACTTGCCCGCGGAGCAGCCCATAGGTGGCAGTGATGTAATGGAGATGCAGTGCAGCCCTGTGAAGACTCTGGGCAGCTGCATGTGGAAGCACTGGCAGTGGAAGGGAGGGGAGCCACTTTTCTTCCCCACTGAGCAACAGTTGATCTCCAACATCACCACTGCTCAGCCTAGATGGGCAAGCCTGCAGCTAGCACAAGGTACACAGGGTCAGGGTTGTTCACACTTGTCCCCACCTGTACCACAGGGCTATGGCCAGTGGAAGTAGCAAAGGAGCTGCTGCAGCTGGATTGCCAAGAAAGGCTGTCCCACTGCAGAGCATCCCTTGCTCAGCTGTGTGCCCAGGGAGTGGTGCCTCATCCATGGGCTGTGCCCACCCCCGGCCACTGGAACAGTGAAGGGGGAGCAGCTGTGATGGGGGCAGGAGCCCCTGTCACGCTTTCCTTGAGCAGAGCCTCTTCCTGGCGGGGGCAGCAGCACTGCAGGGGACTTAGAGAGCTCTGGGCCCCAGTGCTGCCACATACAGTCGACTGCAGCTCTAACCACACTGCAGCAGGGTCCCTCATTGGGAAGGGGCTTGCACTCCACAACATTATGACACTGGCTGCTGCCCCCACCAGATTTCCTGTCCCCTCCCATTGAAGCTGCTGGGTGGCGGTTTGGCCAAACACTGGCCAGCAGGGCCCCTTAGGGGGACACAGATGTGGTTATTCTCCCTTCCTCCGGTGTCTGGCAGAGGGAGCACCAGGGGGACCTATTCCCATGCAAGGAGTGAGCACAGTGGAAATGGCTGGCAGACTTGGCTGCCAGTGGGGTAAAAGGGACTCTAACCCCTCTCCCTGCCCCCCTCTACCTCAGGGACCATGGTGCCACACTGCTGCAGCGGCGAGGGGGGAGTACCCAGCAGACCCAACTCAGGTCCCTGCTGATGGGACAGCAACGGGGGAAACTAAACCCCTCCCTGGCCAGTTCATCTTGGACTGCCCATGTCCCACCCCCAGCTTCCCTATAGCCAAAGGTATGCTCTAGAACCCCCTGCTCCTGGACTGAGCAACTGCGGAAAGTCTGTTCTTTTCCAAACTGATTCAACTAAGGCAGGTTAAACTAAACTGCAAAGGTTGAATCAATTCAGACGCTGGCTTTTCAAATATCTGTCCCTAGCCCAAGAGATTCCAAAGTAAGGAATAATAAAACTACTCACATTACTTTTGTTATTTGATCTTGAATCTGTAAAGCACATAAGTATGTCTACTTCATCATGAGCTTCCATGCCTTGCTGAATTGGGGCCTAGCATGAGAATGTTTATTTGATTTTTGAAAGCACATAAATAAAAAATGGGAAAGAATAAATAGGTAAATATTGTCTTAAAATGGGGAAACATTTGAAAACAGAAATAAATCTTGCCCAGAAAATGGAAAGGTTAACTTATCTTCAATTCTCAAGTGTTTACAAAGAAGAAACTTAAAAATGGGAATGGTAACATCAGTCTAAAATCACAAGGAAGGACTGCCAAGTATCAGAAAGCAAACGAGTAAGTCAGAGCACAAAAAAGCCAAAGCCAATAAAAATGAATGGAACAGAAGGCTAAAAACATCAACCTAAAATAAATGTGAGTCATTCTAAGGTTGCTTCCCATTTCCTCCCCATTTTATGAGACCAACCCAGGGAATGTACTGACTGCTCTCACCTATCATTACGTTCCATAAATGGGGTCTGTTTAGACTGCAGCCAATGTCAGTCTGCAAAATCCCCATTGTAAGGTTTACATCCATCCCGTAGTAAGCATTTGTATGTTCAGACTCAATAAACATTACAGAAAGAAAAAGAAAACAGACAGCTACGTCCTATCAACCTAATTTTCATTGCTGCTATTTATCCGTAACTCCAGTGGCAGTTAATGGGAACTACCAGGTGCTCAGCCTTGCTCAAAATTAGGGGCAAAATCCTGGCAGCACTAAAGTCAATGGGAATTTTGCCATAGACTTCAAAAGGACCAGATTTCACCCTCGGTTATATTTGTCTAGGAAAAAAAAGAGCTTATTTTTCTGTTCTTTTTTGTGCACAAAATGTCAACATTGCGTGAGACAAGCCTGTCTGATTTCCAGAAAGACCTTTCAAAAGCAGGGTTAATGCCAAACCTCCAAATCCAATTTGTTCACAGATTGACCAGTGTGTGATCTTTCCAGTTATATCTGGCACACTTCAAATGTATGAATCAAACCTTCCTCTCCTTGGATCATTTATAAACACTTTAAAAAATAAACTCCTGATATAATTAGCTGTTAAAAATACTTGGCAAGCCTCAATTTCTAAATAAAATGCACCCTTCCTTTGATTCTTCCCTAGCATACTCTTCAGCAACCCAACCGTGCACCGTCAAAGGACAATTGAAGAGGCACCTGTTCTGACTTGCTCAACCCACCCAACTGCCAGCGGCTATTTCAGACAGCTAATTTTCCCACAGATAGATTCCAGGAACTGTGTCACACATCCAGCCTAAATTATGTGACTGGATTGCTCCTCCTCCATCCCATTCTGCACAGTGACCATCTATTTATGTAGTAGAGCTGTGCCAGATTCTGCAACAAACTGGAAATTATACAACAGTGACCACTGATTTCAGACTCCCTCGATAAAACTTGGCTGTTACTGAAATACCGCCATAAAGTTTATCACATCTGTCTTCTTAACTGGGAATCTAGACGAACCCTCAACATACATCCTGGACACCAGCAAAGGGAACATTAGCCAACCAACGGTCAGTGCCGACACAATAAAAAGACACTTGGAGTAACTGGACATATTCAAATGACTGGGACCAGAGGGACTCCACTCACTGGTAATGAAGGAATTGGCAGAGGTCATAGCTAATCCACTGGCAAGGATATATGAGAATTCATGGTGCTTGGGTCAGGTTCCAGATGATTGGAAGAGGGCTAACATCATCCCAAATCTTTAAGGGGAGGAAGGAGGACCTGGGGAATTATAGACCAGTCAGCCTTACCTCTATTCCTAGGAAAATCCTAGAAAAAATTATCAAGGAGCACATCTGTGGCAGCCTGCTGGCTCATGTGATGCGGAGGGGTAACCAACATGGGTTTTTAGCAGGCAGGTCCTGCCTGACTAATTTAATTTCCTTTTATGACAAGGCCACCAATTGTTTAGGTGCAGGAGTCAAGGTGGATGTTATCTATCTAGACTTTAAGAAGGCCTTTGACAAGGTATCCCATGCAATCCTTATAAATAAACTGCAGGGATTTGCCTTGAATGATTACACAGTAGATGGGTAGCAAATTAGCTCACGGGTCACACTCAGAGGGTAGTAGTGGATAAGTTGGTGTCAGCCTGGAAAGATGTGGGCAGTGGAGTCCCTCAGGGCTCAGTTCTGGGGCTAGTGCTGTTCAACATTTTCATCAGTGATCTGCATGATGGTGGGAAGCATCCTGTCCAAATCTGCAGATGACACAAAATTATGGGGTGCAGCTAACACCCTGGAGATGAGAAACCAGATCTAGGTTGACCTAGACAGGCTGGGGAATTGGGCAGAGAGCAACAGGATGCAATTCAGTAAGGACAAGTGCAAGGTGCTGCATCTAGGGAGGCAGAACTGCCATCATACCTACATGCTGGGGGGCAACCTTGTCAGCTCCACTGGGGCAAAGATCTTGCAGTCATTGATGACTCCAGGATGAACATGAGTCATCAATGTGATGAAGCAGTTGGCAGAGCCAATCACACCTTGTCATGCATCCATAGGTGCTTCACAAATAAGTCCAGGGAAGTGATTCTCCCCCTCTATGTGGCACTGGTCAGACCACAGTTGGAGTACTGTGTCCAGTTCTGGATGCTGCAGTTCAAGTGGGATGCGGACAACCTGGAGAAGGTCTAAAGAAGAGCCACTCACCTGATTAGAGGCCTGCAAGGAAGGCCCTATGAGAAAAGGCTTAGGGACCTTAATCTCTTCAGCCTTTCCAAGAGAAGGCTGAGAGGGGACCTTGTGGCAGCATACAACTTCATAAGGGGAGAGCAACATTAAGTAGGTGATGATCTGTTCACCAGGGCACCCCCTGGAATGACAAGGAACAATGGCCATCAGCTACTAGACAGAAGGTTTAGGCTGGACATTAGGAGAAAATTCTTCATGGTCAGGGTTGCCATAATCTGGAATGGGATCCCAAAGGAGGTGGTGCTCGCCCCATCCTTGGGGGTCTTCAAGAGGAGACTGGACAGGCACCTGGCTGGGATCACATGATCCCAAGGTTGGTGACTCTTTTCTTGCCTGCCAGGGGCAGGGGGTCAGACTAGATGGTCCACTGAGGTCCCTTCTAACTCTATGAATATGTGAATCTATCTATGACTCTAGTATTTAATGCCACTGTAGCAAAGCTGTGTAGCAAAAGAGATACTGACATTGAGTTCCTGAAAATTCATTTCTCATATTCATTGAGCCCCCTCTCAACTTAAATATTTAAATATGCAGCCAGCAGATAAATGTTAGAGATGCAATGCATCATATGTAATGAATGAAGGGTTAGCTTTTGGTTGGGCCTTATTATCGATTTTTTTGGAAAGAAATTATAACCAAAGTTAATATGGTTTTGAATACTGCAGTGATACCTTTGGCAAGTATGTGCATTCTTGGATATATGATCCAATAATTTGAATTGAACTTAAAATTGAACTTCCCAGACTTATTTACTAGTGATACGTAGGATTATATTACTGCACTGGAAACATAGACAACTGGTAGAGGGTTCATGGGGGTGCACATGCCCCCCCTGACAAGGCCAGTCCCCCCCTCCACCCCAACAGCCGACACCAATGCTGTTGGTAGGGCTGGTGCCCTCGCTTACAGGGCTGCTGCCATGGGTGGCTCTGCCATGGCATGGGTTCAGATTCAGGAGGCACCAGTCACTCATGACTGGAAAGTAGGACATCTCCAAAGCAAAAACTTCATATGGTGAGATTATGCAGCTGGGATCTATGGAAAGAGTCATGTTTTACAAAAGTAACCGTTTCAAAAAGCTTGGTACAATTTGGAAAGTTTTCTTAGACTATTTCTTTTTTTCCTCATCTATCCCTTCTCCTTCTCTCCTTCCTCCCTTTTTTTATTTATTTCTTTTTTCCTTTCTTTTCCCATTTCTTGATTACTGATTATGACAGACACATACGATGTTCAAGTTGATATGTATAGTATATAATAACGTATTTCTGATTTTTGTATGGCATTTAAAAATCAATAAAATGTTTTAAAAGTACAAGTAACCTGTTTTCCTTTCTCCATCCTGATGTAATAGGTTTATTAAAAATCCTTGATAACCGGATTTGCACTTTCATATGCTAGTTCTTAAAGTATTCTGGAATGGAGAATGTTAAATTTCTATCAACTCCTAATTATAGGATGAGGGCTAAGTAATTCACTCTCTCCATTAAAAAACCCTGTTTCCAGAAGTTTGTAAATCAGTGCCCAGGATCTACTCCAGAGAGAAACTTGGCCTCCACATTCTTAGCTCAGAACAGAATTGCTTTCCATTTTTTTGACAAAAATAGTTTGACAGTCCATAATTTACATGATAGGAATGCAGTAAATAAATAACATGTAAAGGAGACACCAGTAGCATTGACTAGCATATTCACATTGTTCTAACCCAAATAACCCTTTTTGCAAGTATTTAGCCTATTTCTGAGTCTCTTGAATCTAAATTCCCTACTGACTTCAGCAGATGCAAGGAATGCAAACACCTGATCCTTGTGGGATCTAGAGACATATCAAAATGACAAACATTCAGAAAAGCACCAATAAGCCCGCGTATGAAGGAGTTCTCAAGAAACATTTCTGAAGGAGCATGTCATCAGCCCTCACTCTTCAGGTGCAGAAGGCTCTCAGGTAGGGTTCTAGGAGTATGTATGACTTGGTAATTCAAAACACCAGCATCTCAGGAGCCAGAAGTCCTAGATTATATTGCCACCCCATACGTAGAGTAGAGCAAAGTGCAGGTCAATGAGAAAGAAAAGACAAAATAGACCAGAGACCTGCTATGGACAGCTGGGGGAACTAAGAGCTTTACAAATTCAGCTTTCAGAATTTTTAGTTATTGACTGTGGGATTTCATTGGGATTCTGTCTAAATAAAGCCACAGGTTTTGGACAGTTCATGTAAGGACATTCATGGCTTTAACATAAAGTCTGTTTATCCTCAATTCTCACTTCAAGACCCTTTTGAATGCACTTTCACTGCATAAATCTCCAAGGCTGCTCTAACAAGCTGAAGCGTGATTTTTTTAACTTGTCCTTCTGCACCATAATGAGAGTGCCCTGACTGGTTTAATAATTGTATTCTACAATTTTCAAAGACACTTTGGATGCACAGAATACATAGGGCTCAATTCTGCTCCCTCTAATAATGCTCTGATGGCAGAAAGAGAATTTGAAGTTAACTGAAGAGAACACACATGGATTCCTGCTAGAAAGGTGGAATATCCATCTACTGTAAAGCTACTATAACAAGCCCTCTTCCATCTGCCTTCCTTTACACCAAGGTTGGAAGCATGCAGAAAGCAGAAGGGTAGCTTGGTGTGAGGCTGCTCCAAGTCGTATCCAGAATTAAATCATCCCTCACAACCAGGGGTAACAGCACAAATAACCATCGGTCTGGTACTATCTGAGAGAATATTATTTATCCTGTAGTCACTGTTGCTTATGTAGACATGCAAGCTACTTTTAAACTAGCTAGGGTTGGCTACTGCTAGAAATACAACAACAGTAGTCTGTGTGAACCTGGGCAAGCCATGTGAATATTGACCTAGTTTCTCAGAATGGTTCTGTAGCCTGCATTAAGCATAGCTGCACTCTTAACAATGCTCAAATGCACAGTGGAGATGGGTTTTTACCTACAGAGAAGAGCAGACAACTGTCTATATATAGACAAGACTAACACATAACAGATCATTTCTCAATAGCACACAGCATGTAAATAACTGGTTCTCCCCACTATCGTATGTAAACCAATTTCCTCAAGATCTCCACTTCTCAACTTCCTCTTGCATGGTCTCCCAGTGTTGTCATTATTTCACAGCAAAATGCTCAGCCATGTAATTTCTCCTAATAACAGTAGGAGCTGTGGATTCTTGCTAAAATATACTCCTTACTCTCTTGTTTCAAGATGTAAAACTGAGAAATTCCTGATTTAGGCAACCAAAGCAATATGAATTTAGGTATTACAACAGTTAACACATTCCTTTAGTGAGGAAGTTAGACCAGTGTGTGGCCTTATTCACTGTCATTCTCTTTCACAGCAGGGAATAAAATAAATGCAGAGGTTCGAAGTATATTCTAAATGGGCTTGTTCTTGCTATCTTTGAGTCAAATCATTAACAATGTTCATTCCAATTTTCATGTGCAGATATTGAAAAAATACCACTCAAAATGTCTTTTCACATTTTTTCTTGTGTTACAGAGAAATCATTGTTTAATTATATGATTTTTTAAAGCATCACATAAAACAGACTTTTAAAACAGGCTCATGCAAATGTGTTGAGCAATGCTGATCAAACTTCCTATAAAAAATGTATCACTTGAATGCAACCTCTTTGGTGTTCAGAAGGAGATAAAAAAGAATTTGAACAAAAGCTCATTTGTGCTGATTACTGTTTAAGTTTTGCAACAGCAATAGCATTAACCTGAGATTAACTTAGGTTTTACATTAACAGAACTTTTGTTGTTTTTGACTTTTAAACTAAGGACTGAAATAAATTTCTATTTTGCTAAGGGTGATGTAAAAGAATCCAAAGGTCAAAATGGGAAAACTATGAGCATTGCGTTGTGAACAGAACTGCAGTGGAGAAAACAAAGTCACGATGTCATACCTTTAAAGGTAGTTCAGGAAAACCTTGCTTTTGAGGTTGCTAGGGGTAAATTCTTGCACCTCTTATCATTAATGCTCAAAGATCTGAGTGCAGAGCACATTAAGTTAAATAGGGCACGTCTACATGTTACCATCTGGTGACATTACTATAGACATTGCTTCCTTTTAGAAGTACTACAGCACGGCACAGTAACTGCCCTTACTGCGCCATGCACAGCACACGGTTAGATTTCACCACTGTTACCGTAGCAGTGCCCTACAATTGGGGAGCACACTGCTATATCAACATAGCTGCTGATCACGTATAGACCCATGTGATTGCTACCCACGTGATTGCCGTAGCATGCTGTCCAGTGATGTAGCATGTCTCTATGTCGCCATAGGGTGATATGTAGACACACCCTATTAACACGTAGTTAATCATGTTCATTTTTATGGTATCTTTTCCACTGATCACAACCTTTGGTCATTGGGTTTGGATTAATTGTCAGTCCTGTTAAAAAAATGCTTGAATGGGAACCTGCTCTGTCATGATTAGCAATATGTAGATATGTATACACAGTTTGTATACATGGATGGGACTTCATGTTTCTGACTTGTTTTATCATTGGTGATCACCAGCCTTTTTAGGACAATATTTCTAAAGGACCTAGGACAAGGGTGGGCAAAATAAGGACCACAGGTTGGTTCTGGCCTGCCAAATGATTCTATCTGGCCCGTGGCTGCTCCTTTGAAGAAGAATTGTATCCAGCCCACAGCTGCCCTGGCTTTCAGCACCTCTCACCTTTCTCCCTTCCCATTTAGAGATGGTTGGTTGGGGTTTTTTTGTGGTGGGGGTTTGGGGGAGAGGGTTGGATTGAGGCGTGGTGAGTGCTGACCCAGCCCAGAACAGCTGGGTCACCAAAACTCCCTAAGTGGCCCTCTGTGCCAAATAATTGCGTACCCCTGGCCTAGGACAACATTTGTAAATATCCAGAGTATATACAAGTTAAAACAATATCCAGTACAGACAGGGATGACCTTATTAGCACATTAAGGTCTACTAATCTGCCACTTTAGACTTGTCCCCTCCTCTATATTGTCCAGTGCACCTTTTTAAAATAAATATTTGGAAATGGGCTTATACATTCTTCATTCAAATGGGCTTCTTCAGGAGCCTATTCCCTAACAACT
Source organism: Caiman crocodilus (assembly GCA_030014935.1). Lineage (NCBI taxonomy): Eukaryota > Metazoa > Chordata > Crocodylia > Alligatoridae > Caiman > Caiman crocodilus. The sequence continues at coordinate 33,374,802 of JAGPOW010003642.1, forward strand.
CCTAGGGGTTATGGCTTTAGGATCATATTTCCTGTATCTTTGCTTGTTTTTTCCAATGCTTTCAGCTTGGCACCTTGAAATTATTCCCCAATATAAACTCTTGAAATACTCAGTTTTTCATCACACCCTTAACTGTAATCATCAACTGCCAAAAATGTTTCCTTCTAATTTTTACTTATATAGAGTTTATCTGATCTCAGTTTTGCTGCTTTCTCTGAACGCTTATTAATTTTTCACCATCTATCTGGGTTAAGAAGTACTGCCTCATACATAACTGATATTTTGGTTTGGTGGTTGAAAACAAAATCTAGTTTCACCTTGAATCATTCTTTTTTAGTTGAATGTTAAGCTGTTTTTTTTGGCTTCCCTACACCTCAGCTGTGCCACCCTGGGGCAAGCTCTTACCTTTGCTAAAGGTGATAAGTAGCCTTGAAAAGCAAGAGTGAAGGAATTTTATGCAACTATGACCCTATCAAACCAATTTGAATTGTGGGAGAGATTTTCAAATTACTTTACGCTGGCCTAACTTGAAATCAGTAGGGGTTTTTAACATTAATTCAGTGGGAGCTTTTGAAAATCCCACCATTTTAAAGTTAATGGGACTATTCCATGTGCTTAAGTGCTCTGCTGGATTGGAGCCCTGCTGAGCATATTAGCTTCATCAATACATTTCCTCAACCTCTTCACATTTGAACGGTCCAATTGTCTCTCTCATGTCTCCACTCATCTTAAGATACTGTCAAAACACATGATTTATGTACAGTGTGCTTTACAAACCTTTCCCAAGGTTCTAAAACAATAAACCAGTGATGATAGATAAATTATTGCTGTAAAAGCAACCAAAATGTATATGATGACTTTGATAGCAATGTCTGCAATCCTACCATCAGAAAGATAAAAGAGGTAGACTAATCTGCCATACTGTAGTGACTTGTCATCCTTTATTATTAATGAGGCATAAAGGCAATGCTTTGTGTTGAAACTGGGCACAGGTATTTTTCCAGAGGAACCTTGGATTGTGAATGCTTGATTTCTCAGGTGAAGAACACAATTCTTTTTATTCATATGCAAATAATTAGGCCATTCATTAACATAAAAACGAAAAGCAGAAGGCATGAAGGAAAAGAATGGAAACAGGAGTCACCTCCAAATCACAGAACAACCAAAGTGAAGTGAACAACCAAAGACTTTATGTAGTCCCATTAATATAATAACTAAGCACTTTACAATGACTACATGCATTTATAAGGTCCTCACATAAGGTGAGGACTGTATGTCCCTAGGGTAGGAAAATGTTAATAACCCCATTTTAGGCATAAGGAACTAAGGTACAGTGCTTAGGAGAGTTCAATCCAATAAGAAATTTAGGCACCTGAAGCAGTGCATGATGGACCTGAGGAAACAGATCCAAGTCATGGTCTAAAACATTCCTCCTAGAGGTTGCTGCCTGTCCCCGCAAGCACCTGAACCCACCCATCCCTATCTGACTTTGAAGTCCTCAGGTGCACTGAACTCTATTTCTGAGCATGCCCAGAACTGTCTGTGGGGTTTAAGGCTGCTCTCTCACGAACTGAAACCCAGAAAGTTGGGACAGATAGGACTTATTGCATAGTAGCTACTCCCCAGTAATAGTTTCATGTGCCCATTTCTATCCTGTGGTAAATGAGTGAAACAAAGCTAAATTACCAGTTAACTTCCACTTGTTATGGAGTAGGAGCAGATTCATGAAACAGTTACCACAGAGCACCTGCCATGCAGTAAGTCCTCCACCTACCACTTTTAAGTTGGTATACTTTGCTCACATGTTCATACGCTATGTATCCTTCCAATTAAGTGCCAAAGGATCAGATTCGGTGGGTATTCTCAAAGCATAGCATACTCTGTCTTCTCATGACATGTAGTGATGTCCACTTAGCTTTAAAACACTGCTGGAATGCAAGTAAATGACACTCATGCAATAACCTAGTGGTCTCACCCAGGAATGACAAGACCTGGATTCAATACCTTTCTCAGCCTGAGGGCATTCAAATGTATACTGTCTAACACCAACTGTGTAACATGTATGGTTAATGGGACTACTATTTTAAGCATTGTGATATTTGGGCATGAGCAATACTATTCACTTTATTTCATCTTGCCCAAAATGGCCATTCTGAAACCCTCAGGACTTCTGGCAGCACTATCTACCAGACTACAATGCAAGTTGCTGGCCGGATTGACATATAAGCTTAACTAAGCAATAGACTACTTAGCTGCAGAGTTAAGTGTCATCTTCTACATGTAAGATTGTATTAGGCCACAGTAAGCTAATTACTGCCACAGTAAGATAGTAGTCAGGGACAGTACTATCTTTTGCCAGCGTAATTAACTTCACTTAAACACACATGTAGACACTAGTTGTGGGCATAAATTGTGCCCAGTCAGCCCAGCCAGCTGAGGGCCAGACTCCTGCCTGTCACCTAGCCACACAGCTCCACACTTCCAATGCCCTCATGCCCCAGCCAGGTCCTCTGCAGCCCGACACTTTCACCTGAAGCCGTGGCTGAGAGTCCCTGGTGTAAATTTCTCTGCCCCAGCTCAAACTGCTGCTGTCCCAGGTGCACTTGTATTTGCTGTGCCTCAGAGTAGTTTACTTTGGCTCAAACTGCTCGGGAGTGTATTGCTTCAAATTAATTGCATATGCACTCACTGAGACTAAGCAGCAGTTAGGCATAAAATGGGACTCTATGTCTATTGAGTTCCCTCCTTAGAGTCACATTTCACCTGGCCTGGCCCTTTTGACATTAAGGAGAGAAAAGCGTAGAATTCTCCTCAGGGCTAGGATCAGAAGTAATTTTATTGTTCCTGTGACAATGAAAGTACTAAAAGTTGCTCTGTTATTTTCATTGTTCTGGCTGAGTGGAGTGAAGGCAGACAACAAATAATGGTGAAAAGAAGATAGGGTTTTCATTTCTTTTAATCCTAAATTATTTAAAGGCAGTTGTGTGAAAACAAATGATGAAAAAGGTACTTTTATAAGACACTTGCTTTTTAAATGATAATATGTAGTATATACAGTACTCATTTAAAACACTGTACAATATAACCTTTATGCATCTGGATACCAACCCTACACAGTAAGTAATGAAGCATTGTAAGTTGCATCTTCCATCTGAAAAAATGCTGAATTAAAACCAGATACAGTAACCATGTTCTTTTACGAATTATACTTGTTCAACCTCACCAGCTTCAGTATATTTTCATCAGGAACAGAATTGATCAAAGGTTAACCTAATTCAGGCCCACACAGAAACAACAACGTGGGCGCATCTACATGTGTCCCTGACTGAGCAGTTGGTACTGCACAGTCATTTAGTACTTCCTTTAGCAGTATTGCTCAGTCCCACAGGTGCACAGGTCATTTTCAATCCTACTGGGCAGTAGCTAACTGCTACTGCACAGTAGTGGCAGCGTCACAGTTAGTGCCCATGTGACAGCCAGAACCAGATGGATTAATAAGCAATGATTTGTGCTTCTTGGAGGCATTTGGTATTCTGCCTAAATAGATAATATTAGTTAATAGAAGCTTGTAATTTTGCAAGTGACTTGTCTGTCATAAGTTTAACCAAACTGATGAATTAACCATTCATGGAACTAACTGGGCCCCAGAGACAAAGCTGTAACTGTGAGATTAGCTGGCCTAACGGTTTTTTGCTCAGGGTTCAGCCTTAGCGATAAAACTTGGATCTAACTGCCAGGCACACCCAAGTACATTCCAGGAAGGTGTATCCCAGGAAAAGCATATTTAAATGAAGCCTAAAAGGGGTTGGGATTTAGGCGGAGCAATGTCAATTTCAAACCTAAAAGTG
>JAGPOW010003642.1:33378749-33394608 GCA_030014935.1 Caiman crocodilus
TATCGATAAGTTGCCAACCTATGTCTGTCTATTTGTTGTTTCGAACACCCCAGTGTGGCTAATACCCTCACAGTGCCCAGTTGGCCTGTGACAGATTGAGCAATCTGTCTATCTGTTGTTATTATTTTACTACTAGCTCTTTTATATTGCCTTATCTGCTTATCGCATTTATTTTTTTCTGTTAACTGTTGTGTGTGTGTTGTAAGCTATAGTAAATTTGCCTTTATTCCACTCCCTACTTGCCTCCTTGATCCAAATGAATACACTCACAGTGCCCAGCTGGCCTGTGACATGCCCGCTGACACTATGTCACTGTAGCTCATCACTAGAGTGATGTAGCATCTTGCGTAGACATGCCCTGTCTGCTTTGAAATTAGATCTCAGGATTATCTTGCTCCTACTCTGGGTTCAGTATGAAAAATAAATTCTCTTCTTCTTGAAATACAGATTTTAGCCTAACAGCATCGCTTGAAAACGTGGAAATTTAATACGGGTTTTTACAGTGAAGAATCCCTACAATCAGAAAAACAGCATATGTGAATAGTGCTGTCTAGGCAGCAAAGTATTTTTAGGTTGCCCAACATCTGATTCACATAATGACTGTTAATCGACTGTTAATTCCTTTTTGTACATGGAAATATTATTTATATTTTAGGATTCTGAAACTTGGAAATCTTGTTTCTTTGAACTACAAATCAATGTTTTTCACAATCAGCTAAAACAGTCACAGACAATGTTTGTATGATGCATCCCTTCAATTCATTTTTTAACCAACAACATAGCCATACAGTTCAGAACTCGTTGGGCAGCTGAATCTCTCAGGGAAGTTTAGAATTGTACCAGATGGGATTTATTTTTTCAGTTCAGCAGATTTATTAAAACACATTTTTACTACAGTTAGTCTGTGATCACAAGTACCTTTGTCTGTACATACCAAAATTCTCCTCACATTAATTTGAAAGTAACCTTTAAGTGGGATACAATATGTTTCATGGAAGAAATAAAAAAGTGTTTAGTTAAAGCTGCAGTGAAAATTTCCTGTTCCAGTTATAAATATCCATATGTAAATCAGGATGTTTCATTTAAAATATAATGTAATGACTAAGTATCTATTTATTCCCACAGACCATGACCTATCACATTTCTCAATCACCACCAAGATGGAAATATTTACAACTACAGTTGGACATGGTGGTTTAGGTTTCAAACTTTTGATTGCTTTCTGTAGATACATACATATGCCTGATACTGGAGTTTCAGAACATGTAGTACTGCAAGGCAGTCCCTAGATGTCACTGAATACCACAGCTGATTTTAAAATGACCTAACAAAGCTTTGCATCAATGTTGCCCTTCCTATTTTCTATGATTCTTTATATATAAATCAATAGTATTGTTTAGAAAAGTTATTTACAAATCAAGAACTTCCAGTCACTGACACAAAATGAAAATTATGAAAATATAATTATAACAATTAACATAAGCAGCAATCTTGTAAGGAAGGGAAATAGAGAGTGAAATCATTGTGTATGTATATGTGTGTGTAGTTCTGGAACATTCTATAACCTAATAGTATACCCTGTGGGACCCTAAGAAGTCACTTAGAGCACATACAGCTGTTACCCTTACATCAACTAGGGTTAGGTCAATCCAAATGTCCATCTATGCAGGCATTCAGAGGGTTAAATTGCTCAAGAAATGGCACACGATCTAAGTTAGTTCACCTGAGAAGATGAAATAACATATACTGGGAATGGGTTAACCTAATCTGTGCTCTCTGGAAGCCCAGCCCTGAGGCAGTGCTATTTCTATTCCCTGATGCTAACCTGGCTATTTTGAGCTCCCCAACCCTGCCACCCCCAGATGGACAACACCCCCCCAACCAACAAACCCACCAACCCTTCCTCCTGCAAACCCACCAATCACCCCCAATCTATCAACCCCCCTGGACCTGCCAGCCCTACCACCGTGCAGACCAGCTAGGCCTACCTTAATCCCACTTGCCCCTCCTCCCATCCTGAGTTACTTACATCAAGTTCCCTGCATGGCTCCTGGCACCAGCAAATATCTGTAAATGCAGCTCCCAGTCTATGTTCACATGCCTTAAATCAAGCAGCATGAACATAGACTGCACATGGCAAACAGGTGTACACACCCTTGCGGCCTTATCCATAACAAGCTTTTGAATCAAAGTTAGAAGTCCCATTGACTTTTGAGGTGACAGAGTTTGGCCAATGCCATTCTGAAAATCTTACCCCCCAAAGCTTTCCTTTTGATTATAAGATACAGGGATCAAGATAGCTACTGGCCAGCCTATGGCAAGATGACAATTACAATATTCATCCCCAGAAAAATGAAATGTACACATGTAGAAATCCAAAATGTCAGCCAAGGCATAGGTTTATGAAGACCCTAAGAACAGTGTTTCTGCTGAACGAGAAAAGATAAGAGTTTAGCCAAATAGGGGATGAAACCACTCCCAAGTCTATATTTGGAGATCACTACCTCTGACTTAGCACATGGAGGATGTTTTGATAGGGTCAGAGTAAGGAGCGTGGAGCTGCAAGTAGATCTGCAGCTACACTCAGCCACCAGCCAACCTACTACTCCAGCTACATCAAAGGGTGAAGTAGCTATCTTCTCACTAACTCATCAGAACATTTTTTCAGCCATTTCATACAAGGATCAAGACTTGCCCATTAGATGTGGCATCAAACTACCCCTGGCTTCCTAGTGTCAGTTTACTTTTTCCTTCCCTACTATCCTTAGTTGTAAACTCTCTAAATCTACCCTCCAGCAAGGTAATAGATACATAATTTTTAAAGCCATTTGTGGAGACTTGAAAAATATTATTTGAGGCTAAGGGAATCAGTCCTGAAGAACCACCAGTGACCCCTCAGACTCTCCAACTCCCATCCTGCAGATCTACTAACTCCTTTGATTTTGTCCATCCCTCTGGCCATCCCGATTTATTTATTCTAGTTTCTCTGCACAGTTCCCAGGACTGGTGAATGCCTGTACCAGCTGTTTCTGGTCTACATTCATGTTGCTTAAAGTGAGCTATATGAATGTAGCTAGAGTGCAACAAACAAATGTACACACCCTTACTGTGCTCATTTGGCACCACTTGAGCAGTCCTTTTCATCTGTCATTGACAGGACCATGTCTAGATAGACTTAAAGCAAGTTAACACAAATGCAATGTTTAAGCTCTGTCAGAGAGAAAGAACACAATAAAGCAAATTATTGCCAAGAAAAATAATGGACAAGAAAGGCCACTCCATGTTCCTGGGTGCAGAGCTCTGAATGAGAACATTGAAATATAGGGAGTGTCATGGTGCTATCTACCTGTGAGATTCATTGATTGTGTCAGAAATACATGAATGTCCGCAAAGCATGGCCACAACTCCCCAAATCTTGTTTCAGTATCTTCATAGCTTAATGATTATTAGCACTAGTGCAAAAGTGTTTACCACCCTAACAACACACCAGGTGTCCATTGTGTTAGGCAAGTACAGGCAAAAAAGCCAGGGCAAGAGACAACAGGTGGAGACACAAATGAGAGCACAAGGAAATAAGATGATAGTATCATCTTTAACTAATTAATTTCAGGCTAGTCACTTGCATAGGTCAGGAAGAATTTTTTTTTCTCCCTTGCTACATAATATAGTTTCCATTTCCCTCTAAAGGAAAAAAAATCCCTCTATTCCAACAGTTCCCAAACTCTGACAGATTGTGCACCACCAATTTAAAACAAGACATCTTTAAGTACCACCAGCAAATGTTTGCCATATCATTATAATAAATTTGTTAATGTGTACCACTGACAGATTGTCTGCATACCACTGGTATGTGTACCACAGATTGGGAATCACTGCTCTAGGCCATATTGGCAGGGATATTTGTTTTTTTTACCATCCTCAGTAGTGTGGGACAGGTTCACTTCCCAGCATTATCTGGCTATATTTCACCTCACTCATTAGAGTTCAGTACAGTGGCTGGCTAAATGCTTCCAACCCAGCTGCCACCACTCTCCTTTGGTAGAAGAAAAGTTAAAGTGTGGGAGGAAGAGGGAGGGAAGTGGTGGCTAATATCAGGAGTGAAGAGAGAAAAAGAGGGAGAGAGGAAGAGAGTATCACTTCCAGTAAACAGCACCTGCCTAGGGAAGGCAAAGGAGAGAGCAGGGAAGGTTGTGAAGGGGATCAGTGGCATGGCATGGGACAGGGAATTAGACACACTAAGTTAAGTTGCTTGCCACAGAACCCTGGTGCCACAGGCCAGATCCAGTCAGTTTAGTGGCAGGATCTGGCCTGCAGGCCCTAGATTGAGCACCACTGCTCTAATTAATTCCTTGCCATTACAGGGCTCAGAGACACCGGTGGTGCCTTAGTCTGTTTTATTCTCTTCCTGTGGCACATTGTAGGTTTTGAGACTTTTGGTCCTTTATGAACGCTTAAGATCTTCCCTAAAGAGTTTGAAGAGGAGTTTTGTACCTTTCAGGGTGTGGGATATTGGGAGACAGAAAACATATTCATGTGAGCCTCTCTGGTCCTAGTATCTATAACATGTTTATCTGTAACTGAGGGAGACTAGACTTCAGGATCCATGCTGGTAAGTTTTAACACAGCACTTTACTATGAAGTTTCCATGTAGTTGTCACATGAAAGAAACATTTTAATGGAGGATTTGAAGAAAAGTAATGAAGAAACTGTATGGATGTATGCAGAGAGCTTCTTTTATATGTGAGGGGCAGCATAGGAGTAATAGTTTCATAGCTTCATAGTAGCTAGGGTCAGGAGGGACCTGAACAGATCATCTAGCCTGACCACCTGCCACAGGCAGGAATGAACGCTGGGTTCACAAGACCCCAGACACATGGTCATCCAACCTCCTTTTGAATTTGCCCAAGGTAGGGGGAAGGATCACTTCCCTGACAAGTTGGTTCCAGATTTTGGCCACCCTAACTGTAAGATATTGCCCTCTGACCTCTAACCTAAACCTATTCTCCATCAGCTTATTATCATTGTTGCTTGTCACCCTAGGTGGTGCTGGGGAGAAAAGGGCTCTACCTGTCTGCTGTTGATCTCCCCTGATGAGTTTGTAGGCAGCCACCAGGTCCCCCCTCAGCCTTCTCTTGCTGAGGCTGAACAGGTTCAGGTCCCTTTGTCTCTCCTCATAGGGCCTGTCCTGCTGCCCTCTCACCAAGCAGGTGGCCCTTCTCTGAACCCTTTCCAGGCTGGCCGTATCCCTTTTGAAGTATGGTGCCAAGTACTGGATGCAGTACTCCAAATGTGGTCTGACCAAAGTCTCATAGAGGGGAGTATCACCTCTCTGGACCGGCTTGAGATGCACCTTTGGATGCATGACAAGGTATGGCTGGCCTTGCTGGCTGTGGTCTTGCACTGGCAGCTCATGTTCATGTTCATCTTGGAGTCAATAGTGACTCCAAGATCCCATTCTGCCTCTGTGCTTTCAAGAGGGGAACTCCCCAGCTGTTATGTATGCTGTGGATTCCTTCTCCCAAGGTGCAGCACCCTGCATTTGTTTGTGTTGAACCCCATCCTATTCTCATCTGTCCACTTTTGTAGTCTGTCTAAATCTATTTGCAGCCCCTCTCTCTCTTCAAGTGTGTCCACTTCACCCCACATCTTAGTGTCATCAGCAAACTTGGACAGCATGCTTTCCACCCCCTTGTCCAAGTCGCTGATGAAGATGTTAAACAATGCGGGCCCAAGGACCGAGCCCTGCAGGACCCCACTGCTCACATCTCACCAGACTGGGTACAACCTCTGCTCTCTGGGTGTGCCCCATCAACCAATTTTTTACCCATCCTAATGTGTAGGCATTAATGCCATAGTCACTTAATTTATTGATGAGGATGGGGTTAGAGACAGTGTCAAAGGCCTTCTTAAAGTCTAGAAAGACTACGTCCATGGCGACACCATCATTCAAGGATTTAGTTACTTGGTCATAAAAGGCAATCAGATTGGTCAGGTAGGACCTGCCTTTGATGAACTCATGCTGATTGCCCTGAGCATGATCTCCCCTGCAGGCCCCCACAGATGTGCTCCTTGAGGATTCTCTCCAAGATCTTCCTGAGCACCGAGGTGTGGCTTACAGGTCTATAGTTATTTGAGTACTCCTTCCTCCCTTTCTTGAATATTGGGACCACACTAGCCAGTTTCCAATCCCCTGGCACCTGGCCAAATGACCACAAATGCTCATACAGCCGGGCCAAGGGCTCCACAATGACCCCTGCCAATTCCCTCAACACTGTTGGGTGGAGGGCATCTGGACCTGCAGATTTAAAAATGTCTAGCCCTTCCAGAAGATCCCTAACTACACCTGCACTGACTGAAGGCCTGACAGAGCTTTCCCTGAGATTGTCTCTACAATGGGATGTCGTGGTCCCTGTTCAAGAAAACAGAGGCAAAGAAACTGTTAAAAATATCAGCTTTCTTGTATGGCGTAGCCACAAGATTACCATTTGTGTCTTGCAGGGGCCCTACATTGCCTGGTGTCCTCTTCTTGCTCCCAACATACTTGAAAAAGGACTTTTTGTTGTCTTTAATCCTGGATGCTAGCCTGAGTTCCATCTCTACTTTGGCCTTCCTAATAGCCCTCCTACACTCATGGGCTGAGGAGGAGTACTCCTCCTTGGTGATAGCTCCTTGCTTCCACTGGTTGTACGCCCCCCTTTTAGTCCTCAGGCATTCCTGAATGTCTTTGCTGAGCCAAGGGGGTTTCTGAGCACTCTTACCCACCTTGCTTCTCTCAGGGACTGTTATCCTTTGGGCCTAGAAGATTGCCCCCCTAAGGTACAACCATCCCTCATGGACTCCCATCTCCTCTACCTTCTGGGCCCACAGTGCCTCCCTCACTAGTCTCCTAAACACAGTGAAAGTTGGCCCTTCTGAAGTCAAGGGCTTTAGCCTTGGTGTAAGCCCTTGACACCCTGCGTTGGATAGTGAAATCCAGCAGGTGTTGATTGCTATTGCCCATGTGGTCAAGGACCTGCAGTCCCCTCACCAGGTCATCCCCCATGGCCAGGACCAGGTCTAGCAAGGCATTACCTCTAGTGGGGCTATGCACTTCCTGGATAAGGTGAAGGTCCTGTAATACAGCCAGAAACCTACACGAGCGGTCAGACCTGACTGTCTGCTCCTCCCAGCAAATGTCTGGGTAGTTTAGGTCACCCATGACAATAACATCCTTTGACCTAACTGCCTCCATAAGCTGACTGGAGAAGTCCTGGTCCAGTTCTTCCCCTTGGTTGGGTGGTCTGTAGTAGAAATCTACCGTAAGGTCCCTTTCGCCATGCCCCCCTTGTAGTTTGACCTATAGTGTCTCTGCCTGACCTTCCTGTAATCCAAAACTAATCCTTGATGATGTGAGGTGCTCTTTGACATAAAGCACAACCCCACCCCTCCACCTTTCCTCTCTGTCCTGTCTTTTCTATATAGGGTATATCCTCAAATGCCCACTGCCCAGTCATAGGTAGGGTCCCACCAGGTTTCTGTGAGCCCTACTAAATCTGGGTTCTTACTTGCAATCAGGAGGCACAGTTCCTCCTGCTTACTCCCCATACTACGAGCATTAGTGTAGAGGCACTTGAGGCCTCCGGAGGGTGTATGTGCCTCCCCCCCACTCCCTGGACAGTTGTGGCCCCCCTACTCCCAGGACGTTGATGCTTACCTGCGCTTTCCTTCCTCTTGTCACCCTGCATGCTGGTGAAGCGTGCTCTCCACTCAAAGTGGTCCCTTCCCCCAGCAAAGCTAATTTAAAGCCCCCTGTATAAGATCAGTCAACCTAGAGGAAAAGATACATTTGCGCTTAGGGGAGAGGTGAAGCCCATCTCACCCCAGCATGCCCTCCATACAAAAACATGGGCTATTGTCAAAAAACCTGAAACCTGCCTTGTGGCACCAGCTCCAAAGCCATGTCAATGCAGGCCTCATGATGCCTACTCCGTCCACTTACTGGGAAAATGGAGAAGAATATCACCTGGGCTTCTACCTTCTTCAGTTGGTGTCCCAAGGCTTTGTAGTCCTCCATGATGTTATCCAGTGTGTCCTTGGATGCATCATTTGTACCCACATGGACCACAACCAGTGGGTAGTAGTCGGAGGGCTTGATGATTTTAGGGATGGTCTCTGTGATGTCGCAAATCCTTGCTCTGGGCATGCAGCAGACCTGCTGTGACCAGGGCTCCGAGTGACAGATTGGACCATCAGTTCCCCTCAGGATGGAGTTCCCGATAACCAGAACTTTACTTCTCCTCCTTCTCGGGATGTGCCTCTTCTGAGCAAATGATGTAGGTCAGGCGGCTTCAGTTTCTCTGGGGACCTGTTCTTTTGCCTCCTCCTCCAGGGGGGCAGGGCTGCATACCTGTTCCCGAGGCGTGTCTGGGGAGCAGACGCAGCAGTTGTACAAGCTGTTCTGGCCTTGACAGGAACCTGCTGCCACCAATTAGTTGGGCGTTGTGCATGCGGGGTCTCTCTGATGGATTTCTGTCCCTGCAGAGAATGGAAATACATAACAATTTCATCCTCTACTGCTCGGATCCCCTGCAGCATGCTCACCTCAGCCTGGAGCTCTGCCACCTGCCCCTCCAGACACTGAAGATGCTTACAAGAGGGGCAGGCAGGGGAGTCACCAGACCTCAGTCCCACCCCTGGGGTTCCCACCCAGCCATTCCCACAGCTCGGGGGACAGGTGGTTGCCAGCCCCCGCAAAGGCCCTGTCTAGGTGGAAGACTCAGAGGAGCCCTGGAAGGGCAACACCACTGGGGCAGGGCCCCTGGCAGCACTCCAAGTTGTCACCATGACTCGCAGATAGTTCTTACCTCTCTCCTTGCTGGTGGAGCCTCCTCCCTCCTAAGGAAGACTCTCTTGCTTCCCTGCCTGCTTCTGCCTGAGCAAATGTGAGTGCAAATGCTGGCACGCCCTTACAGAGTGTGCCTGTTTGTGTGCTCTGTTCATGAATGGCTCAGGAATGTGGTTCCCTGCCTGGCTTAGCAAAGAGGGATCTGGGGGCTTCGCCTCTGGATCCTCTGCAGCTGTGCCGGCTCCTGCCCCACTTACCTTTGGGGGATCAGCTGCTGTTCCCCCTATTGTTGCTTCTCAGCCTCTGCCACCTAAGGTATGGTGCAGGGGACCCACATGTGCTGAGAGCCTGCATGTGTGCCCAATCAGCCTCCTCTCCCTCCTTCAGCACCCAGCTGATGAAGAATGAGCACAAGCCTTAATTTGTTCTAAAAAATAAGTAGATGATAAAGACTGTCTTCCTTGAAATGTTGACTTCCCTGCTTAATTTATTCACTCAAAAGTGTATGTGAGGTAGAAAGTACTGTAGGTATAAGTCATAAGGACCTTGGAAATGAAGGCAGTTTATCCTCTGACATGAGAAAGTAGAGGTGTCAGATAAGAGGTGTAAAGAGGGGGGTGATACATTAAAAATGACAACCATGGGGAATTATCCTTGCAGTGAATACATGCATGTATTGATAGTATTTATCAAGGCCAGAAAATAGGATGTTGCAGTAACTAAGAAATTAAATGAGTCTGAATGATAGTTTTAGCCTTATGCATGGCCTGGTGAAGTTACCCTTAGATATATTGCCATATTTACTCAATTAGAAAACAAGATTCCCCCCCCCCATTTAACGTGGAAAAAAGTCCTTGCCTTACAAGCGAGTATGAGGTGGGGGGTAGGGGCGACAAGCTGCAGCTGTGGAATATAAAATTTTTGTGTATAGAATCTAATTACTGAGGAGTTGTTTTAAATTTGGGGTCATAGATTCGTAGATTATAAGGCTAGAAGGGATCTTGAAAGATCATCAGGTCCAGCCCACTGCACCAGGCAGAAAAGACAGCTGGGGTCAGGTGAGGTCATCTTGTATTCGGATATGGTACATAGAATCAGTGAAATTTAGACACAGTCTGAGATTTCAGTTTGTGTAAAGTCAGAGAAGCAGAACTCACACACATCAGCATAGCAATGATAATTAAATTTGTCTTGTAGAGTGTGACAGGGGCACGATTTCACTCCTGGTGCAAGCACAGGCCTGCTTCCTGTCTATGGGCCAGTCTCCCACCTCACTCATCTGCCACACCTTGATGTAATAGTATTGAGTTATTAATTAGGCAGGAGACTGCCCATTCTGAATCCCGATGTTTAGGGAGGTATCCACAGCTCTGTTCCACACCTACACTGAGGCCCAAGCCTCATAGATGGTATCCCCTGCAGCTCAACTCAGCTGTTCCCTTTGCCCATAGCTGTAGTCCCCTCTCTGGGACCTTTTGCTCCCCCTTAGGCTCTGGTCCAGTCTCAGGCCAGTCAGGACCCTGAGCTTCTTTGCTCTGTGGGCATCCCTCACAGTGGCTCCTGGCCCTTTTGACCCCTGTCTGGGTCCTGGCCCCAGCAGTCGGGTACCTCAGGTCAGATTTAAGCTGCATGCCTGCTTGCAGGATTCAGGGGTCCTCCATTCCTGGCTCAGGTGCTTTACAAAGTGTACCTGGCCCTGAAGGATCACTCACCCCAGCCGGCTCCGGTGGTTCAAGATGCTGACCTGGCCCTCCCTGCATTAAATAACCCACCCAGAGGTGAAGGCTGAGGTTAAGGTGCCCCAATCCACTTTACACTAGGGAGATGATAACTCCTGGCATTTATATGGGCACTGCCATGCCACCAGCAGTCCCACCAGGCCTTTCTGCCCTGGCAGGGTTCAGTTTTAGGCCATGCCCAGGACCAATGAGGCCTCTAAGCCAGCCCCATAGCTTCACCGTAAGTGTTCCTGGCAGAGTTCAGCAGAAAGATGTTTCTCTTCTGCTGGCTAATCATGAACTGCCCTCAGCTCAGGGAGCTGGGCCTTAAAATGGCCACCGTGACAGCTGAAAATGATGTCTATGTGATAATTTGCTTTCTGAAGATTCTATGAAGATTAGACCAAGTGTTTTTTTCTGTCATTTGTTCAAATGTTAAGCTATATGTTGTTGCTAAAAGCCTGATTAAAGTTTAAGATATATTAACACCTTGTGGCATAGTTAAAATTAACCTTATCAAAGGAATGCAAGGCTTGTACTACTATTGATCAGTCTAAGAACAGTTGAAATAAAAAGAATCCGAATGGCTGTAACTTATCAGCACAGCTCAGAAATTATAAATTGGCCGGGACACACGGAAATCATTCAGAAGGAAGATACAGCTCTGAAAGGGATTAATTAGCTGTTAACTGGATCAGTTGTTCTGTGAATCTCAAGGAGCCCAAGAACTGAATACCAGGGTCCTTCCCGGTACCTCTCAGACAACGCTGATTAGGGACACCTGACTTCACTGAGCTTTGTGGAAAGAAAAATTTGTTGTACATCAGGCATCAGAGAAGACTGCTGATACTGATAAGTTGCCAATGTAAATTATTATTGTCTGTCATTATCTGTCTTAGTATACTACACGTAGTTATGTTTTTGTTAAGTCAATAAAACTTTCTTACCTTTCTATCCTCTGATCAGACTCTTAATCCCAAACCCTCCGCAGGTGGCTGGGACAGCCCACCCTAATCAGGCACCTGCCCCTTCCTGGACCAGTCCTTTAAATGAAAGTACTACCAGTGTCCTGCCACACAGAGATTATATGTAGTTATATGTGTGTAGGTGAGATTGCATGTAAAACCTAGAAGGTTTTCTTTGGTAGTCACCAGTTTACTGTTGCAAAGCTTGCTCACCAGTGGAAAGGGGACATTGCCATAGCCATGCAGCATGCACAATACATATTTTCTGGTGCATTTACAATACAGAATTTGAATCACATCTGATCTGAGACATTTGAACGTAGGTTTATGCATTTCTCCCCATTGAGATAATATATTTTTTTAAACCAGTAACCAAATAGATATGATCCTGGGTCTTTCTGGTGTTTTTTGTAGCAAGGAGATCAAAGTTTATGGCCAAGGACTAGGGGAGAAAAGAAGCATGGAAAAAAGGATTTATGACAAATTTGTTTGAAAATATGCCACAAAAGAAATCTGATTTGCTGTGTGAACCATTTTATTCATACCATGAACATCCCTCTAAGTAATTTTCTGTTTACAAAAATGTTTGTGGAAACAGACTATTGCAGGCTATGAAAATATGACTTCAGTTAAATATTTCTTCTGGGATTGTATATCTCCATCTTCAAATCTCTTTGTGGCTTTGGGAGTCATCCAATCAGGGGACAGACAATTAGCATCTGTCTCAGATGACCACAAATATATGACTAAAATAGTTTCATATAAACTATTTAGTAAGTGATTTCAGATAAAAATGTGAGTGACCCAGTCTGTTTGTGAACAGTTCTGAGAAAAAAAGGAGTTGGGGGAGGAATTTGTCAAACAGACTTTTTCAGCAAACAGTGCTTATAGTATTAGGTAAACTATTTCCACCAAAGGAAATGCATTTACATCCAGAAAAATGTCATGACCGTAATTCAAATCTTACTGTAAGAACTGTCTTTTTCCTTCTTGTTCTGCTATGTATTTCTTAGGTTTCATTACATCTTCACTGTAAAACACTGTTCACTTTTAATCTGGGATTTATTATAGAGATTAAGATTTTGGAAGCTATGAGAACAACATGCCTTATTCTTCAGAATTCAAAGGGATGCAGTATGTTATTGTACCCTGGATCCTCCTTTACAAGTGGTGGCAACATTAACTACCATGGGCTCCTAAATCTTGGGGTGCAAGTTCATGCACTCATCACTCTCCACTCTGCCACTGATACACATCTCCAATAGGACTGTGTACACTGCAATTTGGTGGTGGATCTCAGCCCTGCTTATCCTTCCCGCAAACTTCCAGAACCTCCTAGAGGCCTATGGGCCAGATGATACAGCTTTGTGAGCTAAATCTTTGACAGCCTTGTTTTATTTGATTCCACCTGTTGTGCCCCAGACTCATACCTGATCTACATTTTCTGGGAAGATTTACAGGTATTTTTGCATGAAGAACATGAATGCCACCCAAACTATGGAATAATTACAAGGTGCCACTTTCCCACAGGAAGCAAGCTTTTTCCACATTACCTATGGTCTGGGATCAAAAAAAAAAAAATAAGTGTACTGTATTTCCCTTAACCACTGGACTAACCAGTGAGATTTACCTGTCAATTCAAAAATCCCCATGCATAAGTACAATAGAACAATGAAAATGCCTCAGGTAAAATTTCTGCATGTTATCAAATGTAAAAGAGAAGATAAGTTTAGAAAAGAATGAATGCAGCATGTCAATCAAATCAAGGCACTTGAAAACAATTCTCCATGGAAACAGAGAGACTGATTTGCAGAGGGCCTGAGCACTGTGGGCTCGGGGTTCATTCAGCATTCAGAATTAGTAAATAAAAAGAGCAAAACATTACAACACTTTGTTATATCAGTGTCAATCTACCAAAAATCCTGCAAACCCTTCTAGGGTTAGTCTAGATATACATGCAGTAACTCAGAACACAATTGTGCCTTAAATATTTTGTCATAAATATATCTGTTGCAATATTTTCTTCTTTACTTTCAAGAAAAGATACCATGCTATTTTCATAGCAATGTTGGCATGAAAAGATGGTTCCCTGGTTTCTAGTGAGCCTCAGTACCTGCACCTACTAGTTTGGAGGGATACTGTCCTGGAGTATTGCCAGAGTCTGCAGTGAACAAGGAATAAAGCATTTGCCTTTGCTTTAAGAGATATTTTAACATAAATGAAACAACCGTCAGTTTCTCCATTAGCATATTCCATAACTGTAAAGAAGTTTTAAAATTGTAAGCAATGTATCCTTAAAAATATGCAGTCAGCCCCTTTGTAGAGGCCTACTCATTATGATCAAATTGATGAACGTTAGGAAAAGGTGTGACCTTTCAGGAAATGCTGCACACACAGCTCTCAACAACCTTCAACATTTTCACTTAAAACATAAGAAGATACTTTAGTGTCTCTTAATTTCCTGAAGTCTAAAACATTTCAAACTGATTTTAGATCAATTACTATCTTCATGAACAAAAGATCTATCTGTACTAAGTAACATGTTGCCCATAGCGTAGATGACAGAGCCAAAGAACAAGGAAGGAGGTGCTGAAAAAGAACTATCACCCTTGCTTGGCAACCTGATAGCATCTTCTGCAGATGTCCTCTCATTATGGTGATTTGCCATGGATCAATCCTCCAAAAACAGCTAACATTATTCTTTGGCTTACGCCTTAGAATAGATTCATAGATTATAAGGCTAGAAGGGATCTTGAAAGATCATCAGGTCCAGCCCCCTGCACCACCCCCTGCACCTGCCTTAGAAGGACAGAGGAAGTCAGAGGCAATGTGCGTGTGTAGGAGGAACACAAGGGGTCATGTGACCCCCCTGAGATTGACTCCTGCTGAAGTCACCACTGGCTTCTGTGGACGATACCCCTCTTCCCCCACCACCAACATAGCCCGCAGCAGCTGTGGGTGGTCCTTGTTCAATGCCACTCACCACCCCCCACCCCTGCTGCTGATAGATTTTACAGAAAGGACAGGGTGGGGGGAAAGGGGGGAGGGGTTGCACTCTATTTCAATGAGCAATATACATCAACCCTCATCAAGATGGAATCAAAGGATGAAGAAGTAGGATTGTGGGTTAGGCTACATGGGGAGCAAGGAGAAAGGGATTTGGTGGTAGGGGTCTGCTACAGACCCGCATACCAAGGGGAAGAAATAGATTCAGGGCTCCTGAGGCAGCTCTCGGAGACCATAAAAGTTAAAGAGGCGGTAGTCATGCGGGACCTAAACTACCCAGACACCTGCTGGGAGACGCAGATGGCAAAGTCCCACCATTCACACAGGTTTCTAACCTGTGTACAGGACCTCCACCTGACACAGGAGGTAAATGGTCCCACGAGGGGGAATGCCATACTGGATCTGGTATTGGCAATGGGCGATGACATGGTAGGGGACCTACAGATCAGTAGCCACCTCGGTGACAGTGATCACCTAATAATAGAATTCTTCATAAAACGTTGAGTGGGTAAGATAACTAGTAGGGTGAAAGTGCGAGACTTTAGGAAAACTGATTTCAATGAACTCAGGCGATTAGTCAAGGACACACTGCAGAGTAGGAGTTTTAAAGTGATGGGAGTCCAAGAAGGGTGGCTGTGCCTTAAGGAAATGATCCTTTGGGCACAAAGTGAGATGTTCCCGATGCAAGGAAAAAGAGGGAAAGGGGACAGGAGGCTTCCTTGGATGACCAGAGAAATCCAGGGCAGCCTACGGGCCAAAAGGGGAGCACATAAAAAGTGGAAACAGGGATACACCACCAAAGAAGAATATACCTCCTCTGTTCTCACTTGTAAGGAGTCAGTTAGACAGGCCAAAGCTACCATGGAGCTGAAGATGGCATCCCAAGTAAAGGACAACAAGAAATTGTTTTTTAGATATATAGGGAGTAAAAGGAAGGCCCAGGGAGGAAGGCTAAACTTCTCAATGAGCTCTTTGCCTCAGTGTTACTAAGCGAGGGGCACAACAAGTCTCTCACTGGGGTTGTAGAGAGGCAGTAGCAGGGCGCCAGACTACCATGCATAGACTCTGAGATGGTGCAGAGTCACTTGGAAGAACTGGATGCCTTTAAGTCGGCAGGCCCGGATGAGCTCCATCCGAGGGTGCTGAAGGCACTGGCCGACATCATTGCAGAGCCACTGAACCTGTGGCTCTATTTGAACGCTCGTGGCACATGGGCCAAGTCCTGGAGGACTGGAAAAGGGCCAATATGGTCCCCATTTTCAAGAAGGGGAGGAAGGAGGACCCGGGCAACTATAGGCCAGTCAGTCTCACCTCCATCCTTGGCAAAATCTTTGAAAAAATTATCA
>JAGPOW010003642.1:33394708-33433217 GCA_030014935.1 Caiman crocodilus
GGAGGTGGTGCTCTCCCCTACCCTGGGGGTCTTCAAAAGGAGGTTAGATAGGCATCTAGCTGGGGTCATCTAGACCCAGCACTCTTTCCTGCCTATGCAAGGGTTCAGACTCAATGATCTATTGAGGTCCCTTCCAACACTAACATCTATGAATCTATGAACCACCAGCAGTGGCTGTGTACGGTCCCCCCTCACTGCTTGCCACCACGAACACTGCCAGTGGTGGTGGCAGGTGATCCCCACTCGCTACCATGGTGCCCACCCCATTCACAGGAGACACCAGTCATTCATGGCAGAGATCATCCAGTGATTCAGGGGGATGAGTCTAGGTTAGAGAGAGTTCAGTTGTGGCATGAAGAAGACAGGACACTATACATTGGGGAGGGAGGGGGAGGAAGCATATTGCTTGGAAACCTAAGTTTATATCATTTTGAAAAAATGAGTGCAGCATTTTAAAAGAGTTAATCTGCTGTAGATACAGAAGCAGATTTTTATCTAGCAGCCAAGGTTATGTCATCTGTCTTCTTGGAAAATCGTTTCACAATTAGAAGATAAAATCAAATTGCTTCATAACTGCAGGGAGAATCCCTGGGTGAGGAGACATAAATGTTAGCATTCTAGCCCAGAGCCAGGATTTTATTCAAGAGACAGTAAACTGTGCAGTCATTGCCCCCTTCACAAAGGTTTGTGGTGTGCTTCAGGCTCTTAAGTGCACTCCCTTCCCTGAGTAGAGAATACTGAATTAGTATTACTGCCAGGTGAGTACTTCTCACTTTTGAGGTTCACCCCTATACTACCCTGCAGCAACAAGAAGGCTCCATCCTGTTCTGTTAATACAACTTCTCAATCACCAAGTGGATTTCCCGCCACCAACAGTATCTACACCGTGACACAACATAAGCTTCTTCTGCAGCCAATTGAGGATTTTCCCTCCCCTGTCAGAGGGGCAGGAGCAGCAGTAGCAAGGGTGTGAGGGACGGGAAACTTCTTTTTTATACCCCCAAGAGTAGCAGTAATCTTTCAGAATCATTTCTCTTTTACCCTGATAAGACAAGAATGATAATAAACTTGCAGCTCATGTGAAACAGAGCCTCATGGAAGATAGCCTTGGCTATCAACAGTGAGCATCCAGTTGTATCTAGGTATGGAGTTTATCACCAAAAAAAGTTAGATCTTCAGTTCAGTTTCAAAATGAGCACAGAATGGAGCAAAATCTTATCTGAAACTTTTCTAATTAGACAAATGAGATCTACCTCAGGTTGAGGCAGCCAAGACCCTCCTAGATACTAGATAGTGGGTGTATCTACATGAGACATTTGCTATAGAGTAGACTAATTAGCTCCACAGCAAAACCTTGGTGTGTACATGTTTACCTCTATTAAAGCTCAGTAAACTGATAAAAACTGCAGTAGAACAGTACTTATCAATGCAAGTACTATCCAATGGCAGCATGATTTAGTGTGCTGCAATGCATGTGTAGACATTGATAGGGCTGGCTGGGGCACAAGGGTGCTTCAATGCAGGCGCTACCTGCTGACTAGCCCCACCCTGAAGCAACCTTGTGCCCCAGTCAACCCATCTGCTGCATGTTGAACCAGATTGGAGCAGTCCTAGGCTAGCAAGCTGATCCCCAGGACTCCCTGCTAGCCAGGGCTGTCCGCCCTGGCTCAACATGTTGTATTCCCTGGCGCGCATGTAAACATGGCACCTGAGAACAATAAACTCCTGCAGAAGCTGTGCTGAAGTTTATTCAGTTGCATTAATATCACATGTAAATGCATCCAGTGAGTCTAAAGTTAGCTTGGGTTATACACTACCTTACAATCACTTATCCTGACTTAGGAGCACGTCTTTCATTGAGAATTTAGGAAAATTGATGGTTTTGTTGATAATTTTAACGATTTAACTATCATCTGACATTCAAGACAGAAAAATCACCTAACGTACGACAAAGTAACTACTCTGTTCTATATATTTATTTATTTATTTATACTTGTGAAAGACTTGTGGGTCTTTCACAAGTCCCATGGGATGCCCATGGTTCTTTGCCCTTCATCAATGCTGACCTCATGAAGGAACACCTTGAGAGGATGGGCACCTTTGAGTCAGCTGTCCCTGACAATTTACACCCCAAAGTACTCAAGGATCTGGCCTACATTATAGTTTATCCCCTGGCGTGGATCTTTGAGAGCTCCTGGTGCTCTGGAGAAGTGCCCAATGATTGGAAGAAGGCCAATGTGGTACCTATCTTCAAGAAAGGGAGGAAAGTGGATCCAGCAAACTACAGGCCCATCAGTCTGACCTCTATCCCAGGGAAGGTCTTAGAAAAGATTATTAAAGAGGCCATTCTTAATGGACTGGGTGATGACAACACCCTGAGGAATAGCCAGCATGGATCTGTTGCAGGTACATCATGCTTGACCAATCTCATTTCCTTTTATGACCAGGTGACATCACCTGGACAAGGAGAAGAGATTGATGTCATATATCTTTGACTTTAAAAAAGCCTTTGATCTGGTATCCCATGATCACCTCTTGGCAAAACTGGCCAACTGCAGCCTTGGGTCCACCACAATCTGCTGGCTAGGGAATTGGCTCTGTGGTCAGACCTAGAGGGTGGTGGTTGACGTCAGAAGTGGACAGGCCAAGTTTGCCGATTGCACCAACGTTTGGGGTAAAGCATCCACATCTAAGGACAGCGGAGCAATCCAGGTTGACCTTGACAGGCTCAGGAAATCTGCGGATGATAACCTGATGGTGTTTAACACCCAAAAATGCACGGTTCTCCACCTTGGGAAGAAAAACCACAGAAGCTTGAGAGAGTGCAGAGGAGAGCCATGTGCATGATCAGAGGTCAGGAAAACAGACCTTATGAAGAGAGATTGAAAGCCATGGGGCTCTTCAGCCTAGAAGAGCACAGGTTCAGGGGTGATCTGGTGGCCACCTGTAAGTTTATCAGGGGTGCTCACCAGGATATGGGGGAATGTCTGTTCAACAGAGCGTCCCAAGGGATGACAAGATCGAATGGTCACAAACTCCGCCGCAACTGATTCTGGCTGGACATAAGGAAGAACTTCTTTAGTGTCTGAGTCCCCAAGGCTTGGAATAGACTGCTGCTGGAGGTGGTTCAAGCACCCACTTTGAATACCTTCAAGATACATTTGGATGTTTATCTTGCTGGGATCCTATGATCCCTGATGATTTCTTGCCCTTGGGGTAGAGGGCTGGACTTGATGATCCTCTGGGGTCCCTTTCAGCCCGAATGTCTATGAAATCTAAGTCTATGGAATCTATGAAATTATTAAATATTAGCAGAGAATGCCTAAGCTTGAAAAATGCTGGTTTTTTAGGAGTAAGATTTCCTTTGTTTAGACTATAACAAAATTTTCAGTGCCTGACAACCACTCCTTGGCCTGTTCTCCTTTGGCTCGCAAACTACCAGTTGGGAAATTCTGTTTAAACTCCATCAGAACTTATAGGCCTGATGCAGGAACCACCTGGTAAAATTCTCTGACCTTTGTTAGACAATAAGTCAGACTAAATGATCATCCTGGTTCCTTCAGGCCTTACACTCTATGAAAATGTTGAATTAAAGAAGGTTTCATAGATTTTTTTTAAAAAAAGCTTTTTAGACCAATCTGTATCAATCCACATATAGAAAACGGCAGAAGAGTAAATACTTGTATTCTGCATGTACACAAATTGCAGTGCTAACTTAATTACTTTTACCTATCAGGGAAAGACAAACATTTAACATAAAATAGATTAAAAAAAAGTCTCTTTGAAGTATGCTTTCAGAATGTTGGTTTTACAATACATGAATACACAGAGGTAGAGGGTCATAATTTAAAATATTTAATAGATTTCATAGACATTAGAGATATAAGGGACCTTGGAAGATCATCAAGTCCAGCCCCCAGGGGCAGGAAGTCAGCTGGGGCCATAGAATCCCAGCAAGAAAAAGGTTTCAGGTTTCTCTCTTGAAGGCATTCAAAGTAGGTGCTTGAACTATCTTCAGTGGCAGGCTATTCCAGACCTTGGGAGCTCAGACAGTAAAGAAGTTCTGCCTTACGTCCAACCTGAAATGGTCTTGCAGGAGTTAATAACCATTTGACCTTGTCATCCCTTGGGGCACTCTGGTGAACAAACGTTCCCCGAGATCCTGGTGGTCACCCCTGATAAACTTACAGGTGGCCATCAGGTCACCCCTGAGCCTGCACTCTTCCAGGCTGAACAGTCCCATGGCTCTCAGCCTCTCATCATAAGGTCTGTTTTCCTGACCCCTGATCATGCACATGGCTCTCCTCTGCACTCTCTCAAGCTTCTCCACATCCTTTTTGAATTGTGGAGCTCAAAACTGGATGCAGTACTCCAGCTGCAGCCTCACCAAGGCCGAATACAATGAGAGAATGCCATCCTGGGATTTGCTTGAGAAGCATCTATGGATACAATCCAGCATTTTGTTCACTTTACTAGCTGCAGCATCCCATTGAAGGCTCATGTTCATCTTGTGGTCAGTCATGACCCCCCAGTCCCTTTTGTCTAGCCAGCATACACTGCTGAGCCTATAAGGATGCTGTGGGTTTTTCTTCCCAAGGTGGAGAACCTTGCATTTTGGGGTGTTAAACACCATCAGGTTCTCATCCACAGATTTCCTGAGCCTGTCAAGATCTGCCTGGATCACCCTCCTGTCCTCCTGTTCTCTCCTCTGAATAATAATTAAATTAATATTATTTCTAATGTTACTAATATTATTTACTAATATTTGCCAAGTTAAATAGGCCTCTTCTGCAGCTTGTACCATTAGTTTTTTACTACAACAAAAGGAGGTGAATGTATTTTTATTTTTAATAAAATGTTGCCTAACAAAAGTTTGAAATATGATGAGCTAAACTATGTAATTTGGAAAGATGGCTTTCTTTCAAGGCCAGGATGACCCCTACATACATTATTATCATAATAACATGTGATATGGGGCATGACATTTTGGTTGAAGCTTTCATTCCCATTCCTGTTTTCTAAACCACAGTATAAAAAACTGAAATATACTGTTGGTGTTTTTTTCCTTCAAAAAAAATTCCTGTCAATTAACATCACACTGAATCAGGTATAGCTGATGGGGCTGGAGTGGTGTGGGCACTAAGGCCCACAATTGACAGCCCAGGTGTCACAAATTTGAGGCCATAGCTCACAACATTGCCTGTCAGAGTCCAATGGATCTGCATATGCTGCTAAGTACCTTGTCACAAGGATGTGAAAATGCAAAGGAAAGGTTTTTCTGAAGATGTTGTTAAATGCTTTTGACAATTTCCAGTTTAGATGTTTACTGACGATTCTAGTCTTCAGTAGTTCTTATCTGCTGTATTTGTCTAAGGAATCCTTCTTCCTAAGTGATACTTTTCAAATTGTTCATGATTTAATTTCCCTACCCTCAAAAACACTCATAAACATAGCATTCAGAAAATCAGTTGCCTTTGGGCTGAGAACTTGTGTATTAAGTCTGAGTCCACAGCATATTTTTACAACTACATTTTTTTAAAAGTCAGACTAATAGATTTATTATAGCACCACTGATAGAATGTTCACTATTGCAATGCCAGAAGAGGCTGCTACTATGTAATACATGTAAAATATTCCTCAAATAAATAAATAGTTAGCTTCCCACTTGAAACTCTGTGGAGTACACTTAAATGAAGTCATAAACTGGAATAAAGTGAACCTGAAACACATTTTTATGCCTGATTCAGGCAAAACTGGAAATCACTAGGATTAGGTTTCAAGAACACTGCAGTGTACTTCTTCTAATCCATCCAAATAAATTGTTAATTCCTCACCTACTTTTAACTAAAGTTTTTCCTGCTGTTTGATGCCATTCATCTACAGTCCATAATGGAACAAATCCTGCCCATCTTACTCAGATGAATATCCCAAGGAAGTTTCAAATTAAGTTCTAATGGATTTTGTAAATTAATATTTCACTGGCATTAGAGAGTGGTTCACTGGATAAGGTCACATCATTCATTAAATTCATTTTCTATCTGCTGTGGGCCAAATTGTATAAAAGAAAACAGAATCCATCCACATCCTGTTGTGAGATTTTGCATAAATCAAACAAATCACAACAACAACACAATTGAGCCTTCCCCTTAACAAAGGGGGGTATGCAGTCCATCAAGCCTGCCAAAAAGGTAGCACATTGTCAGTCCAGAAACTGAGACAAAAGCAGGTACTTAAACTATACTGCAAGTAGTGATCCAGTTCTGGTAACATGAACTGGCAATACAAGGTAATAGCTAGAAAAAGATGTTTAGAGGTTTGTTTTTAGGAATTGGTTTGCTGGTAAGGTAGATATGCATTAGAACAGTGGGTCTCAATTTTTTTTTTTCATGGATCACTTGAATATTGCTGAGGGTCTCAGCAGACCACTTAATAAACTTTTTTTTTGTTCTACAAATCAAAACACACAACTTATATTTTAATATTAGTAGTCTTACCTTACAAGTGGAGATATTCTCAATTGTCCCACAACCTTTCTGTGGATCACCTGAATGCAGCTCATGGACCAGTAGTGGTCCGCAGACCACAGTTTTAGAACCTCTGCATTAGAACAATGGGCCAGGGGCATGGCAAGGGTTATTGGTTTCTAAAAGCCTAGTTGTACCAAAGTTTCCTTCGGTACCCACTGTGTCTGGAGCAGGCATAAACAATCTGGGCAATTTGCAGTGTACCTATAACAGAGATAAGGGACTCTGCAGCATTGGCACCAGGTCACAGTGCACGACTGCAAAGCCCTTGGGATTTCTGATTTTGGTGGACAGAACAAATTAGGAGGCTAGGGCATGCCCAAATTAAGACAATGGTAAATGACTCAATTAAGATGTGTGCATGTGATGGGATTGTTGGAACAAAGGAATATGCTGACAAAACAAAACATGGATAGTATGACAACTATAGGGAAATCAGTCAATGATACTCAGAGATGAAGAGTCAGTAGAAGAGTGAAAGAATACAATAGGAGAGATTTCAAAGCATAAAACAGTCCCCAAGAGGGGAACCCAAGGCTGCAAGGTGCAGAGGGCACACCACTAGCTCATCTCACCCACCTCTCTGGGGGTGAGGTTGGCCTTGGCCCTTGACTTCCAAACTGCTGACTGCTGACATTCAAGAAAGAATGACAGCATAAAGCTTGCATACAGGCCAGATGTACCTTACCTTCATGAACCTTATGACTGGTAGGCATAGACTTTGGACAGGGGGTGGTATTTTGTCTGCCTTGTCTGCATTATTCTTATCTGCTATCACTGTGCATCAATAAAATTTGCCTATTATCAAATGGTAGAAGTCATAGTTGTTCTGATGGTTTGGGTCCACCCAGAACAAGGTGTCTAGGACATAAATCATTGCCAACACAAAGGTGTTGGAAACCAGAGTATCCTCTCAAAAAGAGGGACATGAGATTTAATCAGAGTACCAGAAGACTCTCATTTTGGTGGAAGCATTATGGGTAGACTTGAGTGGTGTAATGTGGGTATTTGGGAAACCACTGAGGAGATGGTATCCACTGCAACAGATGTCCGTGGAATGGAGCATGAATTTGGAAATATAGATAAATAAGAATAAACAATTTTGAAGCTGCTGTTGTGGAAAAGCCAGAAATGTTTAGCAAAGTTATTGACAAGGAAAAGGAAAGAAAACACACATAACATGGTGTGGCAGGGCACTGTGTGTGCCTGCCCCTTTAAGGGCCTGAAGCTGGCAGCCACCAGGTACCTGACCGGGGCATCCATTTTGCAGGCAGGGGCTGCTTATATAAGCAGGGCAGTTTGGCTGCTGGAGGCCAGGCAGCAGCATCAGCTGGCTGGAGGGCTGCTGAGAACGACCCGGAGGTAAGGGGGAGCTGTAGGAGATGGTGAAGAGGCTGCTAGTCCTGGGCATGACCTGAAGCTGCACCCTGCCGGGAGTGGGTGACCTGGTGGGGCGCTCAGTGGTGCGGGAGCCCCCAGGAAATGCCAGGCCAGTTACCACCCCAGCAAAAGGCGGGTCGGGGCACCTTAACCCCTTGCCCCCACCACCGGGTGGGTAACCCCAGTGTTTGTGTGAGGGGCCCAGAGGGTGGACCCTGAATGAGAGAGCGAGGGGCTAGAGACCCAGCCCGAACAAGAGAGTACCCTCGACTGGCCCAAGCTGAGGCCAGGGCCAGGAGGGCCAAAAGGGCCAGGGGCCCACCATAAGGGACGCCCAAGAGCCGGGGGCCTGGGGTCCCGACTGGCCTGGAGGTGGGCCAGGGCTAGGAGCCAAGGGTCCTGGGGGGACCACACCCAAGAGGGGAAGATGGTTTTGGGGAGGCTAGGTAGCCCAGACGAAGGTGGAGAGGCTGCCTGAGTGGAGGGATCATAGACGGGTCCTGGTAGGATGATTCTGAGGCCCAGCATGGGGCCGGTGACTAGGGGAATACCAAGATGCCATCTGCGAGGCTTGGGCTGCAGTATTGGGGAGAATAGGAGCTGCAGAGAGCACCCCCTGGCATCGGGGCACTAAATGGGCAGCCTCCCGCTTATATGACATCTATAAATAAATCAATCAAGACCAAGGCATGGTGGGCAAGAAGGCGGGTGGTTGGCCCAAGAACAAATGGGCAGGCCATGGAGATCGGCCCTGAGGAAGCCCCCTGTTACACATAGCAACATATTGTTACCCAGAGAGTTCTATTCATCACTCAAGAATGTTTAGAAAGAACAAAACTCTAAGCATAACCTTCGTAAAACTTATTTAAATATTAATTTAATTGAAAAAGGAAAAATTAATTCAGTTAGATTAAATTGAGTTCCTGCTTAACATAAAGTTCCATTCAGGCATCTTCCTGTCTGTAAAAAACAGGAATGAGCATCGTCTTCTAAGACTGATTATCCTGGCCAGTAACATAATACTTTAATGAATACATCAACCAAACATTGGTTGCTATGAAGGAGTGGAGTAATCAACCCCTTAGGGAGGAACTGGAATAGGAGTGTATATTAGAGATGATAAATTTATGAAAAATCAAAAGGATGGAGGTGGATTATTCAATGCCATTTCTTCAAGTGACTCTCGGAAAGCAATCTCTGTGCTAAGTGACCCATGGACTTCAGTGGGGCTCTACGTGAGGACAGAGGCATCTGTATGCAGTAAGTTTCAGGATCCAGGTCCAATGGAATAAATTAATAGGATCATTATTGATTCCAGTAACTGATCATTTCAGCAGGCAAATGTGCATGAATAAGTCAGATAGGATTTGTTTATCAATAATTTTTTCTTTAAACGGTTTCAGGTGCTTAATATGAATTCACAGCTTGGCTTGAATGGCTACAGCAGGCAATTAACTATGAGCAAAATGAAGCTGATCTTTCTGAAATAGCCCTCCCAGGAAGTTCTCAGCAGTATGAGAGATTTTCATAATGATGGACATTAGTTGGTGTGATTATTCCAGTGCATGGCATACAATCTTAATAAAATACTGTCATATGATTAATCACTGAGGAGCTGGAAGAAAGGGCCTAATACAATGCCAGGTTCTGTTGTCAGAATATTACAACTATAAATCCAGAACTTGTGTCCTTCAAACAATGAAATAACTCTAAATTCACAGTGGTTTAAATGAGAGCGGTGTTTGGCCAAACAGATGCTCAGCTTTGGCTTTGAATCAGTAATACCATGTAATAAGAAAACTCCTTGTAATATTCAGCCTACAAAACTGGATGTTCAAGAGAAAAGCAGACAATTAGACTGAAATACATTTGAAAATTAGGTCAGTCCCTTTTTTGGTAAAAGATGATTTACAACTGCAGAAGATCAGACTTGTACAGCGCAGATTTGAAATTCTGACCATCAGCTTTGTACTGGGCTTCTTGCTAAGAGAACTGTTTTCGGTATTAAAAAAAATAAGAAGATGCTGGAAAGTTTTCAATTGCCAGAATGCCCAGGACATTTTTTTCCAGTTGTATTGAGGTTATGGAAAAAACAGCTTTGCAAGGCACAAGGGAGGGGGTTCTGATGTTGATGCTTTTGGTTAACGGTTCTAAAACTTATGCCATTCTAGCCATGTCCAGACGAGTGCAGTGGTGTGATATGTGGTGCCACAGAAATGTCTGCAGCGCCACATACCACACATTTAGGTATTCTCTCTGCTGAAAGGTAGCAGCAGGGGGGAGGGGAGTTGATTCTGGGAGATCTCAGGATCAAAAAAAAAAACCACACAAAAAAGGGTGGGGCAGCACACACAAGGATAATGCACACTGACCAAAGCCACTCCAAGCCTGCTGGATAGGCTCCAAGTGGCAGGATTGCTACCTTGCTCAAAGCAGGAACATCCTTAACTAGAACATCCCAGCCAAGGCTTTGTCTAGGTGGGTCTTAAAAACCTCCAAGAATGGAGATTCCATGACCTGTCTCAGTAATCTGTTCCACTCTTTACTACCCTGCTCATGAGAAAGTTCTTTCTAATATCTAACCTAAACTTCACTTGCTGCAACTTGAGACTGTTGCTCCTTGTTCTGTCATTTGCCCCCACTGAGAACAGTCTAGCTCCATCCTCTTTGAAACCTCTTTCAGGTAGTTGAAGGCTGCTATTAAATCCCACCACCAACCTCTCAGTCTTCTCTTCTTCAGACTAAATAAACATCAGAAGGGCTTGAATTATTTAGTCTGGAGAAGAGGAGGGATTTGATGACAGTGTTCAAATACTTGACATGTATTTATAAAAAGGATGGTTATAGACCAAGAGTCAGCAACCTATAGCCTATAGACTGCATCTGGTCCACAATGCAGTAGTGTAAGTAGGAGCAGGCGACTGAAGCACTGGTGCTGTCCTAGAAGAGATGTTCCCAGGTCTCCTCCACCTGTGCATCCTCCCTTCACTGTCCTGCTCTAGTTTTTCCACAGCCCTGCCTGCTGCCACCCTAGTTCTCCCTGCTCTTTTTCACATGACCCCACCTGTTTATAGCAGCCACAATGTTTCTTGTTGTTGAGTTTGCCACTGTAAGCATCTGGTGGCAAAGGGAATTGGCAAAGGTGTAAGAAGAAGCAGTAGCTGCAGTATAGAAGTATGGGAATGCAACCCTTGGCAGAGAACAAGGAGGGATGAAAAGGCAGCAGGTGGCTTGGAGTGGCCTTGATGGCTGGGCCCCTAGAACTGGCCTGTCTTCAGACCCAGTTGCCTTTTTCTACCTTGCTGCTCCTTAAAGCTTGCCAACCCCTGTTATAGACTATTTCCTGTAGCTGCAGGGGACAGGGCAAATAATAACGGTCTTAAATTGCAAGAAAGGATAGTTAGACTGGGTATTTAGAAGAACTTCTTAATCCTCACGGTGGTTATGCCTTGGAATAAGTTACCTGGAGAGGTTGTGGAATCTTCATCCTTGGAACTGATTAAGAACAGGTTAGAAAGATACTTGTCTGGACTGGTTTAGATAGGGATGATTCTGCTTTGCACAGATGGTTGAACTATACCTTATATACAATATAACAGGATAGAGTAAAAACTGGACCACTTACAGGTCTCAAAATGTCATCTCTAATGGCACTTTAGCAGCAAGACAGGCTGTTTTTAGTGGAGTCCTATGCATGCTTCTGTTCTTAGTCTAATGCTATTTAAAACGATGTAAATGACAAATCTTTGATATGATATACAGATAACACAAACAAGGTAGTAAATAATGAGAGGATTTTTCTGCATTGCCTGGTTAAATGGTCACAACTGAACAAAGTGTATTTGAATGCAGCCACATGCAAGATCTGTGATTCAAGAATGCAGGTTATATCTATAGATGAGAGCTGACATTCAGAGGACTGAGTCTGCAAACAGACATTAACTTTGTGCAGCCATTTTGCCACAGCAGCAAACCTAGTAATAATTTCTGATGCCTTTTAAATGTGGATATCTACTTCTTTAGGGCAAGAGAAAGCAGGGCTGCTTTCTGCAGCCTGTGGCTGCCCCCAGTCTCCAGCCCCCCAGGCAAAAACTCCCTCAGCTTCAAGAGCTCAGTCTTAGGGAAGAAGTGCCCCAGGTGCTAAAACCTGACTTAGGGCGCCTGCTTCCAACCAGAGGAAACTTCCAGTTGCAGGTGCATCCCTCATGTTGGGGCACAGGCGCATCTGCAAGTGCAGAAGGAGCTTCCAAAAGGGTTCTCCCCTCTGTGCCTGCAGACTGGGCATGCCAGGGGAATTCCTCTGCAGGAGATTCAAGTGTGGCGCGTTGAATTCCCTCTTGTGCTTGCACACAACACTTGCACCTGGGGCATGGCAGCAAGAGAAGTCCACCAGGTCCCAGCATGCCTATCATACTTCCATGTCCCAGGTCAGGGCCAAATGTGCAAGTGAGGAGTGAGGGAACTCCACTGGAGTCTGTACCTCTTTGCTTGAATTCCCTGTACAAAAATTTCCCTTATATGCCCAGACTGCAAGTCCAGAGCAAGGGATCCTTTTTGGGACCTTTTTTGCCCTCTGCTTTGGTAGATGCATGCAGGGAGATGCCCCAGCACCCTGACATGGGGTACATGTCTACAAGTGGGGGTTTCCCCCCATTTTCAGATGGGTGCCCCATGTTTTGGGGCACCCAGGCCCTTTTCACCCAGGACTGGGCTCCTGAAGACTCAGGAGGGGCAGGGGGTTAGCTCAGCAGCATTTCAGCCTTGACAGCATCTTTAGACATCAGTGAAGCAGACCAGCTGGGCTGCAACCTACCATAGTCCAGCTGATAAGGTCTCAAAGAGGATTTCTGTTTCTAGCCTGAGTGGCCAATCAAGTAGCACTGGTAACATCGCTAGTTAGGCACTGTGTTCTGTTCTGGTTTCTGAGCTTCAAGAATTATATGAAATACTGGAAAGAGCTCAAAGGAAACCCCACAAATATATTTTGGGGCCACAATAAAATTAATCTGAGATGGGGCTTTGCAAATCTTTGTTTATCAAAGAGAAGATTGACATTTCCCCTTAGATCTGATTGGCAGAGAGCCTGGAATTAAGTGCTCAAGGTTTCTCCCCAGGGCAATTGCTCAGAGTTCCTTGCATCTCTTGTTGCTTCTTGGTGCTGAGAGGACAGTTACCATGCAGGTCTGTAACTCAGATCAGCCACTAATGAGCCTCTTCACTTCTCTTGGATTTTGTGGATTGCTTACGAGGATTTAGTGAAGGCTTATGTGAGAGGTTTGATCATTAATTAGCACAAACATTTTTTATTTGTTTCCTCAAAAAATTGCCAAGTCTGAGCTGCACTTCAGGAAAAATCATTTGTCAAATATTAGTTTAGCAGTGACCTAGATCAATAAGAGTGACTATGTATCACTTGCACTGTTTAGAAGATGAGAGCTTTTAAAGAGGAATTGCTTGAGTCCACGAAGCAGAGGAAAAAATCATCCAGTTCTTCCTCATGGGTTCTGGGGTTTGAGAAAAAAAAATGAAGTCATATTTCAAATGTTTTTAACTCCACCGCAAGTATAAATTAAAGACTGCTGGAGTATCACTCAAGACCAAAATTCATAACAAAGATAATTTTTGGTCCAAGTGTTTATAAGGCTTTAACTTGCCCAAAGTCATTAAAACACTTTTGAGTCCAGACAGAGGGTCTGTGCAACCGTGATTCCTGGCATGTGTTTTGTCCTTGTGTCCTATCTAAAACAAACTCATAAAGCTAAACATGGATTTATATTGAATTAGAAAGTATTCTGCTCTCTACCTTACTTTGAAATTGCATATACTTATAAATCTCTGGCTATTAAACAAATGGTAGTTATATAAAAAGCCATCTAGGAGATAGTTAAAATTATTGTACTTTTTGTAAAACAGATCATAGGCCTTATAATTTATCTTCAGAGCCAAATGGAGTGACATTTTCATGACCCTCAAGGATGAAAGCAAATGGGAAAAAAATATTGTTTTAAACAATATCCTCTCCTTAAACATTAACTGTCATTTCACCAAGGCCAGAAAAACTAGCTGTAAGAGGCAAAAGAGAGAAAAAAATCAAGACAAACTAAAACTTGACTAACACAAATTAATCCAGGGTTTTATAGTTTTCTTTTCAAAATTTTACCATCACTGATTCAGTAGTTTCAAAGTTTCATAGTTGCCAGGGATTAGAAGGGACCTTACAGATGATAGGGTCCAGCCCTCCTGCACTTGGGCAGAAAAGACCATTGGGGTCAGATGACCCCAGCAAGATAGCCATCAAGTAGTTAAGCTGAAAATGTTAAATGTTGGCTTATTTTGTCCGTCTAGTTTGAAACACCTAGAGCATGATGCTGATTACTAGGAGAAAATGTAAGATTTTGAAAAGAGCTGGATGCTCAATGCTGAATTTCACCTCTCGTTGCTGAAGAACTCACTGCACATGCTGTGCAATCAAAGAGAGGTACAACTGCAAAACTGCACTCCCACTGGATCTGACTCTGCTGTTTTCCAGAAATTAAAGTCAGAAGAACTTAAAGTGTCTCCAGTTGGACAACTACCAATTGAGTACCTGACATTAGTGGGCAGTTTAAAAAATATTGGTTGGAAGGTCTGATCTTGCCAAGTTCTTTAAGTGTCATTAACTTAAAATGCAAGGTGCCTTGATTTCTTACTGTTTTGACTCTCCTAGAGTCCTTTAGCTTTGTGCAGTGATTCAACATGGAAAAAAGGATGATCAGCTCAGTGTATTAGCATTTAGCACCTATTTTACATTGATACAATTGTTTCACAAAGTGCAAGAGAATGAAGAATCAGGCTTTCAGACTTCAGTCATCATTTTCATCCAGGGTGAGCAAAGCATTGGATAAAGCCTTGAGTTGGTTATCTTCTAATTCCTGAAACATTTACTACTTTAAATAATACTTCTCGTGTACATAACTGCTGTTTTGTTTTGTTTTGTTTTGTTTTGTTAGTAACATTGAAGAACTAAGGTGGGAGAGAGTTTAGTATCAACCAAAAGTTGAGGGTGGGTGAAGCTGTTTGGGGCAGACCAAAATATTTAATTAAATTTGAGCTTTTAAAAATTAAATGTAATAATTTTGGATAATGAAAAATTTAAGTAAAAACCTGAAATATTATTTTAAACTGGCAAAATTAACCCTTTCCCCCCTGAAACAAATTTACCAACAACAATTTGGAAAATTCAACACATTCACAAGACATTTTGGTCAACATGAATCTGCATCATGAGTGACTGGTGCTTCCTGAATCTGGGGGGCACCCGCAGAAACCACGGTCGCCAGTGGCCCTGGCAGGGGGGGCACCAGCCCTACTGACAGTATCAGTGTCGGCCACTGGGGGGGGCACTGGCCCCTTCGGGTGGGCATGTGCCCCCCCATGCAGCCCCTACCAGTCACCTCTCATCTGCATTTTTTGATCAAAAAAATCACCAATTTCTAATAATCAGTGTCAGTGTCAGGTTTAATTTTATATTGATTAAGGAACCCACATGAATGTTAGATTCTCAAATGCTAATAGAGAACCAGTAAGCACTTCTACTGATACAGGCTGGATTTTTCTCATTGACTTAATGGAAGAAAACATTTATATGGGATGAAATCTTGATATACATTGATACAATTAGACCAAAATATCAGATAGTATTTATTCATAGTTTTGATTGTAGACTATTGTTATTTGTGAAACTTCTAAGTTTCATCAGCTATTTGGTCTGGTGTAAAAGAAGAAATGTGGATACGGCAAAAAGACCTGGTGAATGCTGCTTCCAGAGCCAATACCATATTAGGATAGAAGCTCCGAAACTGGAGTTAAGGGAAGAACCAGGTGCTTCAGCAAAAAAAGCAGCTGACAAAAAGTGAAATAAAGGAAGAAAGAGGATCCCTAAGAGATCAGAAACTTACTAAGACTCCTCATAGCACCGAGGGAAAAAGAAGCTCCGAAGGTGGGGGTGGATCCCTGAGGAGATAAACCGCGGGATGTGACAGACGCTGCTGACCTACAAAGAAAAGAAGTTTAATCTCTTAACCTTGGAGATGGTGCCTGGTTGTACCCCAGGAGAATTCAAGACACCAGTTGAGTCTAAGGTAGAAAGTAGGGTCATTTATCATCTTGGCAAAGACAGTGTGAATAACAAGGTTTAAGGATAGAAGCCTGGAAAAAAAAATTTTTTTTGAAAATGGACAGATAAGATAGAAGGTGACTTTGCTCATTAACACTAGATTCTGTTCAGCTTTGTTGGTAGTTATTGCATAAGGATTTTATATAAATAGAATTATCAGAGTTGTTATTAGAGGTAAGGTTAAAGAAAAAAGAAAAAAAAGAATGAGAAAGACTGTTTTTACCTGAAAGTAAAGAAAATTGTACAGAGTGTTAAAAGGTAAAGATAAAGACTAGTTTGATCTGAATCCGACTAATTATCTATATCTTCAAGTGTGCAAATATTCAGAGAAGTGAGTGAGATAATTTGCCCTTAGTGTTCATGAACCCCTAATAGAGACATAATTCAAATGAATGATTGACAAATAAAAAAAAAAAGATAAGACGTAGCAACCCTCCCAACTAGTGACATCAAAAAAAATCTGAATATAATTATAACATCCAAGACATGACAGGCAAGAAAAGTTGGGACACCGGCGGTCCATTAGGTGATTATATAGGGGTATAATGTGACATTCTAAGCATGACCACCACACCTAGATATCAAAATATTTCTTTTGCATCTAAGGGTCTCATTACACATTCATTTTAGGTGGCTCCTGGAGCTATTAAACTCTGGATTGTCCACACATTAATACCTGAAACTAGTTAAGCACATTTTAGGTGGCTAATAGTTATATCACTCCAGGGCAGGTTGATCTTTGATCCATGTTACTGAGATTGTACTCCGTTAATATGTGGCCATTTCTCACAGATGAGCTGCCCAAGTTGCAGTCCCCCAGAATCCCAGGATGCAGTGTCCCCTCCTCTACCCTCCTGTTCTGTGTGGACACATTTTCCACCCTCTGAACTGTACTGGGTGGGGTGGTTCTGGCATCAAGCCAGCTCCCCTTTCTGTTCCTGAGGATGTGAATGTCTCACTCCCCAGGGTACAATCCCATGTAAACAGCCTGCAGATAACATGCCAGATAACCAGGTTGCAGGGCATGAAGGGGTTCAGAAGTAGAGTCTAGGGGAAGTGTGGGAGGGAGTGGAACAAGGAAGGGGCTGGGTCAGGTCCCCATGAGCTGGGGGTCCCTTCCTGGGCCATGTGCAGTAGCTCCCCCAAAACCACCTTTCCTCACCGTTCCCACATACCAGCCACCCTAGGAAGCATGACCAGCAACCCCCACACTCCAGTCCTAAATCCCAATTTATTAGAACATGAGACCTTATTTAATTTACTTCATTTTAATTTCTTTTAATTTTTTTTTTTACTTCATTTTACTTTATCTTTCAGTGGCTGACTTCTTTAGTTTACTTTGACTACCCTTCCCCCATCCCCATTTCCTCTCCACCTTCTATTTCATTACCTCCCCATATCCCATTAACTCTGCCTCCTAGTTTCATGCCCCACCTCGCTCCCCATGCAACCCATCTTTCATACACAAGGATAGATGCTTGCCCTAGCTCACTAGCCCTGTAGTGACAGCTGTAGCTCCCCATCCAGCCTCTGCTTGCTCGCCCCTGGCGGCAAGTCACAGTTGTGCAGGTGGAGGACAGTCAGAGTGCTTGCTTCAGTGGTACATATACTAAAAATGAACTAAACTAATGAAGCTGATGTTAACATAGAGTGTACTAATAGTGAAATATAACCATGTTAGTCTTGTCCTGTAAGGAACTTGAAAACTCCATTTTTTCTCCTTCTGCTTGACGTAAGTGAATGAACTCTGCATGGTAAGAGAATGTCATAGAGACAGGGAAAGAAGAACACTCCAAGGCTGAGATAAACTGAAGATAAAAGAAGAACAACCACAGAAACAGAAGCTGGGTATGGAAAAACCCCAAAGCACTAAAACAAAGAATGCCAATCCCTATAAAAGAACACTTTGAAAATGTCACATTGTGTGAATCTCTTTCTCTACTGCTGTTTCATCAGAGCACAGATGGCTCTGTTCACCCTGGTCCAGCTGTTATCTTCAAATCATCATCATCTCAGTAAGCCAGGGTTGGCCATCCTGGGCTGATATTGAGCAACTATTGCTGGTAACTATATCTGGTGTATGTGTGGATGAAATGGTTGTTTTGCGTATGCGGATGCCTGTGTGTAATGATGTATATGATGATTTGTGTGTGTTGCTGTAAGTATAAACGGTGTGCCCGAACTGCTGTCTAACTCACATGATCAATAAACATGGCACCTTGCCGTTTCTACCTTTATAAAGTCTCGCTCGTGATTTGAACAATTGGCAATTTGAGTAACAAGAGAAGGTTTGTAACCATAAGGTGCGACTGCTCCAAACCCAAGCTAGTACTAATACCAATCAACATTAGAGCAGCTTTAAGTGCAACACGCATCAAGGCCCTAAGAATATATTCACCAAGAATATCTTTTGAAATTTGATTAAGCATGATATTAAAAAATCTGAGCTGTTGGGAACAATTCTGAATTTGCAAAAAGGTGGAAAGGGTCATTCAACAGATTCTTTTCTGCTGACTATTCTGATTCTATGAATGTACAATTATACTGACACCAGATGTAGTCAGTCGGAACTGAGCTATGGAAACAGCAGTTTTATGCTTCTCTAGGTAACTTTTATCTTCCCATAAGTACAATAGCAAACCTTTGAAACTTCTGCTCAAAGTGTATTAAAATGGAATTTAGATATTTCATAACCAAAATCTTGGCTATACCATGTTGATGATTATTTCATATTTTGACTCTTTGAACCAGAACAATTATTCATTTAGGAAAAGTCTTTCAAACCAAGTATCTGTCCATTTCTGCTGTGAGAAAGCAAATGGATTTTTGCTTACTCTAAATATTCCAACTGATTAGTGATTCTCTTGTGAGAACAGTCTGAGAAAAATTCTCAGCCTCACTCCATCAATCTCATGCATAACTGGTTTAATAACCTATCCACAAAACCAGTTTTCATTTGCTATTCTTATTCCTAGTTGGATAAGATACGTCTTCCATCACAGTGACACAAAGATGAAATAAGCCATAAGTCACTATTTGTTGCAATTTAGGGTACCCAACAGGCACCTGTAATGTTTTGTAGAAAGAGTACCTGAAAACTTAAGCCTTCTCCTTCCAGTAAGGACTTTTATGAGCTATCTTTTTCTTTTCTAGGACAGAATCTACTGAAGACCTGTTCTTTGCTTTTTCCTTTGGAGGGATGCATTTAAAATGGAAACAATTAAGCCAAATAGTGGTGTATATGGGACATTTTCAACACAAAATTTGTTAGAAGAGAAATTTGTAACTATTTGTAACTGTATTTTTAGTGAGTTATCTTGACCATTCATAGTATAGTGTAATTTCCCTTTTAGAGTTTCATTCACAGAATGCAAGTGTCCTGTTCTCAATGTCCTGCTTCTATAAACCTTTCAAGTGATTCAGTGAGCTTGAGTTGAAACAATTTATAATAAAATAGTACAAATTCTAGGCACTTCATTTGATATGAAACTATTTTTGTGCTATTTTACTGCTCCCCGCTTCCAACAATCAGATTATATATCAGAAAGTGTTCTTTATCTCTAATTAGTTCATACTTACTACTTGACTTTAGGGCTTTATTATGCAGTTCTAATAAAAAAATATATTTTTTACTTCAGTATTGTTCACTCAAGGACTGGCCCTTATTCAGATAGGTAGGTTTAACAAATATTAGGCAATCACAAGAAAGCAGAGAAGAATTTCTAAAAATGTCTTTCACATATGATAATAAATCATAGTCTTGTTAAAAAAAATCTGGATTTTTTTTAGTTTTAATCTTAAGCAATATATCACAGACTTCCTTGAAAGTTTTACAGTTCCGATTCACATCAGAAGACAAAATCAGCTTATCCTATTACACGAACAGAAAGAACATGGAGAATACATTGTCAATAAATGATGAGTATCTGGGGCAACACTTCCTTCCTTCTCTAGAAGAAAGCTGCTGTTAAAATTTCAGAACAGATTATGAACAATTGGAAGAAAAGATCTGCAGAGTTTCTATAGTCACCATTTTTGTTCCCCCCACCCCTCCTTCAGAATTTTTGTGACAAGAACAAAACTGAGCAAAATAGCAAAAGGAAGATACTTTGAATGGCTGATTCTTACTAGAGAAAGATGTGACCTAAGGGTGACACTCAAATACTTTTAACTTTTTATATAAGAAAAAGTTGAAACAAGCCAGTAAAACTTCGCTGATTAACATAATATTTTACTGGTGACATTTAGAAAAGGAGTTATCTCTCTTGAAAAACATGAGGTGGCCTGTACTAAGTAGTCTATTCAAAGCCAAACAAACTGAGCCAGATGGAACTCCATTGATTTTCACTTGTTCGCACTTCTATATACTTAGAGTTATACTTTGCTTTGTATGTGTATCTTTTTTTTTTTAGTTAGACCATTTCCTTCATCGAATACATGCATTGTTACCTACTGTTCAGTCATAGAGGAATAGCATTGGAAGAGACCTCCAGAGGTCATCTAGTCCAACCACCTGCCTGAGGCAGGATCATCCCTATCAACCATAATATAAACTCTACATAAGACTACCAACAGCCCTGACACAACATAGACCTGACTTCCTAACCTGCTACTGGTATATTGGCAACCATTGACCCTTCCAGATCATAGTGTATACATGAGAAGTCACCTAGACCTCCAATGCAAGAGTTTTTTTTCTGGGGGAATGGAGGCTGCCTAGACCTTCCATCGCCACTTTAGGAAATAGAATCCAAAAGCCAGACTGGGTCCAGACATTTGGCACTTCCATGGCTGTATTTGTATAATCATCAGTCAGAATCAAATGACTGATTCTGACTGATACTATGGAATTGATTGGTGGGCTGTATTTGTATAATCATCATTAGACCCAGGTCTCCTGTGTGGCAGACAAGGAGTCTACCATTGAACCACAGGGGATCCCATGCCACAGCTAAAGCAAGGAAATCATAGCATCCAATGTTCTGCTTCTATAACATGTTGTTAGTATATACTCAAGAGGTCATGGTTAGAGGGGCTGTGACTCCCACGCTACAGAGGATGGCAAAAATTCCCGCAGTCCATGCCATTTTGGCTATGGGGTAAAATTCTTCCTGACTCCAAATATGGCAAGCAGCCTCAACCTGAGTGAAGGGGCAAGACCCTCTAGCTAGGAATGTCCAGTTTTAGGTCCCAACCAGAGCACTGACCTACTCAAAATCCCCAGGCTTGGCTGCAGCCAACACTCAATGTCTCTGAGGAAGGTTTAAGAAAATCTTTAATAACAATACTGCAGGACATAGTCCACCCAGCTCTTAGAATGTGTTATGGAACAACTTTTTTGTGTCAGAAGATAGGAGAAATCACCATGGCAACTGTTATTTTAATTTTGATTGTGACTAATACTACGGAATTGATTGGTGGGTGATAATTTGGAATGAAATGACTATGAAATGAGAGAAAATTCAGTTTTCCAAGTAAAGAAAGGAGTGGGAGTAGTTGAATAGTGATAATTTAGTTAAAGCAGATGATAATCTTAGTGAACTGGTAAGTAGGGTGTCGTGTGAGGATAATCAAAAGGAGTGAAGAGCTGGTAGTAACTGAAAGAGACTATATTAAATTTACAATGGTAAACAATATCAGTGCAAAGAAAGGCAGAAAACAAGTAAGAAACTATTATGGCTGCATTAGGAACTCTTCACTTTCCTGAAAAATAAAAAATAAGAATCATACAAAAGAAGAAACAAGGGCATATGATTAAGAATCAATATGGAGAAGAAGTCTCTAATATGTAGAGACAGTAGTCTCAAGTATGCAGAGAC
Organism: Caiman crocodilus; assembly: GCA_030014935.1. Classification (NCBI taxonomy): domain Eukaryota; kingdom Metazoa; phylum Chordata; order Crocodylia; family Alligatoridae; genus Caiman; species Caiman crocodilus. Next base: position 33,416,587 of record JAGPOW010003642.1, read on the forward strand.
AAAATCAGAAAGATTGGCTGAGGAAAGGGGGAACAAATTTAAAACAAGGATCATAAAAAACAACAAATCATTTGAGGACAAAAATGAAGGTATAGATATATTACTGAACTGAAAAGGAGAAATGGTGTAGACAAGGATGACATATTTAATACCTTCCTTGTTCAGTCTTTACAAAAACAAGAAACAAAGAAGGTAAGCTCTGACCCAGTGACATTACTTTTAACATGGAGATGGGAGTACATGCAGGAAAGAACAATTATAATATAATAAATATATAATAAATATATAATATTTATAATAGATAATTGTATTCAAGTGAACAGGACCTGATCAAATTTACCCTAGAGTACTAGAGGAACTAGTGGAGTTGTCTATGAACCTTTTAAAAGCCATGAAGGAGAGCCGAGGTCCCAAAGGATTAGAAAAAGGGAAACATGACCTTCAAAAAGGAGGAAAGAAGATCCAGGGAATTATCAGCCAGTTATCCTAACTTTAAGCCTTAGAAAGGCACTTGGACAAATTAACCAATTAATAAATACATAAAAGTTTTAGAGAAATAAAACTTCTCTGTATTGAAAACAGGCAATGCCAAACCAAACCAGTCTAATTTCCTTCTTTGACAAGGTAATTCCTCTAGTAAATAAAAGGAAAGCAATTGATGTGCTGCACTTTGACTTTAGTAAGATTTTTGATACTGTCCCAATTAACATTCTCATTCATAAGCTTAAATAAGTGCACAGTTACTTGAAGGGGGAGGAGCAGTGACACAAAACACATTCAGAAGTAGTTATGATCAGGAATCCGGGTTTCCTGTTCCCCATGGAAAAACAGAGAAAAAAACAGATTTTTCTCTTTACCCGAGCAAAACACAGATTTTTAAAATTTTAACAGAGTAACACACAGATTTTGCACTTTTGCAAAGAACTGTTTGCAGGCTAGGAGAGTTCTAGCCTGCAAGGGGCTGTGGGAAAGTGGGAGAAGGGCGGTCAGGCAGGGGGTGCCATGTGCATGTATATGCACATGGCCACCAGGCAACTTGGAGAGCAGCTCCCACTAGTAAGTCTGAGGGGAGGGGGGACTTGAGGCCCCCATAGGGAGGGAAGGATGGAGTTGGGCAAGGTTGGGGCTGGAGCTGCTGCCCAGTGGAGGTGGGAGTTATAGGGCCTGAATGCATGGCTGCAGGGTCCTGGCAGGGAGGAGGATGGGACTGCATGTAGCTCGTGTGAGGGGCAGGATGTGGCACCAGCTCCCTATTCCTGCATGCACTTCCTAGGGCAGCAGGGGGGACCCATGCCCCCAGATCTGTGTGAAGGGTGGCGGGGCAGGCTGCCCACTGGGCTCGGCTCTCTGCCCTGCTGCCCTCCCCAAGGGCCACTGCAGCCCAGCAGGTGTGACCTGGCACTGCAGGGCAGAGGGCTCTGCAGGGAAGCTGCTTGCTCCTGTTAGCTTCATGCTGTCCTGGTGAGGCACCCCCTGCCCACACAGCAGCAATGAGGCACCAGGGTAATGTGGAGCTCACAGCAGCAAGGAGCTTTCCCATGCAGGCCCACTCTGCCCTGCAATGCCAGGTCATGCCCGCCAGACTGCAAAGGTCCCAGGGGAGGATAGCAGGCTGGGGAGCCTGAACCCACAGTAGGCAGACAGCAGGCAGTGGAGAGAGGGAGCCAGGCTTCGCACTCCACTCTGCTGCAGCTAGTAGAGAAACGTAGGGGTGAACAGGGATGCACATGCACCCCCTGAGAGTGCTGGTGCACCCCCTGACAAGCAGCGTTCTCTAGTTAGATAGTGATTGGGGGGTCAAGCGAGAGCACTGGTACCCCCCCTGAGAGCACCAGCCAGGGGGCGGGGGTTCTAAGAGAAGCACCGCTCTGGCACTTCATCCCTGGTCTTTCCAGGTGTGCCGCTGGCACTTCTGGGTTGGTATGCACAACCAGTGGGGGGAATCCCCCCTGGTCAGCACAATTGACCATGGGGAACCCCACCCCTGATCACTGGCTGACCCCTGGAGGAAGCAAGTCCTCCCCCTGACTCAGGAGGCACCAGTCACTCATGGCTGCAACAGCTGCCACTTCCTGCAAGCAGCAGCTGGGGATTGGGAGCTGCTGAGGGGAGCAGGGGGCTGCAGACCCAGGTCCCTGACCCTATAGCCCTGGCAGCTGGGGACCTCCTCTGGCAAGACTGGGGGTGGGGCAGGGAGCTGTAGCAGGGAGTGAGGGGCAGCAGCAGGGTCAGGGAGCTATGGGGGAGGGGGAAGGGCAGAGGGGCAGAGTGAGGGGCAGAGCACTGGCAGGGCCAGGGGGCTGTGTGGGGTGAGTTAAGGGTGCCAGCAGGGCTGAAGGGCTGTGGTTTGGGAGTGAGGGGCCTGGACCTGCATTCTGTGAGCTAAGGGGAGAGGGAGAGCTTTGATTTTCCATGATAAAAAAACCCCAAATCAAATACCAACATGTATAGGTATTTAAAATGTATTTTATTATACTGACTGAGGCACTGGTTGGCTTCCAAATTGCTTTTAAATTGTAAATATATTTTTTAAACTATGTTTACCTATATGTATAAGTGGCCTTTCATTTTAATCACAGATTTGGTGTTTTTAATCAGAGAATTTATGATTTTTGATTTGGAAATACCAGGATCCCTGGTTATCAGTGATTTCCTATCAAACTAGGAGGGTGTCTCAAGAAGGGTCCTCCAGGGATCTGTTGTAGCCCCAGTTCTATTTAATGCTTTTGTTTGTTTGTTTTTTAGTAGAGAGCATACTTATAGCATTTGTGTATGCCAAGAAACTGGGGGCAGAGAAATTACAGGTACTTTGGAGGATGAACATTCAAAATAATCTTGACAAAACTGGGAAAAGGACCAGAAATCAGCAAGATTATTTTAGATAAAAGATGAGCACAAAACACTATAGTTAACAAAGAGAAGCCAATGGCACAAGTACAAAATGGAGAATATCTGCCAGTCTAGCAGAAAAAGTTAGGGGCAGAAAAGAATTAAGGGCTCAGAGAGAATCACAAAGTATACCTTATGATGATTTTCAGGAATAAAAATGAAAACATCCAAGGATGAGATTGGCCAGCAGTGTTGTATGGAAGACACAGGAAGTAACTATTCAATTCTGTTCACTGATAGCAACCCTTTGTCAGGTATTAGAGGGAGGGAGAAAAAAAGAAAAACCCATGAAAACCACATCTTTCTGCTGGAGTAGCAGGAATAGGAATAGGTTACTTAAAAGGTTATGGAACCTTCTAGCATTTATACACATACATTTGTCTGCTCTGACATGCCAGAGATGCAGCGTGTTGGAGCAAACTCAATTAACCAAGTCCACTCTGCACAAGAGCTGATGCGCCCAGCGCTGCATCTCATACATTTGTATAAACAGTGAAATGTTCATCAGCAAGCAGAAAATGGAGACTGTGGTTTTGAACTAAAACATCTTCAATGTGTTTTAGTTCAAAAGCATACTACCACTATTTTCTCAGTGCTGACATGCATTTTGCCATTTATATAAATGTATCTGCCACAGTGTTAGGTGTTTTTAAGATCACCCATTGCTGTGGCATAAGCATGTGCACAAATGCCCTCGATCATTGGAGCTTCATAATAAACATCTCTTGAGAATAATATTTCTGATCCTGCTTGAGTGCAGAGGGTTAGCACAGATATTTTCTTGATGTCCTGTCTAATCCTAAATTTCTATGAAATAGGAAGAAAAACCACATTTTTGTTATACACTTTCATGTAATCAGATGTTTTAACAAAGTTGTTTTTCTGTATTAAAGAACAGTAATACATTTATATATGAGTCCCATAATCTTTAAATGTTTTTTTTTCTGTTCTTAATCTATAGTCAAGGCAGGAGAGCATGAATGCATACAATTTACTGTGATATAAAATCTAGCAATAACATGATAATATTAACATTATGTTTAAAATAAAAAAATTATTACCCTACTGCATGATGTGAAAAACAAAAGCTACTGACTAATCTCAACTATATACACAGTATTTAAAAGTATTTTTGGTCATTCATTCAGATATGGAATAAAGGAAATGCAATACGTTAGCATATCAAGTCATGAAATTTCCTATTTTGTTAGATTTACAAATCTACACAATTTACTGTTGTGCTAGATTATGTTCTATGTCAGCTCTGAAATATCAAATAGTATTATATAATACTTTAATTACTTTTCAATAAACACAACTTATGCAAGTCCAGATTCAATAAAAAAAATCTGTTTGCTCTCACACAAGGTCATATAAGCTTCCAAAAAATTGATTTCAATATAACTCAGACAGTTGTTATTGAATTTGGCTCTTAGCGATATAGCTAATGTTAAATTAATAGCCGTGCCTCAGTGTAGCTTGCAGAAGATCTATAAAGGGAAGTTCTATTAGTGACAGATGAGGTGGGTCTACACAAGAAGCTTTACTGAGCAATACAACAGTTTGCTGTGCAGTAAGCATGTGCATCTACATGTGCACATACTTACTGCATAGTAAACTGCTTTACTCATGAGTAAAATTTGCTACCTGCAAATGGAAGTAGCAAATTTACTTGCAACAAGTTTCTGTACAGTACCTCATGTGTAGATGCCAACTGGGAGCAAATTGTCTCCCGGTCAGCCCTACCACTAGAAGGCCAGCCTCTGGCTAGCCTCAGGGCCCCAAGGTTGGGAGCCTCTACTGGCCCAGCCCAGGGCTGGCCCATGGCATCACAAGCCCCAGCCCCAGCCCCAGGCCCTTAAAAGTCTACAGACCCCATGAGACCTGGGGCAAATATAGGCAGCTTGTGGTCACACCTGGCCACTGTATCCCCCTGCACAGGCTGCAGACCAGCTCTGGCAGCTTGCCTGCACCCCAGCACTGCTTCCTGGCACCACAGTGCCACACAACTGCTAGGACGATGCTGTCCAGCCCCACAGGGTGCTGCAGGCACCTGCCAGACCTGCAAGCACCCAGGCCCAGCTTCAGACAGCTTGTGGCCACCAGAGCCAGCTCCAGATGGCTGAAGACAACTCCAGCAGCCTGCCCAAATCCTGCAGGTGCTGTGTGGCACCACCTCACTGAGTGGCTGCTAGTCCTGTGCTGTGCCCCTGCACAACCATTGGTTGGGGACTGCCCACAAGTCCATGCCTTTTATGCAGCAATGGACACCATCTTCACATACCTCAGGGGATGATGCCCCTGAGGAATGCATCGATGCCGGGGGTGATGTCCTCCTCAGTTGTTGGGGGCAAGAACATGTAGCTCAGTCACAGATAGGCCAACAGGCAGCATCAGAGTTTGTGAAGCAGAGTGGGCTTTCTCACCACACCATTGAAGCTCAGGGTCTCTTACCAGGTGAACATTTATGCCTGAAGCAGCACAGCCATCAACAGCAATAGGACATAGTGGATAGGGCACCCCTTGGTCTGTGCAAACAGCTCCTTGCACTGCCCCCAAGACATGTGCAGCAGGGGCAAGCTTGGGTGGCTGGGTTGGGGACTGGCCTTGGTGGTCATCCCCAGAGAGGCCCTCTGTGAGGAGGGGGAGGGTGAGGTTAGCTCTGTATCCCAGTTTTCCAAGAGCCCCACAATCCCCAAACCTGAGTCCTCTGGGCTTGGCAGCAGCACAAGAGACCAGCTGGTATGCAGGAGGAGATGGGGGGCAGTGGGGCCTGAAGCCATGGCAGCACATGCTGCCAGAAGCCTGGCCTGTCCCTCCCTTGGAATAGGGCAGGGGAGGCAGGCTGCCTGCAGCCAGCATCCAGCAGGCCACTAACCCCTGGGAGCAAGCAGTTATAGAAGGGCTCTGCCAGCAGCTGCCTGTGACAGGGCCTGCCTAGCTAACTTATCTTGGTCTGTGCACACCCATGCATGTACGACCCCCAATCTGTGTCTGGGACCCCTGGTACAGAGCATTTTATCTGAGAAATTTTGCAAGCTCTCACAAACAGCTTCTTTCTCATGACTGCAGGTTCTGCAGCTGTATGCGGGGGAGAGGTTGCAGTTGGCAGCTGGGGTCACTGCCATCTTTGGCTGGGGTCCTGCAGATGTGCCAACTCCTCAGGAGGACCCAGAACAAGACACTCCTCCTGGACCAGCTGGTGACATCTTTGGAGGACCAGCTGGTGGATGCACAGATATGGTAGGCAGAGAATGTCACCCAGCAAGACATGAGGCAGGAAGAGGATGTTGCCCATGAGGATGCTCATGACTTGTGCAAGGAGGTATGTGACTGGTGGACTGGGAGTTTAGGGTGCAGCTCCTGGAGAAGCAGCACATGTGGTGGCACTGGGAGAGGGCCCACAGTCAAAGCTTCCCAGCAGTGAAGCTGCGTGTCCATGGATGAGATCCAAAGGTTCTGCAAGCTGTAAATTGCTGATCCCTGTTCTATCCCAATAGTCTAATGACAAAAGCACTTGGCCAGAGAGTGAGACCCAGCTGTATGCTCAACTACATCCTGAAAGACTTTGAACAGACATCCCTAATTTTGCAGTTCAGTGTCCTACTCACCAGCTGTTGGTCAGGCAGAGCCAAAAGCACCTTCCACTCTTTCCTGTTGAAGCTGATCTATTGGGCTTGCCAGAGTGAGAAAATTAGAGGTCAAAAGAAAAGCAAAAAAGGTTAACTCTATGCTCCTGTGGAGGAATTATGGCCCTGAAAGAAGCCCCAGGTCCTGTTTCATACCTCTTTGCCCATATAGCAAGCAAAGTAGAGCAGGACCCTATGGGGGTGGGGTTAGACCATACAGACTGAAAAAGAGGGCTTAGGATCTAGTTCCTCCTGGCACTAAAAACATGCTTGTTTTGGTGCTAAATAGTTATTGCGTGTTGTCCTTTCTCACTTTTGCCCTCTAGAAATTACTTGTAATTTGTGTATTCTTGCATGAGCAACAGGATCAGAATACAGTGAAAGTGGTATTAGGCATGTTGCTGTGCAGAAGAGCAAGTCTGCTAAGGGAACTGCTGAGGGTTTCTCAGGCTAAAACAGACATGCCTAAAACAGACATGCTTCTTAGATTTCCAATACAATTCAGAGATTTTTGGAGGCCTTAATAAGGTAGGCATTATAGTCTTATTATAGGAGGAGGTTTGGTAAAAAAAAACCCTACTACACACACCAATGGCACTTAAGGTGCTAAAGGTCGGATATTCAGAGGCCTTATGACACCTGAATATTTCAATTCTGAAAATTCCATTAGGTAATTCCAGGAATCTAACTTTCATTCAAGCATTTAAAATCCTTTAAAACTCAGACTTTTAGAACACAAATCACCTTTAAAACTGGGATTTTCATGCTATCAAAAAGATTTCATAATTTCATAGTTTTGTAGTTGGTAGGGTTGGAAGGGACCTGAGCAGATCAAGTCCAACCCCCTGCCATGGGCAGGAAGGGATGCTGGGGTCAAATGACTCAAGCTAGGTGATTGTCTAGCCTCCTTTTGAAGTCCCCCAGGGTAGATGCGAGCATCACTTCCCTTGGAAGTTGGTTCCAGCTCCTAGTCACCCTGACTGTGAAGTAGTGCCTCTTGACATCTAGCCTGAATCTATTCTCAATCAACTTATGGCTGTTATTTCTTGTTACTCCCGGTAGTGCTTGGGGGAACAGGGACTCTCCCATTGCCTTCTGGTCCCCCTTGGCAAGTATATAGATGGCCACCAGATCCCCTCTCAGCCTTCTTTTGTGCAGGCTGAACAGGTTCAGGTCCTGTAGCCTCTCCAGGTTTCTATAAGTATTTTATTATAGTCTTTTATATTTTATTATCTTTTATTATAATAATTTCTCTTCTGTAACTTTCATAATTTCTCCTATAGGTCCTATGTAGTTTTGTGTATAGTGATATTTTTCTCATGACTGAATAAAAGCTAAATAACAAATTTTTACTTCACACTCTATAAATACACATTTATTTTGGAATGAATATGTAGAAAGTTTTAACACATCTATACCTGAGAACTGTTAGAAAAGTGAAAACATATTTTCACAGAAAAAAATTGATTTCCCATATGCCGCTGTTTTTGTGATTAATGGAAAAATTCCAACCTGGTTAACTAAATACACAGGATCTTATTTACCATCTAACACCTTCCACATTTGCCCAAAGGATGTAAAATGCAACTGTACTGATCTGGTAGTGTTTTGCAACCACCACTTTGCACTTGCACTTATGCCTATGCAGAAAGGTAAGCTGATTAACGGACACACATGGCAGCTTTGAAAGGTACCATTTTGAAGAAATCATGTAAAATTCTGAGATAGCCCCAGAAACCCAGGAAGCCATCGGTGCATAATGGTAACAAAGCCTGTTGAAAACCAGTGCATGGCTGCACAGATGGTGTCACCAGCAGGGCTTTGGCTTCTTTGACTATAGGATGTTATTCTAAGAAGAAGGATGACTAGGAAAAGATGGGACCCACCTGACAAAGAGAGGGAAGAGCATCTTCATAGACAGGCTCACTAACCTAGTGAGGAGGGCTTTAAACTAGGTTCACTAGGAGATGAAGACCAAAACCTTCAGGTAAGTGGGGAAGTGGGAGACCTAGAGAAAGAGTAAGCAGGAAGTGGCAACAGGGGAGGGGTTCTCATACTTTCTGAGAAATCAGGGCACTCAACTAGTTACCTCAGGTGCCTGTGCAAGCATGCACGGAGCCTGGAAAACAAGCAGGAAGAACTGGAAATCTTTGCACTGTCATGGAACTATGATGTGATTGGAATAACAGAGACTTGTTGGGAGATAACATCACTGGAACACTATCATTGATGGGTATAAACTGTTCAGGAAGGACAGGCAAGGGAGAAGAGGAGAAGGAGTTGAGCTTTATGTAAAAGCTGTATGATTGCTCAGCGCTCCAGTATGAACCTGGAGAAAGGCTTGTTGAAAGCCTCTGAGTTAGGGTCAGAGGCGATGTCTTGGTGGGTATGTGTTATAGATGACCAGACCAGGATGAGGTGGATGAGACTTTCTTCTAACAGCTAGCAGAAGTTTCCTGATCACAGGTCCTGTTTCACATGTGGGACTTCAATCACCCTGACATCTGTTGGGAGAGCAATACAGCAGTGCACAGGTAATCCAGGAAGTTTATGGAGAGTGTTGGGGACAACTTCCTGGTGCAAGTGTTGGAGAGACCAACTAGGGGCTGCGCTCTTCCTGACCTGCTGTTCACATACAAGGAAGAATTAGTGGAGAATATAGTAGTGGGCAGCTTGGGCAGTGTAACAGGGGGACATTGATCCTGGTAATGGAGATAACTGGGCAGAGAGCCTGTTGGTTTAGAACTTGCAACTTGGCAAAGGAACCAGGATACAGACTGGTTAATTGCCAATTAAAGACTCTCACTTCAAGTGCTAACTGCTTGGTTGAGACATTGTATAAATGACTGACAGATTGAGTGAAGAGATCCCTCAGAAGAGGAACCAGAGCAGAGATGTTAGGCACCAGAGCAATAAGCAGTTTATCTGTGTGGTGGTACAGGCTGGAAGAGAGAGCCCAAAGAGTCTTTCCCTAGGATGGCAAGCGGTGGAGTTGCTGGCACACCGGAAGCACGGAGTTGGAGTGGCAAGTTGAACTCAGTGCCTGCCAGCCAAATCAGAGACTTTTCTGTTGACGTATAAAAGGGGCGGGCTATGGACTCAATGCCCAAGCAAGTACTTATCATGGGACAGTTAACCCAGCCAACAGAGGAGCTAGGATGGCAACAGCTCCGGCTGTGAGTGACATAACTGACAGTCAGCCGCATTTTGCCCAGTCGGGTGGAGGCAGGATCCCAAGCTAACAGGCAGAGGAGCCAAGGCTCCCTCATACATGACTCAGGTGAAATGAACTAACTGTGGTTCTTCTCCTATATTGATATTAGCCACAACAGCCAAAGTAGGCTATATGTGAGTGTTGGCATATCTGATAATCTTCATTAAAATCAGCAAGACTTCCTCCCATTTGGTGTCACCTATTTTTATTCCCATCAAGTTGTGGCAGGTGAGATAGACATAGGGACAAAGGGAAGCAGAACTTAACATCTCATTTGTGCTTGAAGCAGAAACCCACTCACAGGCAGCAATAAGCACAATATGATTGAGTTCAGGATACTGAGGAAAGGAAGGAAGGAGAGCAGCAATGCAAGGACCCAGGACTTTAGAAAAACAGTCTTCTAGAAAATACCTCAGGGGTGTAGGGATGAAGTCAGGAAGGCCCAAGTGCAACTGGAGTTGCAACTAGGATGCGAAGGGTAAGAAGGGTTTCTACAAGAATGCCGATAGCAGAAGGAGGATATGGGAAAATGCAGGTCCCTTCCTGAATGAGAGAGGCAATCTTGTGACAAAGGATGTAGAAAAGGCTGAAGCACTCAATGCCTTCTTTGCCTTAGTCTTCACAGGCAAGGTCAGTTCCCAGACTCCTGCACCTGGCAGCACAGTTTTGGGAGGAGGTGAGCAGCCAACAGTGGCTAAAGACCAGGTTAGGGACTATTTAGAAAAGCTGGATATATACAAGTCCATGGGATGACACAGGATGCATCCAAGGGTGCTGAGGGAGTTGACTGATGAAATTGCAGAGATATTATTCATCATCTTTGAAAACACATAGAGATCAGGAGAGGTTCCAGATTATTGCAAAAGGGCAAACATAGAGCCCATATTTAAGAAAGGGAAAAAAGAGGATCCAGGGAACTGAAGAACAGTCAGTCTCACCTCAGTCTCTGGAAAAATTATGGAGCATATAATTAAGGATTCCATTTCTAAGCACCTGAGGGAGCAGAAGGTGATTAGAAACAGTCAGCATGAATTCACCAAGGGTAAGTCATGCCTGACCAACCTGGTTGCATTCTATGAGGAGATGACTGGCTCTGTGGATGTGGGAAGACCAGTGGCCATAATATTTTTTGATTTTAGCAAGGCTTTTGATACAGTCTCCCACAACATTTTTGCAAGCGAGCTAAGAGCTGACTGAATGAACTGTAAGGTGGATAGAAAGCTGGCTGGAGCATCGGGTTCAGAGAGTAGTAATCAATGGCTCAATGTCTACTTGGCAGCTGGTAGCAAGCAGAGTGCCCCAGGGATCAGTCCTGGGGCCAGTTTTGTTCAATGTCTTCATTAACGACCTGTAAGATGGCATATTGTGCACCATTAGCAAGCTTGCAGATGACACCAAGCTGGAGGGAGTAGTAGATAGGCTGGAGGGTAGGGCTAGGATTCAGAGTGACATAGACAAATTGGACAAAACAAACCTCATAAGGTTCAACAAGAAAAAATGCGATGTCCTGCACTTAGGACACAACATCCCATGAACCAGCACAGGCTGGGCCTGACTGACTGGGCAGCAGTTCTGCAGCAAAAGACCTGGGGGTTACAGTGCACAATAAGCTGAATATGAGCCAGAAGTGTGCCCTTGTTACAAAGAAGGCTATGGGCATACTGGGCTGCATTGATAGGAGTGTTGCCAGCACTTCAATGAAAGTGATTATTCCTCTCTTCAGCACCGATGAGGCCACATCTGGAGTCCTATGTTCAGTTCTGGGTCCCCACTACAAAAAAGATGTGGACAAATTGGAATGAGTCCAGCAGAAGGCAACAAAAATGGTTAGGGAGGCACGTGATTTCTGAGGATAGGGTGAGGAAAATTGGCTTATTTAGTCTGCAGGCCTAGGAACATACATTGCACATAAACTGGTTTAAGTGGTCAGAAACTGGTTTAAACCTGTCAAAGAACAGATGTTCAGTGCACATTAACTAGTTTGAAAATAGCTGAAACCAGTCTGAGATAAACCTGGTTGAACGTAGTATCAGAGTTAACTGATTTGGCTCAAGCCAGTTTATGCAATGTCTGTCCTAGACTCCTTGCTGGTTTAAGATAAACCAGACACCCCCAGCATCCTGGCATGCTCTATGAGTTGGGTGGGGTTCTCTTTTCCACAACAAGGCTGGCCCCTCCCCTCTGCTGCTTGCCTGCAGCTCCAGCACAGTTTGCAGGCTGCATCCCCTCTCCTCTCACCACTCCCTGCTAAGCAGGGATTCCCCCCCTCCCCTGTGCCTTGCAGAGAGGTGTCTGTGTATTAGCGAGCAGACCATATGCTGGATACAGTCCTTGCCGAATCAACAGGTAGAAACAACAGAAAGAATCAGCAGGTAGCTGGTAATGACCCTCTGTTGTTTTCTTAATGGGGTGATAACCACTGTTATCAATTCCTTGCTGGGCTAATCAGATTATCCTGCAGGGTCTGGCCGATGTCAATTCAGGCTCAGGCTTTTTGAATGTCTGTCCCTAGCCCAGAAGAGAAGACTAAAGTGGGATTTAATAGCAACCTTCAACTACCTGAAGGAGGGTTCCAAAGCAGATGGAATTAAACTGTTCTCGGTGATGGCAGATGAAAGAACAAAGAGCAATGGTCTCAAGTTGCAGCAAGGGAAGTTTAGGTTAGATATTAGAAAGACCTTTCTCATGAGGAGGATCATAAAGCACTGGAACAGGCTACCCATAAAAGCTGTGGAGTCATCCTTGGAGGTTTTTAGAACCCAGTTAGGCAGAGCTTTGTTTAGGATGTTCTAGTTGGGGTTCACCCTGCTTTGAACATGGGGTTGGACTAGATGACCTCCTGAAGTCCCTTCCAACCCTAATTTTCTATGATTCTAAGATTTTAACCCACTCTAAGAGTTGAGAGAGGGGAAATAGCACATCTTGGTATTTTGTAAGCACCAAAGGGAGTGGAAATTTTTTTAGAAGTTTTCCCCAGATGTATGTGTCCCAAAATCTTAACTCCTCCTATTATTATATCAAGATGCAATACATTTTCTGTTCCCTGGATGATTATGAAACATGTTATAGGTTTGGGAAATGTTTCTTTACGTGGCATTTATTTGTTTTTAAGTACAATAGGCATCCACTAGTGCTCTGAAAACACACACACGCACACACAACAGAGACAAAAGCGTAAATATATCCAACAGATGCAAGAGAAAATAAAACAAAAGATGGGCCTCACAGCATACCCAGAAGGTTAACAATTCCAGGCTCCAGTGGTCAGGAAGGTAAGAATGAGAAAAGACTTTTTCCAGAGGGGACCCTGCCAACAGGCTTATCTCATTTATACTGATGGAACAACAGGCCATGTACATTTGCTGATATCAATTTCTGCTGAGGAAGGGGCAATCTCTTACTTTACTTGCTTTCAAATCTTTTAGGATTCATGTGTTAAAGCCAATACCATGAATTTTACACAAAAATTTATTGGAGAAAGGGCAAATTGTGGACCATTGGTCCATAGCTTATATCCACTTAATAAACAACTACAGCATTCAATAATTGTATTAGCTTCCAGATGGTCACAAGGTGTAGCCCTGTAAAGAACACATTTCAGCATAATAATCTTGAAGTGACAAAGGCATAGATTTTTGTAAAAAGGTCCATATCAGACATCTAATCTTCCCAAATGCAGATAGAAGAATATGCTTTAGGCCACAACCAAGAAAGCTGACAACCTAATTGGTTGCTTTTAGAAACTATTAAAAGATTTCTAATGGGATTAAGTGGTCAAAGGATTTGTTCTAAAACACAATGCCTCCAGCAATGCAAGGGTCTATAACACCACTTATGGCATTCCTTTAATAGATGTAAGGACCAATTCTGAGAGGTGCGTAGCGCCTGTAACAGTTGCATCGATGGGACTTGTATGTGCTATTCAACCTCCATGGAACAGAACTTTAGGCTGAGGAGTACCAATCACTCAATGCATCTCTTGGATGATTTTTGTCCACCCAGAGATGTTGCTGACAATAGAATCACAGTACACAGTATCAGCTTCAGGGAGAGCTTTTAATTATATCCAATTACTGTTCTGAATTAGAGTAAGTTTTGTATAAACCCTTGAAAATTAAACCCTTCTAATGAAGACAGCATATATATGGAATAATCCTATAAGTAACAGATGCATGCTAGAATATTGAACCAAATTGTGATTTCATTTATATCAGTGTAAACTCAGAGTAGCTGTTTCATCCAGTTGTATCTTGAAATTACAATTATATTGGTGCAAATGAGATCAGAAATCTAATTTATTTACTCATTTTATTATTATAGCCTAGAACAAAAACGGCTTTTTTTGTTACCATATGCCAACATAGTTTAATACACACTGCCAACCGAGAAATAAATGCTTGCTTGCTTGATTCCTCTCAGCTCATGTACCAAATACCATAGTAAATTTATAGCTGTAGTTTGTTATGTGTCTGTTATTTGTTTGGTCAGAGATTAGAGTTTTGAGGAAGTACTCTGTCAGTCATTGTTGATTAATAACATGTTCAGTCATACTTCCTCAGGTCATAGTATTTACTGAGTAAATAAGTACTGACTGACAATCGGACTTGAAGCAATACTTTCCTAGTGAGAAAGCTAGTTAAAAACTTGACTCATCTTTGGTGCCTGTTATACCTCAAAGCCAGACATAGGGTTCTCCATTTTTTCAAAGATAAATCAGACAAACAGGATTTTACAGAATCAGTAAGTAGCACATTAGTTTTTTAAACATATCATTCCACTCCAAGTTCAGACAAATGCAAAATGGATTCATGTTCATGAAATAAAAACTGTATGAAATACAGATTTGAGTGCTTTGTATACAGCTTCTCTCTTTTTCCAGTGTTTTTTTTTAAATATGTGTAACTGAAGAATTCTGGACAAGTTTCTTCCTTGGACATCACCTCTTAAAATTAAGAGGGCATACAGGGAGTTGCAGCAGACCTGTTCAGCTTCCTTTTCTATACCACCATTCCCAATCTGGCGGTTTGTTCATACCTCTACCCCTCTTACCAAGTCTCATACCCTCTCTTCCCCCTTGAGGTGGCACAAATACATATATCTCTATCTCTTTGCTAGAGATAAAGAAGAGAACTCAGACCCACTCACTCCTTTAAGCACAAAGCATTTACAGCCATAGTCTATCATTCTTTGCTACTTTCTAATAGGTACTTCTAGCCTCATCTATTTCTGGGAGATACTGTCTCTTTTCTAACACTTGTGCACTTTGTTCAGTGCAAAGGCAGCCTTCCTGGAGTCTGTTTCCACAGAAACCTTCTCTGAAAGACTCCTCTGACTTTATGAATCTAGGCATAAAGTCAGGCCAACTTCTTTGCAGGTGGCCAGCTGAAACATTTTCTCCTGTTCTTTCACCAAATATTCATGGCATTAATTAATCCAACAGGCCAAGGTTCCTGCCATGGACTTCTGACAGGCAGTAAACTGCAGATTATGTCTCATCTGCCAGATTTCTCATTGTACATAGATATAATTTCACTGTTCTCTCAACTGCTGGACTTTCTTCCTTTTAAGTCTAACATTCATCAGGTATAACAGCAGAGTTAATTGAACAGCTCCAGGGCAGCTGGCCCTGAAAGAGGCAGGCCAGCTTGTTTTATACACATATTGATATAATCTGGTGTTCTATGAGAGTTTTGAGACCACTGTGAATTTTAGCTTCTTGGAGATGGATGAGTGAAGTGGTTGTTTCTGTCCAAGAGTGTTTATTAGTTCGACATGTTGATCTGAAATTGGGTTGAAAACATCTAGATGGAAAGGGCTGCCAGTTGGAAAATATTGGGTAGATAAAAAATTGAAGCAGTGAGAATTAAACATTTCAACAGGCAGTTTGCTCAAATAAATCTAAGTAAAAATAACAAAGACCATCACATGGAGCCAATTAAAGAAAGAGAAGGCATTTTGGTACAAGAAGGGCAAACATGAAGAGACGATTTGAATATGAATCTTAAAATATACATTTAGGAAAAGTATGTACTCTTTTGCCTTCATCTGAAAAGTGATCTGTATTGTTTCTTAAGTAAAATTTAATTTAACTGTGTAAATCATTTATTTAAATAAAAAATCCAAGTAGTTGATTGCTTGCTTTATGTTCATTCATGTTGCATTATGTTCACTTATTGAAGTGTTTGCTAGATAGTCTTTTGTTTGGCTCTCAGTGGATAAACTAAAGTGTGTGGCTTTTATTGAATATCATCGGTCAATAAGATTTTGATGAAAAACTGGTAGCATCCTCTTGGAAAATGCTGTTTCATTGAATTACAAATGCAATGAAAATGTTTGAAAATGAAAATTGGAAATGTTTTATGGGAACAAGTCAATTTTGAAAAAATTTTCTTTGGATTAAAGTTTGAAAAATTATTTCCATTTTCTCATTTTAAATGAGATGTTTCGGTTTGACTCTATAGTTTAATTCCATTGTATTTGTCATTATATTCAAATGTCACTTTTGGAATTATATGTAATATAATATAATAATTATTATAATAATATATTTAATGTTTATAATATAATACTATTATAATAATATATTTAATGTTTTATACTGAACTTATGCAGACAATTTTCTTGAAGCACTGAATCATAAGTCTTCAGAAATCTTCATTCCATGGAAAATTTGTAAAGTTTTTTTTTCTGTTCCAATTGTAGCAGAAAGCTCTTGCCTGCACTTGGTCTCCCCTCTTTGGATATGTTTCTCTTTTTCTACCTTTTCTTCCTTCCTCTCTCTTTCACTTTAGGATAAGGAATTGTGTTTTAAAATTTGTTTGTGTGCATTTTGTATCTCCCCTTGTAGTTTGGTATTTTTATCTATTTGTGTGCCATGGCATTTGTAGCTTATATTTTAT
>JAGPOW010003642.1:33433317-33449736 GCA_030014935.1 Caiman crocodilus
TGTAGTTTGGTATTTTTATCTATTTGTGTGCCATGGCATTTGTAGCTTATATTTTATACTCCTCACCTTTCAACTTTCAACTGAATGTGTTTAGTTTCATAAGTAAATTATACATTATAACAATGTTAACAAGGGCAGGAATCAAACTGCCCTTCTCTGTATCAGGCTAGCCCTGAAAGAGCGAGTGAATCAGTGATTGAATGTGTAACATGATTGAATGTATAACACAGTAGCAGCAGACAGTGATTATCACCTGGAAGCTGCAGATCAACCAACGGAAGAACTCAATAGAAGACAATGTAACAACTGGGAAATCTCTAAACGTCACTGATCAAGGGCTAGAAGCCCTAGCCTGAGTTAATCAGCACCAGAGACCAACTTTTGAGCTAAATATCTCCAGATGGACCATTCCCAGAGCCCTATTCTAAATTCATCAACGGACTGCCAAACCTGCACGTACATGCGTACGACCCCTGGGGCTGACAGGTGCCGTCCAGTAGCCATTGAGGGGGGAAGGGAAGTTCCACAAGGGTCAATGACCCCTGGATTGGGCAAACCTGAAAACTGGGGAGTCACCAAAGTCTGCCAAGGACAGATAAAAGACAGTGAAAAGTGACCCTCAGTGGTGCCCTCTTGATCTCCAACTCGACCAGACCTGTCCAGCCAGAAGGACCAGCTGGCGACCCCCTTCTGGAGGATACCACCACGCTGAAAGAAGCCTCGACTGGCCATCGACGGCAGACTGCAGCGCTTGTAGGATAGGTATACCTGACTCTGTAGCCTGCTACTGTGTATGTGTGTGCATGTGTGTGTGTGTGTGGGGACCAGCCCCAAGGTTTACGATTACAGTGTTTCAATCTGCCTAATAAACTAGAATTTTAAGGATCCCGAGTTGGACATTTATAGTCAACACAATTGGAAACAAAATCTTGAAATGGGGGAATTTTTTTGCAGAAGGCAAATTCCATTTTTGTACTAGTACTTAGTCCTCCTCCTATTTCCTGCAGCATCTCAACTCAATAAAACATTGTTACTTTTGCAATTTTATGATCAGTATTATGATATTTAGAATTTTTTAAAGCTCCAGCCCCTTCAGAATGAAAATCTGAGTTTTCATTTAAAAAAAAAGCATGGGTTTTATTTTATCTCTCCATAATGTTTGCAAAGAAAGTTTGAATCCATGACCTAAACATCCCCTGAAAGTTCAGAAATCAGAATAAAAAAGACACAAATGTTATTTTCAAAAATTGTATGGTTGTAAATCAATCTCACGTATGAAGAGGCTTCACTCATAATTAGGGACTTACCAAAATTGAGGAAGCAGTTGGCTAATTTTGCAGGCTAATCATAGGGCCAGCCTCCATTTTCATTGGCTTATTGTAGAGGGCCCTACCCATGCCTCTAATTGGCTGAATGGGCCTCTTGGCTCCATCCCTCGTTGCTGATTGGTTAAGAGGGCTGCCCATCATGATCCTTGCCTATCACCACTGATTGGCAGAACCAGCATTTTATTATATATATATTACAGAGTTCATAGACATTGCCTAATTTTGTGGACGTCTCATTTCATGATTTCCATGAAATCCACAAAACCACAAATTTAGTTAGTCTCTACTCATGATTTCTGAATGCTTGGAGGTGGCCACACTATCCAGGGCACTTTGTCACTTCGGTATTTCATGCTATGTGTTTGGAACTTCTTAAACTTTGGCATTAATATATTCAGTCCTGTGAAGCTGAAGATACATTAAAGAAGCACTTGACAAGGAGATTTTTTAAAAGCAGATTTCAGAATCTATGCTGCCATCCAAACAAGCAAAGGTATACGTTGGAGTTTTAGCAAATATACACGGGAGCCCTACTTGCAAACTGGCATCTGTACGGCTGAAATGCTCTAGGACAACCAGACTGTCACTTGTTTCAGTTACACAGGGTTCACAATTAGAATGGAAACTGCTCCAGGGACCATCTGAAAATGATCCATGATCTTTTGTCAGTTAGCAGACAATAGTTTCAGAACTGCTGACCTAAACTATGCATTGCAGTTAATTTTTCAAATAATGGAGAGAGGGCTGAAATTAAACCAACTGCAGGCATGTATCTTAATTAGAAAACAAGAGACTTAAGTAATGGTCTTAGAGAGTATAGAAAGCAGGAAAGATAGAAAACAGTAATACGAATGCAGCAATATGCTATACAAACAACAATGCCCAAATGGTATTTGTCTAAACACCTAAGGAATAAATTATACAGCAGTAGCATTTTAACTTTTCCCATGACATTCAGCACTATACAAAGTCCGTGTAAGAGACTAACAGCTCTGTACAACTCACAGTAAAACCAATCAAACATACAAAGGATAGAACAACACCAACAACACCGAGCAACAGCAATTTGCCTCAGGTCACAATAGTAGACTTGAGACAGGAACCCAGTCTCTTTGGATTAGTCAAATGACTAATCTAGTAGACCACAAGGCCTCTCTAACGTGGGTCCAAGGTCTAACCATGCCTAGTGGCCCATAGGGTCAGCAAGTTAAGGCATACCAATTTCTGTAACCAGCAGCACACAAGGGAGCAATGTGTCTCACATCATACTTGCTTGTCTTTGATTCTTATCTTCTCTGGCCACAATAGTCAGGTACCTATTTTCACATGGGTTCTCTGGGAAGGACTTTGTCATGAGTCAAGAGTGCAGCTCTGCCTCCTCTCTTTTAAGCTGTGACAAGTTATCTTAGTTACTTTGCCACCATGTCCTACTTCCTCAATGAAAGAGAATAATAAACCATCTCTCTAGAAGCCTCTCACTTTCTAGCAAGTACCATGGTAAATGTACATGCCAAGTATAGAAGTGGTGGGAAATGTCCACACTGATAAAAGCTAAAAAGAATTGTAATGAAAAAGCAACCACACTGGTATCTGCTGCCATGGCATTCTACACAGATACATCCTTAAGTGCTTGAATTATAGCTGTTATATATAAACTGCTGGTGGAGATTTTTGTAAAAGGTGGCGCTCCATGTATAAATGAGAAACTGACAGTTCTCTGGATCCAGCACATTTTAGGTTTGAGGTGATTGTTAATATTTTGTTCACTTATGCTCCAGCTTCCTTCCTGTCTTAAGTGGATACAAGTGGCAGTGTTCTAGGCAAACCACTAGATGTAGTTACAGTGTCACTGTAACTAGTCCAGGCTTAAGTGATATTTGTCTCCAAAAGAAAATTACCCTTTAGTGCCTTGAGAGGCAGCTTGTATTTTTTTCAAGTGTTTACAAAACTCCCCAGGGCTGTAATGACCTAGGGATTCATAATGATGTCAACAAGAAATTAGCTGATTAGGTCTTCTACTTATTTATTATTCATTCTCTTTGTTTATCTTTTTTTTTTTTAATCCCCTCTGCTATGTCATGCTGTGGACTAGCCTTTGCTGAGCAATCCCAACATCATACAGTGGTGGCCCTGTCTGTCCTTCCTCCCTGCAATCTTCCCCCCTTCCTCATTGCATCTTCTGTGAGACTCATTTATACATTTCATAGGTTCCTGTGTTTTATTTGTATCAGTAGGCACTTGGTATGCTTGTGGATGGTGCTAAAATACTAATAAATGGTAAGTAAATAATGGTGCATCAGCAATGTAATACCACTTCTTTTCTGAATGCAGAAAAGGAATTCATCAAAGGAAAGAGGTTAATGCAAATTCCTAAATGTTTAAATCATCTACATCATGCACAAGATTGGCTGCCTGGTTATACTTTCCTTCAGAGAGTGGGCCAGATCTTCAAATGGTACAAATTTAATGAAGCTACAGCTATTTGCATCAGGTGCAAAGCTAATGCAATATGTCTAGTTACATGGAGCTGAATGATCATGAAAACTGCAATTTAGAAAAACTCTCCCTTTCTTGGTGATGTAGATGAAATGACTAGAAGTTATCATTAAGGTTTTGTTTGACCCTAATGCAGCTCACAAACTCATTCTTTCTCCCTCAGTGCAGGGACTCACTATTCAGCCTAACTATTTGCTTTATTGCTCAGTGAAAAGTTCATACTATGGAGCTGCCCTCCAACCTCCCTTTAAAGAAACAGTCTAGGGGATAACTGTAAGTGGGATAATTTCCCAAAGCAAAGTGTCTTAAAAGCTAGGGACAGACATTCAAAAAGCTGGAGCCTGAATTGATTCAATTTAGTCTAACCTGCGAAGATTGAACTGATTTGCAAGTGAACAGACTTGTTTTATTCTGGAAATGCAGCCACATGCCTGCACCCTGGGTGGTGCACAGGACAGGGGCTGTGGCTGTCGCTGCTAGGCTCCAGTGTCAGTGTCTCTGAGTTGGCCTGCAAAGCCTGACCCCCAGCCAGCCCCTGTCTGTGCTGTTGGGCCAGGCCACAGTGGGCTGGGAATCTATGACAGCCCCACCTGGCTTGGGCATGGAGAGCCATGCAGACCACACTGCCCCAGCCTCAGCTGCAGCCTGATGGAAAGGGCCTGGCCCCAGTAGCCCAACCTGGGCTGGCCCCTCTGCCTCAGCCCTCAGCAGCACTCACAAGCTGGCTTGGCTGAGCCTCACAGGCCCAGCCTCTGGTAAGGCAGACAGATGGTGGCGGCCATGACATTTGACTCTGACCATGCTCCCTCCCCTGCCACTGGAGTGGGGAGGGGGGAATGGCTGACAGGGAGCACTGTTCCCTAGTAGGAGAGGGGGGCAATAAACCCTACCCTGGTCCCTTTGCCTCAGGGTCCCTTGCATCTGGCCACTCCCCAAACCTTGCTCAGGATAGAGAGCAGAGGGGTGGGGCCAGCCCAGCTCTCTAGAGCAGATAGCACAGCCCAGGCCGGGGCTGGCGTGCTGGAGGATTCTGGTTTAACTTAAAGCAGGAAGGGATCTATGACAGAAATTGCATAAACCAGTTTCAGTATGACTCTTAATGAAGAAAATGTGTTAGTTTTCAAAGATAAGAGGCAGGTTTATGAAATAATAACAATGGATCAGACCATATAAATATTATTAAAATGTAATCAGACAATCAATTACTAAAGGTCATGCTATCATCCTTCTAGTTGTGATGAACAGCACCTTAATCCAAAAGCAGCTCTTCCTTATTGAATATAAAAAATAATTGTGGTTTTTACTGTTCACGATGACTAAGTGAAAGTATTTCAGGGAAAGATAGTATGTTAATTGTTGCGCTACCAATACTCAGACAGAATATAAAACAAAACAAGAAAAGTAAATAAGGTTACATGTATATAGCATACCATAGAATGAATTAAAAGCCAAGAGGATTTTGATAAGAATGAAAAATATCTTTCTGTTTTAGACATGTTTCATCATGTTGAGCTCACCTGAGTTGGCTGGACTAGTAACAGTAAATCCAAGAAAAGGAAAAAATGCTTTCAACTCCAGCTAGAAGAACACAATATATAGCATAAAATTAACTTTTTATTGAAATTGTAGGTAGCATTTTGTGGAAGTGAGAGAAGGATAAAATTTGCTAAACAAAATGTTTTGTCAGAAAAGGGTTTTTTCATGTTAGTTCAGTTGTTGATGCTTTCCTTTTTGTGAAAATACTGTCCTTGTGTTTTTTCAATATACAAAATTGTATACAAAGTGGCTACAAATATTTTCACTTGCCAAAAACTCACTCTTCAATACATGAAAAAATGTAATTTTGTTAACATCTTCAATGACAATTTTAAAGAAAAAGTATAATATATTAAAGAAACAAAGAAGTTGAGCAACGTTTAAACATTTGAAATGAAAGTTCTGACATTTTTCATCAACTAGATTTGCACATTTCAACCAGGTCAGTTTGACCATATGGATAAGGTTTCTACACAAGCTTAGAGACTAGATCTGAAGATTCTAATCTCTTTCAAGCCAGAATGTATTTTTTACAGTTTTGTAAATTATATGCATAATTCAGTACATTTATTACAAGCTGATACTAATATTGATAATATTAAAAACAGTGATAATACTGAAAATATTGAGCAAGAAAAGAGGAGGAAAATCAGTCTTCAAAGTGGGTGTGAAATAATATTTACTCTCATCAGAGAATGAGAGTAAAAGAGAGGAGTGATTGCAAAATGTAGCCTAATCTTTCATCCAGCTGTTTCAGATATCCATAACAATGGAGCCATGGTATAGTGGCTGCAGCATGGCTGTAGAAGCCCTACCAGGACTCTTGAGACTTATTAAGGAGGCAAGCCCTTCCATGCCTTCAGTGCTCCTTCTGTGAGCTTGCTATTTGTCTTCATGGGCAGCAGTCACTCCTCTACTTGCAGGTTGACATCACCGTATTAAAAAACTGTTCTGAAGACTAATGGTATGCATGCACAGCAGAATGCAGGCCCATGCAAAGCTACTGAAACTGGTTCTAAAAGAGTTTGCTCTAGTGTCTCTGCAGAACAGGGTAGTGGTTTACAAAACGTTCAGAAGATCAGTGGCAGAGCCAATACCAGAACCCAGGATTTTAGAGCTCCAGTCTTGTCTACTGAAACATATGGCCTTCTATGGGTGTGAAGGTGGTTGAGTAGGGCACCTACCACAAATGATGAGTGAACAATTTCCTGCTTTGCAAGTGAAAAAAAAACAATACTAAAAAAAATATCAATAGTTTCATGATACATATTAACAGCCCTACTCTGTTCATAACCTTATTCTCCAGCATGGTTCCAAGGTATTGTTCAGTGTGTAACAAGGAAGTCCTGATGTTGCTGATAATTTGGCAATTTGGCAAGCATTCCTGTTTCTTATCCAGTATTCCTAGGAAAAAGCTTCCAAAAGGAAATTGATTTATGCATGATATTCATTGTCCAGGGTTATTCGATAGCATCATTCAATAGACCTTAGAACCTGGCACTGCTATAAGATGTTACCAGAAAGGATCTGGCTCTAATGGTGAATTGGTGAATCTAGCAGTGTGTCTGATTTCACTTTGTAGAGTGAAGTTTACAGAACTGAGCTTAAAAGGAGAAGATTATCAATTTTTTGCCAAAACTAATAAGAGAAAGGGGAATAAAATGCATCCCATAGTGAAAAATAGTGGAAAAAACCTCCAGAGATGAGCTTGGAGCCATGGCCTTAAAAAATGTTTACAGTAAGTAGGTGTGTTTCCACAAGACACTCTGTCACCATAGCAATGAGCATAGCTCATAGTTATGGCAGTGTAGCATTGGTAAGCACAAACTGTGATGCCAATGCTACTGCGCAGTTGGTTTAGTGATGAACTATACAGCTGTAATTCATCACTTTACATAGTCTGGAGGCAGAATTGTATCTCCATTTCTTACCCCAAGGATCCTTGTTGCTCAAAGTGGGCCCCAAAGCTTAATTAAGGGAGTGGAGAAGGACTTTGTTCCTCCTGGGCGCATCTACACATGGCCCTGACTGCACAGTTGTTACTGAGGAGGAGGAGGAGGAGGAGGCTCTTCTCAGCCAGACTGGCTGACCTGCTTGACCAGACTTTAAACTATGCTCACCAGGGGGTGGGTGGATAACCGTCACTGCAAGCCCACTAGGCAACTACTGCATAACCAGCAGGTTAGGGCACCCAAGGGAATCCACACCTACCTTGGTCCTGGAACAGTGTCTGCCTGGGAGGGCAAGAAACCTAGGGCTTCCAACAGGACACTTATGTGTCTGTACACCAATGCCAGGAACATGGGGAATAAACAGAAGGAACTGGTCCTCCTGCTAAACAAGAATGGTTATGATCTCATAGGGATAATGGAGACCTGGTGGGACTCCACCTATGACTGGGCCACAGGTATAGATGGCTATACCCTGTACAGGAGAGATCGCGCAGATAAAAGGGGTGGGAGTGTAGCTCTCTTTGTCAAGGACAGCTACACATCCCTGCAATTTGACATTGGCACCCAGGGAAGACAACTGGAGTCCCTCTGGGTTAAATACATGGGGAACGTGGCACAGGGGATGTCATGGTAGGAGTCTGCTACAGACCTCCTAACCAGAAACAAGAGCTGGACCAGGAATTCACCAGAGAACTAGCTGAGGCTGCATGCTCTTGGTTCATGCTTGTCATGGGAGACTTCGACTACCCAGACATCTCATGGGAAGAGCACTCAGCCAAATCTGATCAGTCGCAAAGCTTTCCTCACATGCGTGGATGAGCTCTACCTGACTCGCAATGTCTATGAGCTGACAAGAGTACTGGCCAAAGGGGATGAGCTAGTCAGTGAGCTAAGAATCAGTGTAAAGCTGGGTGATAGTGCCCAGCTTTACTATCCATCGCAAAGCTGGCAAGTCAGTCAGGAATGCAGAAGTCCCTGACTTTAGGAAAGCTGACTTTGACAAACTCAGGAGGCTCGTTGTTGAGGCCCTAAGGGATCATGACTCGACAGGAATAGGAGTCCAAGAGCAGTGGTTTCTCCTCAAGGGAGTGATCCTGATAGCACAAGGGTTGAACATTTCATCTCAGAGGAAGGGTAGTAAAAGGACACAGCAACCTTCTTGGCTCAGCAGGGAACTTGAGGACCTCCTACACCTAAAAAGAGAGACTTATAAAGGATAGAAGGCTGGAATAACCACCAAGGAGGAGTACTCAGCACCTGCCTACAGGGAGTGGACCAGGAAAGCCAACGATGCAATTGAACTCCATGTGGCTTCACATATCAAGGATAATAAAAAGTCCTTTTACAGATATGTAGGAAGTTGGGAAAAAAAGCAAGGGTAACATTGGACCCCTGCGGAACCAAATGGGACAGCTGATAGCAGACACACAGGAAAAACCTAACCTGCTTAATGGGTACTTAGCATCGGTCTTTCAACAGCCCAAAGGGACTGCCCTAGCATGATGCAGAACGGCCAGGGTGAGGGCGCATTCATACCCAGTATTGGTATGGACCTTGTAAAGGAACACCTTGAGAGGCTGGATATCTTCAAGTCAGCTGGTCCTGACGGATTATACCCTAGAGTACTCAGGGAGCTGGCAGGTGTCATAGCCTAACCATTGGCAAAAATATTTAAAAACTTGTGGCGCTCAGGTGAAACACCCGAAGACTGGAAGAAGACCAATGTGGTACCCGTTTTCAAGAAAAGGCAGAAAGTAGATCCCGGGAATTAAAGGCCAATCAGCTTGACCTCAATCCCCAGTAAGATTCTGGAAAAAATTATCAAAGAGACCCTCCTTGATAAGCTGGCTAATGGCAACATCCTAAGGGGCAGACAGCATGGGTTTGTCATGGGTAGGTCTTCCCTGACCAAACTCATTTCCTTCTGTGACCAGGTGACGTATCACTTGGACAAGGGAGAAGAGATTGACATCATATATCTGGACTTTTAAAAAACCTTTGATTTGGTATCCCATGACCTCCTCATGGAAAAATTAGCCAACTGTGGCTTCAGCTACACCACAGTCTGATGGCTGGGAAATTGGCTCCGAGGTCAGATCCAGAGAGTAGTAGTCAATGGTAGTGAATCATTGTGGCTCTCCATGACCAGTGGTGTCCCCCAAGGCTTTGTCCTTGGACAGGTTCTGTTTAACATCTTTATCAATGATGTGGACATTGGTGTCAGAAGTGCACTAGCCAAGTTTGCTGATGACACTAAGCTTTGGGGCATAACGTCCACATCTGAGAACAGACTAGTGATCTACACTGACTTGGATAAGCTTAGTAAGTGTGGGGCTATAAATCTAATGATGTTCAATACCAAAAAATGCAAGGTATTCCACCTTGGGGACAAAAAAAACCCTGCAGCATATTTACAGGCTTGGCAGTGCTACGCTTGCTAGCACCACAGCTGAAAGGGACTTGAGGGTCATGATTGACCACCAGAGGAACATGAGCCACCAATGTGATGTTGCAGCTGGTAAAGTAAACACAACTCTACTTGCATCCATAGATGCTTCTCTAGTAAATCTCAGGATGTCATTCTCCTGCTGTACCCAGCCTTGGTGAGGCCGCAGCTGGAGTACTTCCCCATAATTTGGTGTCGTCCACGAACTTAGCCAGTCCACTTCTGACACATGAATCCAGATCATTTATGAATATATTAAAGAATACTGATCCAAGTACTGAGTGCTGGGGGATGCCACTGGTCAGCATGCACCGTGTTGACTCAGTTCCATTGACTATCACTCTCTGGGTCCGACCGCAGAGTCAGTTCCCCAGCCATCAGGCCATAAGGTTGTCAAGGCCGCTGTTCCCCAATTTTACCATGAGTATTTCATGGGAGACCAAGTCAAAGGCTTTTTAATGAAATCTAAATATATGACATCAACCTCTTATTCTTTGTCCAGGTGATACATCACCTGGTCATAGAAAGAAATGAGATTGGACAGACAAGTTCTACCCACAATGAAGCCATTTTGGCTATGCCTTCTGTTAGCCTGTTGTTGATGGTTTCTTTGATGACTTTTCCCAATTCTTTTGAGGGATTGAGATCAAACTGATTGGCTTGTAGTTCCTTGAATCTTCCTTTCTTGAACATAGGCACCACATTGGCCCTCTTCCAATCTTCAGGAACCTCTCCCAAGTGCCATGAGTTCTCAAATATCCTCACCATTGACCATGCTATGATGTCAGCCAACTCTTTTAGTACTCTTGGGTGTGCTAAGTCCACTGGTCCTACTCCACCCTTTCCCTAGGTTCTCTCTTCAGCTTCCCAAAAGGAGTCATTACATTACTAAATGTGCATTCACATTCATTGAGAAAGCTCCCAAATCCTGTTTCCTACTGTAGAGGAACAACAGCAGTTCTTCTGTAGGCAGGAACCTCTATGGCTGTAGAGAAGGATTCAGAATCATGTGCAAGAAATTGGATTAAAAAGAAAATTAGATCAGCTTCTATATTTGGTGTTATGATCCATGCTTTTTTGTGGTCTGTCTGAACCCCAAAATAAGGTGCATTTCTCTTTTAGCTTTACTGTCAGTTCTCCAGCACCCCTTTAAATGTTGTAAAGTGTCCCCTTACCCTTTATGCCCAATATTCATGTTTCATATTTTAGATGCAAAATATTTCATCCTGTTTTTCCACAATAATATTGCAGGCTTCCATCCCAGAGGATTCATGTTGACAGCTGATGTCAGATTAATTTGCTTATGTATTTCTCTGTTCAGCCAGGCTAAAGGAACATCTTGTCTTTTTCTGAAATGTCACAGTGCTGTCCTCTACACGGGTTCCTTTTAGAAAGCATTAGGACTAGCCACTGCAAGCTGCCATTTTTAAAATGATTATAATTCTCCTATTTGTCCTAACTCTATATATTGTTAATATTTACCTTGGAATCTTTTTAATAGCAGGTGCAGCATACAGCTGAAAATAAGTTTCTGTCCATCTCCTCAGAGGTTTTACATGAGAGAAGGCTGCTATATGTCACCTACCTTTCCAAAAAGCTGGAAAAAAATTACTGGAATTGGTGGCTTCTCAGGTAGTATCAGAGTGAAAGAGAAATATTTTACTGATATTCCAGATATACTGATTCTTGCACAAAATATCACAGAATCATAGAAAATGAGGTCTGGAAAGGACCTCAGGAGGTCATCTAGTCCAACCTCCCACTGAAAGCAGGACCATCCCTAGCTAGACCATCCCAGCCAAGGCTTTGTCTACCTAGGTCTTAAAAACCTCTAAGGATGAATATTCCATAACTTCTCCGGGTAACCTGTTCCAATGCTTTGCTACCCCACTAGTAAGTTTTTCCTAATGTCTAATCTAAAATTCCCTTGGGTGCAACTCAAGACCATTGTTCTTTTTACTGTTATCTGCCACCACTGAAAACAATTAGCTTTGTCCTCTTTTGGTGTCTTTGAACATTCAGGGATGCTGCTCCAATGAGCTATAAATCAGCACATTGGAGCAGATCTGATTAATCAAGCCTGCTGGAACATGTTAATTAGCACTCTCCAGCAGCCTCCATGTCTCATGTATTCAGTGTCCTCACACTTCAAAATGGTGGTGGGGATGCTTTAACTAAAGTTCATCAAATTAAGTTTAGTTAAAATGCCCCCACTGCCATTTTGAAGCATGGGACGTCGAATATATGAAAGTTTACAGGTGCATTACTTAGAGTGAGTCTTGGAGCTGCTCTAATTAAAATGTATCCTCCCACCCCTGGAGCACATGTAAAAATGCCCTTCATGATTACTCTTCAAGTTGTTGAATGCTGTTTTTAAATCCTACACCAGTCTTTTCTTCTCCAGATTAAATATGAACTCTTTTAGGAATTTTAAGCCTAACACAGAAAAGAATGTGCTTCTATCTTCCATTTTTCAGCAAGCCATGCACAGAAAGACCTCTAGTCACAATCACCATTTATAATAGAGGAACCAATACTCTGAGCATTACTGGGGTACATGACAAAAGTTTCCCTTTTCCATTGCCCCCTTAATCCACCTCCTATGATGTCTCCCATTCCTTTTGCCCCTCTACATCAGTGCTATTTGCAACTGTGCCTACCCCTTGATTAAGGCTCTACTCCTTTTGCTGGGCATTATTCCTGATTGCTAGTGCATTTGGCCCATGGAAAAATAGGATTAAGGACAAGAAAGTAACTGAAAACATAGGAAACTGCCTTTCTTATCCAGTTCCAAGCTCTTAGCAAGAATCTGGGAACCAAAGTGAAGATAGCATTTCCAGTCATCTGGGATAATGCTGATTCTGTTCATGGCTGAAAGTCTTAGCTTATGCCTGGATATGCCCATTGCAAGAAATAAAACATGCTATACTAAAGAGTGCTAACTATTCATATTGTTGAGTAAATAAATAAACAGTTAGACTGATTGTTATAACAATGACAACCAAAAAGAAACAAAGCAAATCTAAGTGGATGGTTTTGCTCAGAAGGGTTGAGAATGTGCTGGTGGATATCAAAGGGAAAAAATGGTAAACATCCTCTTTCACTCTTTGGCTAAGAAATCTGTCTTGTACATGATGTGTTTTCTTTTTGGAACATCATATTTATATAATAGATATAAGGTATATCATAGCTATAATAACTTGTATCATAGAACTAATATATATTTAATGTTTACTTACCCACTCTGGGTCAATTAAAATAGCTTTTGCTATTGTTAATATTTTTAATACAAATAAATTTAATTTTTTTTACAGTACTTGTTTGTTTTTTTCTTTCTCTTTTTTGACAAAACTTGGTATTGATAACAAAATTGCAGCCTAACTGACCCAGGCCCAGAAAGGCTTGTTAGAAACAGCTAACTTATATTCAGGTAAACAGTACCTATTTCCTATTACTTTGGGTTAAACTACTGAAATAAGATATATGAATCATGCTTGCAGGGATTTTTTTGTAGAAATGCACCCGAATTTTGTTTTTTAGACCATTTGTTCTCTATTTTGCTATCTTTCATGTCTGACTCTTTTCTTGAAGTAAGAAACATTGGATATATCTATAAATCTCCTAAACCAGATTGGGCTTTTATGATGGTTGTAATATTATCAGGAGTAACATAAAGCAAAAAGCAACTGCTTTTCTCCTAACTGCCACTTACTGTTATACAGTAGTTCACATTAGAAGTTGGCCAGAGGTTTTACAAGCGTCAGTAATGTTTACAACTCCAAGTTCTGGGGGTGAACTCCCAATCTAGTTGAAATCCATAATAAAACTTGCACTTGATTTCCAAGGGTCTGTATATATTTTTCTAATTTGACATCCACATTATTCTGAAGCATCTGGGATATAAAAAAACCCAGCCTAAATAAATCCTTGTGATCCTTGCTTTCCCTGCAGCAAAGTATGAGCAAACCATGTTAGTTACCAAGGGGAAATTGATCCCCTTGAACCGCCTAGAACTATATTCATGTAACAATCACAAATAATCTCACTGTTTAAACTGTAGGCCCTACAAGACCTAATGGAGGACATCTTTGGAAAGGAAATTTTTCCATGCTAACAACCTTACATCTTAGGAGAACGATTATGTTTGTTCGCAGACTAAACCTATTTTTGAAGCCCTACCAGATCTACCCTAGTTAATTCCAGGCTCCATTATTATTAATAATGTATGTTGTGCTTAAGCCTTAGGCTATGTCTATGTGACCTCTGAAGCAAGTCTACAAGTGCCATCCAGACATAAACCCTGCCTTTTTGTCACTCTCCATGAATTCAAACTTACAAATTAAGCAGTACAGATAACTCAGAAAGAGGCCCAAGAAGCCTAGAGCAGTCTTCACTGCACATCTCAGTTCCGTACAGAGGCTTTATTGAAAGAGAAAAAGAGAATATTCTCAGATCACCCCAATTACAGTGCAGCTTTATAACAAACTCCCGTAGGACTGAGAGAAAAGTTTGTGAAGTGAGGGTGATTACTGTGACCTCAAACAGACATGCAGTTTCTCCTGGGAGAGTCACTGCCCTCCTAGGAGAAACCATAAGTATACAAATGCTCAGGCTTTTTATCCGAGGGTAAAAATGGCCACTCCAGGAGAAAAATAACCTGGGAACAACTGAGGTTAAATTATTCCAAGGAAAATTTCTCCTGGGACAGCAAATGTCTGTACATGCTATGGCTTCTGTCACAAGACAGTATAGTCCTCCTGCTTCTCCCTCACAGAGAGACAGTATGTGATTCACTGGACTCTGCTGCTCTAGAACACTCCCCCTTCACAATCCCCACATTGTGCTGCAGGGAGACACAGGCTGACCATGGGTAATCTGGATCAGCCAATCAGGGCTTCTCTATGCAGTGCTGTGATCTGTCACCAGGAGGACTAAAAAAGTCTGCCAAGAATACTGAGATGTGTGCACACCCCTCCATGCCCTCTCAACCCAGCCCCAGCTGCACAGTTTTAGTACTGCAAACTCCCCACTCTTCTGTGCCTCAGCAGACAAATGTCAGTACACACAGCTCTGGGTAAGTTTATCTGCCCAGAAAGTAAATCTGGGAGATTCTCCCAGATTATTTGAATGCACGTAGGCAGCCTGTAATAGGGTTAGTCAATCTGTGGCAACATCCTAAAATAAACCAGTTCCTGCTGGTGAGATTGTTAAAAGCAAAGGTTTGTCAAAAAGAGTGTTTGTTATTATGAGGTTATACAGCATACCAAATTATATAGTAGAGTTCCCTGAGTTAGACACAGTAGAAACACAACTAATGACGAGTCCATGTGTGTAGGAATTTACAATCTAAGAATCTGGAGAGATGAAAAAGATTTGGACCTTTTCTAATCTAAGCGCCAGATGAAGACATGTTGATGCCTGTGTAGTTGACCTTCACCTTAATATAAAAGAAATGAACTAATTGTATAAGCCCTTATACTAGGAGAACATCTCTCAATTTGGTGCAAAATTACCTTTGAATGAATCATAGATAGAACTATAAAAATTTAACTTTACCAGTGTACATGTAGATAAGCACAGCTTATGCTACGGTAGACAAATAGGCTATTTATTACCTCCCCACCCACCCCCAACCTAGAAGTGACGGACTATAAGGAGCTTCTATTGCATGCAAGTACCTTGGGATAGCTGCAGGTCTGTTCACCCCATATCCCTATGTAATTCACCTTGTCATACAAAACCTACGCAAGTTTCACTCATGAACATGGGTTGTCTTTTAAGGGTCTAAATTACTTAGCTCTTATTTCCATTATTACAGGAAATGTTAAAATCAGGTTCATTATTTTATATCTGGGTCAATCCCATGGTCCTTTAACTGATATCTGATCATGATTTTTGTAGGTCCTTATCATAGTATCTAAGTATCATCGTATCTAGGGTCAGAAGGGGCCTAAAGCAGGCCATCTAGTCTGACCCCCCGCCAATGGCAGGAATGAGTGCCAGGGTCACAGAACCCCAGTCAAGTACCTATCTAATCTATTTTTGAAGGTGCCCAAGGTACGAGCAAGAACAACTTCCCTAGGAAGCCGGTTCCACATCCTACCCACCCTAACTGTGAAGTAGTGTTTCGTAATGTCCAAACTAAACCTGCTTTCCAGTAACTTGTGACCATTGGTCCTAGTTACCCACGGTGGTGCCTGGGAAACAAGAGCCTGCTCTATTTCCTGCTGATCTCCCTGCAGCAGTTCATAGGCTACCACCAGGTCCCCCCTCAGCCTCCATTTACTGAGGCTGAACAGGTTCAGGTCCCCCAGACGCTCCTCATAAGGAGCATATCAATCTAGTGGCCCTCCTCTGGACTCTCTTGAGGCCATCCACATCCCTCTTGAAGTGTGGAGCCCAGAACTGGACACAGTACTCCATCTGCAGCCTGACCAATGCCGCATAAAGGGGGAGAATCACCACCTTGGACTGGTTCGAAATGCATCGTTGGATGAACACTAGGGTTCGGTTGGCCTTCCCAACCACCGTCTGACATTGGCGGCTCATGTTCATCTTGGCCTCAACAATGACACCAAGATCCTGTTCCACCTCCGTGCTAGCAAGAGGGGAGCTTCCCAGCCAGTATGTGTGCTGGGGGTTGCTTCTCCCCAGATGCATC
>JAGPOW010003642.1:33449836-33487698 GCA_030014935.1 Caiman crocodilus
GAACCCCGCTACTAACATCTCTCCAGGTCGAGTACAACCCATCCACCACCACTCTCTGGGAGCACCCCGTCAGCCAGTTTCTGACCCACTCAACCGTGTGGGGGTCAAAGCCACAGCTCCCCATCTTTTTAATGAGGATGGGGTGGGAGACTGTGTCAAATGCTTTCCTGAAGTCTAAAAAAACTATGTCGACAGGGGCGCTCGCATCCATGGATTTGGTCACCTGGTCGTAGAAGGTGACCAGGTTGGTCTGACAGGACCTACCCTTAACAAACTCGTGCTGGTTGCCCTTCAGCTTAAAGTCCCCTGCCGGTTCCTCACAGATGTGGGACTTGAGAATTTTCTCAAAGATCTTTCCCAGAACCGAGGTGAGACTGACAGGCCTGTAGTTCTTCAGGTCCTCTCTCCTCCCCTTCTTAAAGATGGGAACCACATTGGCCACCTTCCAGTCCTCTGGCATTTGTCCAGAGCTCCCAGAGTGCTCGTATAACCGAGCCAAGAGCCCGGCAATCACCCCTGCCAGCTTCCTTGGGTGTAGATCATCTGGGCTCGCCAACTTAAAGACATTCAGCCCTTCCAGAAGCCCTTCCACCAGGTCTTATGCCAAAGCTGTATATGCCTTTCCTCAGAACTGATTTCAAGACAAATGCCACACACAAGATTCTGATGCCTGGAATTATACCAATATTTGATATTCTCAATGAGAAGCACATGTTTGTAAAGAAGAAAACAATGTAAGAACAAAGTAAAAGGTATTTCACATGGTTATTTATTACTCATTTGTAACCTAAATAAAATGTGGGTATGAACCACATTTCCTGTAAACATTTCTGACTGCAGAAGTTCAATCCCCACTAGCAAGTCTAATTTATAATCTAATAGCTGTAGAGCAGCTAATCCTCAAGGAAGAAGATCTGAGTCACAGTAGAAATAAGACTTTCTTTTTCAAACTAAAAACTTGTTTCTTTGATATCATCTTCTTCCTGAGAGAAGAAAGAATGGTGAAATTAGATAAACAATAGGATTAGTTATTGGAGACATGTCAAATACATATAGACAAACGCCTGGCTGCAGCAAAGGAAAGCACATGCAAAGCACTCCAACCCAAAACCTCCTGAAGACACGGTAGGATCCTACTATCAGTAATCTCTCCTAGAGGATAGAAACCCCAGCATAAATTTCCCAGAGGCTGACCTAGAGCCAGGGAAGACTGTTTTCCAGTAGAAATACACATCAGCCAAGCGGTAATAATTTCCTTCAATATTTGGTTATGATTTGGTTACTTGAGGAAGAGTCTGTGGAAAGAGTTGTAACTCTGTGATATGTTTGGAATCAGCAGATGTAGGAGTACATTTCTGACATAGCATGAGCAAATTAAAAAAAAAAAATCTAAGTCCATGTTTTTAATGTGAGACTGAATCCAGGTCTTGCAGCTGCCACAAAAAGGGTTCACACTCCAGTCTTTCTGTACTTACTTCAACTATTACCCTTCTTAGGCCTGTAGTAGATCAATGGGAAATGCAATTGCACTGCAGAGGAGATGACCAAGCATGGAGTGAATTAGTAGTGTTCCTTTTTTTAGAACTGCAGATGAGCAGCCAGTTCTATTAGGGGATCCATCAGTGCTGCTAATATGACCATTTTGGGTAGTTTTAAGTTTATCTAAACATATAGTCCTTGGAGCCCTGCTAAATTTAAGTGCTGAGAAGAATGTTTGAGAAGTAAACCTATACCTACAATTCCAAGCCAAAACAAGATCCAGATAAGCAGTGCCATTTAAAGCAAAAACTATTCCAGTTGCAGTAAGAAATTCTCTACTTCAAGATGTCCTATGTTGCTTTATTTTAATGAGAGCATAGTTTAGTGAACATAACATTGAGGATTTTTCTGGTATTTTCTTTCATATTAATAGTACTGATATTTTTCTGTTAGCTTTTATGGGACTTGTAACTTGTGAGGGTGACAGAAACTGCCTATTTACTAGCATTAGCTATTTGATGTCACATAGTACTCCCCACACTGTCCATACACATAAGAGAGAAAAGAGCCTACCAAAAGATGGAGAAGAGGTAAAATACAGAAAGCTGCCTTTCACCCTAGTCACTATGGGTAAGCTGGTTTCTTATAGTTATTGCGGAAGGAATGGATGTGTAAGATGATATGGGCCATATGGGCTAATTAAGGGGGGCATTCCAAGTATAAGGAGCTACATGAAGGCTACAGTGCAGAGAAATGAAGGGAGACTATGAAAGGAAGACAACAATTTCTTCAGTGGTTATAGACGCCGGTGTACTTGTAGGAATTTGCCCTTGTTAAACCATGCAGTGCCTTGTTTGGCTCAGTAGTGTTCTAGCAGTGATACCTCATTGCTAGGGACCTACTGAAAATGAGATTTCATGGATTTTTGAGGAAATTGCAAAATCCAGCATTGCCCACAAAAGTAAGTAATATCTGCAAAATCCAAAAAAAAAAAAGAGAGAAAACTTACTGAAAATAAAGGAAGTCAGCAGCCAGAGGGAGCCAGCAGTCCTCACTGCACTGTGACCCGGCTGTGCAACCCACTGAGGGGAAGGCGGGGCTGCCTGCACAAAGGGAAATCTAAGATGGCTGCCACCCCTATCCGTCACTGCTGATTGGCTGAGAGGATTGCCTGTCATGTGGCCCTGTCCCTCTCCACCAATTGGCAGCAAGGGGTGGGGCTGTATGATGCACAGCCCTCACAACCAATCAGCAGTGAGGGGCAGGACAATATAACAGACAACCCTCAGCCTATCAGCAGTGAGGAGCAGGGCCACTGGGGCCTCAGCCAATCAGAGGCATAGGGGCCCCACACCAAGGTCAGCACATGAATATGGTTGTCAGCCCCACATGATCTCCCTGAAAAACTGGCAAGCCATCTCCTTGAATTAGGCAGACCCCTACCTCTACCCCTACCCACTCAGTTCTGGTTTGTAGTTCCTGCTGTAACGAACTTAGAGTTAAAGTTAAGGTACCATGTTAATCTTTCTCTGTACTAACAGTGGGTCTTTGACCAAAGGTGGAGCCACTAGCTGTTAGAATAATATATGGAATAAATGCTGTTATTAAACAGATTCACCAAACATTAATTAATCCCACATAAAATGGAATATGTTTCCTCTGGCTACCCACTCCTTCCCCTGATATTTTTATTCCCTTACTTACCTCATGAGATTACCTGAAGGGCATTCAGGTTCACTGTCTATGTGCGCAGAACAAGGCCTACTCTGTAACACTAATTGCACTATGGATCTATTCTTTGCTTTTTTCTCTGAAGTAGAACGGAAGACCACTGACATAAATCACCTGAGTCAGTCTGCATTTGAACAAACAATATTGGAAAGCAGACTTCCTGTGCTATCATTTGTATTTAAGTCATATTTTAATAACCTAAGAAAACACAACTGAATACAGCCCAGAAAGTCACAATACAGACTGGTTAGGGATGGCTTGTATTGTGAAATCCTGTCAAAAATTCACATACACTTAGTAACATTAAGAGCTTGCCTAACCTGAAAAAGAGCATGTAAACACAGCACTATTCCCTCTGGGGATGTAAGATGTAAAAGCTGCCAGAACACACTGCTTTTGTCATGAAACACAAAAAGCCAGTCAAGACTTTTTTCTTTCTTTGTAGTTTATTTGTTTAAGGTAGCTAAATGGATATTCCATGTGTTTTGCAATAATATCCTGCCTGTTACAGCTAAATTGATCACAATACAAGGGGCTGTATAACAAAGCAAGACAAGGCAATTACATTTCAGACAAATAGAAAATTGATTCTGAACCCCAACTTAACCCCAACGTTCTCTCCACCACTCCTCCTCCTTCCTGTCCTGCTCTTTTCCCTCCAAACCCTAACTTACTACCCAATGTAGCCAGCCCTGATTCCTGAAATCCTTCCTATGGCTTTTGATTTTCTCTCCTTTAAATCCTTGCTGCTTCTGAATTGGGGTTCCATTGAGTGCCTGGTGTAGAACTGTTAAAGTCCAAGGTATCATTGAGTCCAATCTTGGCTGTTCTGTGATTTAGACAGTGCTGTGCTTAAGCATATGGTAAAATGTATTCACAAAGACTAACAGCTGATACTGTTGATTGTCTTGACTCAGCCCAGTAGGATGATTTTCTCAATCACCTTTCTATTTCTTTTCCTTAAAGGTTTTTGGTCTGAACTGCATAGTGGCCATCATGTATAAAATAATGCATTAGTTTAAGTGGAGGCTGAAAGGAATGAGGATTATATTATATATGTAGGGGTGAAAAGCAGAGGGGATCTTTCCCATCTTCTCTTTTTGTGTTGGTGTCTATATAATTGCCATCCAGCAAGGATATGACAAGAATTCCCCCTCCTGTTTCACTTTGCTTTACACAGAGTGTCTAAGGGTCAAGCAGAGCTGACTTTGACTTTTGTCTAGAGCCCCCATCCATGCACATTCTCCTGCCACCCACAGACCAGTAACTGATGACATGCACCAATTCAGCATATTGAAGCCCTGGGCAGTCACCCTGAATGTTCACCCCTGAAACCAGTTCTAAGAACACTATAGAGCTAACCTCACTTGAGGGGACATTGTCTGTGGTTATCCTACAGATATAAGCAAGCTTTCAGGTTCAAAAACCCTTCGTCAGGCTAAGAAAGTTTCAGCAGTTGGTGTGTGCTCTTCCTGGATGGAATGAAAAGTAAAGAAGCCAGGGCTGGGCTGGTGTGCATACAAAACAGTGAAAATGTAAATTGAGGAGTCAATGGATGAGAGACAGGCTGGGGTGGAGGGAAGAGAAAGAAGTGGGGTATAATAGTGGAGAGATACCTGGGGAGTCAGATGCCAGGAAGGTTATAATGTGTCATAAATCTAATGTCTATATTTAGTCCATGATTTTTAGTAACCAGGACACAAGGCACCTAAACCAAGCAAGTCATCATGTTCTTATCATTCCTCAAACCGTGGATGCTGGAAGACTGTACTACAGAAAGGATTTCAGTGGATTACTAATTTTTCAAGAGTTGATCGCCAAATTGGCATCATCCTAAACTATGTTTGCAAAATACTTCATATACTCCCAGATGCTTTAATGTACTCAAGAATGTGGATCTGGGTCAAGAATAAAACTGGCCATATTATTTGTAGTGAATATGTTGTTTGATTAATTTAACTTCTTTTCCTGTTTCTTTCCACTGCTGACTTCTACCAATGTATTTGTTGTTTGGACTGTCTGCCAAATAATGTATTCAAACTTGTTTACAAAATGTCCACTCAGCACAGCTATTGACATTACATAGTGTTATTGCTCTCTGACTGGAAGCTTCATAAACAAGAAAAGATGAATAGTACATAGTACAATGACAGTCATTTAGGTAACAAACAATGGATAATATCCCATATACAACAGTAGAGTTGACTTGCCTAGACTAGAAGGGATTTGCCTATATTAGAAAGGGTTTGCTAGTATAACCAATTTGAGTGCCAGCTGCATCTGCAAGAGTGCTTTTTATCAGTATAATAGGCAGGCACAGTTCTTTGAGCAGATGTGATGTTTTATTAGACCACCTGAGTTGAGACCAGCTGAGTTTATGAATATATCGGATATTCACTAGAGTTAGGCTCGGTTGGTTTACTCAAAGGACCTTACCTGCCTCCGTCCGTAGACCAACATGACTACAACCAAAAACCCTTTATCAGTATAAGCCACAGTGGCAAAATTATATTTTTGCCAGCATAATTGCATCTATCTTTAGACATTTGACACTATTAAAAATGTTATAAAAAAGTATCAAACCTAGGTAACATTACTAAATCAATGAAAACTTCTAGTGAATATCAAGTATATTTACAAACAAGTTTTTAACTTCCACTTTGGTCTTTGGCCAGCTTAGGCAGAACACTTCAGCAAAGAGATGACAAGATAATGAAAAAAAAATAGAGAGCTGAAGGATAAGTGCTAAGAGGAATTTTTGTGATTCTGGGCTAGTGGAATGTATGAGTAGAAAGAAGACTCTTTGTGATAAATGGATCCAATCTGAACACAACTGATGCACTTGTTAGAAAGCACATAAAATTAAAAAATGGGAAGAGACTCATGTAATTTGTCATGATAGTTTTGTTTTTGCCCAGAAGTGCCCAAGATTGAAAAGCTTCCTGTCCAGTAGATACTGGATACTGACACAAGATGGTAGATCATGTCGAATGAGGTGGATGATGCTTTTCAGGTAGATGGTGAACAGGGTGGGGGTGATCATGCAACCCTGCTTGAGCCTGATCCAGTTGCAGAAGGCATCAGTTTCAGATCTTCCGCTCAGGACAATGGTGGTCATATCATCATTCAGGAGCCGCAGGATGGTGACAAACTTCAGCAGGCAGCCAAGACATTGGAGGATGGTCCACAGAGTTTCAAGATTTAAGGAATTGAATGCCTTGGTCAGGTCAATGAAGGTGAGAAACAGTTCTTGATTTTGCTCCTGACATTTTTCTTGGATCTGCCTGGCAATGAAAACCATGTCCACCATGCCCTGGGATGGTCAGATGCCATACCGGGTTTCTGGAAGGATGTCTTTAGTGACAGGACAAAGGTGAATCAGGAGGATGCGGGCCAGGTTCCTACCTGCAATGAACAGGAAGGAAATCCTCCTGTACCTCCCACAGTCAGATTTGTCCCCCTTCTTGTGGATGGTCATGATGGGCACATTCGTGAGATCCCTGGGGATGTCCTCTTCATCCCAAAGGTGGAGGATAAGTTGGTGGAGTCATGATGTGAGCTGGAAGCCACCAGCATGGTAGACGTCTGTGAGAATACCATCTGGCCTGCAGGTTTTGTTGGTTTTCATCTGTTGGATGGCACACTTCAGCTCTCTGATGGCTGATGGATCACCAAGGGAATCCGCAACATGGCATTGTGGGATGGCTTGGAGGGTCTCCTCTGATATGGTGGGCTCCTGGTTAAGGAGGAGTTTGAAATGCTCCTTCCAATGCAGATAGATGGCATCATCGTCTTTGAGGCGTCGGGAGCCATTCTGTGATTGGAGAAGATTTTGTCCAATGGAACAGAGTCCATAGGTTGTCTTGGTAGCCTGGAAGAAGTTATGCATATCATGCTGGTTGGCATAGCCCTGGATCATGCGCATGTTCTCCACTCATCAGTTGTTCTTCATGTCACAGATGCGTCATTGGATTGCAGCCTTCAGTTGATGGTACACTGCCATTTTTCACCAAGTTTGTGGATGGCTTTGCCAGGCGATGAAGGCTGCACACTTCTGCTCAAGGAGATCATGAATTCAAGCATCACTGGCGTTGAACCAGTCCTGGTTCCATCGCAATCTGAACCCAATAGTCTGGACGCAGGAGTCTTTGACGGTGGACTTGAGTTGCTAACAGTGTGCCTGGATAGAGATGGCATCAGCAGTAGGGGCTTAGTCCAGTGTACTATACAACAGGGATTTACTTCACTGTAAACTGAAGTGGTGGGTTTTTCAAAACACCACTTCAATTTAGGGCAAAGTAAACCCCATGTCATGTACACCCATATCTTACCTGCCTCCCCAACAGCAGGGAGGGGAGGGTGAGCTGCTGCCATGTGGAGCAGTCCCTGGACTGCAAGAGTGGGGCCTCCCTCCATGGCAGCAGTGGCCCCCCCTCCAGGCAGCACCCACTGACAGGAACCCAGTTCAGGTGGTACTAGGGGGCACTGCAGCCATCTAGGGAAGGACCGAGTCCCTGTACAGCTCATGCAGGCAGGCAGGCTTCAGGGAGGGGAAAAAAAAGATCAGGCTCACCCCTTTTTCTTTTTGTTCAGTGAAGCCTGGCTTCCTGGGCTGCCTGCATGGGCTGCTTGCACAGCCCCTGAGCAGCACAGATCCCAGAGCTTTGCAAACTAAAATTGCTCAGAGGTGTTTTAGCTTGCTGCACCCCAAAGTCATTTAAGGCATATTACACTGCTGAATGTGCTACCATGGCTGGAATTAATGTACAATACACTGCTGATGCGTGCAAACGCCAACACCATTAAAGCAGTGCAAAAGCATTTAACCTGCTTTGAAGTGTCATGGACGCATGCCCTTTGTTTTGTCTACACACAACCTAATGCTTTACTGTAGAGCTAATAAGTTAGCTGTATTTAAATAGGAATAGGAACTTTACATCATTTATAGGGAAGTGTATTTTGGAATGTAATCGTTCATCTGCCAATATAAGGATTTTCTAGAATTTCTATTATTGTGTATCTAAGTGTTTCCCTGGGAAACTAGATCTCATGTGCCCACTAAGCTAGTGCCTAATAAGCTAGTGCATCACCAGCACTGAGTAAAGCAGGCTAATTACTTCCTGTGTGTCCCTTACCACAGTTCTATTAATATACTCCAGCAAGACTGTCTTTTTCCAGCAGTATGATGTTGTACACCCATATGTAGTTTATAAACTCCAGATCCTTTAACACCATGATGCCATTTATCCAGAAATTCCCCATTTTACATTTGCACATTTGATTCCTCCTTTCTAAATAAAGCACTTCGTAATTGTACTTACTGAATTTTATCTTTCTGATTTCAGATCATTTATCCAATTTATCAAGATTATTCTGAATTCCAATCCTGACCTACAAAATGCTTGCAAACCCTCCCTGCTTGGTGCCATCCATGAATTTTATAAAGGTACTTTCTCTTTTATCATTCATGGTATTAATGTAGATATTTAATAGAACCAGATCTGAAACAGGCCCCTTTTAGGACTTGCTTGAGAAATCCTACTCATTTGACAGGGAATGATATTTAACTATTTTTGAGAATTTTTTTTCAACAGATTATGTACTACCTATTGGTGATTAATTCAAAGCTATAGTGCCTTGCCTTGTCCATAAGGGACAGTGGGTGTGTCTGCACAAGATGCTATGTCTCTGTAGCAACAAGCAGCTTGTTGCTACAGTGACATAGCATCAGTAGGCACAAGCCATGACACTGGCACTACTGCTCAGTAGGGTTGGAAATGACCCATGTGCCACTGAGATTGTTCAGTAACAGCTGTGCAGAGGGGCTCGCATGTAGATGCACCCAGTGTGTAGGAATCAAGACCTATAATCCACTACGTGTTGAGAAGTTTTATCAGATACAAACTGACAATGTAGAAGTCTGTGAGTTGAGAAAGAGAGAAAGACAGAAACA
The DNA here is from genome assembly GCA_030014935.1 of Caiman crocodilus. Lineage (NCBI taxonomy): Eukaryota > Metazoa > Chordata > Crocodylia > Alligatoridae > Caiman > Caiman crocodilus. The sequence goes on from JAGPOW010003642.1 coordinate 33,459,000, forward strand.
GAAGGTCAGACAAGCAATTACAGGAGTGGATACAGAGAGGGTGTAGTGTCAGTGGTTGTATCCTCTATCTTGGATGATGACAGCAGCCAGGGACTTTTCCAAAGTCCCTGAATCAGGAAAAAAATTTACTGCTCCCTTCCCCCCATGCTCCATGGCACTTCCCCTCCCCAGTTCTCCCCTCTCCCACCTGCTACTGCTGCTGCCACTGTCCCTGCCTGATTCAGTTCAAGGAGGAGCAGCAGAGCTACTCCTGTCCTGCTCTCATAGGACTGCATGGGGAGCTGAGCTCAATCAGGGATAGCAGCAGCAGTGGCAGTGGGCAGATTCCCCCTTCCTGCCCAGTCACCCAAATGTTCTGCCTGCACAGAATCAAGTGCAAGGAGGAGGAACCCACCTACTGCATCTGTCCCTGCTTGGCTCCCTGCTTAGCTTAGCAGGAATGGAAAGGAGTAGCTCTGGAGCTCCATTCACCCCTGGAGCAGCTGGGGACAGTGACAGCATGGGTTATGGGGGTGGGGAGTGAAATTTGAGGGCTATTGAGAGGATGTGCTTCTGAGCACAGGAGAGGAGGACACAGAGAGGGGAAGTTAAGGGGGTGGGGAGCTCTCATGTGATTGAGGGAATTAAAAAAGGGTTCAAGTGCTGTTCTCAAGGTGAGGTCTGCCAACCACAGTGATAGGGGGAAGTGAGGGGCAGGGGTGCTCTTCTCCAGTATCAGTCACTGCATCCAGACCCCTTTTACAAACTTTTGGAGTCACCTATGCTTGGAACAGTGAAAAGTGAAAATGCTAATATCTTTAGAAAGAAGGGCCATGCATGTGCTAATCAAGAAGGAAGAATGGGAGTGTGATGCCAGCTGGGCATACAGGATATTATCATTTGGAAATCAAGAGCAAATGGAAAAAGAAAGTTTAATTGTTAGGCAGAAAAAGTAAGACAAGTCTGTGCAAAGTTTCCAGCTAGAATGAAATGAAAAATCTCAGGATTTAAAATTAAACAAGAAAAAAAGTTTAATCGATAGTGTGAACTGATCTGCTGGAGCCACCCAGCATAGGACAGCTAAACTCTTTCCTCATTTGCCCTGTTGTAACTGTTCTGATGCAGTCATTAACAGCCATTGTAAAATTTCTATCTAATGCATACTTAGTATCTTGTTATAATATTTTAGAATGTTCCTGTACGATGTGGCTAGGGAAGTGTGATTTTTCTGGCCAGTTTCCTGCTGGACCAGGCCCTGATCACAAAACTGAAAACCCGCAGAAACTAGCTTGCAGGGACCACCTCCAACAATGCCCTCCAACTCTTTCACTTCTTGGTCTGGGCATGTATCACATTCAAGTTTGGATACTTCATTTGCAAAAAAAATGTGGACCAGATTGTGTCAAGCTGGGCTATCAAGGGGACACGCTGCAAGGTGGAAAATGGACAGCTAGTCCTAAAAGTGTAACCCCGTGAAGGGCTTTGGGGATGGGGGTGGGTTTCAACAGTGACAGGAATGTTTTTGTTCTGACAAGTCTCATGCATGGCATCTGGAAGGGCTACATACTTTGTGCTTTCACATTTTTTTGTAATATTTTTAACATAAAGGTTTAAAAAGTAAAAAAAAGTCTTCTCCGTTTTCTTCTCCTTCTACCCCTTTCCCCCTTTATAAGGATGGACTGTGCTTGCCCTTTTTTTCTTTCTCTTCTATTCCTCTGCGAGCTCCTCTGTCCCAGGTCAGAGACAGGCGCACCAGTGTAGACAGCAGACCTGGAAAACCCACAAGGAAACCAAGAACCAGGTTCAACATGGAGATCGAGCCTACTCAATGGTTCTACTAAGAATCACACTTGTTTCTTCTAAGGTCTTTTCTGATTTTTGGCCTACTGTACTGCTCTGGCTTTGCTATGTCAAGAAGATCATCACCTTTTGAAATATTACAGGTTTCTGCTCCTCATTCAATACTGTCCTTGACATTACCAAACAAAAAATATTATTAATTCTAGCAGTTATTTACCTACATCATGAGTGCACAATACATAGCCCTCACTTTCCTACATTTTTACTTACTGTTTGCTGATTTACGTGAACGCGGAAAATAAAATTACTTACAAGCTGTATGACTAATTGGGTGTGGAGCTGCAATGTACTTACATGAATGTTTCATGAATTCCTTTCCAGTATATTCAGATAAATGGCATCTCAAAACCTTAATTCCTTATCGGCTTGGCAGCTATCCAGGGGCAGAGCTAAAATTTTACCTAAATTTTATGCAGAAGTTTTTGAATTTATAAACTCCATTCTTTTGCAAGAGGAAACAATTTTTTAAATGATCATTTCTTGGTAATGAAACAGTTCTCAATCATATACTCTTTCCACTTGCAAATAGCACTAAAGATGTAGTTGGATAGGCTCATTGTACTAATAAAGGCCTATCATAGAATGTGAAACATTAAATATTAAAATAAAATATTAATTACACTGCAGTTAGTTACTAAGATGAGATAGTATGCCTACGGGTGCATGTAGGTCTTGATTTATGATTAAACTCATGTTAAGATTTAAAGAGAATAAATCCAGCTAAACAAGGAAATGTACTAAGAAAATGCAAAAGTTAAAGGAAAAAGACGGGATGATTAGATGGCTTATTTGTCATTAAGCTAAAAAGATGAAAATCCCTTCTTCAGACTGCATTATAGAGGGCTGCCTTTTTGGTTTGCACCACCCAAAAGACATGTGGATCCATTCCAAAGTTTACCTTCTCTTTCTCCAGCCCCCCTAACAGGCCCACAGTTACTTTGATTCAACTAGGGCCAGTCCCTGCTGCCAGGACTATTTATACATTTTAAATTAGACAGTTAAAAAATAGAAATAATTTGAAACAGGAAAGAGAAGCCAGGTGTGTATTTACCTGCTCCAAGAATACAAAACCATAGCCTCCCCCTCTCGACAGAGTGCTATAACTACCAAGTTATGAGCTAGGCTGGCCAGAGAAAGGGGATACTTGATCCTTTTGTCAAAGCTGACCCACTGAGCAGCCAAGAACATAAGTTCCATGGGACTATAAAATGAGCTAGCAAAAGGGAGTGTGACTTAGCAGCCTAGTGGTTTTGACACTCCTCTGGGAGGGCAGAGTTCTTGGTTCTGTCCCTGCTGACAAAATTTTGTTTTTTAACTAATGCCTTTATTATTAAAATATATATTATACCAGGGAGGGACACCCCATCGAGCCCATAGATCTCTGCTGAGGGCTCTCTACTGAGAAATGGGAGATGTGGGTTTGAATTCCATGAGGGAGCGAAAAGCCTAGGATCCACATCTTTGAACTGCTCCTACGACTAGGCCAGTAAAAGAGGATGTTGTGCTTCATTCTAAACTCAATACTTCTGTCAACTCTTCTGATTCACATCGGATTTTCCTCTCTGAGCTATCTTGATTCCACACTGAGAGAAGCACTTTTCTTACAACCCTGAGTCAGATGTCTAAGCTTCACCAGGCAATGGGAGTTCAAACACACCATTGTATTTCCTAGCATTTCCAATTAGTCAGTTGTACCCATTTCCCTTCTCAGCAACTCAGTGCTCTGGATCAGCCTTGGGAGGCACTTAGACCTCCTCTGTATAGGAAGTTTATAAATTATTTAGTTCATTTGCTTGTGGCAAGTCACCTAAATTGTAGGCACTGTGGTGCTCAAGTGGAAGTACCTGAGTGCCCAAGAGGCTGCTGAAAATAGGACTTAGGTAATTTAAGAATTTTGCAAACTACATGTTATTTTCTCTGATCTCTTCATTCTCCCACCATAAAATGGAAAAATATCACTTGCCAGTCTTGAAGGGGACTGTGAGGACAACTATAATGACTATTGCACATCTTCTTAGGTCATTCCTGCATCTCAAGCTGTGGTGGTGCATTTGAGTGCATCCCTATATGCAGGGAAGTGATGCACTCAGCTGCTCAGTGCATCTTTGCATGTGCTACTTCCCAAATGCGAAACTATATAGTTGAATACATGCAGTGTGGCAGCTGGACTAGCTAGCTATGCTGAGAGCCAGTGGTAATTTTATAGATTTCATAGACATTAAGGCTGGAAGGATCCTCATAAGATCATTGGGTCCAGCCCCCTGCCCAAGGGTCAGGAAGTCAGCTGGAATCAAATGATCCCATCAAGATAAGCATCCAAGTGTTTCTTGAAAGTGTCCAAAGTAGGTGCATGCACCACTTCTGGGGGAGTCTGTTCCAGACTCTGGGAACCTGGACAGTAATAAAGTTTTCCCTTTTGTCCAGACTAAAATGGTCTTCCAGCAGTTTGTGACCATTGGACCTCATCTTCCCTTGGGGTGCCCTGGTCAACAGACATTCTTCCAGTTCCTGATGCACACACCTTATGTACTTAAAGGCTACCTCCAAGTCACCCCTGAGCCTGCACTTCTACAAGCTGAAGAGAGAGAGGCAGCAGAGGCTGCGGATGCTCTCAATGCCAGCAGCAGTCAGTACCAGCAAGACAAAAAAAACTCCAATTGGGTAGGGATGCCCAGGGAGCAACAGCTGTGGAAAAATCTCACGCTGGTCATGGACTGCACTAACATGTGGGAAGAAAACCTGCTCCAAGAAGAGCAGGGAAAAGTAGGGAGGATGGCAGATGCTTCCCACACCAGAAGCTTACAGACCAGATCATGGGGAGAGAATTAACCCAGAGAGAGAGAGGTATGAAAAGCTCTCATCCAGCAGAGAGTGGAGCAGCATCAGGGGACACAGCAGGGCACAGGCTGTAGGGCAGAGCCAGTATAATAAGGCAGTTCTTTCTTTTTTTTTGCATACCTGCCTTTTTTTCTTTCTTTCTTTCCCTAACATCATCCCTTTTTGTTTCCTTCTAACCTGTACCCGTTCCTCAGTTGCCTCCAGTTTTATTTTGTTGTTTTATTTTGCTTGCTTGCTCCCCTTCATTGAGGGATCCGGGCAACAGCTGTACAACAAAGGACTGCCCACAAGAAGCAACAGACAACTGGCAGAGAGCAAGAGAGACTCGTAGGAGAGAAAAACATCTATCAAACTCAGGGTCCATTAGGAAGAGAAGGAGTAGACTTGATACCTGAGATTAAGCGATGGGTAATAGTCATCAAGACCTGAGGGCCAACCACATGAAGATCAGGTGGCCTGTCAGAGGCTGGCATATGGAAGAGCTGTAGGGGAGGTGGAGCCCCACGAATATCTGTCAGAAGAAACAACCAAGTTCAAGGGATCACCAACGGGAGACCCCACCACTGAAGAAACACTCAAAGTCATAGCAGGAGAGTTCTGGGGCTTTCCCCTGGATGATCAGGGCCCCTATCAGAGGTTGCATAAAGTCTCCCCATGTTCACCACCTGGCACCTGCACCAAGGTGACGTGTGAACAGATACTCAAAGCAAAAGGGGCACATAGGTCTTTTCCAGGAATCTTCAGCTGAGCTAATCCAGGCTCCCTCTCAGCAAGGAGTCATGCCAATCTTGTCCAAGGCCTGCGGTCATGGGAAAGTTCCAACAGAACACTGCTTCTAGGCCATAGTCCCCTTTACAAGATGACCACATGGAGTTCTTTTATAGCTCAGTCCTTTCTCCTAGCAGACTTTGCTATAGTCTGCAGTTTCATGATCTATAAGGATACAAGAACAGAAGATGTTCTCTGAGCTCCTTGTAAAGGCCCAGCTTAGCTGTGACAGGCCCCTAACTAGAAGGCCTGATTTCAAAAGCTTAGGAGCTTAGGATTTTATTGGGCGATGAGGGAAATCAACACAACAGCTCTTGAAACATGGCCATTTATTCAGGTTTCCTAAGACACTATCCATCTTCATGTACTCATGTGTATGTGTTGATTTTCATGGTGGGAAGCAACACAGCTGATACAGAATTACTAGACAGGTGTCTTCCCCCCTCAACCAGTGAGGTGCTGCATGACCTTGAGCAAGTCCTTTGTTCTATTTGAGGTATTAAAGTTTCTAAATGTGTATAATTTGCCTACTTTATGATGTGATTTAACACCCTTTATATAAGTCACGTGAATGAGTAAATAGAGATGTTATCATTAGCAAAGCTAAAGTCTAATTTACATGACTACCACATTTTGGCTGCTTGCAGACATTAAAAAGACAAACAAACCTGCACTTTACCAGAAGAAGCAATGTGTTTGACACAGCTCCACAGCATCTGCATACATTGGGTGTTTCAGCAGGGGTTTTTAGCACTTTTATCTAATAGCTGATTAGCTATTATTGAATCTAATAGCTGATTTAATCAGCTATTAGATAAAAGCATCAGAAAGGCATCAGAAAAGCACCTCTATACAGATGTTGGGTGAGACAGGCCCACCTACACAATGCCTTTTCTGAGTATGCACTGGGCTTGGCATGGGAGGCATCAATTTAAAGTAAAGTACCATTCTTGTTTTGTTTTGTCTTGTTTTTTCATGTCTGCAAGCAGCCTTTGTGTGTAAATTAGCTTAGAAATAAAGCTGAAGATGCTTAAAAGACGGGTTATTTGTATTTTTAGGTAGGCATAATGATTTTGGATGTTTATCTTGTTCTTTACATTTTAAGACATGTTATTACTTTATTTATTCAACTAGTCTTCATAGTAACTCTGTGAAATTCTTAAGGGTCTTAAATTCAGCAATGGTGAACACTCACCCCTTAATTTCAACTCATGCTGGAATCACAAAATCAAGCTCAAGTGTCTCAACAAGAGCACAGAATGGGTTTGTTGCTGTGCTGGGATTACAGCTCAAATAATCCTGAATTCAATTGTGCGCTGAAATTACTGCACCATGCTTTTCTTCCAGCTAATAAGCCTGTGATAAGGTCAGACTACACAAAATGTTCTTCATTTGCCCTTGATTTTGGTCTGGTCTAACTTCTTCAACTTCCTAGAGCAATAAACCTGGATAATAAATATTTGTTTTAGAGTAATTAACTTAAAGCAAAATCTGGCCTTTGACTTTTCATCACCTTTCCCATAATAAGAACTTAAAAACACTTCAAGGATAACACAAATCCCAACAGAGACAGAAATATTTATCTTTCTTCACAAGCAAAAGGAACTAGAAACAAGTCTAAATAAACTATGATCATAAATCGTTTTCCTAGGAAAATCTAGCTCTCAGCATTGCATGGCCTTGGCACAGGAGTAGCGACTGGGCTGCAATCAGTAAGCAGAAATGCAAACACTATAAACATGTCTGTCTGCACTAGCTGATAACGGCAAACTACTATAACCTGAATGTAAATAACAGGATTGTGCTTCAGGCTGACTTAAGGGCCAAAGCAAATTATTTTTCTTTACTTAGCCACTATATAACTAAACATAACCTTTCCCTGTTAGCAAAGTTTTAACTTTGTAAATAGACTTATTTGTGTAGAAGGATCATAAACAGCACGCAGGGAAAAATAAGCTCTATAGCTTTGTGAAATCAACACAAATACTTTTAACTGTGGAAAGCTACAAGTGTATGGTGGAAAGCTAAAAGTGTATGACCACCTTTTGAATATAGACAGTCTGATCCATAGTTGATCTGCCTACTTTCTTTAATTTATATTAACTGCGGTTTTGTGCCAGATAGTCCACCAGTGGGTTGTTAACAGAGTGTGCTTAACATGTATTTATAGTTTGGTGTCATGTTATAAAAATGAAACCTGACTTGATTATTTTTACAGAGCCAAGTTGTTTCACATATAAGCTCTCTAGACTCAACATCTTTTCACAGTTGGGTTGGACAGGGACTACCACCTTTGTGCTGCATCACCTAATTCCTCTAGAACTTAAGTGGCAATGAAGAAAATTATGACAAATAATGTAAAAGCATTTATCCCAAAATCAATTATTTAAACAACGCACATCTCACTGTTTGTCAGGAGCTTTGGCACTTAGTGTTAGCAAAGATAAAAGTCCTTGTAAAATATGCCTATATACATTAATATAAGAATAACTAGTCAGACAGCCAAAGTTTAAATATTTTATCAGCTATGTTTGTAGGCACATGTCTTTTAACATAAGAGTAGTCTTAATACTGAGATTAGCAGTAATTACATACAGAAAATTAAAACCAAGGATGTGAATACTAAGATGGTGAGAAATACCCAAGCTGTCCAGGAGTCTACAAACATTCATATATTTGCTTTGCTTCATTTTAATAAAAAGATTATGAAGAATAATGAATAAAAAACTGATATTGGACAGGTGTTCAGATGGAAAAATTCTGCTGATGTGTCAAAGGATTTAGGTTTGCTGAGATTACCCTCAGGGGATGATAAGTCTTTGGATAAGACAAGCATGTGTGTACATGGTTGTTTTTAAGTCATCTTCCTCTAAATGCTCAGAGTGTTTCTATTGGTAAAATTAACAGAATGCTATCTGATCACTATATTTACCACTAGCCAAAGACTTCTAGAGGAAAACTGCAGGTACAGAACTCTATTAAACCCTACAAAGTTAGCACACGAATACCAGGGCCTAATCTAATCAAGCAATTCCATGAGAAATAAAGCCTCATAATAAGTATTTGCATCTGAACAATCAGGAAAAAGACAACTATGCAACTAACCAGCCAGTGTGTGACAGTGGCATCAGCATGCTTTTGGAGCGCGCAAAGTATGTCAGCAGATGGAAGCACTGTGCTTTCTTTTTCTGGAACTGAATTTGTCTTAGTGGAGAGACATCACAAGTTCCTATACACACAAAAACAGTCATTTTCAAATGAACGGTTCTCTCAACTGTACCCTCTCAGATCCAAGAGGAAAAGCACTCTAGGGCAAGCATCCAGATTTTTTCAGTCACATTTTATTTCTTAAAAATAGATATGTCCTGTGGGAGACATATGTTTCCTTCTTCAAGTGTGGAGACTGTTGCCACACAACAGGAGCTTTAGCAAGGAAAAATGTCCTCTTGAAGAAGGGTCTCTCTTTCTTCCCAGAATTTTTGGTTCCTAGTAAAAGTGGCACAACCTTTAAGATTTACCCACCTCTTCACATAACTGTATATTTGTCATTAGGCTTTTTCATTCTGTTAACTTTGAGCCAGATTATAGGAATCTTGAAGCCAAAGTTAGTTTCCTAAATCAAACACTTATCATTTGAAAATTTAAAATAAAATATGAAAATGTTATATATTTCAAAATGGAATAATCTTAAAATTTGTGTTCTGGCCATAAAATAATGAACAATGTAAGACGCCTCTCTTCAAGGCCTATGCTGTCATCTAAACTGAATGGATCCTTGGCTTGGAGGCATGTGAAAAAGAAGTATTATTACTGCAGTGTCCTGCTTACCCCAAGCCATAGATAGGACTGATCTGCACACTGAAAGAAGGAAGCTAAATGGAAATAAGGAGACTACAAAGCTTCCTTCCCCACTAAAGAACTGCTCCTCAAGGATGATTGGGCAGTAGCCAGCAGTGAAGGCCCTGGAAACCCAGCTCCCCAAATTGTCAATTAGAGAACTGTACTGGGTAACAGGATGTTTGGAACATACAGTTATGGAAGCTCCATGAATAAATAAAACAACCAATTTGATACAAAGTTTATATTCCATTGAATCAGTTATTTCTCTTGAGTCAGAGGCACAAAGGAGAGGCAGAGCAAGGATAGTACTGCTCACAAGATAACTGGCTTCAGCTTCCATCTTTCCTTCTGTTGTCTTATAATGCAGGAAGCACTGTCCCTTTCAATGAAAGAGTCTCTCAGCTGCACTCTCTCAAGCCAAGAGAGGCACTGCAAGGGCAAGAGTCCAGGTTTTGCAATCACATCATGTTTCTCCAGAATAGATATGCCTTCTGGGCCTCAACTCTTCCCATCAGTATCTGTAATTATTCTCTGCACAATTTCTCAACTGTAGCTTTGCCTGGTATTACAAATGCATTTGTTCTGTGCTCATCAGCAGAAGGAAGTCTCCTACAGTTCCCAGCCAAGCTTTCCTTTGATTTCTTTTTGTTTAACCTCTCCCCATCTGCTGGGTGGAACCTTTTTCTGATGAGCTAATTTGATATAACTGTAATTTAATTTGATTCATATTTCATTCACAGGACTGTAATTCTAAACAAGATGTGAAAAGATCCATGTTTCCCAGGCAATTCCCCTTTCCAAGTTCTTTCTAACCTGGTTAAAAAGCAGTCAGAGCAGAAGTCTTGTGGCTATATTATGCTGTCTGAGCATGCAGAATACTGCCTCAGGAGTGCCCAAGAATGGTACAATACTGTGTATGGTGGGTCACTGGGGACTGCTCTAAGCCATCCATCATGACTAATTTACAAGAAGGGTGCAAATAAGTAGGTAAGAGTGGCAAGGACTAGCTCCCTCTGAGCAGTTCCAATCCAGCAACCCAAAGCAAATACTTTTCATCTTAGCCAGTAGAAGAGAAACAAGATACAAATTAAAAGACCAGCCATGAGCACTGTAAGCACAACATGGGTTTAGAAAGGAGCTGTCAGTGGCTATGGAAAGATGAACTACTGTATTTTCTCATAAATGACATGCACTGTTTTCTCCCAAAGTCACCTGCTAGAAATTGGAGTGCACGTTACATGCAAAGAAATACAGTAACATTTGTTTCTGTTGCTTAAGCTTCAGCTAGGCAAAAGCAAATGTAAAGTCTGCAAGCAATCTACAGGGAGAACAATGAGCAGCATTGCTCCCTAATTTTGCTACGCAATTATTTACTACATGGAAAGATCTTTTTTTTTCATTCTGCCTTTCAAAAACAAGGTCTATATCTTATTCCAGGGTATGCTGTATGCAAGAAAACACAGTGGGCAGGTCTACACGTGCCCCTACGGTGCTGCTGTTACTGTGCCATCATGAAATACTTCCCTTTGGAAGTTCTAAATGATGGCATAGTAACAGCCTATGCTGTGCTGTGCATGGTTATTTTTAGATGCTACGTTGCTGCAGCAATACACTATACTGAGGAAATGCGTCGCTACAACGATGTAGCTGCAGCATTGTGGTTTTTGCCTACCGATGCTATGTTGCCATAGCCCATTGCTATGGCAACATAGTGTCATGTGGTAGACATGCCCAGTATTTACTACTGAGATGCAAGGGTGCTGAGGAATACTATGCTTCAGCTGCTCCACAGTACCTGCCCTTGTGCATACTCTTACCCTGTGGTAAGTGAAAATTAACTCATTGTAACTTACATTTCTTTTATTGAGGGCTTTTCTACCACTGTTAAACTTCCACAGATTGGAGGAAAAAAGCATGCCTGTTAAGAGACTCTGTAAAGCAGCTGACATACTAGAAAACCCCACCCTCTTTTATTCCTGCAGTAAACACTTCATCGGTCTATGCCCACAGCCTGTGTGCTCTGGCCACAACTACATGAGATGATGAATGTGCAGTAGCCTGATACTACTGCACAGTAACATCACAGGGCAATAACTGTGCTGTGATGATACTGTGCAGTATTAGGCAACTGTGCAGTAGCATCACAAAACAGATGTTTATCAGCACTACTATGCAGTAAGTAACTCAGGTTATGGTGCAGTCATTTAGTACTTGTTTATACAAGTACAACTAGTAACAGCTGTAACAACTGTAATGACTGCACAGTCAGTATCTCATGTAGACAGAACCTCTGTGACCTAAATCTAGCAAGGCACTTCTACCAGGGAATAACAAGGGCACTCCTGTTAAAGTTTAAGGGGTTCCCAATTATGCCCAATATTATTATATACCTAAGAACAGCAAAAATCGTGACATTTCATGATCAGGCTTGGTTACCTGACCAAGCTAAAAATGAACTTGTTCTAATGAGAGAGGTGTAGTTGCTTGGATACACTCATACAGGGCATTTTCTATCTGCTGTTAATTTCCGCTTCAAGAGTGAAGGTCTTAATACATAATTCTGCTCTCCTTTTCTGAACCCTGACTGCTCAAGATGTTCTAGGTTACTTTGAATCCTGTTTCAGGTTCTGTAGATTAATTATCCTTCCAAATTACTATTTCTTGCCAGTTGGACAACTGAAAAAGCAGTGAGAAGCAGCTTTATGTGCCTTTTGTTTAACTGAAGAAGCATAGCACTAGGTCAGAAGCAGCAACTGGTATCATTTCTTCAGTGATAGATGCTTTACATGAAAGCATTCACATGAAAGAAGTTGCTTCCTAGATAGCCTTGGAATGCTCAGGAGAGTGTCATCTGAGAATAAGAGTATGTATGAAAAAGTCAGCTGATATAAAAATGTATTACCTGCTTCAGTGATACTGGAACCTACTGGGCGCATCAACATGAGATGTTTAATGTGCGGTAGCGTAATAACACTGCACAGTAGCATGCCAGGCAAAAACCATGCTAATACACTACTGCACAGTAATATTTGGTTACTAAGCAGTAACCAGCACAAAAAATGTTTGCTGGCACTACTGTGCAGTAACTATAGTTACTGTGCATTTAGTTAGTACTTCCTTAAGCAAGAGCAAATGTTAGTACTTCTTTAAGCAAGTACTAAACTAAATGCGCAGTAACTACTGTGAATTAATGAGCATGTAGATGCACCTGCTGTGGGTATGATAAAACATTCACCACACTTCATTTAGGTTTAAGAGGTTTACTTTAAGCACGTAAACTTAAACTGGGAGTGGTGCATGTAGCCATTTGCTGCCGCAGAGAGCCACATAGACAACCCAAGGTAAGAGTGAGAGGGACGGGCTGTCAGAATTGGGGGAGTGGCACTGGCAAGTCCTGGGGGAACTGGAGAGTTTTAGGGGGGGGGTTAGTGTTTCTGCAGGATGGTTGTTTGGTCAGGGTGCTAAAAATAGGTTGGTCAGGGTTCATGGGGTGGGAACAGTACAGCCCTGGTGCTGTGGCAAATGGCTGGGCTTTTCCAACCCTGGAGCTGTGCTGTGAACACAGGGAGATGTTCACTAGGTTGGGTTAACCTTTCATAAATCAGATTAACCCTTTATCATTCTAAAATAATTCACTTCCTACGGTGAATTAACTTAGATCAGGTTTGCCATTGTTTGGGCAATTTAAACCCTATGAATGCCTGCATGACTGGACATTTAGATTGACCTAACCTTGGAGAGGCAAAGATTAGACTTCACCAGAGCAGTACCTGAGACGTCCTGGTAATGGAGACATGGTTCCCCTTGCTATGTTTCAACTGCATAAGGGCAATAAATCCAAAAGTGATTGGGAGAATCAACCCACATTCCATGCAGAAGGGAATAGGATTTAGTTTTGTGCCTGCATACTTATTACAAAGTTCTGGTGGGTCCCTGTGAAGTATAGCCTGGTGAATCATCATCATCATCATCATTATTAGTAGTAGTATTTCAGTTTGAAACCTATGCTTTGACCTTTACAAACACAGACAATAATCTTGTCCCTTTCCCAAAAGATTTATATTCTAGTTACACAACAACCATAGGAGACATGAACCTGGAATTTCAAAAGCTGGAGACAGCTTTAGTTTAAGCAAAGGGTTTAGGCAGTTAACTTATGCAGTTTATGGACAAAGACAAGGGAAAAGACAACTGACAGCATGGGGTATCTTGATTTTCAATGAGAACAAGCTGCCTTTAGATGCTATCTTGCTGTGTTGATTATGTTGCACATAAAATATATACATATAGTCTCTACCGCTTAGTCAAATCTATTGTCTCTGTCCTCACTGGCCCTGTGGTGTACAATTTCGACTGACAGTTTTTAATTAACAGTGTCTCACTGAGCATGCACTTACAGGCCAGATCCACATCTTGCATAAATCACTAGAATCACACTGGTTAATGAGCTGGGGAGCCTGCCAGACATCACTTTGCCCTTCAGCTGCCAGGTTAGCATGCAAGCAGTTAAGTTGCCTTAGAAATATCTGCCTGAGAAAAAAGAAGAGTTGCATTTGAAAGGCTTCTTCAAACAATAGTAAGTTGTTATTGTAGGCAATTGCTCTTTATGCCCCAATGGGTCTCAACTTTAAATGTCAAACAAAGTAGAACCAGATAGTCCTGTACTATAAGAGAAGTGGGTTACAAACAGAGCAATGCCAACATATTATTCATAGGTTTTTTAAAATGGTGTGTTATTTACAGTCAAAAGCAGTTCTATTCAATAAATTATTTTGACAGGATTTTCTGTGGCATAGTAAATAGTAAAATTGTTATCATTATTATTTCAAAGTGAAGACTATGCTGGGAACTTTACCAACACAGAAGATGTTCTTGTCCCTTTCCCAAAGGGTTTTCATTCTAGTCACGCAACAGGCATAGGAGAAATGAAAAAAACAGGGTAATGTGTTTTGCAAAATGCTTACATCAGACAGATGCAGTTATTAAAGTATACAATACAGAGCGCACCAGAATGAATACTTTATCTTACTGTTTATCTACCTTAGAGACTTTTCTTTAGCAACTCAACGTGTAAATGTTTTTCACGTAAACGAGAGCTTCATAATCCTTAGGGGAATGCAAGAAGACTTCTGTGCTTTTCTGTTGCTAGTTCATTCCAAGAAATTATTTTATACTATAATACTTTAATACAGGTGAATGTGTGTGTGTGTGTGTGCATGTGCATGCACACACACACTCACACATATACGTATTATAGACGAGAGATACGCACTAAAATAGAGATAGTTGTATACTAATATGTAACAATATTGTAGAGCTTAATGTAAAGCAAGAATGTCCAGTTACAGAAAAATGCTTTATCAGACAGGGGGCTTTAAAATAGATCTTATAGTTGACCAGAGTTTGGATTAATTTAATTTCTTCCAGTAGTCACTGTGGAACAAAACCCTCTTTACAAAAGAAGCTTTTTCTCTAGTACTCAGGTGCCTTATCCTAGGATTTGTTACCACAGGAACATAGATATCTTGGCAACTCATGTATACAGTTGCTGTTACTTGCATACATGCATCCTGACCCAGATGTGAGCTTTAATATGAAGAACAAATCTTGAAAGTGACCTGGGAGCCAGTGGAGAGCATGGTGGCCCAGGTGAGAAGTATTGAGTGCAGGCTGTTCCTCTGAGCATACTGGCTGCTCTGCTGTATGTTCCTGATGAACTGACAACACACCACTTCAAACACAGTATGTCCAGTGGGTGCAAAATGGAGTGAAATGTAGAGTTCATGCTCCCAGTCCTCCTTCCGCTTCTTTTTATCTGTGGTACTTTAATCTTCTTGTTCCTGGTCTCCTGAGAACAATAGCAAAAGTTCTGAGCTGAACTAATAGGAAAATTTACACTCAGTCAGTGGATTATTTCTTTTTTGGCAAAGGATATGCTAGCCATAGGCACAGCTTTAATTATTCTGGACTACTTTGTTTACATTGTGTGTAGTTCCTGTTAAATGCAAAGTATAGAATAGAGGTGGATGTTTAACATCAAAAATCAGATTAGGCTGAAAGTACAACAAAGCTGCTTCAAAGACAACTGAGTTATCTTTTTGTCACAGCAGCTTTGTAATCAACTTTAATGAGAGCAGGAACAGACCCTCTGCCTTAGTCTTGTTCAATTACAGTTTGTAAAGTAATACCTTCTTTAGTTTCCCAATACCACGTACTCTGGAACTTTTCTGTTAAAGAACACTTATTTCATTTGTTCTTACTAGAAACATTTTAGATCAGAGGATTAAAGAAATTATGAATTTCCTGATGGCCTATGCCCCTTTAACTGTGATCTCTTCAGAATGTAAATGGAACTTTAGATGGATTTAAGTCGGCAGTGACTTATCTTCTTAAAACCAATGATGGTATGAATATAACAACAACAACAATAATATTATTATATATCTGGCACTCCATACCTCCTCCCTGCTAATGAGACCAGAGTATCATGCAACAAATTAAAAAATACAAGAAAATAATGCTGCCATGGCCCAGCCACTACTGCTGCTCCCCTGCGGCTGCAGGTCTACCAGGAAAGGGAGGGCCTAAGAGGAGTGGCAGCACGGTAGAGCTGCGGCTGGTGGTGGGAGAAGGTGAGAACAGCATGGCGCCCTGCCTCTGCCCATTACTCCTTACACCGCTGGTGGTGCGGCTGGCATGGGGGTCACACCAATAGCGGTGAAAGCAATGAGTTTCACTGCCTAAGGTGGGGGCAGCAGGTTGTGAGAGTGAGTGGCACCAGCAGGGTGAGGGGAGTGGGAGGCTGTGGATTGCGAATAGGAGGCAGTGGAAGGACCAGGAGGCTGTTTTCTACTTAAACTATTTACTTGGTCAAGACTGGCCATCAATGTTTACAAATAGGTCCTGGTACAGAAAAAGTTGAGAACCACTGTTTTAAAGATTATCTAATGAGCTTTACTTAAAACACCCCTGCTGCCATTTTGAAGCACAGGATACCAATACATGAGATGTGGAGGATGGCAGGAGTGCAATAATTACCAGGCTCGATAAATTGCTGCTTGTAATTACAGCACATCAGAGCAGCCTCCTGGCTCGTGTACAGGCACCCATAGATTTCATTCCATCTTTTGAGTTTAAGGAATCTCTTACCGTATGTCATTATGTTAGCACATGCATATTAAACAGACTTATCTTTAATTCAATTACATACATACAAGGAGATGAATATTCACACTCTCTTACATATCCTTATGATATAACATATCCTCATGATTGTAGAAACCAGGGAAGAAACATGCCACCGCCACCAAAGACCTCTGGGCAGCATGGGGAGAAAAGCCTGGTGAGGGCTGGAGACATCCCCCACATACTTCCAGGGTCAGCAGTGTTGGCAGAGAAGCAACAGGAATGGTGGCAGCCTTGTTTCATAAGTTCCTGCTCACACCACATAGACAGGCATGCAGAAACTGCCAGTATAACTGGAAGTCCAGTGCCGGCAGGTAACAGAGAAGCTGAAGTGGTTTGGAGCCAAAACTATGAGTCACACAGTGCCGGAGACATGACTCCATCCTGGGAACTCAGCGAAGGGCCTAAAAGCAACAGCCTGGGTGCCTGCAAAAGTGGTTCGGGCAGTGCAACCTGTGGGGTGCACCAGGAGCATGAGAAGAAGAGGAGCATCTGGTCCCCCCTTCACAGCAACAGCAAGGCATGGCTGAAAATGCAGCCAGTTTTGCTCAGGGACATGTAAGTGACACAAACAGACTCTTGTTTCTGGGCATGAACCCTAATTGCTAGTGGGAGTGCTGCTACCTAAATAAATTGAACTGAGTAATTGAAATCAGGATCACAGCAGGGACAGATTGAGTTAATTATTGTTGGTGAGACAAGAGGAATTGATTGAGTTCTTCATTTAGTTGCTACACTGAGAAGTAAGGCATGAATTGATTTGCATCGTTTATTTTGGGGGCAAGCATATGTTCGAGCAAGAAATCAGAACTGTTGTCACTGCAGTTTGTATGAGCATGCGCAGATTTGTGGCTTGGGACTAAGTGTTAACTGTGACGGCAGGAAAATACTGCCACTGGGGTCTGGGAGTTATCACCACCCCAGCATCCTGTTGGTGTGCAGAAGTGGTAGAAGGGGAGGCAGAGCCCCAAACATCACCCTTGTGCAGGGTACACCTGGGTTACAGCATATGTAAGGCATGCTGAAGGCCAGGCTGGCCAGATCTAAGAGCCAATTCCCCAAGGGGAAGGCACCCGTGCCATCTGGCATGACTTGTACTGGCAGCACAATTTACAATGATATACTATTTTATATAAATTATATATATATAATTATTTATGCATACACACAGAGTTACAATAGCAGAAAATGCAAATTTTCACACTCCAAAAATGAGATGGTACTTTGTAAAGTGTGTGTATATACACACACGAATATATATAAATATATACTTTTATATATGGATATATACTTATACACACCATTTAGAAAGAACTGTCTCATTTGTTGGTGTGTAAAAATTTTCCTTTTCTATTATTGCCATTTTATGTATGTTCATAAATAATCTTCACCTTGAAAAGTTTATCTTAGCCTTCCATGGACATTCTCTTATCAAAGGAAAAAGAAAACAAAACATCTTTTAAAATGTCACAGAACCAATTAAATTGAAGGAGAGGGAAAGTTGCTATTCTGTTTCCAAGAAATTTTACAGATGGTTCAAGTCACTAAGATTATTAATATATCAGCACTATGAAGATATGTGTGTTTGCTGCTAAGGATGTTAAACAATGTTCGTGTTCATAAACTTGTAACTTCATATAGCATTGTTAGAATCAGACAGGAAACTGAAATTTACATTTTAAGCAAACAAAAACTCAGTTTAAGAAATTTTACAACTTTATGTTTTACATAAAGTTTACAAATTTTATGTTTTATAGTTTGTTTTTTCTTACTGTTACACTTTATGATCTCTCATGGGGTAAGAGAAAAACTTTTATCAGTGCTGATATTAATCAGATATGATCAAATGTGAGTCGAGGGCATACCTGCCTATAAAGAATGTATCTAAAATATTTAAATTTGGGGGCGATGAGGACAAAATAATAATTACCATACAGATTTTGACCAGATGTCTATGTGGTTTTGTAATTTGTCTCCAACACTGGCCAGTGCCATCCGTTTAGAGGAAGAAACCCAACACTGAATTACTATGAAACAAGTACTATACACAAGGGAAGTATCATATCAGCTTTAACAGAGAGGTCCATTTCAAAAGTAATTTTATCAAAAATTGTTGAGAAAAAGTACAGATTTAAATTCACTTCCACTGACTAAGTGGACAAAAAATTGCCACCAGGGCTAAATCCAAAAGAAACTTTTCAAGGACTCATGGTCTGTAGACTAAACACATTTTGAATACTACTACCACCAATTTAAGACATAAACAACGCAGGGTCTGAAGAACTACAAAATTACAAACTTCTTCCTTCTATACTTCTTTCTGTCCTTGGGGAAAGGCCACCTCTGGTTCTATCTGGTTTCAATAAAATTACATTTGAAGGTTTTAATTTTCTATTTTGAGGACACTCATTTTTGCTTTCCTTGTATTTACTGATCTCTCACAAGCAATTTGCTTGTTCCCAGCCAAGAGTTCCCTCATTACACTGCTAAAACATTTCTGTTTCTTTACCTAACTAGTCTCAATATTATTAATAAACCTATGGAAACTGCCAGAATGGCTGAGCACTTAAGCTTCTGGACTTAAGTACAAATGGTTATATAACTGCTTAGGTTTGACCCCAGTTCCTATTTTTGAATTATTAAAATAAATGGACAGTGGAATAATTGGTCTAAGGAAGTTGTGGGATCTCATTTATTGGAGATTTTCAGGCAGAGATTTACTAATTATCTATGTTGGATGTGCTCTGGGTGCTGTGAGATCCCTTTAAGGTTGCCACACGATATTAATACTGATAGATGTGTGTGAGAGGTTGGTGACGTGCTGCCTGGGGCTGAGTTGTCTCTTTGTGCTGAAATGGGATGTGTCCTGTCCCTAGAAACTTACTTGCCACACCTTGATGTTAGAAAAAGAGGTGCCAAGACACTATTCTTGAGAGACAAAAGATCTGTTATAGGTTCGTGAAGTCAGCTCCTCTTC
The DNA here is from genome assembly GCA_030014935.1 of Caiman crocodilus. Taxonomy (NCBI): domain Eukaryota; kingdom Metazoa; phylum Chordata; order Crocodylia; family Alligatoridae; genus Caiman; species Caiman crocodilus. Next base: position 33,478,447 of record JAGPOW010003642.1, read on the forward strand.
AAAGGGCTCTGCCATCCCCATCCCTCTCCCTAATATCACCTGATGTTCTGGACGTGTCAGCCTTCATCTATTGGACTGAAGATTCCAGTCCCAGTGTTATGGACTTTCTGTGCACTAAAATATGCTAATGTGCATTAAAGCATATGTGTAGATGCTCTCAGTGTTATGTTAATTGGTGCCAAGTTTTACAAACTCTCATTTTATCACATTTTCCCCTCAGGGTGTCACTACAGGACAGGGTTCATGTTTGAACTGCTCTGGAGCATAAAGCTAAAGCAAAGGCCTCTTTGTACTGGCAACATACTACACATAACAAGAAATAACTACTGCTTTGAGTAGCTCACAGCTACGTGGATGTTACTGCAAAATGATGCATAGAGATACAGGTAACAGGTGTAACCAGCAGCAGCACCAGTTGGGGCACTGGTAGTAACTGGTTTGGTGGCAGTGGCAGTAAGCCAGGCCAGCAACAATGGTGACTGCCATTCTTGCACTTCCTCAAATTTGGCATCGGGGCTAGTGTCCTGGTCATCCATGCCTAGTTATACTAATGACAGGTAGCAATTGTGATATTTAAACTTCCTTTATTAGGGTTCAACGATCTCCTGCAATGAATGGGCCAGTTGGCATTTTTCAGAGCTATTTTTAAAACTATTGGACTGCTGTTTCAGAAAGAGAATAATTAATCTGTTTCTTTTGGAAGGGTTAAAACAGCATTATTCATGACTGGTGGGCCTATTAAAGAGGTGGGCAATATGTGTACAAACCAAGAAGTGAAGCAAGAGAAATATTACAAAAATAGATGCTACTAGATCAGTGATTCTGAGTCATGGTGCCATGGTACCTTGGGGTGTTTTAAGATCCTTTCAAGGGTGCTGAGGGGTGCCACACAATGCACTGTTAGGCTTACAAATATGGCTCACAAAATAAACCCAGTAATTTTAAACAGAAATCCATAATTGTGGTATTTCTGGGTTCTTTGCAATAGAATAACTTTCCTATTCTTTTTTCTGTAGGCAAAAAAAGAGTGAAAACTAAGAGCTGGCATTTTCAATGAGGTGCCTCCAATATATTGAGGGGTGCCTCAAATCTAAAAAGGTCCAGGTCTAAGTATGGTAATTGTATGATTCATAGATGCTAGGGTCAGAAGGGACCTCAACAGATCATCGAGTCTGACCCCCTGCCTGGAGTCAGACGACTCCAGCCAGGTGCATGTCAAGCCTTCTCTTAAAGACCCCGAGGTAGGGGAGAGCACCACCTCCCTTGGAAGCCTGCTCCAGATTATGGTAACCCTAACTGTGAAGAAGTTCTTACTGATGTCCAGTCTAAACCTGCTCTCTGTCAGTTTGTGACCATCATTCCTTGTTACCCTGAGGCACCCTGGTGAACAGAGCATCTCTGATTTCTTGCTGTGCCTTCCTAATGAATTTATAGGCAGCCACAAGATCACCTCTCAGCCTTCTCTTGTGGAGGCTGAAGAGATCCAGGTCCCTTAGTCTCTCCCCATAGGGCCTTCAAACCCTTAAACACACAAGTGGCCATCCTCTGGACCCTCTCAAGGTTATCCAGAACCCTTCTTAAAGTACAGCACCCAAAACTGAACGCAGTACTCCAACTGCAGTCTGACTAATGCCGCATACAGGGGAAGTATCACCTCCTTGGTTCTATTTGTCATGCATCAGTTGATGCATGATAAAGTGTGGTTAGCTTTGCTGATGATTTTGTCACACTGATGACTCATGTTCATCTTGGAGTCCACTATGACGCTGAGATCCCTTTCCGCTTCTGTGCTGCTGAGAGGGTCATTTCCCAGTCAGTAGGTATGTTGCAATTTTAAAGTCTGATGGGACTTTAATCTTGTAAAATGCTTTGAAACAGGTAAGTCTGTTGACTCATATTACTGGATGGCTCTAACATTGCCACACATCTTGTTTCTTACCATAAAGCACCTGACCCCTGATGAAGATCCCAGAAAGCAATGAGAGCTCACACTTTTGGCGTATTTACATGTGTTCCCAATGCAGCGCCAGGCACTTCTAATTAGCATGCCCCACTAATTAAAAGCACCCAATGCTACATCAGTGGCATAGTGCATGTTAGCACTGAGAAAATGGTGGTGGTGCACTTTGAACTAAAGAACATCAAATGTGCTTTAGTTCAAAGTGCACCACCAGCATTTTCTCAGGGCCGACTTGCTCTGTGCCACTAATACATATGGCATGCGAAACTGCCAGCATGTCAGAGAAGACTCCCCATATGTGTGTAATTGCCCTTTGGGACCCTATTGAAAATTAGATTCTAGATTTAGGAAAAAAATTAACCCTGAGCTTGGAGTCCATTTTACCTCAGCAAAATGTTGTTCCCAAGCCCCTAAATGTTCCTTTTCCCTGTAAAAGCACAGCAGAAAATGACTTAATTTGTTCATCTAACACATGTTCCTATTTAGTTGTAATGTTATTTTCAGATTAAACACAAGTATTCAGAAAACATGGGAAAAATGAAGAAATGTAGGATTACATTAAACAGAAAAAGATTCACAAGAAATTCTGTTTTTAAGAAGTATGCAGGCCTCTGACAAGAGTAAGGTTTATAGTTTAAAGCTGCTCAAGCATCCAGGGAAAACACTGTTTAAAGCAACACTGCTAAACAATTTAAAAAAATCCTTCTTTTTTCAGAGGTTTAACTGTCTACATGACATTGGCCAGGGCACGGTCAGAGTACTGCATCCAGTTCTGGGTGCCAAACTTCAGGAGGGATGTGGCCAGCATTGACAGGGTCCAGATGAGGGCCATTCGCATGAGCATGGGGCAGCAGGACAGGCCCTACGAGGAGAGGCTACCAGACCGGAACTGCTCAGTCTCCACAAGAGAAGGCTGAGAGGGGACCTGGTGGCTATCTATAAATTTACCAGGGGGGCAAGAAGGGAATGGGTGAGACCCTGTTCCCCCAAGCACCTCCCGGACTAACAAGAAATAACGGCCACAAGTTAATTGAGAGCAGGTTCAGGCTTGATATCAGGAGGCACTTCTTCACAGGAAGGGTAGCCAGGATTTGGAACCAGCTTCTAAGGGAAGTGGTGCTGGCTCCTACCTCAGGGGGTCTTTAAGAGGAGGCTTGATAACTACCTAACTGGGGTCATATAAGCTTAAACTTACCAGGGGTCATGACAGCCCAGTATTCATTCCTGCCTAGGGCAGGGGGTCACACTTGATGATCTGCTCAGGTCCCCTCCGACCCTACATCTATGACTCTATGAACATGTATTCAATTTACCTTTTCCACTTTTTTTCCTTTATAACAAGATTTCAGTAAGTTCTGAAGATAGTCATTAATTACAGCTTCATCTTTTTTTGTATGTGTGTGTATATATATATATATATAGAGAGAGAGAGAGAGAGAGAGAGAGAGAGAGAGAGAGATTCATAGATGTTAGGGGATGGAAGGGACCTTATAAGATCATCGGGTCCAGCCCCCCTGGACTTGGGCAGGAAAGACTGCTGGGATCAGATGACCCCAGCAAGGTAGGTGCCAAGACACTTTTTGAAGATTGCCAGAGTAGGTGACTGTGCCACTTCTGGGGGAAGTCTTTTCCAGACTCTCAGAACTCAAATTGTCACATAGTTTTTCCTTATGTCCAATCTGAAGCGATCTTCAATCAGTTTGTGCCCATTGTTTCTTGTCTTCCCCTGGGATGCCTTGGTGAACAGATGCTCCCCCAGGCCCTGATGTATGCACCTAATATACTTACACACTGCCACAAGGCTGTACAGTCCCATGTCTTTCAGCCTTTCTTCATCTGACCTGCTCTCCAGACCTCTAATCATGTGCACGGCCCTTCTTTGGACTCTCTTAAGCTTCTGCACACCCCTCCTGAAGTGTGGTGCCCAGGACTGGAGTACTCCAGCTGCAGTCTCACCAAGGGTGAGTAGAGCAGGAGGATGGCATCCTTAGTCTTGCCTGAGATGCATCAGTAGATGCATGCCAGTGTTTAATTAGCTCTGCCAGCTATGGCATCACATTGGTGGCTCGTGTTCATTCTGTGGTCTAGCATGACCCCGTGTCCTTTCAGTTGTTGTGCTGGCAAGTGTAGCACTGCTAAGCCTGTAAGTGTGTTGCAGATTATTTTTTCCCAGATGGAGCACTTTACATTTCTCCATGTTAAGCATCATCAGGTTATGATCTGCCCAGCACACAAACCTGTCCAGGGCAGCCAGGGATGCCACTGGTCATCTTCCACCATGTTGACTGAGTTCCATCTTTTAATACTCTCTGGGTCCTACCTCAGAGCCAATTACCTAGACACCAGACCATAAAGTAGTTGAGGCTGCATTTTCCCAATTTTATCATGAGGGCATCATGGGAGACATGGTCTTTTTAAAGTCCAAGTATATGACATCAACCTCATTTCCCTTATCCAGGTGGCGAGTTACTGATTGTAGAAGGAAGTGAGGTTGCTCAGTCATGACCTGTCTGCAATGAAGCCATGTTAGCTGTCCCTTACAATACTGGCTTTTTTCAGACTATCAATAATGGATCCTTGGATAATTTTTTCCATTATTTTATAAGAGATTCAATCAAACTGATTGGCCTGTAACTCCCTGGGTCCTCCTTCTCCCTTTCTTGAACATAGGCACCACATTAGCCTTCTTACAGACTTCTGGGACCTCTCCTGAGTGCCATGAGTCCTCAAATAGCTTTGCCATAGGACATGCAATGATGTCAGCCACTTCTTCTAGCACTCTCAGGTGTAGTTCAGCCAGTACTGATGACTTTTACATATGCAGCCTTTCTCTTGCAAAACTTGGTATTGAATAGTCACTTACTAATGGGGAAAAGGGCTTTCTTTCATGCACAATGGATAGTGTATTTTGAGAAATATTGCTTAAATTATATAAAGGTAAACCTTTATGTTATGTAACCTATATTATATAATTCATTTTTTTACTCTTAAAACATTAATTTAAACATAATATTACATAACTACTAATGCCAATATATCCTAACATGTATTCAAGTAAATCTGATCTTTTATTCACAACTATCATTTGAAGTAACAGTAAAAAATATTGTGGATGTGTTTTATCCCAACTGACCGCTTTCTTACGGCTTTGTTATACTGTAATTTGAATGTAATGTGTGCAACAGCAGAAGGAACCAGGACTGTGCTGAGTGTTAATTTGGACTACAATTCCAGGAAATCCTCAGGGGCAGGGGTCAAGGGAAAAAAGAAGAGGAAGCTTGATCCTAAAGTAAAGGGAAGACAGAACAGAGTACATTAGGAACCTGGTCAACCCTTCACAAAGGAGTACTTAGTGGAGCTGAAGTTCTCAACGGCTCAACCATAGAATCATAGAATAATAGAAAATGAGGGTTTAAAGGGACCTCAGGAGGTCATCCAGTCCAACACTGCTGCTCAAGGCAGGACTAGACTCAACTACATAATTCCAGCTAGGGCTTTGGCCAGTCAGGCCTTAAAAACCATCCAGGGTGGAGATTCTACCATCTCCCTAGAAAATATGTTCCAGTGCTTCACCACCCTCCTACTGAGAAAGTTCTCCCTAATATCCAACCTCAACCTCCCTTGCTGCAACTTGAGACCATTGCTCCTTCTTCTGTCATCTGTCACCACTGAAAACAGCCTATCTCCATCCTCTTTGGAACCACCCTTTAGGTAGTTAAAGGCTGCTATCAAATCCCCTTTAAATCTTCTCTTTTGCAGACTAAGTAAACTCAGTTCCCCCGACCTCTCCTCAGAAGTCATGTGCTCCAGCCCTGAACCATTTTCATCACCCTTTGCTGGACTTTCTTCAATTTGTCCACATCCTTTCTGTAGTGGGGGGCCCAAAACTGAACACAGTACTCCAGGTGTGGGCACACCAGTACTGAAGAGAAGGGAATAATCACTTCTCTTGACCTGCTGCCAACACTCCTATTAATGAAGCCCAGTATTCTATTAGCCTTCTTGGCAACAAGGATACACTGTTGAGTCATGTTCAGCTTATTATCCACTGTAACCCCCAGGTCCTTTTCTGCAGAGCTACTGCCCAGCCAGTCAGTGCCCAGGTTGTAGAGGTGTATGGGACTGTTTCCTTCTAAGTGCAGAACTTTTCACATGCCCTTATTAAACTTCATGAAAATTGTTTTGGCCCAATCCTCCAATTTGCCTCGGTCACTCTGAATCCTACCCCTCCCCTCCAGCATATTTTTAAAATATTGAACAAAACCATCCTGAGAACCAACCTCTGGGGCACTTCACTTGATACTGGCTGCCAACTAGACATCGAACCATTGATTATTAGCCATTGAGACCAACAATCCAGCCAGGTATCCACCTTATAGTCCATTTATCCAACCCATACTTTCTCAACTTGCTTGAAAGAATGCTGTGGGAGATGGTATCAAAAGCCTTGCTGAAGTCAAGTTGTATTACGTCCAATGTTTTCCTTGCATCCACAGAGCCAGTTATCTCATCATAGAAGTTAATCAGGTTGGTCAGGCATGACTTGTGAATGTGTGCTGACTGTTCCGAATGACTTTCTTTTCCTCCAGGTGCCTAGAAATGAATTCCTTGAAGACCTGCTCCATGACTTTTCCAGGGACTGATGTGAGGCTCTCTGGTTTGTAGTTCTTTGTATCCTCCTGCTTACCTTTCTTAAACATGGACACTATATTTGTCCTTTTCCAATCATTCAGGACCTCCTCCAATCGCCATGAGTTTTCAAAGATAATGGCCAGCAGTTCTGCACTCATATCAACCAGTTCCCTCAACTCCCTTGGATGCATTTCATCCAGCCCCATGGACTTGTACATTTTCAGATTTTCTAAATACCCCCTAAACTGTTCTTTGACCACTGAGGGTGGCTCACCTTCTTCCCAAACTGTGCTGCAGTGCAGTAACCTGGGAGCTGACCTTGTCTGTGGAGACCAAGGAAAAAAATGCATTGAGTACTTCAGCCTTTTCCTCCTCATTTGTCACAAGGCTGATTCCCCCATTCAGTAATGGGGGACCTTCCTCTTGTTGCTGACATTCTTGTAGAAACCTTTCTTGTTACCCTTCATGTCCCTTGATAGCTGCAATTCCAATTGTGCTTTCACCTTCCTGACTTCATCCCTACATGTCTAAGCAATGTTCTTATACTCCTCCTTAATTATCCATCCAAGCTACCACTTCTTGTAAGCTTCCTTTTTGTGCTTAAGATTACTGACAAGTTCTCTGCTAAGCCAAGCTGTTCCCTTGCCATATTTGCTATTCTTGCTGCAGATCAGGAGGATTTGTTCCTGTGCCTTCAGTAAGGTTTCTTTAAAATACACCCAGCTCTCCTAGACTTCTTTCCCCCTCAGACTGGCCTCCCAGGTGACCCTGCCTTTCAGTTCCCTGAGAGAGCCAAAGTCTGCTTTTCTGAAGTCCAGGGTCCATAGTCTGCTACTCTTCTTTCTTCTTTTTGTTGGGATCCTGAACTCAATCATCTCATGATCACTTCTGCCCAAGTTGCTATCCACTTCCACATCCCCTATCAATTCTTCCCTGATTGTGAGCAGCTGGTCAAGAAGAGGATGGCCCCTAGCTGGTCTCTACAACACTTAAACCAGGAAGTTGTCTCCAACACTCTCAAAAAACTTCCTGAATTTCCTGTTCACTGCTATAGTGTCCTCCCAGCATGTGTCAGGGTGACTGAAGAGAACCCATGAGAACCAGAACTTGTGATCAGGAAACTTGCACCGGTCATTTGAAGAAAGCCTCATCCTCCTGGTCTAGTGGTGTATAGCAGACCCCCACCATGACATTACCTTTACTGCTCTTGCCTCTGATCTTAACCTAGAGACTTTCAACAGGCCTATCTCCAGTTTCATACTGGAACGCTGAGCATTCATACAGTTCTTTTACATAAAGTGCAACTCCTCCTCTTCTCCCCTGCCTGTCCTTGAACAGTTTGTACTTATTCATGACAATGCTCCAGTCACACAAGTTGTCCCATCAAGTCTCTGTTATTCCAATCATGTCATAGTTCCTTGACTGTGCAAGGACTTCCAAATCTTCATGCTTGTTTCCCAGGCTCCATGCATTCATGTACAGGCACCTGAGGTAACTAGCTGATTGCCTTACTTTCTCAGGAGGAATGAGGAGGCATCCCATTGCCCCCTCCTAGTTTTGTTTCCTTCAGGTTCCTTGCTGCCTCAATTACCTCAGGGATTTGTTTTCCATCCACCTGTGAACCTAGTTTAAAGCTCTCCTCACTAAGTTAGTGAGCCTGTCTTTGATGATGCTTTTCCCTCTCTTTGTCAGATGGATCTCAACTCTTCCTAGCAATTCTTTTTGGAACAAGATCCCATGGTTGAAGATGCCGAATCTCTGCTGGCGACACAACCTGAGCAGCCAAGCCAAGCCATTGATCTGCAGCATGCATCTGCTCCTTCCAGGGCCCTTCCCCTTAACTGGAAGGATTGAGGAGAACACAACCTGTGTCCCTGTATCCTTCACCCTTATGCCCAGAGCCCTGTAGTGACCCCTGATCTGCTCAGGGTCACCCTTGGAAGTATCGTTGGTGCCCACATGGATGAGCAGCATGAGGTAGTAGTCAGAGAGTTAGAGTAATCTTGGGAATCTCTCTGTGACATCTTGGATCTGGCTCCAAGCAAGCAGCATACCTCCCAGGATAATAGGACAGGCCAGCAGATGGATCCCTCCATCCCCTGCAGAAGGGATTCTCCAACTACCACCACTGATGACAGACACTTTGTAGCAGTGATCTCAGTCCTCCCCACCTTACGGATTTCTGGCCTGGCCGCTTCCACCAATGGAATGCACCCCGCCTTCTCTGTTGCTAGCACTCCTTATCTGTGGCAACTCACAGGCCAGCCAGGACTGCAGGCTGAAGGAGCTGGACTCAGATTTAGAGGTAGCTGCAGCATGCTGTTTGAGTGCACTAGGGACTGAAGGCTCATTTAGGGACACCTCCAGAGGTGGAGGGGCAATTAAGGTGCTGAGTATAATTTACCATGCTGTTGATGTTTCTTTACTTTTTACCAGTTCCCTCCATTTGGCCCATTGGCTTCTGACCCTAACTGCTATAATTTTCTGTATAAAAATGAAAACTCCTGCTTGCTTCTTGTGCCACTTTCTGGGGCTGCTTGGTTGGCACAAGACCTTAATAGTTTCATAGTAGTTTCATAGTATCTAGAGTCGGAAGGGACCTGGGCAGATCATCTAGTCCGACCCCCTGCCTTGGCAGGAAAGAGCACCGGGGTCAGATG
>JAGPOW010003642.1:33487798-33519736 GCA_030014935.1 Caiman crocodilus
GGACTCCCCCAACACCTGCTGATCCCCCCTGACCAGTTTGTAGCAGGCCACAAGATCCCCCCTCAGCCTTCTCTTGTGGAGGCTAAACAGGTTCAGGTTCAGGTCTCCTCATAAGGCCTGCCCTGCTGACCCCTGATCATACGGGTGGCCCTCCTCTGGACCCTCTCCATATCATCCACGTCCCTCTGAGCCACACAAATGTTGATGGGTGTTAGTGCTAGCTGAAGCTTAGAGCAGTCATATTGCAGGCCAACAGGGTCCTGAAGGACTTAAAAGTATGAATCCGACCCCCTCCCACTCTGGCCATTCCCCTGCTCCCTGACCCCCAGGTTCCCACAGTTCTCCCCCTCCAACCTCCTGTCTGTTGGAGTTGCCTTCTGCCATCTGCTTCCAGCCCCCCCCCAAATCCCCAGGGCATTACGTACTTGTAGATGCCCATGCTGTCTGTCCCAGGGCAGCATGCAGGGTAAAGCTGCTGCTGGGCTGCTGCTCTTCTGGCTCAGAAAGCAGAAGCAGCAGCCACGGTGCTGCCAAGCAGCATGGCCTGGCAGATAGATTAACTGTTCCCTGCCTATTCCCCTGGGATAGACAGTGTGGACAGTCACAAGTAAGTGAGTGCAGGGTTAGGGACAGTGAGCAGAGATCTGGGGTGCTGAGGAGGGTGGGCAGGAGGAGCAGTGGATCCAATTTCGGCCAGTGGGGGATGGGGGTAGGGGATTTTTTTTATACTAAGGTATAGCCTAGAGTAGCTATACATCAGGGCCTTGTTACACAGTAGTTTTGGGTGGCTCCTGGGGCTCTTAAACCCTGGATTGTCTGAACAGTAACATCCTAAAGTGGCTTTTAACCTTTAAGCACTTGTTTTGTAGCTTAAAGTTATGTCACTCCAGGGCAGGTTTATCTCTGATCCTCACTAGCCAGGTCCTGTTCCATAAAGGTGTATTTATTATGACCATGTGAAGCTTTGGTCCCTGATTCAATTTGGTAGAGATTTGGCCTGATTCAGTGGCTGAATCTGAATCAAATCCGAGGACCTTTTAATCTCTCTGAATCAAATCAGAACCCTCCAAATCAATTTGAAGAGATTTGGAAAGATTCGGACATAGACACAGTTTTAAATGTTTTTTCTACATACGCCTAGGTAGCAGGGGCTTCTGAATGCTGCAATGCTGGGGCAGACGGAGTGTCCCACAGGAGCATGTCGGGGGTCCCCAGTGTGCTTGGCAGCAGACCTAGAAGTGGATCAGAAGTACTTCCAGTCCATTTCCGGGTCCGCTGGGGAGTGCACTGGGGGGGCCCCTTTGCGCTCCCCTGGCTCATTGACTGGTGCCTCCTGGGTCTGGCAAGGCACCTGGGGTCCCTCTGCAGCCAATCTCTGAGCCAGAAAGGCATGGGGGGTCCCCCAGCCTGCTCCCTGGCAGACCCGGAAGTGGGCTGGAAGTTCATCTGGTTTACTTCTAGGTTTACCGCTCACATGTGGAGGGCCCCCCACACTCCTGTGGGATGCTCCATGTGCCCCCACCACCACAGTGATCATGAGCCATGCCTGCTACCCCAAGGTATGTAGAAAAAACTTTTACAGCTGTGTCTATGTCCGAATCGCTGATTCTCTGAATCAGCATCGAATCTTCAGATGCAGATTTGATTGGATTGAATCAGGGACAGTGATCTGATTCTGTAAATCGAATCACTGTCCCTGATTTGAGCTAAATCTGAATCTGAATCAAATAGGGCCTGCTTTGCACACCCCTAGTAGCTACGTCCCACAGATGTGCTGCCCAAGTTGAAGTCCTCCAGTATCCCAGCTCTCTTACACCTCTACCCATAGAGCAGGGATAGAAGTCTGTCCTGGTTCACTATCCCTGTAGTGGCCATTCACAGCTACAGCTTCTATTCCTGTCCCTGCTCACCAGGCCTTTCAACCCAAAACCTTGCCAAGATATATTTCTCTAACTATTCAGTTGGTCTACTAAAAGATACCAGATTGATCCAAAGAACCTTGTCTGCCAGTGCCATGCCCTTTGACCAAAACCCATAGCACCAGTCCCCAGTCATCTGATGGGAAGAATGCAAGGCCCTGGGAACATCTAAGCCCTAGGGCTGGGGCTGTCAGGGCTGTCTGGCACCTGCTAGAGAAGAAGTTCCTGCAGGAAAGGAAAGAAAGGCTCTAGTCTGTGACAGTTTGGCTACCTGAGATGCCACTGATGGTACTGTGCTGCTTACCTACTTGTTATTATTTAAAGTGGTAGACCAGGCTGAGGTTGTAGGGGAGGAGGAGACCTCATTGGGGCACACTACCATGTCATGTAAAGGCCCCACTACCAGTGATGGCACACCGTAACACACACACACAAAGTCACACATGTCACGAGTTTTGCTTATCAGCAGCTTGAGGTGCAGTTTTCCAGAAACCCCTGCACCTATCTCCTTGAAACCTGGCAGGCTTCATGGCCTGAAAAGAGGCTACCATGCCTGCTGTTTTCACCCCAATGCACCTTAATACACACATGGACATGAGTTTTGCTTGTCAGCAACTTGAGGTGCAGTTTCCCAGAAACCTTTCTGCCTCTGTGCTAACGAGAAGGGAGTTCCCCAGCCTATAGGTAAGCTGCTGGTTCTTTCTCCCTAGATGCAGTACCTTGCACTTGTCAGTATTGAACCACATCCTATTCTCATCCACCCACCCCTGTAACTTGTCCAGATATAGTTGTAGCCTGTCCCTCCCTTCTAGTGTGCCCACCTCTCCCCACATCTTAGTGTCATCTGCGAATTTGAGCAAGGTGCTTTTCACCCCCTCGTCCAAGTCACTGATGAGTGTGCATGTGTGTGTGTGTGTGTGTGTGTGTGTGGCATACGCAGAGTGCAAGGGAGGGTGGGAGGGGTGTGGGGACCCACCCCACACTCTCCCATGGCTCAGCAGCAGGTGGGAGTGCTGATGCCTGGCTCTGGCCAGCACTGCACGTCACAGTGGGGAGCGCAGCCCTGGCCAGGCCATTTATTTCCGAGACCTCCCTGCACTTGTGAGCACAGAAGAAAAGTCCCAGGCATGGGATCCAGCTGCTTTGCCTGCCCCAGCCCGCTCCAGTGCCTGGGGCTTTCCTCATGTGCCCTTGAGTACAGGGAGTGGTGGGGAAACAAACATCCCAGTGGGGGATGCATGCCTCACAGCTCTGGTGGGAGTCGGGAGCCAGGAGCCAGGCTGAGCAGTGTACCCCCTCCCCAACCCACCTCATCCCGCTTCTGCTTCCCCCTGCTGCCTGCCAGGGCTGCACATCATGTAGGGAGTGTGGGATGGGTCCCCATAATCCTCCCCACTCATACCCACACCCTGCCCACCTGAGCTCTGTGCTGCTGCCATCCCGCTGAGCAAGCAGCCCTAGCTCTATGTTTCGCATTCCTGCCCAGCTGCAGCCTGCTCTCTGCTCTTCCCTACCTGCTGCCTGAAGGGAGGAGGACATGGAGAAGCCTACAGCAGCCTCCCTACCTTGTACTAGTGGAGCCAGCCTTCCACCCACAAGGGTGGGAGTGAGGCATAATAGGATATGTTGGAGGTGGGTATAGACACTTTGCTCCCACCCTCATGAGCAGAAGGGCTGGGCAGGGCACAATTAATTGGAGGGCACTGCAGGCCCAATGATAGTGCCTGGAGGGTTGGATCCAGCCTGTGGGCCATGTTTTGCCCACCCCTGGCATAGTCTATTACTAAAAATACACAGTCAACCCTGTCCTACAATAACAAATCACAGCACTCTAACCTACCACAGGTAAAGCAGGGCAGTTGAATAGTTGGAACTTTTTTCCAAACATCTTTCTTTAAAACATTACTAACTGCTACAGTACTTTGTTGTACTAAGTCACTGTGGGTGCCTATACATGTTCTCTGATGCATGCTGATTAGAAGACATCAGAGCAGGCTCAATTCAAGTCTCCTGGAGCATTCTAATAAGATCACTCCAGCGTGCTGCAGCATTTCGTGTATTCAATTTCCCGCATTTCAAAATGGTGGCAGGGTGGTTCAAATTGGCCTTGGCCTTGACTGAAGCTCATCAAACAGTAGGCGGCCCCCCTACTGAAGCACCTTTATGCCCCAGCCAGCCCTGTCAGCATCTATATGTGCATTGTGGCATGCTAAATAATGCCACCATACTCATTGCATTGACAAGTGCTAGCCTACGTGGCATTTATTAGTTTACTGCAGCCTAATAGAGCCGCATGTTTAGATAATGAGATTTTACTGTGGAGCTAATTAGGCAACTGCAGTAAATATCTCACATAGACATGCCCACAGTGTTGGAAACAGCACCAAAGAGTAACCTTGAATTAAAAGTAGAAATGTTTGACATATAGTCACTGAAGATCAAATAACTTTAATTTCACTCTTTTTCAACCCTAAAATAAAAGGAATTTGTTTGAAACTAGCTTTCAAAAAAATAACTCGGATTCACATCTTTTCTTCCACTGTAGAAGTTTCCCCACACCTGTGTTTCCATCATATTAAAACAAATGGCCAACCTCACACAACACACTTATTAATACACAATATTTGGCATTTAGTGAGTTTGCACATGGATTTGCTTTTGCATTACTAGTTATACATTGTTAGTTGCCCATATGCTGGGTTACCTGAAGATTGATTTTTGGTATGAGTCTGGAACAAGGCTCAAATGCACACTTCTAAAGTGGTTTGCATTTAATAAAATATAGGCTGTGCTTTAACTCAGCCAACCTTCTCATTTCCTCTTCCCTTTTATCATTCAAACACCCTTTTCCCACATCAACTACATGGGCCCAGTTCTCTTCTAGCTGAACACAGTTTCATGCCAGTGTTGTTCCTCTGAAATATAGCCTGTTGGTAAAACAAAACTGCCAAAAAGGCTTGTGACTCCCATCTGTGAGAATTCCCTCTGGAAGAGGGAAACAACAGCTCCTGTGCCGTTTCACCACCAGACCCCTGAGATATCAGATGTTTGAAGGATGTTGCTAGACCCTTCCAGTGATATAGCAGATCTCACTGTCCATAAGGCTTTTGCTAATAAGGGGGAAGTAGCATTATCCTGAAGTTACCCTGTTTTACATCATAGACTATCCTAGTCCCAGCAATGTGTTCCCCACCAATCTGGAGCATCACGCTGCTCTGGAAGTGCCATGGAGTCTCCAGCATGCAGCTCCCAGAGATCCCCCACGCTGCAGTGACTTTGGGATGCTGGCCATCCCTTTCTCTCTGCCCCTCTCACAATCTGTCACTGGGTTGCCTTGCCCATTCAGTAAGGTACAGGTATATACAGTCCCTGACTTTCCTCTTGTTGCTAAGATACTTGTAGAAACCCTTCTTGTTTCCCTTTGCATTCCTTGCTTGCTGCAACTCCAGTTGTGCTTCAGTCTGACTTCATCCCTGCATGACCAAGCAATACCCTTATACTCCTCCCAAGTTGTTTGTCCAGGTTTCCACTTCTTGTAAGCTTCCTATTTTTGTTTAACAGTAGAGTTCTCTGCTAAGTCAAGCTGGTTGCTTGCCACATTTGTTATTCTTCCTGCACATCAGGATGGTTTGTTCCTGTGCCTGCAGTAAGGCTTCTTTGAAATACAACCAGCTTTCCTGGATTCCTTCCCTCCTCAGACTGGCCTCCCAAGTGATCCTGCCCATCAGTTCCCTGAGAGAGTTGAAGTCTGTTTTTCTGAAGTCCAGGGTCCATACTCTGCTGCTGTCCTTTCTTCCTTTTGTCAGTCCCGGTATAAGGCTGAATGAGCAGTCCATCACATGTTTGCCCTGATTTATTGTAAGTAAGTGTTCTTGATTCATCTGTTTTGGTTCTTAATCCATGCGCAACAGGAACATAATATTGCAAGCATTTAAAAAAATGGCTATAGAAGAATGACAGCCCATCTGCCAGGTAATGTTAATGTTCCAGTTACCATATACAAAATCATTTCTAGGTTTATAAAATCATTCAAATGTTATGGCCCTACTATGAACATAAAAGTGAGACATTGATATTTTCTATTGTGCATCATTCCTAGCTATATGAAATAAACAGGAGTTAGATAGCCCTCTTCTGTCTTTTCTTCGGTGTCACTCCTCTCCTATAAATGGATTTTAAACTTTAAAACTGTCAAATTCATAACCAGCTTCCCAGAAAAATGTTGTCTTTGAGCTAAGTAAGCATTATCACAACACTGGAGGGTTCAGTTATAAACATCAGTCAGGAAACAAAACTGCAGTGAGCTATTGCGCTTCAGTTCTATGATTCCATAACCTGCAGATAGCCAGTTTATTAAAATCCAGGGATACCGAATGGCATTTAAATGCCAAAGTATGATCATATGTTTATACAAATATCAAAATGATGCTTTTCTGCATTCAACAGTAATCTAGAAAATACTCCCATACAGTAAGACTTTTCCTAAAAGTTTTCTTTGATGTGTTGCTGCTTATTTTCCTTCAAGGTAGCATGTGCTTGTGTACGTGAGAGTACACAAGGGGAAAGCACTGTCCCCTTTTCTGCTTTAGGTTCCAAGTTACAAAGAGTTAAGGAAGGTTTCATTTAAAAATCTAGTTCACCATATCGCCTAAGTGGTCATCTGGGAATGACTAAATTGATAAAAGACTTAATATAAATTACATACAGGTATACCCAGGGCAACAGATGTGACACTGAGTACCATTTAGTGTCAAAAGGATGGATGGATGGATGGATAAGGTTCTGGTAGGAAAAGCAACTAAAGAAAGCAGTTCTGCCCTATTACACCCTTTCGTTGACAGAGTTCTTGCAAATATCCTTCCATCTCAGTTAATTACCTTCAGCATCGTTCTCTCTTACACCTGGTCTCTAATGCGTAACTTATACCACCATTGATGTCACCTCAGAATTTGGCTGGATTTCATCCCATCCTAAATTATATATCAGTAGGTGCCTCTACATGAGACTCTTTATAGTACCTTAGATTAATCTAATATTCAGCAAAGCGTCACCATCTACACATGCACAGTAATTACTGTGCAGTAGATTAATGTAATGCACTGTTTTATAGAATTTGTAGATAAAGGAACTAGAAATCAGTATATTAAACAAATGAGTCGAAGTGCATGTGTAGAGGCTAACAGCAAAATTCTCAGCAGCAGGGACCACCAGGGGGTGGGGAGCACCAGGGAGTAGGGTGGGGATTGCTGTCCCAGCTTCGCAGGATGCTCTCTGGCAGCCACGTGGAGATTGGAACCTGCTCCATTCTCCATGTGGCTGGGAGAACCATCCTGGCTGCCAGGCAGATGCCTGCCAGCCCTGTGGAGATTGGGATGGGTCTCAATCTCCATGGGGCTAGAAAGCAGCTGCTTGGCAGCAGGGACAGCTCTCCCAGTCATGTGCAGATTGGGACCAGCCTCTGTGCCCCCTGCCAGCCCAGGGCTGGTACTCGGGGGAGCCTGGATCTCCCCCTGGCTGCTGCAGCTGGGCAGAGCAGGTAGAAGTAGCCCTAGACTGAACTGCTTCCATTGGAAGCAAATTTGCTCCTGACAGGCACACCTTCAGATGCCTGAGGGGGTGCAGTTTAATGAACTGGAATTTTCTGTGCAGAAAATTCAGGCACGTTAATTGCACATATACACGTACCTAGTTTTTGGCAGAGTTTTGTGGAGTAGATCTGATTTTGTGTATCTACTCGTTGAACACTTCACCTCAGTTTTTTCTTGTGAATTGCCCAGTGCAGGGCAAATTGCTCTTGAACCTTATCTGGTATTATCTTTCTTTTAGGTTTCAGTTTATGAGAAGTGAGTGACAACCATTAAGAGACTGTTAATAAAATAATTTCCTTGGCCTTAAGAAATTAGCCAAATGAAACCATGAGTAGGGAATTTTCAGTATTGCACCCTCACTCTTATTATCTTTAAAAATATTAATTACCTGTATCGTCACTGCTTAAGGATCATTTTTTTATGATAGGATTTTCTTACTTAAAGTCTTGTTACGCTTTACACTGTGAGCTGTACAAATGTTGATGGGTATTAGTACTAGCTTGAGTTTGGCACCATCACATTTCAGGCCAGAAGGGGTCTAGAGGACTAAAAGGTACAAAACCCCTCACCCCCCTGCCATTATAGGCTTCCCTCAGTTCCCCACCATCCCCAGAGTGGTTACACCTCAGTGTAATACAAGCTCAGTTACACAGATGAGAGGTATTTTGTCTTGGAGTGACATAAGTTTGATCTCCATAAAAAGTGCTTAAAACTAATTTCAGGGGTTAACGTGCAGACAATTTAGGTGTTAACAGCTCCAGGAGCCACCCAAAAACACTGTATAACAAGGCCCTTAGACACTCCAACTTCAAAAAATTATGGAGAGCAGAAAACAGAGGGCATTGTTACACCTTGCACTTTTTGCTGCTCAGATGTTGATCAGCGTTAGTGTTAGCTTGAGTTTAGAGCAGTCACACCTTTAGACTAAAAACCTTCTCTGACTGCCCCCCACCTCCACAGCTGTGACTTGCCACTAGAAAGCTTGTGATCAAATGCCTGACTAGGAGCTACAACTGTGAGTTGTCTCTATAGGGCTGGTGAGCCTGGATAGGCTTCTATCCCTGTTCTAGGTGGGGATATCTATGAGATGTATTGGGTGGGGGAGTAGGGAGTGCTGGGAGGCAGAGAGTTAATGGAATGGGGTGGGTAATGAAATGAGAGGTGGAAAGGAAATGGGGGTGGAGAAAGGGTGGTATAATGAAGGAAGTCAGCTACTGGAGATTAAAATTAAAAGAAGAAAAATATAAAAAAAATGAAGTAAATGAAATAAAGTCTTAAGTCGTGTTTTAATGAACTGGGATTTGGGTTTGGGGTGTGGAGGTGCTGGACATGGTTTCTAGGGTGGGTGGGAGGTAGAAGCAGTGAGGTAAGGTGCTTTGGGGGAGCTACTGCCCCAGCCTTGAGAAGGAAGCCCCAGCTCACAGGAACCTGATCTAGCCTCCTACCTTGTTCTCTCCCACACCCTTAGACCCCACCCCAGAATCCATCCATGCCTCAAGACCTGGCTAGCTAGCTTGTGCTCTGCAGGCTGTTTGTACAAGGCTGCACTCCTGGTGATGCGAAGCTTATACCCCCAGGGGCAAGCAGGGGAGTTGGTTTAGTGCCAAAAACTGTTCCTTGGGCAGTAGAGGGCAGGGGGTGGAATGTTTTTCTATACAAAACAAGGGGGTTGGGGAGAGAACACTTCATCCTTGGATGCTGGAAGACTGCAACTTGGGTGGCTTATCTGTGGGGAATGGCCACACATTTCTGGAACACAAGCTGGGTAACATGGATCAGAGATAAACCTGCCCTGGAGTGGCATAACTGTAAGCCACCTGAGCAGTAGGTAAAAAAGAACGCTGTCCTGACAGCAGTGTTCTGATACCACTTGCACTTCATAATACAAACAGCTAACAAATAGCCATACAAAGATGATTAACGATCCTGTTGAACAGTACACTTTCTAAGGCAAACCAAGATATATATATAGCCATATGGTAGTGCCTCTTTAGAGACTAGAGAGAAGACTATAATACATGTGGGTAGTTTGGTTGTCCAGAATTAGACTCTAAATTCATTAAAAGAAAAGCTCTCATTGAAATCAAAATATAAGCAGCATAAACAATGTCATTAAAATGCAATAGAAAATTGATTGTGTTGATAATTGAATTAATGTATATTTGAGATATCACACTTAAATATGAAGTGCTTTCTGAAGCAGAGACTTCTTAAGCTGATGTATTAGGAAGATGTCCAACAATAAAATATTGATGTTTTGTAAAGTTATTTAAAATGTTTCAATAATAGCTACTAAATAACTACAATAACAGCATTCTGCATTGCCTCTTATGCCCTTATTCTGCTTGGGTAACAGAGACTCCTTTGCCTTCAGGTTTTGCACTGCTTCAGAAATATGGGTTTGGAAAATGGTACAGTTAAAGTGCTACAGCCCTGTAATGTGAATAGAATCATACTGGTATAAAGCTGATTATATTGGTATAACTTATTTCTGTAAATATATGGAAAAATAAACTATACTGATACATGCACTGTGTGAAAAATATCACATCCAAGATAACCATCCTTCACGAGATATTAATTGCATAGTACCCTAATAACACTGTGCAGTAGCATACCAGGCAAAGACAGTGCTAATACATTACTCCGCAATAGTATTAGGCCACAGTTCACTAAGTGTCACTAAAAACCCATGCACTGGCACTACTGTGCAGAAGCGTGAGTTACTGCACATTGATTTAGCACTTGGTTAACCAAGTACTAAAATTCATGTGCAGGAACTATGGCACATTAATTAATATGTCAACATGCCCAGTACATCTGTACCAAAGATGGCAAAAACTAGATACCAGGGTATTAAAAGCATCAATTTCTGGGATTGAAGTACAACAACAAGGCCAGCTGGATTCCAGGTGTTTGTCCTCTTGACGTATCTCAGGATTATGTGAAAGGGGGGGAGGTGGGGAGGGAGGCTTTCTGCCAGCTGGGATAATGAGGCAGAGACTCAACAGTGATTGATGGAGATTCACAACTGGTAGAAGAGGCAGGCTGTTGGATTTAATGTCAGCTGTGAAAATCTACAGATAAAAATATAACCAGAATAAAATCCTTTTGACTGTTCAACCCACGTCTAACTGCAAACCAAATCATGGCAAATCAAACAGCTAGGTATCTATCAAACATCTATCAAGCTTTTTCTTTTGTGAGCATCCCCATGGATTTAAGTGCAGCTGCTACACAGGCTCAGACTCAGGCTCAGGCTCAGGCCTCCAGAATATGGGGCGGGGTGGGGTGATAGATAGATAGATAGATACATAGATAGATGTAGATAGATGATCATAGATCATAGATGATAGCCAGATTTGTTTGATCAATATATACCCCTGCTCCTTTGCTCAAAACTAGCAAAAACAGATATGTGTTCTGAACTAGATAGTGGTTCTGGGCCTCCCTAAGGACTCTGTGATCCACAGGACAGGCATATGTGGGCTTCTTAAAGTTCAGTGAAGACTGTCACAGGAGAAACACAGAAACATGCTATGTTTATTCAGAGAAAGAGCTGGTCTCTCTCTCTCTGTTCTCTTAATCTAAAATACAGTAAAGAACAATCAGACTGAAAGTGTCTTCTGAGTCTCAATTCACATCAGAAAATGTCATAATTACAAAGATGAAGTATAGGGTCTAGACCTTTGAGAATCATGCTTTTTTCAGGCAGCCACATTTCTTGATACCCCTCTGAAAAGAGTGCAAGCTTTAAAAGCTCTCATAGAAGAGGCTGTTCCCTCCTGCCCCTTTGAACATGTTGTATGAGATGGTTGTGAATACAGGTACATGTATCACTTTAAGATCTTTATGCTAAAGACAGGCCACATGGACTTAGTTTATACAAGTAAAGAATAATTGATTATTTAAAGTGTATTTATCAAACAATTTCAAACTCTACTGCTTTAAAAGCTTATCAGAAAACATTACTGATGTGTAACATAGACAAAAGACTAATGTTTTCCGCTCCTTTACTTAAATGCCAAGTTTTGAAGACTTAAGATAAAACACAAGGTTTGTTAAGAAAAAGCTAGTTTATGGTTCTCACTTGACAACATAATGTACTTTAAGTGGTCTTTGTATAAATCTGGGAGATATTCTATCTACTAGTCATATTCCCATGAGCGCTGCAGGAATAATTCAAAGCAGGCATTGTTATAAAGGTGTGTTCAGCATATTCAGCTAAATGGTGTTGCTTTAATTAGGTGATTATATCTGACTGACATATTTTAAAATTGAATTTCAGCATTTTTTCTCCTATTTATCCTGATCTCTTTCCAACTCGTATGCCTGAAAGAAGTAATTCTACTTGACAGAAGCTTGTCACTAACGTATGTTCAGTGCAAAGTTGTGTTGAGACTATTAATCCAAGAAGTTTCATGGATTAATGAAACCTGGTTTATTTGTGCTTATTGACCACAAATCCTTTGATCCTGTCATTCTGTGATCACAGGTTACAGTCTGTTTTGTAAGCAGATGAAAGGCTGAAGGTTGTGTGCTTAAGATCTCACACAACTGCAGGAATAGAAAAGCTTTTGTGCATGTTTAGAATTCATATCACATTTCCAAACTCGTAAGTAATTTTCCAGATCCCTAAGAATGATATGGTTACAGCAAAGCAAATATGATTAAAGAAAAAACTGTAGTGCAGCTTTATTGTCCCCACAGAAGCTCCTGGAGTCATCATGCTGCTAGGAACAGAGATAAACCCATGTTGTTATGTCAGCTTCGAAATACATGAAGCTGCACTTCCTCCCTCTCTCCAACACATGCATACAACATGGGGCCAGCTTTGCTGGGCAGCTGGGAGTCTGAGGCTGCCTCTAGATGCACTTGTTCACAATCCTAATTAGAATGCATGAGAGCAGACTCAAGTCTGCTCCAGCATCACCTCACTGTCACATGTATCAAGCCCCCTTACATTTCAAAATGGCTACAGGGGCACTTAAACTGAACCTCATCAACTGAGCTTTAGTTAAAGTACCCCTGTGGCCATTTTGAAATGCAGGAGCAGAAATGACATCGGCTCCCCTCCTGGAAACAGTTAAGAGACATGAAAATCACTGAATAAGTTAAAATACCAGCTGGGAGGTCCTGGATTTCAGCAGAGTGGAGGGGACAGAGTGGATCTCCTCAAGATACAATTAGGACAGTCAGGATGCGGGAGGATACTTTTCTTCAGTTTGTTAAAGGTTTGGCAATAGAAAAGTGAAGAATAAGGGGTGGAGAAGGGGATGGGAATAAAGGAGTAAGGGACGAGGAAGGTATAACAAGGAAGAGAATGGGAAAAAAGAGACCATGGGGATATATTATTTGATTGTGAAAAGATTACTGAGGGCTTGAGAAATCATTACTACTGTCCATTCTGACTCTCTACACTCTGTGGTTCACTGGCAATAACCAAATTTGCCCATTGCAATCAAACTACAGGAGATTATTAATACTCGTAGTGTGAAATTAGGATATGCAAGTCTTGAGGTTTGAAGAGAAAGTTTAATCAGTCATCATGCCATTGTAATCACTCTCCATTTTTCCTGTTGAGTTACAAAGGGCTATATAATACATATATAACCTGTTGTTTAAAAGCTGAACATGGGCATGTCAGTTTATAAAAGTCTAAATTAGATCATTAGCAAAAGTCATCAGAGATACATTTGCTTTTATTACATAGATAAAAGAAAATAGAAAGCATGTTCATATTCTTGTGGAGAGGCCAAGACAGAGGCTGTATCCTCATAAGCAGGGACATGTGGTTGCCACAGGGAAAAAAGCAGCGGCACAAATTCATACCATTGCTTTTTGCCCCAGTACATGCCTCTTCATTTAGGATTAGGGTGGGGGAAAATGCTCGGGGTGGCCTTACCTAGAGTCCTGGGGACCTTCTAAGGCTCTAGTGGTGATGATCCAGGCACACAAAGCCTGGTTGGCAGCTGGAGCGTGGCTCTAGCTTGCCAAGCTCTGGTTTTGGATGGTGCTTACTGTCTCCACATGCACCACCCCACTTTATTCTGCTGTGGGTTTTTTGACACTGGGACCTCCTGGTATCAAAAAACTTGCTGCACTGAAAATTAGCAGCACAGCATACACCTGCATATGCAACATGAGCAGTCTGGGGTACCGCAAACTGCACTTGCATGTTTATCTGGACATACCTAGAGATATCACTGAAACCCTATTTGGAAGCATAAGCAGAGTATGTGGGGTTCACAGGTCTGGTGCAGCCCTTTCTAGAGGGTGAATTTCACCTATGCTACATTATCTGTTTCTACCAGAAAAACGAGGACCAAAATTGATAACAAGCTTTTTAGTAACTGTTGCCATAGTGTATATGACATGTGGGTATGGCCTTGTCAAGTTAAATATAAGAGGATGGAAACATCAATACAGTATGTTATCTATTCCCTGGTGCATTTTATCTTGGAAAAAGAGAATAAAATTCTGATTTTGCTACATACTACTGTATGAAAAACTGATTTTAACAGTTAATCTTCCTATTGATGGCCCTTGTTCAATCTTAAAATATATTTAAAATATGTTAGAGCAACATAATGCATCAAGTCTGTCCATCAAAACCTGTACAAATAACACTGTAGAACCATATTAGGAATAACACTGACACAAGTAAGACAGCTTCTAAATAATACTGCTTAATAAGTCAAAAATTTAAAAGTTCATATGATATGTTTCAGACCAAAATGTATTCATTGTCTGAAACAGTCTTACAACAAACTAGTTCAAACATATTGTGGTAAGGGAAGCTTAACATTAGAATTTTAAGTTTCTAATTGCCTTTAATTTTTTTAAAAGTAGTTAATGACAAAGCATTTAAATTATTGAATACCTTAAAAATGATTTCTAAAGGCATGGGCTAATGATGTGTTTATGCTGCTTAACATATTACAAGTCCCCCCTTATGGGACAAAGGCAGTGCTGATTTTTTTTTGACTGGGTTTATCTATTAAGTGATCAAATGTGCATGGTGCTGAGTACCTTTATATCCTACTGAAGTCAGAAGGGTTGAAGGTGTTTATCATTTTCCAGCATTAGGCCATAGGTTACAAAGAAGATTTTTGTTAGGGAAAGCTAGAAAAAGAATACTGTAATTTTTCATCCAGTCTTCTCTCCCCCCTTAACTTTGCTACACTCTCATAGTTTAACTTAGCGAACCAGAAGATCTAAGAAGGTGAAAAAACTTCAGAACATTTTGGTTGTTTAGATGACTTTGGTGTTCCTAACAAGTCTGTGCAGGTGTCAGATGACTCAAATGGTTCAGCAAATTTGCTGAAATTGGATAAGAGGGCAACTTTACCTACTAAAGAGAAACACTTAAGAAAAACCATGTTAAATGATTTACAGCATGTCTTAAAGGGACACAGTTTACTTTTAGAAACTACTGGTTATAGTATAAGAGTTGGACTTGTATTAAACACTGATTGCAACTGATGTCTCCTCCCCAGTGGTCACAGAGGATCTGTGTGCAAGGTGATGAATGTCTTATTCCCCACAAGTAGCTGGAAAGGATAGTCAGGATGTTGCAAGGTCAGGTTCATGGTGCCCATTTATCCACTGCAAAGTGCCATATTCTATCTGGAAATGAGGACATCACCCTCTAGGTAGGACAAATGAACGAATCAAAAATCCTTCTTCAGCAGAGGATCATCAGGAACATTCTGTGCTATTGAATCATTCCAAGAATGTTGAGTTCATGCCTTTTTAGAAGCTTGTGTCTCAAGGCAATAAGAAATGCATATAATTAAAACGGTCTGTTCAGCCCTTTTTCTAATGCTACTCTGAAACCCAAAGATTAAAGATGACAACTGATTGTTCATTGTAAAATTACACATAGCATCATTTGTATGGTAATTCTATGATTCTCTGAATGTCTAAGTCAGATGCAGTGTTCCTAAACAAATGAATGAAATGACTGAACGCTCATTAGGGAAGCAAAAATAAAATATGTAGTTTAACCATGAAAATGCCCTTCTTGTTGTTTGTAATTGTGTATGTGTGTGACATATGAGAAATGTGTGTGACAAATATGTTTAAAGACATGTTACTTGTAAGAATAGATTTCAAGGATATTTTTGGTTTGCTGGGTTGTCTTTAATTGTTAATTATGAGGTATGAATTTTAATATACCCCTAGTTTTTGCCTAGATTCAAATGGAAACTAAAAGTAATAAAGAAAGACTTTCTATCCCAAATCAGTGCAAAATAAACCAATGGAATTTTTCACCGCAGAGAAGGCTAAACTTCAGTTGTGGATTAAGTAATCACTTCATATTGTAGACAGCTTTTACATTGCAATGTATTGATATATCAACTGGTGGCTGCTGCTATTATTTCTATTCAACATCATCATCATCACTGGCTTATAGAACCTACAATCTAATAGAAAAGGTGAAACCAAATAAAAGTGACTGTGAGGTTGTCAGATTAATTTTTTAAAGGTATAGCTGGCCACAACATTCAAGATAAGGTCTCAAGTAACAAAAAAATATTCAGTTACAGGGTTATCTTAGTGGTGATCCCAACTCTCATCTGCCACGTCTTGATGTGAAAGGATTTCTATTGGCAGGATTGGATTGTAAACACCACTAAACAACAGGTCCAAGGTTAGCTTTTCTTCTGGCTTCAAACTTTCTTGTAACACAACTCAGTGACACTGAAAATTCAGCAGTTCTTATTAAAATTCACAGTGCTCACTCTCTTTATTAATGATCTTTTATTGATTAAATTCTTTTTCTTTTTCTATTTAGCTATCTTGGATCTCTCCCTGCCTAGTCTGATGGACATATATCTCCAAATGCTAACAGACATCTTTGTCAGCCTCAGGTAAGTACAATGTCCAGTCTTTATCAAACTAAGAAAAATAAATAAGGATAACCAATTAAAAGAGTAGAAGCCCTTCTGGACTGTAGTTGCTCAATACAGCACTCTCGTAGGGATATACGAAACATGCAAAAGGTGTTTTTCTGCCTTTAACCCAACTAACTGCATCAGTGGTTCAGTCTCTATGATTCTCTGAATGTCTAAGTCAGATGAGTAGTTCTCTTTACTCATTGGCTCAGCTCCCCCTTTAAACTATAGAAACTAAAAGGAAAGTTTTTAATTTTTTTCAAAGGGACTTAGCTGACTTCTGATTATCCCTCAGTCTCTTTGAAGCCAGCTGGTTGCAAGCTTACCGCCGCAAAGACCATCCCACTCATCTTCCCAGGTTCCTTGCCATACATCATCGCTTGCCTCTTTTTCATCCGGGTCCTTCATTGTTTCCTCCTCTTTCCAGGGCTGTTCTAACTTCATGGAGCAGCAGCTCTGGAAATACAGCTCCCGGGAAACTCTCTTTTCCTTTGCAGGCTCCTGCCTGCTCGCAAGCAGTATTGGCACCATCTTCTTCTCCTTACAGTGACAAAAATAAGGATGAAATAAGAGAAATGGAAGAAGTGTTTACAAAAACCGGGTGACTCCAATATTTGTCATACTCGGTTCTTTTGCAAAATTTGTAAAAATACTCCCATATTTTCAAAGGGACAAAACCTTTCCATGTAATAATGATCTGTTTCATTAATAAATCTATAAAACCCTCACAACTGATAAACATATTTATGCTGTTTAAAAACATATTTTGTGTTTAACTGACCAAGATTTCTCTTTTTTCCTATCCTAAGAACTATAACTGCTCACTCACATTGCCCACATTTACTTTACCAATCAACAGCACAGACTCCTGCCTCACCGCAGTCCTAGGCCCTTAGCTTGTTGTTCTGTGCTATATCTCCATGCTTTTCCCACCCCTACCAGTTCTCTCCTACTTCAAAAGATCCTCCAGAAATTAGACATGTGTCAGCATCCCTCTTTATATCAAAATCCTTGATCTAAAGGCCAGTGAATCAGCAGAAAAACATTCATATTGGGTTAATTGGACTTCAGATCAGGTCTACAAGCCTCTAGAACCATGAAGGCTTATTCTGTTTTTTTCTCCTCACAGAATTCTCCAATATTATGTTTCCCTTTTCTCCGATATCCAATTCAGTCTCTTTATTAAATGATAACAACTTTAGGCAATTGCCTTAGAAAAGCACAAAGTTTGTTATTCTTCTTTTGTTTTCACATTTGATATATATCATAGCAATTCCTGAAGATATACATTCCTCTTTTGTAAGGTAAAACGTAACTCAGAATCACTAGTACCCTTCTGCTGGGAAATAGGTAGGTGATTGTTTCCTTATTCCAGCCTGAATAATTAAATGTAAGTTAACTGTTAACATTTCTAATGCTCCATGTCCTATCCCACTTCCTACCACCTTTTCCCTCAATCAAATAAATGAGTTTTGAATCTGAATTCTTACATTTTAACAATTCAATCAGGGATTGCATGAACAGCTCAGACCCTGCTTGAGTTGCACTTTCTGTGAACTTTAATCTTTGTCATTCCTTCTAGCTGCAGAACAGCACAATTGTGAGGTATGAGGATGTAGCAGCTAGATGTTTACCTTACTGTCTCAGAGGGCTGCTTTTCTATGTTTTTGTGAGCTGTCAGCATTGCACATATTTCAAGTGATATCAACTTGACCTAAGAAAAAAACATCTGAACTCTTCTCTTATGCACAAGTGTTTGCAGGTTAGAGTTGTTCCTTTAAAAGAAAGCTGGACTTCAATGCCCCAGAGAAACAACCCTGAGTATGAGCAACTTTTGTGATCCTGTCCAGAGCAGTTGCTGCAATACCAGCAAGATAAGATCTGACTACATCTGTGATTTTGTTTAATGTAGCTGTTACAACATAAACCTAAGGAGGCTTGAATACTAGAGCTTAAGCTTATTTGTTTTGTATCTCTTTGGACTTGATATAATTATACAGAAGAGCTGGGCCTTGTTACCCTTGTTATCCAGAATGTTATTTAATCTTCAGAGTGAATCTGATTAGTGGAAGTCTGTTATCCTTTATGAGATATTTTTTATAACAAAGAAAGAAAAATAACCTGCAGCAAGAAAACAGATCATATTAAGGTTTTTCTATGCTTTTCTGCCTATCACAATTCAAGAGATCCTAGGGCGCATTTCCAAAGTGCTCTGAAGTTGGGAATGAAAGACTTTAACTAAATTGTTACCCAAGGTGTGATTACACTACAAAGAAAACCATGTCAGGAACTTCATATAGCAGAGATCACCTCTGATATTATTACACCATATTCCTCATATATAACACTCCCCCGATAATAACACACACTGTTTTTTGAATACTCCCAGAAGGAAAATCTTGGTGTATAGGTAAGCACCTAAGATCTGAAGTCTCCATGGCTAGCACTGCATGCCACATTCAGCCGTGAACCCATGTACCAGCCTGATCCAGTGCACGGGCCCATGTTCACCAGTCCCGGGAAGTGTGTGGGGGAGTGCATTTCCAGTGGTCCAGAAGTCTGGTAGTATGGGAGCAGTGGGAGTCATTCTGGGAGCCGTGGCAGTTCTCACTAGCACCGTCCCCCACCAGCAAATCTCTAGCCCTGTGGGGATCTCTATTTCTCATATATAATGCAAACCTAAATTTCTTCCAAATAGGTTTTTGGAAAAAACTGTGTATGATTTACGTGAGAAAATATAGTATATGGTTTCACTGTGCAGTATAGAATAAAATATTTAAGAAACCTCTAAACCAAAAACCTTGAATTCAATGGACTTGGAGTATTAGCACAAAATCATTGACTGCCTGCCCAAGTGAGCATCTTCAGGTGGATAAAATTCTTATGAATATTGATTGATATTGGAAATTCTCTCTGTGTATCTGTGTTAGATTATAAAATCCATTTTTAATATAGGACTTGGTTGTTTTCTCTATTGTTTCTTACTCTCCTATTGAGCTTAGATCTATAGAAAGAGAAAGAAGAATCTATTGAACCTAGGAATAGGGAAACAATAGAAGCTTGTCCATTAAAATGGAACACACTTGGACAAAATAATGGATACCACATAAGGCAAACCAGTTTTTCAAGTCTGAATTCCATGATGAAAGCAACTAAGCAATAAACCAATAGAAGGTAGGGATTTTGATCAGCAGATGAGGCTGTAGAGGAGTCACATAACCAGGAGACTGGAGGGTCTCTCAAGCAGTCACCTAAAAGAGAGAACAGAAGGAAGCTGACTATAGAGAAGAAAGACATGCCATGAAGCTGAAGCTATGTCCAGATGGGCGGAAATAGGGACTTTCAAAGAATGCTAAAGAGGAAACTGAAGCAGGAAAATGCAAAGAAGTGTGCAGTTGGTCTACTTTGGCATATTTCTTGTCTTAATGAAGTAGAGCAATGTCTTTTTGGAACCATTATAAAGCCCATATGCCTCTTTGCTTCAACTACTGCATGTCCCTGAAGGGAGTGAACTGCAAACTACAAATGCTGCAGCCCTGGGGAAAGGAGCTCCTTAAACTAGTGAGTGGTCAATACTGGTCCATGAGGTGCCATTTGTATGAGGGAGTCACAGGAAATATGACAGAAAAGCCAAGGAAAGGGACAGTTTTGGAGTCTTTTCAGACCAAGACAAGTGTAAGTGTACACACATTTAGCATGGTGGGATACAAATACAGCAGCTGGGAAAGTGTCCAGGTTGGGGAGCTAGACCAGGTCTGTGGGCATTTATACATGTATTCTGGGAGTTGGAGGGGTGGAGGGCACTCTAAGAGCCCCTCCAGTTAAAGCACCTGAAGCATCACATGTATCAGCATCCCCATGCTGAAAAATGGCATTGGGAGAGCTTTAACTAAAGCTCATTGAATGAACTGTAGCTAAAGCACCTCTGCCTCCATTTTGCAGTGAGGGGATGCTGATACATATGACACTGAAGTCTGCTGAAATATAGTAATTACTATGCCCCAGAATACTCGATTAACTGAGTCTGCTCCAAGTGCTATAATTACAGTGCATTGGAACAGCTTCTCTGCACATATATAGGTGCCCTATGTGACAAGACCATTGATAGTTTACACCTGTGCCTGAGCCCTTTTGCCTGTTTCTGTGGTTAAACAATAACATTTTCTTATCTTTAAAAATGAATGAACCATACAGATTGCAAGACTAGCTGACTAGCTGGCTGTACAGAGAAGACTGTACAAAAAGGGCTGACAAAGGCATAAAAATCAGCAACTTCCTTTGGGCTAAAATATCTAATACAATTTTTTCCATTTCTGTGAATATTGCGTGTTACTTGTAACTAGTAACAAAAGAAGTTCTTAAGGTGATTATAGTGTTCCTTTAAGCTCTTTTGCAGTGATGAAGTAATCTATAGGAAAAACATAGAATAAAGGTTCATTTCAGTAAGGCTTATAGATTAGATAAAGAAGGAACAATGTGAAAATGAAACAATGAAAACACTGTTAAGGTTGTGAACGATTTTACAGATTTCTAATGCATGCTATAACAGCTTGCAAATAACAAGCAGCTCAGCATTACACATGTAGTACAGAGCTTTGTGAAAGGAACATTAATGATTTATGAGGCCATGTCTACACATGCAATTAATACAACTAAATATACTCCGGCTCAATTTCAGGCAGAGTAAACTAATCCCAACATCACCATCTACACGTGCATTTAAGCACAGTAATTTACTGCTCTGCTGGATATCGCTTGTAACTGAGGGGACTATCTGGCAGCATACTAAATTAGTCTACTCTACCCTAAGTGCTGTGCACATGTAGATAGTGATTCTTTACTGTACAGCATGTTAGACTACTGTGCAGTAAAGAGTCTCATATAGATGCTCTCTGATTTCATCAAAATGATTGTTACAGGATGTCCTAAAAATCAGTCATGAGTGAATGGAGTTCATACTTTTCCACTTTCTTAAGTGTTGTATTCTATACTTATCTATAAACACCTATGTGGCAAAGCAGCTGTGAGATATGGAACTAATGGACTGTATACTTATTCTCATCAGATTTAGCCCAGGTTTCCATGTTGCATAAGGCTGAATGAATTTGCTATATGCAATATATTCAATACATCTTAATGAAACCTTTGTATGAAGTGTTCCATCACAGTTTCCCCATATATGTTTGTTGTTTGCAATTAGAGCTGGGAAAAAACTTCAACTGAAATTTCAAAATATTTCAGGAGGTGCAAGAATTCCTTAGCGTGATATCTTTTATTGGACCACCTATACAGTTGGAATATAGTTAGGCAAACTTTTGAATACAAGGAATTCTTCCTTAGGTCTGATCATTTGTGAAACTCAACATTTATGACAGCCTCCATCTAGAAGTATGGGTCAGAAGATATGGTGGGAAAATGGAGAGTTTATAGACAACATGTAGATTGAGCACTTCTTTACATATGCTGCCATTTCCCTCACAGCCAGCCAGGTCCCCAAAGCATGCATATTTAATAGTAGGGGAAATTATTGGAGCTTAGAAGACACTGAAGATGCTACCCCTCTGCTGCCATCCCAGAAACCACTGGTGTTTTTTACAGGCATCTGCCTAAGAATTAAAAGGCTCGCTTCATGTGAATTTATTTTGGGTGAGGGGATTTGGTCCTTTCAGTCCTCATGATCTTTCTCAAAGGAACGAATGCACCCACATTTTTAGTTGAAAATATAAGCTTCTAGTCTGTCAAAATGGGGGTGAAATAAAGGTCAGAATAATACTTACAAACAGTCAGCTTCACTGACTCCAGAAACCTATGAGGACTACCTTTCCTGTATGCTGGAGGAGAAACCTATGAGGACTACACCTTTCCTGGCAGCTGGAAGAGATATCCAAACAAGGACAAGATAAGGCTCAGTTAGGCTCTGGGAGTAGCAAGAGCCACGTGGGTGAAAGCCCACTGCACCCCTGCTCCCCTGAAAGCCCCCCAGAAGCCCCCAGCAGCTGCAGAGTCCCCCACCAACCCCCAGCACAGCCAGAGGTAAGCAGGGCCGGTGGTGGGAGGGGATTAACCCCTAGAGAGTGGGAGAAGGTGGCTGAGTGGGAGGCAGGCCAGGTCTTGCCCTGCCCAGGCCCCTACTTTGCCCAGTCCCCAAGGGAGCCACGTGACCAGAGCCATGTGAACAGACTGTGCAAACAGGCACACTTGTCTGCTGACATGTGAGTTAGCATGGAGTTTGTGCAGGAGGGTGTGTGGGAGGACCTGAGGCCCCGCCTGCAAGTCCCCGAGGGTAGGTAGATTTGGGCCCAGCCCACGTACCAGCAGCATGCTGCAGATGAGCAGTTACTGTACCCATCAGGTCCCCTCAGGGTCTGCGGCCCCCTCTTGGAATCTCAGAGACCTCCACCCAGACAGAGCCCATGGTTCCAGACTCTATGCAGATGGAGCCCCTGGCTCTTGGCTGTCAGGCTGCGTCTCCCTTTTTCAGGCTCTAGGGCCCAGGAGCATGGCTACCTCCCCTTGTGAAGTCTCCTCCCTTTTGGGGTTTCTGGCACACCAGCTGGAGGAGCTCCAGGCCACAATCTAGAGACTGTACGCCATTAGGGACTGCGAGCAGGAGATAGACTCCTACTGCCAGGCCCTTCTCTCCTGGGAGCTGGAGGGTAGACCACGGTCTCTCTCCAGGACCAGGGTGGACTCCGGGACCTGCCATTCTGTCCAGTCAAGGGGATGGACCAAGATGGTCAAGGGCCCTAAGGCCTGCCACACCAAGGCCCCTGCCCCGTTGGAGCTTAAGAACAGGTACGAAGCTCTTGCAGCCCCACCAGAGCCAGCTAAATTGCTAGCCCCCACAGGCAACACAGGCTCAACTGCAGCTTCCGTCCCTGCTCTCCCCAAGACAAAACGTGAAGTGTTTGTTGTGGGAGGCTCCATCCTGAGGGGGACGGGGGAGTAATCTACCACCCCGATCCCTTAGCCCGGGAAATCTGCTGCTTCCCAGGGACCCACATCCGAGACATTGCAGAGAGGATCCCTAAGCTTCTCCAGCCCACAGACCACTATCCCATGCTCCTTAATCATGTGGGCACCAATGACATGGCTTGGAGTGCTCCCAGCTGGGTCATGAGGCACTACAGGGATTTTGGAGCAGGACTAAAAGGCCTGGAGGCACAGGTGGTGTTCCCTTTGATCCTCCCAGTCTCAGGGTATGAGCTGAGGAGGGAGAGGAGGATGCAGGTAGTTAAAAAAGACTGCAGCACTGGTGTCATCGGGAAGGCTTTGGCTTCCATGACCATAGCCCACTCTTTGGTGAGAGGCGGCGAGCTGCTGGGAAGAGATGGCCTCCATCTCTCTCTATTGGGGAGGAGGCTCTTCTCAGTCAGACAGGCTGATCTGTTCCACCAGGCTTTAAACAAAGCCTGCTGGGAGGCGGGGGGACTACTCCCACTGCTGGCCTACTGAACAACCCTTGCAAAGCCATCAGTGACAGCAACCATGAGCTGATCACCTTCACCATCCTCCATAAAACTGGCAAGTCAGTCAGCAACACTGAAGTCCTTGACTTCAGGAAAGCTGACTTTGACAAACTTAGGAGGCTTTTCAGTGAGACCCTAAGGGACCACGACCCCAGGGGGAGGAGAGTTCAGGAAGAATAGTTGCTCCTCAAGGGAGCAATCCTCAATGCACAAGCTATTTCTATTCCATCTTGGAGGAAAGGCAGTAAGAGGGCACAGCAGTCCCCCTGGCTCTCCAGGGATTTAGCAGACCTCCTGAGACTAAAAAGAAAGGCCTACAGAGGATGGAGGATGAGCTTCATCTCCAAGGAGAAATATTCTGCACTGGTCCAGTCCTGTAGGGAGCAAACCAGGAAAGCCAAGGCTGCAACTGAACTCCAACTAGCTTTGAGTATCAAGGACAATAAAAAGTCCTTTTTCAGATATGTGGGGAGCCAGGCCCATTTAATAGGCGTATTAAATGGGTACTTTGCATCAATCTTTCATCAGTCCCATGAGACGCCCATGCCCACTATGGGATGGGGAGGTCTGAGTGAGGGAGATCCACTGCCGTCCATCAATACTGACCTCATGAAGGAACACCTTGAGAGGCTGGATACCTTCAAGTCAGCTGGCCCTGACAGTCTACACCCCAAGGTCTGCAAGGAACTGGCGAGCATCACAGCCTGGCATGGATTTTTGAGAACTCCTGGTACTCTGGTGTAGTACCCGAAGAAAGGCCTATCTTCAAGAAAGGGAGGAAAGTGGATCCAACAAACTACAGGCCCATCAGCCTGAACTCTATCCCAGGGAAGGTCTTAGAAAAGTTTTTTAAAGAGGCCATCCTTAATGGACTGGCCAATGCCAACATCCTGAGGGATAGCCAGCACAGGTTTGTTGCGGGTAGGTAGGTCTTGCTTGACCATTCTCATTTCCTTTTACAACCAGGTGACCTATCACCTGGACAAGGGAGAAGAGATCGATGCCATATATCTTGACTTCAAAAAAGCCTTTGATCTGGTATCCCATGATTACCCCTTGGCAAAAATGGCCAGTTGTGGCCTTGGGTCCACCACGATCTGCTAGCTGGGAAATTGGCTCCGTGGTTGGACCTAGAGGGTGTTAATTGACAGAAGTCAATAGTTGTGGTGCCCTGTGACTAGTGGGTTCCCCCAAAGCTCTGTCCCTGGACCCATATTGTTCAACATCTTCATTAATGATGTGGACATTGGAGTCAGAAGTGAACTGGCCAAGTTCACCAATGACACCAAACTTTGGAGCAAAGCATCCATACCTTAAGACAGGAAGGCGATCCAGGCTAACCTGGACAGGCTTAGCAAATGGGCAGATGAGAACCTGATGGTGTTTAACCCTGAAAAATGCAAGGTTCTCCATCTTGGGAGGAAAAACCTGCAGCTTCCTTATAGGATTGGCAGTGCTATGCTAGCTAGCAGTATGGAAGAAAATGACTTTGGGGTCTGCAAGATGAACATAAGCCTTCAAATTCTCCCCTTGTACTCGGCCTTGGTGAGGCCACAGGTGGAGTACTGCATCCAGTTTTGGGCCCCACAATTGAAAAAGGATGTGGAGAAGCTTGAGAGAGTCCAGAGAAGAGCCACGCGCATGATCAGAGGTCAGGAAAACAGACCTTATAATGGCAGGCTGAGAGCTATGGGGCTATTTAGCCTGGAGAAGCGCAGGCTCAGGGGTGATCTGATGCCACCTATAAGTTTATTAGGGGTGACCACTAGTATCTGGAGGAAAGGTTCTTCACCAAAGCGCCCCAAGGGATGATGAGGTCAAATGGTTATAAACTGCTGAAGACCATTTCAGGCTGGACATAAGGAAGAATTTTTTTACTGTCCGAGCCCCCAAGGTCTGGAATAGCCTGCCATTGGAGGTGGTTCAAGCACCCACATTAAACACCTTCAAGAGAAAATTGGATGCTTATCTTGCTGGGATCCTATGACCCCAGCTGACTTCCTGCTCTTCAGGCAGGAAGCTGGACTCAGTGTCTTCTGAGGTCCCTTCCAGCCCTAATGCCTATGAAATCTATGAAATCTATAAGACTAATTGTCTGAATAGAGTGATTATCCAAAGCTGCTTTTCCTGACTGTGCTCTTGCCATTTTGTGCTATAATTCTGTGAGATCTCACTAACTAAGCAAAGCTGGGCTAAGCCAAAGCTTGAAACAAAGACCTCTAAACCTAGGGTAGATGGGTATTGGATGAATTCCCAAGCTTGATCTCAGCAGCCACTGCATGTACTGTCTTTACCAAGCTATAAGCTCTCACTGCTTGTTTTCATTAAAACCTCCATACTGTTTTCTCCAAGAGAATCAATCAGAAATAGAAATGGGGTTAATAAAAAATTCTACAGCAGAAAATGTTGCTCTCAGAGATCACCCATAATAGAGGCAGTTAAACTTTGACATAGCTATAATAAAACCCAGGCAAGAATACTGCATTCCAGGCAGCTGTCTGGTCTCCTGCCATCTCACCTGTCTGGCTCCTTGGCAACCAGCTCCCGAGGTCCCAGCCTCCTTGGCACTTCTATAGATGTATGCTGGCTACCAAGAAGTTGGGAGTTAGGAGCTCAGGCTCTGAGGCTCCTTGCTTAGCCAATGTTTCCTGGCTCCCAGTTCCCTTATAACTCAGTAGGCTCCTCAGGAGCTCAAGTTCTATGGCTTCCAATTACACAGCAGTTCACTATGTGCCAAAGAGTAGGGAATGTATATCTTTCCAGGGAAAATTTCAAAATTTCCTTGGTGTTGTTACAGAGTCATTTTAGGCAGCTCCTGGAGCTCTTAACCCCTGGACTGGCTATACATAAACAACTTTACATGGCTTAAAGCACTCATTATGTGGCACAAAGTTTTGCCCCTCCAGGGCAGGATTATCTGTGATCCATAACTTTGCTCTTGTTCCATTAAGGTGTGGCCACTTCCCACAACTGTGCTGCTCAAGTTGAAGTCTTCCAGTATCTCAGGAAGCAGTGACCCCTCCCCCCTTACCCTACGTGGTGCTGCTGTGCACAGCTGAAGGTGGTGAAAGCTTGAGGCAAATTGGGGCTGGCAAGAAGTGAGGAGGCAAGTGAGGAATGTAAAGCTGGAGCCAGTGTGCCAAGATGCTATTGTGGGGCAGGCCCAGCACAAGAGAAAAAGGAAAGCTAGGTGAGGCAGTGCTGAGCATGCAGAGGTCACTGCATGGGTGGAGATGGGGATCTGGCACTGGCTTTACTGCCTGGTCCAGAGAGGCACTCATGGCTCTCTCTACCATGCCATCCCACTGGTTTCCTCCTGCAGTGCTATGCCAGAGCTGGTGGGAGCATTTAGCAGCCTTGGCAGCAGTGGCAGCAGGGGTGGGGAGAAGGAGGTGAAGGAGGGAAAGGTACTGCCTCATCACAGAAAGCCACCAGCATCCTGCCCATACTCACGCCAGGCTCCAGAGAATCCAGGTGATATTAACATGTTCCAAACTCCAACCCAACCCATCTATCAGAGCCTTGTCTGTAGAACTAAGATAAGCTTGCAGAAGGTAAAGATAAGCTTGCAGACTGTAAGATTCTGAATGACAGCCAGTACAGTTTCATCATAGGCAGTTATAATCTTACCAACCTTACTTCTTTCTATGACCAGGTAACTCGCCACCTGAACACAAGAGAGCAGGTTGACATTGTATACCTTGACTTCCAAAAGGCCTTTGATCTAGTATCCTATGATGTCCTCATGAGAAAATTGGAGGATTGTGGGCTTAACTCTGAGACAGTCAGGTGGGTGAGGAACTGAATGCAGGATAGGACCCAGGGAGTCATAGTGAATGGATCTGTGTCATTCTGGCAAGAGGTGGGCAGTGGTGTCCCACAGGGGTCAGTGCTTGGTCCAGTACTTTTCAACATCTTTATTAACAATTCGGCCAAGTTCATTGACAACACCAAGTTATGGGGAAGCGTGGTCACACTTAAAGATAGGCTACAGATACAGGTGGACCTAGACAGGCTAGCAAGTTGGGCAGATCAGAACCTGATGAAGTTCAGTCTGTAGAAATATGATCCACCTTGGGATGAGCAACCCCCAGCACCACCTACAGCGTTGGTGGCACCAAACTGACTAGCACCACAAATGAAAGGGACCTGGGGGTAACAGACCACAGTATGAATATGAGCTGGCAGTGTGATATAGCCAGTAGGGCAAATAATACTCTGGCATCAATCAAACCATCTCCAACAAAACCAAGGCAATTCTTCCGCTCTACGCAGTGCTGGTGAGACTGCAGCTGGAGTACTGCATCCAGTTCTGGGCACCACACTTTAACAAGGATGTAGACAAGCTTGGAAGAGTCCAAAGAAGAGCCACCCATATGATCAGAGCTTTACATGGCAACCCATATGAGGAAAGGCGGAGAGATCTGGGATTCTTCAGCCTGAAGAAAAGAAGGCTGAGAGGGGACCTGGTAGCAGCTTCCTGCTACACTAAGTGAGTACATCAAAGGCTCAGTGAGCAACTGTTCACCAGGCACCCAAGGAGAAAACTAGGAGTAATGGCCACAAACTCCTGGAAGATCGGTTCAGGCTTAACATTAGGAAAAACTTCTTCACAGTCAGGGTGTCCAGACTGTGGAATAAACTCCCTCCAGAGGTGGTGCAATAACCTACCCTGGAAGTCTTCAAGAGACTAGACAGCCACCTTGCCAGGGTCACCTGACCCCCAGTGATCTTTCCTGCTTGGTGCAGGGGGCTAGACCTGATGATCTTCCGAGGTCCCTTCCACCTTACCATCTATGAATCTACAAATAAAAGTTCTGGCTCATCAGCCCTGAAGTGACAACTCACAGCTGTAGCTCTTAGTCAGGTCCCTGCTTACCAGCCTCTAGTGCAGGGGAGAGCAAAATGGTGGATCCAACCAGTGGCCTGATTCCATTTCCCAGTAGCCCTTGCCTGATTGCTGCAGCTGGTTTCCATGGAGACTCCAGGAGCAGCAGAGCATGAGATGAAGGTTTCCATGGAGACCAGCCCCAGCAGCACTGGTAGAGTGGATGGCACCCCTGCTCTAGTGGCAAGTCACAGCTGCAAAGGTGTGGGACAGTCAGAGAAAGTCTTTAGCCTTAAGATGTGACTACTCCAAACTCCAAGCTAGCACTAAGTGGATAAACATTTGTGCGGCTTAAAGCATAAGGTGTAACAAGGCCCCTTTTCGTTCCAAATCAGATTGAAGCCTAATTTCAGATTGTTATGGTGCTCTGTACACAACCTACCCTGCACACTGAGTAACATAATAGCTAACCCAATTGCAATACAGTCTGTCTCAATTCCTTCTACAGCTTTAATTGTATGAAGTTATTCTTTGCTGTCTTAAAACAGAGCACAGAAGGGGGAGGGTAGTCCCATGATTACACTGCTAGCCTAGGACTCAGGAAACCTGGGATCCATTTCCTGTTCCACAACAGACTTCTATAGTGACCACATGAAAGTTAGATAGAGCTAATCTACAAGGGGGCTAGGTATTCCAATGTCTAATTTCTAGTTGTCTCATCACCTCAGCCCTTAATAAGGAGCCCAGGCTTCCTCTGAAATTAGGGTTTCCAATTTACAGGAAAATTTATTTTTAGAAATTTGGTTTTGGTCTACATTGGCAACAAGAAGTCCCCACCCTGGAGCAGTCTACCAGGAATGCAGGCAGGAGCCTGTTGGAACCTTTCCTTGAATGTGGTAAAAGTCAGTGGAATCAAGGATGTTTCAAACATAATATTCTGGGCTCAATGATTCAACATTTTCCAGAACATTTCCAATCTTCTCTTGATACAATGCAAAAGGAGATTTAAAGTAAGTCTGAATGGGGTTTGCAGAAGCCAGAATGCTGAGCTGGGAGCTGCCTGCAGTATCCAATAGGAAATGCTAAAAAGAGGCCAGAGCTTAGCTTCTAGCACCTAATTTCACTTGGGATTCTCAGCCATATTCTTGGACCTGGAAATAGGCACCTAAGATATGGCAAACCAGGAGGGAGGGAGGGAGAGTATAGACAATAGCTCAATAGCTAGGGCACTTATCTGGGAAGTGGGAGAGCAATTTTCAAATTCCCTTAGGTGTGAGCTAGGGCTTTTGAGCTCACAAGCAAATAAGTGCTCTCTGTGCTTCACCATACCACATGAAAAAAATGAGATAACAGCACTCCCATGCAGTGTAGTTATAGTGTGAAAATAGATTCACTGCAGATTGTGAGGTGTTCACTGCTTTAATAATAGTGGCCATATAAGTGGCTAAAGAACGGGGAGAAGCTATACCTACTTGAAGACCAGCCAGGCCTAATTAATGTGAGCAAAAGGCTTGGAAATCATTAGATAAATTGTCTAAAACTGCAAGAAACTACTGCTACTAGGTGGAAAGGAGAAATGTATGATCTGGTATTAGGAAGACATAATTAGTTGTGTTAGTCAAAAGTCAAGTAGAAGGATGGGTCAATCTGCACTTTATAGATTGACCAAAGTAGATATATAAGCTAGGCAAACTAGCCAGCTTACACATATGAGAAAGGACAGCCACAGAAAGAGGAATGATTCTTTTCTGAACAATGCATAGGTTCTTTCAATGTGCTTGAATACATCTTACAAACACACACACATAATCTTAGTTTCCTTATCTGGATAAAACTGGTTTGTTCTGGGAGTCAGATATTTTCTTTCTGTTGCAGTCTCAGCTGTTTATAAATAGTGGAAACCACAGCTCATACCCATTCATTCATGCATCATGGCATGATGATGATCTTTGAACAGGCTGCTATTTGGGTCAGTCATTTCATTTGGATCAACCCAATCAATCTCTTTAAGCACATTAACATAGAATCATCGTTCCATTTATTAACATTTTTGACAGCTGAGCCTTTTGAAGTTTCACACTTCATCCTACACTCAAACTTTATCAGAGGTACTCAACATAGAGCTGAATCATCTGCATTTATGTTTTTTGTTCAAGTGAGGTTTTTGTCCTTTCTTTTACCTCTCTTCCTTTCCTTTTCTCCCTTTTTCTCCCTTTGCTTTTAAATAAATGTCACATTTATTTACATTGTGGTTATTTACATCATGATTGAACATAATGTAAAATGAGTAACCAGATTAAATGGCCTATGGCAATTTCCATCAGACTGTAAAATTCAAATGGAGGGGGGTTCTCTTAAAAATCTAAATGAGGGAGAGGTCCATTAAATATAGACGTTGACAAATAATTGTAAGCAAGTTCATTTAATTTTATCAAGGAACAATTTTCTGATAGAAATGCTAGGCATCAGACATGCAGGCAGCCAGGGATTATGTAAGAAGAAGCATGCTAATAAATTCTGTACTGAATACTACTTCATTCCTGGGTTAGCCTAAAAGGGGATGCAATAGATGACATTCTGGTACCACTGAAGTAACTGACATAATGCCAACCAATATCAATGAAACCACAGTTTTGCCCACTATATTGTCATGCAACTTTGTTACCCCAAAAACTATGTTGAGAGATACAAGTATTGGTGTACCCTCCATGGTATGAATTTAGGGACAGTAAGAACGGAGTACCCTTTTCCTCATGAATTTTAGGGGAATTTCTTAAGACAAGCTCATTTTACGTAAATGACCTGGTCCTGTTTGCCACTAGTGTTGATCCCCTTTAGAATGCCAGGATGCTGTAGAAGAGTCTTACAGAAAATGTAAGACCAAGATTCAGCCTACAGTGCTGTTTCATCCAACTTGCAGGACTGGGAATTTGGGGACATAACCTGGAACTGAATTTATGTAATGTGGGTATGTGCAAATGTTTGCCACACTTGGTCTACAATCATGTGGCTTACTTTATGCTATGCACTAGGAAGCTTGCCAGGAACCTGCAAAAGGAGAAAAGGGGATGGGCAAGTGGGATTTGGGCAGACAGCAGCTCTGTGGGAGGGACTGGAAGGATCAGGGGTGACTGGCAGGTATCATAGTATCATAGTATCATAGTAGTTAGAGTCGGAAGGGACCTGGGCAGATCATCTAGTCCGACCCCCTGCCTTGGCAGGAAAGAGCACCGG
>JAGPOW010003642.1:33519836-33574180 GCA_030014935.1 Caiman crocodilus
TGCCTTGGCCTTCCTGACTGCCCCCCTACATCTTCGGGCGACTGTATCATAGTCCCTCTTGGTAATGACCCCTCGCTTCCATTTGGTGTATGCCTCCCTGGGTCTGGGGGGGCAGTTTGTGGGTCCATGAGGATGGATGGTTGGGGAGCTAAAAATAGCTTAGTTGGGGCTTGGTGGGGGAGGGCGGTGAGGAAGTGCACAGCCCTGGAGCTGAGGTGAGTGACTGGGCTTTCCCAGTCCCAGGGCTACGTTCCAAAAATATGGCATTTTTGGCCTGATTTAATCCCCTGAACCTCTGCATGGATCATCATTTAAATTGTCCTAACCCCAGTTAGATCACTCTAAATGTAACATTTGCACATATCCTATGGAGCCCCAATGAATCTACAATGCATACAAAGAGGAATGAATAGACTTCATAATTTTGACAAGAATCTCTTGATAACATCTCACTTCTTTATATCAGTACATATAATTTTTGTTTTTTTTCCTTTTTAATTAATTTCAAATGAATGCAAATGCAAACAGATGTCTGCATTTTGTCCAGTACTCAAGCCCAAGGCATTCTACAGACACTGAAGCAAATACAAATGAACATGCAAAGGAGAATAGAAGTATGTGCTATAAAATATTTCTTTTTTAAATGTCAGAACCTCAAAGTACTGAAGGAAAAATCTAGAAGAAATGAATCAATACAGGAACGAAAATGAAAAATGGATCTTATCAGTATCAATTCATCCATTCTAAGTAGCTTATTACCCAGTTTTATTCTGAAAAGAAATTAACTTTCTCTACAAGCCTAACCTTCCATGGCACATTTGAATTTCTAATAATTGTAAATAGACAGTTGACATCTGTAGGTGAGCAGCTTTAACAATCAGAAGCTTCCTGGTCATTAACTGTTCTTATAATTTTATGTTTGTGGTTTCATTTGTAAGGGCATTATTTTTCAGGCTGCCAGCTATGACTGTCAGCTATATCC
This sequence comes from Caiman crocodilus, assembly GCA_030014935.1. NCBI lineage: Eukaryota > Metazoa > Chordata > Crocodylia > Alligatoridae > Caiman > Caiman crocodilus. The sequence goes on from JAGPOW010003642.1 coordinate 33,520,819, forward strand.
ATAACTAAAGAAAAACAAGCTCTTACCAAACAAACACCTTGTGTGTTTAAAAAGATTTTGGTACAAAGATCTCCAAGTGCTATACAAACTATGATTCCCATTCAGGAAAAATCTCATTATACAGAAAAAACCTGAAGCATGGGCTTATAACTAATCTGCTAAAGTGCTTTCTGAATAGAGACACTCTGAAGCATATTTTTTATGCACTTTCCCAAATCAGGACCAAGGGTGTGTAAAAAGTATAAAGAAGTGCACCGTGCCTGTTTTACAACACTATAATTTAGGGCACTTTTTATAGCACTATAAAGTTACAGCTCTCTTTAACATGACAGAAGTGCAGTGTTTGTGGGACAGGGGAAGGGGAAAGGAGTCTGAGTCTCCCTGCATTTTCCAAGCTAGGAAGCAGGGGTTACTCCACACTTTCCTGGAGCTTGTCCACTGGTCAGAAATTTGACCAGCATACAGAAGTTATTTAAAGCACTATACGTTGATTAAATGCTGTAAAACACAGAACTTCAAATTTAGTACCTCATTTAACAAGAGCTAATTTAAAACACTATAGCCATTTTTAATGTGCTGTAAAGTTGTGCTTTTCTGCTAAGTCATGGCAATAAAGTGCTTCAAATGGCCCAAAAGCAACTTCTGTACACACCCATAATATGTTTAGCCACCACTAGGACATAGAGAAAGAGACACACAGATGTGCTAAAGTGTGTCAGAAGGAGAATGCTTGCTCAGTGTTACTACATTTGGGTATATCATCATTGCAGAGATAGCCAGGGCTTCTAATCAATAAGAATAAACCCTCTGTCTTCCATGCATAAAAGCCTCTCATCCCAATTTAGCAGCGTTCTCATCATGAGCTAGGCTTGTTGAGGATATAGACTAAAGTAAGACACAGCAGTAAGGACAGCTGAGTGTTGTTTTCCACTGCATACCAAGAACTCCCCCATGTGCTCAGAAGGAAGGCAAATTCCCCTCACAATTTACTGGGAAAATTCAGATTACCACAACACAGTGAACTATGGGATGTCCTGCCAGAAATTCCAGCACTACACCTAGGGGATTACACCTACAGGAGTGAGAATAGTCTCTGGCTGTTCACCCTGAGCTAAACTATCATGGCTGCTAGTCACACCAGCTGCCCTAATACGGATATCTTCAAATCAGTTCATTCTGTGCATCTTGGTAAGTGCTAAGGGAAGAGCTCCTTTTCAATCCATGGAGTAGCTAAACAGCTGTTTGTGCAGTGCTAAAAAACTGATGCTTTTTCAGCAGGAAGGGAAGAGGAACCATATACAGTAAAAGCTGTTATCAGGCACTTTACCATCCAGAATGCTCTATTAACTGGCATCTGTCATAGACAGCATCTGTTGTTTACGGCAGTGAATTGACACGACAAAAGCAAAACCAGAAGTCCCACCATGACCGAGTCCCACTTCTTCCTCGAGAACTATGGCCCAGGGCAAAGCAGCCTGTGCAGGACCCCCCTTCTTGTCCCCCAACACACTGATGCCAGGCAAAGACATCTCCAACCCGCTCGGCTAGAGATAAGCTCTCAGATAACTGGCATATTTGATTAACTGGTGCTCGCCATTCCCCATGGATACCAGATAACAGACCTTTTACTGTAGCAGCAAAGCCAGTGGAACCAGCTTCCCTGCTGGATGCAGGGAGACCCCACAGAGCTCAGCTTTGTGCAGCACAGTATACCCCATTTCCAAACACCTGATAAGCACCCCTTGTGTTGGAAACTGTGTTAGTGCCACTGCCTGAGGACGCTCTACAGCCACACAGTAAGGCAAAGATACAAAGTCTAACAGAAAGTATTGAGGTCCAGGAGGAAACATATGCCAACTCCCTTTTCTGTGATTGAAGGTCTGTCAGCCACACTTTTTATGATAGTAAAAATGATGATCTGAGTTAGTCTTTACCAAAAAAAAAGTACCAATCCCCATAAAATAATAATGTACCAATCCCCACGGAGAAAGGCACATATAACTGTTTTCAGATTTTAGACGTGTCACAAATATGGAGGTACAAAGACCTTCCACACTTCCATATTATGTAGTTAGTTTTCTTCTAACATTTTGTTATTAGTGCTTAATAAAACTGGTCACACACACACACACACACACACACACCTGCTGGCTTCAGAAGGAAACCTTTTGGAAATCTATCCCACATTTAACAACAAAAAAGAAATTAGAGATTAAATTAGAGCTGGTGTCAATCCATAGTACCTACTCTAGGCTGCTGCCATCCACAAATAACATCTTACTGATATCACAGGACTATCCAGGTGTTCCCAGTACATTCAGGAGCACAGCAAGACTCTTTTTCCCTGGATGGGCCTAGAGCATTTAGTAGATGACTCTTGAAGACATTTCAGTTTATATCTCAAAGGTTAGGAAGAGAAGTTACACATAAACTGCTTTAAGTGATCAGAAACTGGTTTGAACCTGTAAAGGAACAGAAGTTCAGGGTACATAAACCGGTTTCAAAATGGCCAAAATTGGTTTAAGATGAACCTGATCAAATGCAGAATCAGACTTAACTGATTTAGGTCAAACCAGGACCTGGGGGAATGTCTGTTCACCAGAGTGCCCCAAGGGATGACAAGATTGAACAGTCACAAACTCCTCCAGGACCATTTCAGGCTATAAGGAAGAACTTATGGAAGACCTCCATGACCATTTCAGACCATAAGGAAGAATTTCTTTACTAACAGAACCCCCAAGGTTTGGAATAGACTGCCACCAGAGGTGGTTCAAGCATCTACTCTGAATGCCTTCAAGAGACGTTTGGATGTTTATCTTGCTATGATCCTATGACCTCCGCTGACTTCCTGCCCCTGGGGCTGAGGGCTAGACTCAAAAATCTTCTGAGGTCCCTTCTAGCCCTATTGTCTATGAAATCTATGAAACTAGTTTATGGAACTTCTGTCCCAGACCCCTTCCTGGTTCAAATTAAATCAGAGTCCCCCAGCATCCCAATATGCATTACAGCCCTAAGCTGGGTTGGGCTCTACTATTTATTTGAGCAGAGTAGGATTGACCCTACTCCTTAGCCCTCTGCTCCCTAGCCTGAGCAGTGACGGCTGGCTGACAAGGAAGTAAGGGTGAGAAACCCAATTGGCATGGCCTGGTCTGCCTAATTGGGGGCGGAGCAGCCAGACTTTCCCTGCTAGAGTGGAGGGTGTGCATGTGCATGGGCCACCAGGCTTAGGGGAAGGGAGGGGGAAAAAACCTCCCTGCCTCCCCTCTCCCACTGGCATGGGGACTCCAGGCTGGGCCTGCCCACCTTTCCATGCTGCTGGCCACTCACGCAGAAAGGAGTGTGGCCAGAACCAGTTCAGGCAGCATCTCAGGCAAAACGGGGGGAAAGAGGATTAAATCCCCTGTCTCCCTTTTGATCCACCAGCATGGGGACCCCAGGCTGGGTCTGCCTGGTTTTCCACCCTGCTGGATGCTTGCACAGCAGGGGGCATGGCCAGAGCCCACTTGAGCAGTAGCTTCAGGCAAAGGGGGAGAGGGAAGGGCATTAAATCCCCCAACTCCCCTCTCTCCCACTGGTATACAGACCCCAGCTGGGGTCTGCCTGGATTTCTACCCTGCTGGCCACTAGCAAAGCAGGTGGTGTGGCCACAGTTTGACCATGCAGGAGCCTCAGGCAAAGGGGGGGGGGCAGGGAATAAACCCCCCTGCCTCCCTGTACAAGGTACAGGCACAGGGACCCCAGCCTGGATCTGTCTGGTTTCCCCCCTGCTCATCACTTATGCTATGGGGGTTATGGCAAGAGCCTGCCAGGGCAGCAGCCTCAGGCAAAGTGGAGGAAGGAGGAGGATTAATTCCCCCTTCTCTCCTCTCTCACTGATACAACGATCTCAGTTGGGTTCTGTCTGGCTTTCCGCCCTGCTAGCTACTTGTACAGTAGGGGGCATGACCAGAGCTGGCCTGGGCAGTACCTCATTACTGCTCCCTAATCCCCTCTCCCATCTGTCAGGGGGTTGTTCAGGAATTACCCATCTGCTGGTGACATGTTATAAATGTGTTGCATCACCTGGCACTTGCTGGTTCCCCAGGATGGAAGCTTGTTGGGACATGAAGTGTCCCAACCCCATGCCCTGGGGTTCTGTTCCAAACAGATCTCTCTGCTGCTCAGGCAGCTGCTTGTCTGTGCCAGCTGTTTTTGTGCAACCAGAAGAGTTGGGGTTGGCAGGGACTCACTGTGAGCAAACAGCACTGGCCGCTACCAGCCCCAAGTCTCCTGGCCAGACAAAAAAAAGCTGGCACAGACAGGCAACTGCCTGAGAAGGATCTGTTTGCAGCAAAACCTCAGGGCACAGAGTACCTTTGTGTCCCAACTTCCGTCCTAGCCAGCAAGCACCAGGTGATGCAATATACTTATAACACAACATTGGCAGATGGGTAATCCCCAAATGAACCCCTGTGAAACGGGATAGAGGATTGGGGAACAGTAATGAGGTGCTGCCTGGGAAGGATCTGGCCATGCACCCCACTGCATGAGTGGTCAGCAGGGTGGAAAGCTGGGCAGACCTGGCTGGAGTCCCTGTGCCAGTGGGACAGGGGAGATGAGGGATTTAATCCTCCTTCCTTCCCTGCTTTTCTTGAGGCTGGTGCCTCAACACACTCTGGCCATCTCCCCCCAACTGCATGAGCAGCAAGCAGAGGGGAAAGCCGAGCAGACCCTGGCTCGGGTCCCACGTGGATGGGAGAGAAGGGTGACAGGAGAGTTTAATCCCCCTCCCTGGCAGCCTTTGCCTGATGTGCTGCCCAGGCTGGTGTCTGGCCATGGCCCCCCTGCTCTCTAGGACAAACCTGGCAGGTGCTGCTTTCCCTTTCCCCCTCCAGGCATACCCTGACTAGGGTCCCTGCAGGCCAGGGTGGGAGTTTATACCCCTCCATAATCATACTCAGTTGCCTGCCAGTGCCTGGTCACCGACTCCTCCCTCATCCTGAGTCAGCTCTCCCTCAGCTGTGTGGTTCCCCAAAAGGGAAGGGACGATTCATTCTAGCGCTCCCCAGCTTCTAGCCTGAGCCACTGCTGGCATGTTCCTGCATTTCCAGAATCAAAAGTGAATGTCTATTTACTTGCAAATCAGTTCAGTCTAACACAAGTTAGACCTGCCTGCAAAGGTTAAATCAATTTAGGATTGGGCGTTTTGAATGCCTGTACTTAGCCAAACAGAAAGTTTATAAAAAATATGTAACAAAGGGACCCAGCAAGTCTAGGTTTAGAGGTTTGATCCTGAAATGTGCTGAGTGCCCTATAAGAGTAGCTGGTTATGAGAATAGAGCATTCAGCTCTTCTTGGGAAACATGCTGTATTTTGCAGGATCAGCCCTTGCAAGATCAGCCCCCAGAGTTCCCTGTTTGTCTCTGCTGACAGTTACTGGGGAAAATACTTTATGTAACTAGAGGAAAAAAATTAAGAAACAAGGGTTTGGAGCTTGCAGCACAGAATTACAGAAGCCTCTGTGAAAAAACACTTCTGAAGTTTAGTCCCCATAACATTCAAATGCCTACAGTGGCAACATCAGCCTTATCAAGACCTCTCCAGTGTTTTGATTCAGTCAGACTGCCATAGGAGGGAAGTACTGAAAGCATATGCTGTACAAATACTTTAATTAGGGCTTGTCCTTGCTGGAGGCAATGGAGTGTTGATGGTCTGAGCCACTCCTCTAACGTCAATGAACCAGCTCACTGCTGATGTCACAGGGCCTTCTGTATTCAGACATGATTGGCTGTGTGGAGCTTGCAGGGGCTGGCTTCACTGTAAGGTGAATGTGCAAGGAAGCAGCTGTGTGGAGGTGTGTAGTCAGAGTGCAGCAGACACAGACTGGGGCTTTGCTCAGCCTGACGAGTTCTCATCTGTCCTAAGTAAGTAACCAGCCCATAAACAGGCTTGTGGAATTCGTGCCAGGATTCCTGAGCATTCCTGCAGGAGGGGTAGAAGCTGCAGCGTCCAGAGAGCGGGCTTCTTTTTTTTTTTTTTTTTTTTAAGAGCTGCAAGTGGGATCAGTGTACCTGAAACTGATATGCCAACTGAAATCTCTCATGCCGTGAGAATGCATGCCATCTCGGACTTTCATTCCTCTTTGACAGTGCGACTTCTTAACAAGGGGCCGGAATACCTTCGCAGACAGATGGAGGCAGGCACCCCAGGTAGGAAGAGTGCTGTAGAACGGCTGGCAGCTGACAAGGCCAAGTATGTAAAAAGTCAGCAGGTAATCAGCACTAAACAGGAACCTGTCGTTGTGCTTAGCTCAGCCTCAGAGAGCAGTAGTGAGAACTGTTCAGTGGAAAGCAAAAAAATTACTAAGGACTTTGGTGGAAGAAAAGACACAAAAAACTTGGACCTGGATAATGCTGTATATTCTTGCTGTCCTCCCCTGGAACACGTCCCCCCGATAGCAAGGCGCAGCATGCCCAAGAGGCAGATACGGCCAGATTCCCTCGTGATCTACCGCCAGAAATGTGAGTTTGTGAAAGGGCAAGGCAATGAGAATACACGAGGGAGCTTGGTGAGGAGGCTATTCCAAGGACCCATAAAAGAAAAGCAACTAGCTTCTCCTGAGATGCAGACACCCAAAGTAATAAGGGAAGTCACCACACCAGAAAATGAAGAAAATCTCTCTTTAAAACATGCTGCTGATAAGCTCACTAGCCATGGGATTGAACAAACCACTCCGGTAGAAACAGAAGTGCCAGTTGACCATGGCGGAGAGTATGGGGACACTCCAAAACTGACTGTCGCATCTGATGAGGTCAAGGATGTGAGGAGGAAAGGTCTGCATCGGTCCCAATCGGATATCAGCTCTCGGTACTCCAAGTCCTTTTCTGAGTTTGATACTTTTTTTAAATACTGTGGCCTTGAGCCTGAGGTCATTGAGGATCTGGGGAGAGAGAACTTCTCAGTGGTTTCTGACAACGTGTCCTTCAGGATTCGCAGCATCAGTGTGGCGACATCTGAAAGTGACTTTACAAGGCACAGTGGGGATGATGGGCTGCTGGAGGAAGAACTGACTGAGCAGGTCCCAAGCAGCACCTCAGTGATAGAGCGCAATGCTCGGATAATCAAGTGGCTGTACACGTGTAAAAAAGCCAAGGAGACTAATAAGGTGCTCCAAGAGCTTGCCTGAAGGCTTCTCCTTTCAGCATGCATTCCAGCCTGGTAAACTAAAGGTGTGTGCGAAGCCCAGCCATGTGAATTTCTGTTTATCTATGTTTAAAACGTAGGTGATTTACCTGAGTTCATGTCTGTTGTATGAATGGTGATAAGCTGTGTTCTGCTGTTATGCACTGCCTAGTTCTGGGGAACAAAGTTCTCTGGAAAACAGGAGTCTGGGACTTTATGGAACATGAATGTAGTTATATAGTTGGTTAGAGATTGATCACCCCCCCATGAAAGTATATAGTCAGTGTCTACAAGAGATGTCTGCCTTTTGCAGTTTTCCTGTTTTTTAAATTGCTTGTTTTCACCAGTTTCTGCTACATGAAACTCAAGAGAAGCCCAGAAAATTATCTAACCCTTAATTATAGTAGTGTAGATAAAATAAACTGAATTGAAACTCTTAGTGTTTAGGAGAGTCTATATTTATGTCCTACTAGTGCACCCCTCTTCCCCCACCCGCTTCTCTTCGTAGCCCCTCTTTGCCTACAGCTAGGTACAGGCACCAGTGAAGTAGAGGTATGTCAGGGTTTCTAACTGATATCATTTGGAAAGGGGAGCTTTTTGCCTAACCCTTAAGTGTGCTCCTGCTGTTTTCTGGCATTCTGTAAGCTCTTCAGTGGGAAATGGTATTGCTCCTTCTGTCCTGTTTCATACTAATTGATTTGGCTCTTTTGAAATTGGAGGAGTTTGGTGGTTTAGGCCACATGGCTTTCTTCCTTCGAATTCCAACAATAGAGCTTCAAAATAATTTTTGTGGTTTGTTTGCTGAACAGGGACACATTGATATTCAAAATATGTATTTTTTTAAAAAGTGAAACAGACATTTTGGGAAAGCAGTACTTCCCATATAAATCAGTCAAAGTCAGCTCTGACATAAGCTGATTTACTGCTTATTGATTTTCATAAGAGCAGCACCATTCACAAGAACCACATTCCTGGCCAGTTTAGAAGGGATAATCTACTACTTGCAAGATAAAGCACCCATTATATGCAAACTTTACAGTCCCAAATCCAAACAGCCTGTAGGCCTTGGACTTTATATGTAATGTACAAACATTACATTAGATAATCCTTTATGATGGGGTAAATGTGGCTTTGTGAATTTATCACAATCATAATCTGTATATTAAGAGGACACTAATTAGCCTTGGAGGGAGTTACAATATTTGAAATGAGTCCAGTTCTAACAGCATGCAGATATTGGACACTTCAGCTGAGCCTATTCCAGGTAGAGGACAGACTAGCCCTGTGATTCCTACCTATGTTTCCAATTTTTCAATGTAAAATTACAATCGCCTCACTAGAATTATTGCCAAATTACACGTGAATTAGCAAGTGAATGTCCCTCTCTGAAACTCAGATTAATGGAAGATGCTGGATATAAACTAAGCATACTTAATTGTTTTTTGCATCCTAATATGATGGGGGATTTGACCTTGTCTTTCTGTCAGTACTGGCTATTGGTAAGTTTTTAAGATGCAGTATTAAATATCTTGAGATCATTTGTAACAGAGAAGATACTGTTTAATTCCTTTGGAATAGAATAGATTGAGAGATTTTTTTGAGAGGGAGAGGAAACATTTTGAGAGGCTAGTTGGAAATTCAGTAAATGTTGTCTAAAAATGAGGACTCTGATTAGTGGTTGCTAGGCAAAACTATTCTAATATCCATTAAAAAAATTAAGAGACCATATACTTTTTTGTTATTTTTACATGGAATAATTTGTTTTGCATTGAATTCTTGAAAAGATTCAAATGTGGATTTTTCGCCAAAAAAAACCACAACATTTTGATTGAGAAGGGGAAATATTTTCACAAAAAGATTTCAACCAGCAATTATCCACACCTCTAAGATAGGAGCAGTTGTCAAGTATGAGACTGACATCCCAAAGGTGAATTACTCACTGACAGCTCCATTCCCAAATCCAGTGAGAAATCTCACTTATTCACCGGTGGTAATGGGAGAGGGAGAAGGAGGTTTATACAAACTTTGGTAGCTGTGGGCAGGAGCTACAGGTAAAGATAAGGCAAGTAGTTTTGGTTGACTTCTGGCTGCTAGGACCAGACATCATACAGTAAAAGGTTCTTTACATAAGGAAAACTAAAAGTTTGTGGGTCTAGGATTTGGATATTGTTTTAGGATTACAGCTATAATAAGTCATATAGGTTACATGGACAGTAGCAAAGAGGGAAAGCTATTAGACCCCTCTTACTGTTTATTCGTTAGGTGGTAATTGGGTTCACACTGCAGATGACAAGAGAAAGACGGTAACTGCTTCAAGGTATGTTCAACCTAAATAGACAAACAATATACAAGGAAGTTTGGGAAAGGGTGCTGGAACACATGGAAAGCAGGAAGTTTACTCACATGAGCTCCACACCTCACCAGAAGCTTTGCAGCTCCATGCTGCAAAACCAAATGTTTATTTTTTCACGCTCCACCCTTTAGCTAGTCCATCACACATCCAACTGCTGAGTCCTCGCATTGCTTTTGCAACCAGCATCAATGTTCATTCAGCATCGCATAATTTTGAAACTACCTGGTGAATGATTCAAGTAAACTATATAAAATAGTTTTTAAATATACTATTTACAGGGGATGATTAACAGAATAGGAGGAAGGTGAACCAAATATCTGAGGTTTCCCCTGCCCTGGTTTAGTTTAGTTCATTTGAACTAAATGCAAACGAAGATATAGTAATGCTAACCATAATTATTAATAACCAAGATACCATATGGCTGAGAGTAGCTTTTCCCTCAGTTTTGTTCCATACTGCCAAAAATGACATCATGCCCAGCTTAAGTTGAAATTACAGTAGGAGTGGAACATTACATTATGGTTTTCATCCTAGAAAAAATATATATTCAAGGTTTTTGTAGTTTAGGAAACCCTTGTCCATAAGGTTAATGTGGTAAGCCAAATTTAAAATATATAAAATATACTGAGCCCAATTCTGACCTGGTATAGTTAAGCAATGGAGTCTTTTCAGCAGTTGAAGATCTGGTCTACAATAATATAATTACTGAGAAATCAGAGAAACTTTACCAGTGCTCACTCTAGACTTTTCAAAAGAATGAAATCAGTGCTAAAATCTCAACTATAAATACCAATAATTCCCACAGGGATAAGGACCTTTAGGAGCTATATAAACATTTCATAATAAATAACCCTAAATAAGAGCAAATAGCAATTATCACCACCAAACAATTAGTGAAGATGACCCTGTGATTTTGATATTTGTTTCATACAACCCACATGTTTTTTCAATATTAAGCTTATTCTGATCACAGGAAATCATGTATACTGTCAAAATGCTTACAAAAAGGTGGAATACTCTCAGGGAGTAGATGATGAGCTAATTCTCCAGCTTCCTTTGACCTTTTTTAGTTACAGACTTGTGGAGGCTCATGGAGTAAAACCAGAAAAACTGAATGCTCTCCATATGCTCTCTTTCCCTTTCAGCAGCCTGAGATTTATCCAAGCACCAAGCACTATATGGGCTTTTGAAATTTTAGCACCTTTCTAAAAACAGAAAAGAATCCTTTAAGGATATTTTCTAGAGTCTAAAGCTCAATATAGTAAAATAGCATCCTTAAAACCTGCATTTTTTTGCATTAGGCACTTTTCTATTAATATTTCATGTTCTTGGTTTAATTTTTCATGAAGTGTATTACGACTGGTAAAACACTAAAAAAATTAAAAAGCTACATATCTGTTTATCAGCCTGATAATTACAGAACCCTTTTTTTTTACTGTTAGCTAGGAACAAAGCTAACTAATTAGCTTATGTCTGGATATGTAGCACTAACTAGATATGTCACTATCTAGTTATGTCTAGATATATATCATTCTAAAGCTGAACATGCTCATTTCTGATTTTAATCAAGAATATGAAGTTTATACCAACTACAGGCTTTAAAAGTATTTTTTAAAAAAGCATGTTCATTATATTATGATGGATTTTTCGGGAAGGGACTACATTACATTAATAGTAATGGGAAGCTGATTAATTGAAAATTAGGGTTTAGACTAGTCTGTGCCATTCTGATGCCTTAAGTGCTTTTTTTCCTCTTTCTTTAGGATGAAAACATTCCCAAAAATGGAGGCTGAGCAAGACAGATCATAGGCCATCAGATCAGCAGCAAACTTTTTCTACCATCCAGCTTATGGTAACTCATCTTCCTGCCGCCCTCTTCTCTTTTTTCTTCCTCACCAGGCAGACCCAGTCCTTGCCTGAAGCAAATGTGTGTCCATGAGCACAGTGGAAAGAGGAAATTATGAACTGTGGCAAACTGAGATGGCAGGAAGTAAAAGCTCCTGGAAGAACAGAAACAAGTATAGCTAGTAAAATAGCTGGCAATGTTCATCATGATGCAGGTCACTGCACAATAATACCATTCTAAACCATGATAGAAGACTGGTGTATCACATCTGACTCTAATGGATGGTGAATCTGTCAGCAAGCCTGGGGGAGGAGGAAGCAGGAATTAAGTGGCAACGACCTTTGGGTCAAGCATTTCCTGGCATAGAGGCTGCACCTGCACTTCCAAAGAAGCTGTGTTAGCATGACTTTTTAAACATGGCACATGCTGACATGATTTAAACCTGGTTTTTTTTGCCTGACTGGTGTCAACCAAACACTATAAGTTTATAAACACAGCTTAACAGACATTTTGAATTCTCATTGTCTTCTACGGCCTCTCCCATGAGTGTTAAGCCAAATTAGAAAATCCAGTCTCCAGGTAGACCAACGTTCAACACAGTGGGGTAGACAGTGGGAAAGAATATTTAACACTGTAGTTGGAGAATATGGATGAATATAGTTCTGAAACACAGGGAAGATTCAACTATGTTAAGAATTAGATAGTTTGTGCTGGAGTTTATTGCTCCTGGGCACAGCTTTTACATTTGTTCCTGGGACCACAGCACACTGAGCTGGGGTGGCACAGACTCATCTGGCAGGGGATCCTGGGGAGTCAGCCTGCCAGCCAGAACTGATCCACCCTCACTCAACATGCTGCAGAAGGGTTGCCTGGGGCATACGGGTGCTACAGTGTGGGTCTACCTGGCAGGCAGTCCCCACACCCTCATGCCCTAGCCAGCCCAGTCACCATCTATATGTGTGTTTCACCACATGTAACTACTCTGCTGTAGGACAGCACTTCTGTTGGGCAGTACTATCCTACAGCTGAGTTAATTAGTTTACTGTGGCTTAATAGTGCCACATGTGTAGATGGTGATGCTTTACTGTAAAGCTAATTAATCAGCTCTACAGTAAAGCATCTCGTGTAGATGCACACATTTTAAAACAGTTTAATTCATGAATATATATATATATGAGGTCTAAATGAGTGGCAGATGGAGCTGGTGACCCCTGGCTATGCTTTAGATGCTTGGTCCAAACAGCCATTAGTTGCCAGAAAATGTCTTGCCCTGTTCAAGTTATTCCTGATATTATAACTCACAAACACGTGACAAAAATCAATTAAGAAACAGATTCCAATCTTTATACTGGTATCATTTTAGAGTACCTGTACTGAAGTCAGTGGCATAACAATGATTAGAGGATGTCCCAACATTTTGGAGTGCTGAAAAGTTAAACTTGAACTCCATATTACCATGGATATAATGTTCTGATTCTCCTGGCTGCTAAACCTGTATTGTAACTAATACAGGAAAATGGGGTTTCATTCTCAAAATTCCAATGAGGTTATACACACTTAGTAGCCAAACATGCCTTCTTAGTGATTATGACCATGATCTCACCCCAATAAGCCAAGCATGTGCAGGAATACAGAAGAGAGAATGTGCACCTGACCAGCACTTTTAATTTCTTGTTAATCATGGAAAATGTCATGAGCAGGTAGGAGGGAGAAGAACAGGACTGAGTAATGGCATCTTTGTAAAACAGTTTTTATAACCATGAGAAATAATTATTTCCATTTATATTGTGAGACCAAAATTTCACTTAGAGTGCTAATTAATTATTCATACTTGACTTTTAACTAAGTTCACTATAGGCTTACTAGTCAGGCAAATTTTATTTAAATAAGAAAAAATGTACTTGTTAGTGACTCGGTAGTTATTTCTCACCTAGGCTATCCATCTGAGAATACAGGGCATTTGTCTATATTGTTTTACTGTTACTTAAAATATGTATTGTCTTTAAATATTTATACATTCATAAATAATATTTCCAAATAAAGTATTCATTGATATGGCTCCAAATGTAGGTGGAATCTGAAAACCCTGTATTAGTAACCAATTTTATACTTAGGAGGAACTAGCACCCAAATGTCTTCATAACAATTCTAAACTTCCAGTATAGCGGACAGCATAAGTAAAAAATGATTCCCTAGAAATTACAACTAAAAGGTTGCTAATGTAGTGGGATTTACACCTTGTTGAGAAGTTGTTTAAAGGGCCTCTGTCAGGACTGATAAATCAGGGATGTGATCTACTGTGTCTGTATCTCCTGTGGCACTTTGTAAAGTACTGTAAATGTAATTATTTATATGGTTTTCTAAAAAGCTAAATGAATGTTGTTTCTTGTAAACATTAATTAATGACTGCAGGCAGTTGAGAGCTTATAAAAATCTGGTTTGTAAGCCAGTGCACTCCTACAATGCTTTTTTGTAAAAAGTTTCTAATTTTACTTTGAAATTTTTATTAGTTTTTTTCATCAGAAGCAGTAGTGATATAAAATGATAACATTAAAAAGATACAAGAGAAATTGTTAATAATTTTTAAATATTAGGAAGCAATATTTAAAGGATATTAAATGAAGTTCTCAAAAATATAAGCATAGGAGAGACTCAGCCCTCATTGAAGTCAATGGGAGTTTTATAATAGATGTCTGTGGGCACATCATGTTGCCATATGGTGATGTTGCTACAGTGCCATGCTTTAGTACTTCCTTTTGGAAGTACTAAAGCATGGTGCTGTACAGATGGTTACTGTGCCATGTGCACAGCACACAGTTAGATTTCACGAGTACATCACCATAGCAGTGTGCTATAATGGGGGAGTGTGCTGCTATGGCAACGTAGCTGCTGATCACATGTAGAACCATGATTGCTACAACACTGTCACATGCTGTACGTTGCTATGTTGCTATACGGTGACGTGTAGATGCACCCTATGAAATCAGAAATAGGACAACATTGAAGATTCTTGGAAATCTCACTTTAACCCTTATAAGCTACTTAATAGGGTTTACTGAACCTTCACACTGACATGAACCAATATTTGCTTAGCTTAGTTCAACTTTTGATGTGGTCCAAACTCACCGAAGTATAGGGAAATTTGTAAAAATGTGGTGCTGCCTAACACCCTTCCTTAATAAACTACAAGTTTCCTTATTTATAGGTATCTTCTGGGTAGGACAGTGATCAGTCTTCTCAGTTAAGAGAGCAAGAGATAGAGTCACTTTCTTCACATCTCTTTGGTGTGAGAATACAACAACTCCTCACTTAATGTCATGGTTAACTTCCTGAAAAATGCGACTTTAAGTGAAATGATGTTAAGCGAATCCATTTACATCACAGTAGTTACCTACTAGCAGGAGGTGGCCAAACAACAAACGTTGCACAACTTTAAACAAGTACGTTCTCTAATAGATCAGTGATGTAATAATGAAACAACATTAACCAGGACAATGTTAAGTGAGGAGTACCTGTATCTTACCGCTCTCAAGACTTTCCTCTCAGGTCCTATTTCTGTTGTCACTTCACAGGGTTTTTCCCTCACTCATTCTGGTGTCCTGGTACATGTCCCAAATAGACCTCAATGATAGGGACTCCTCCAAAGATTGCTGCTTTAGGTTACTTCCTCTCCTTATCCTGCAGAAGGAACCTCAAGACAAGGCAGGAAGACCTGGGAAAGTCAGAATAAAACAAATGCATTTTGTAGGGAGTTATTCTTCTTTTTGCTTAAAGCTTTTAAATAGAATCCTGTTCCTATGGAAATCAGTTAGAGTCTTGCCATTGACTTCAGTGGGGCCTGAATGTGATCCTATTTTTGCAAAATTGAAACAGATTGAGAACAAAAGTTTGCAAATTAACTAAGTCTGTTTGACTAGAACTATGCAAACCAGATAGTTATGTGGGCTGTAACCCTGTTACACAACTTAATTTTAACTGCCAAGTACTATTCATAACCTGTTGTTTAAAGCTATATTATAACTGTGAAAAGGAGCAATATCCAGAGTCTTAATTTAACAGGAAACAAGGTACAAAGTCCATTTTTTCTATAGCTACAGATGTTTGCAGTAAAAATATTGGGTGTAGAATATGAGCCTTAGAGAATATAATGTAAATAGTGCTGTACAAAAACTATGTGTAACAAGAATTCAGATTTTTCTATATTGAGAAAATTAATTTTTAAAGGGGATGTAAATCCTCATGCTTCATAGCATAAACCAACCACTAATTGATAGGGATTAAACAGAAACTTCCTCTGACAAGCAGGTTATTCATCATTGTTGAATATGAGTTTGCACACATCCCCTCTGGAGTGAGAACTGATCTAATCTGGTATGATGTTTATATTCAAATAAAAAGAGATGTATTTTATTTCATTGCATATAAATAAAAATCACATATATGAAAGTTAGTAATTTGTTTTGAAAGCCAGACATTGTTTTATTTTGTTTGCTGTTTACATTAGGGTTACTGTTTTTTTAAACCTATATTATTTAGAACATATTTAAGTTTTTGTGCCTATGGTAAACAGAGTTTGAAAGTTTCCCTTTGGATAAATATCTGAGAATGAAGGTGAAACATATTCAAATCTTTGCAAAGGAATAGGGCTGGAAATTGCTTAAGAAGATATCTCACAAAATGGCTACTAGTTCCTGGTGTCAAATACATTTGAAATCTATAATGCTAGTTTCTTAAAGTATTCTAAAATTCTTAAAGAAATTCTTAAAGAAATTCTTAAAGCAATTTCAGTATTCCCATTTCAGGGCATGGTCTATGGTATTATAATAATAATAATGTATTTATTTTTTAAAGATATCAACACTTTTTCAACTTAAATATTATTTAGACTTGGTTTTATACAAGCTCAGGAACTATTAAGTACCATTTTACACCACTGTCCTCAAAATCAGGCCCTGTGCAGAGCAGTTCTGTGGTTGGGGTTGCTCTAATATGAAACCCGCTATCTCAGGGATTGGAGATTTGCTATCATTAGAGACCTACGTAATTCATGGTTTTGTGGATTTTGCAGAAAACATAAAATCTGGGATTGTCTGCAAAACCTGTGAAATCAACAACAAAAAAAACTTGATTAAATGCGGGTTCCCCAATGAGACCCAAGGATCCTCGCTGCCAGGAGAAGGCACCGGATGGTGGGGGGCATGAAAGACGGCAGACAAGATAGTGGCTGCCCTCTCACTCCTCCTTCCTCTGTTGGAGTCTCTCCACCAATCAGCACTGAAGAGCGAGGCCACTTCAAAATGCCTGCAAAATTGGCTCTGAATGCCACAAGCAAGCTGTGAAAAACCTTTTGTCTCACCACAACTTAAGTAGGTCCCTAGCTATCATGCTATAAGAAATTCAAAGGGACAATAATAATCCAATGAATATGTGTTTTGTGACAAAGAGGAATAAAATAGTGGTCATTCCAAGTGAGATTTTACTGGAACTGACACAAATTTTACCTTTTTGGCAAGTATTTTCGCAACAAAGTACAATCTAATCTTCTAAAATGCAAACAGTATCACTAACAAGTATTCAGACACAATTTAGGGATCAGCTTGCTGCTATTTATTCACAAAATTAAACTGTTGAGCACAAAACTGAATGCATATTTCAGATAATTGAAATGCAACTTCCCCAGCACTGACTGGCATTTGTATACCATATAAGGATGGACAGGTAGATCACTCTAGTTTATAGATTGGTCACTCTGCCTAACCAGTCCACATCAGGCATCTTAGCCTTAGGATTGATAAAAAGAGTCATAGCGCTACTGGGCATCTTTTGGTCGCAGCCCAGACAAACATTTAAAATACAGGCTTACAATATTAGGACCTAAAACTGCAACTCTTTTTACATATAAATAGGCCTTCATCATCTTAGTAGTCCTGTGAACTCAATCGGATCATTCTCATGAATACAGGTTTGCAAGCTCCAGTTCTTTGACTGCCCATTGTGAATTAGAAGTTATTTTAAATTTCACAGGTTACTTATCAAACCACTTTTCTTTCACTTCATCTATGAGCAGTGCCTGAGTATCAGTAAGAGACTTCTGAGTACAAGATCCTTTGCTATGGTTCTGTGAATGCTGGCATCTACAGAGCATAAAAAAGTATAGTATCTTGAAGGGGTTTTCACAAAGAAAGCTCTATAATGCCATGTAGTTGTCACTTATAGATGCACCAACAAATACATAACTTGCACAAGCCTGGAAAAAAAACTGCCTCAATGCAATTTGTTGTTCTTTAAATGATGCACTGAGAATACCCTTCTTATCCTCATTCAGCACCACACTGTGACACCAAGTCACCCCAACAAATCCTCCTTCTCTTAGCTTCCAGTTGCCCCTCCCACCAAGTTCTCCAGAGAGCACCTGTGATATGGAGCCCCTGACACATAGCACCAAGTTTCCTTTCTTTACAAAAACCATTAATTGTCCTTGAGAGAAACTATGTTTGAATTACAGTGGAAAAGGGTTTTGACCATTCAAACTAGTTTTCCAAATATCCATAACATGGGTTTGAAACTTCAGACTCCTAGAGGAAGGTCATGCAACTCAAACTTCATAGAGGACCACTTGCAAGATGTACTTAAGGGTCAAATGAGATTTTACTCATTTTATTCCAAATGAGATTTTATTGAAACTGATACAAACTTTACCTTTTTAACCAGTATTTTCCCAATGAAATTCTGTCTAATCTTCTAAGATGGTAGTAATGTTAGTGACACTACTTCCACAACAAGTATTCAGGCACAATTTTTATCAGATATATTTATTCACAAAGTTCATTAGCTGTCCTATTGGATCAATCAGTAAGTTCTTTGATTTCAGACTAAATATATAATCTGGGACAAATTACTTATTGATGTAAATAGGCACATGTTGATGGACTTCAGTGGTGTTATGAATATTTACACTTTCCAAAAATTGATTCTTAAACTAGCTATATGGCCAACAGTAAAAAATGAGGAAGTAAAAATAAACAAATTACTTCCTTTTTTCAAATCTCTATACCTCTATACACTGGATTAGCAAGAAAGGACAAGAAAATTTGTAAAACTAATTTGGATAAACTAAGTAGAGTTTAGCTGTTTCAGAAATGAATATGATTAAAGGATTTAACACCTACAAGGGTTTTTATTGCTCAGAAATCAATCACCCCTTAAGTGTCCATTTTCATCAGCTGTAGCATAAGCAAGAGAGTAATAATTACTGACACTAGCCCACTAAAGCATCTTATTGTGTGCCAGATAATTAAAATCAATGTAAATCAATGCTGATCTGAGGTAAAATGTAGAAGAAAATGCAAAGGAATAAACAGATGAGCTGGCCAAAGAGGATGCCAGCATTACTCATTTCTTCCTATTGACTCACCCTCTTCGTTATGTGATTATTTTTTCAACAGTGAGTGGGCACTGACAGTTTTAACCATTTCCCTTTCACTCTTTCATAGTTATTCATGAATTTAAATTGGTAAATTTATGCCATTCATGAAAGTCCCAGTTTGTGTTTGCATTTCAAGATGACACATCCACACACTGATGACACAACACAAAATGATATCACATGTTAAGTTGTCTATTATTATCTTGTAAATGACATTTTCCCTTAAATTTTCTTGCCAAACCTTTTTCTCAACAGTGTTGCAATTAAATTTGAAACAAAACAGGAAAAGAGCCCTGTTGTGTAGTTAAGCACAGGTTTACCATATTAGGATATCCTGTTACATAAATAGGTCTTCCTACAAAATTTACCACAGGATGTCTCATTATTGTAGCCTTTTTCCTCCTATACACCTTCTTGATTAGATGGCAAAACCTTGGTGATGGGGCTCATCAGATTTTTTTGTTTCTTTACAAGTAATACCATATTTAGGCAATTATAAGACAGGGTTTCCCCCTCTATCAACATGGAGGGGGGAACCTTGTTTTACATTCACATACAAGTAAACCTCACTCAATAATGGAAAGCAACTATAATGTTGATTAAATGCAGTCAACACTGAGCATGACTATAGAGAACATGGCCTATATAGGACAAACATACTGAGGGGAGCCTACTACAAGGAATTTATTTTTTTTAAGGAAAATTTTTCACGTTCCAAGCCAAATCAATTCCAAATCGGTGAGTGATTCAAGAACCACATGTGGCCCTACTACCAGCAAACATTCTCCACTCCCTCCTAAGGCTTCAGATACTTCCAAATCATTTCAAATCTGCATGCAGTCCCAAGCCTGGAGGTTTGGGGTTCAGATGCCCTTTAGTTTCGCTTGCCCTCAGCCATATGGCCACAGAAGCAAGTTAAGGAGGAGTCCCCCTTTCCATAAAGTGGGCATAAAGCCAAGATATTCCCACTGGAAATGAAAGTAGGAGTTTAACTATATATTACCTCTGCCTGGGTACTACCCCTTGCCAAAAAAGTGATTATCCCTAATGACTAGGAAAACTGCCTTGATGGTCATGGTGTTTCCCCTTCCAGAATAGTGTAACCCATCTAAATAAGATATGTAGTAGTTCCCACTGCACTCCCCTCTCCCACTACTACAGCACTCTTTTCAGGTCATAGTAAGCCACTACATTGGACATATTTTGACTTCCTCTGCACTCCCACTGCTAAGCAGCATCTTTCTTTCCCATTTCAAATGAGTCCTGTCTTTAACCAGCCTTAAATTTCTGCCATACATCACTGAACAGGGACTCAAACAGCTTACCCAGAATCTCTGTAACCCCCTCTCTCAGCCTGTTGCATATGCCTGATTAATGTAACCCCATCCTCCATGATGTGGACCCAAACCAGATTGCCCTGTGCCACCTCTGCACATAATTTTTGAGGGTATCCTAGGACTCCTGACAACAACACATGATTCCAGTTAAGAGTCGGGGGCTAATTAGGACATGGCTTCTCTGTGGGGAGTACCTGGAATACACACACATACTGAGCAGTATTGAGCTGTGGAGTTACCATGGCTTGAAACTCTTGTTGTCTCTTCGGGGGCCCTGCCCAATGACCAATATGGTACATTATAAGCCTTTTGGGTTTGGATTAATATCATAAAGTAAGTATAGAACTGCTGCTTAAAAGTGTGCTTATGTACCTGTGATAGAAATTGCATCAATTTTAAAATAGATAAACTGCATCACTTTGGGATGAACTATGTCTACGGGTACCTGTAGTGACTTCCTTATATGCAAATTATTACAGATACATTTATTTCTAAGTCATTTTTTAAAAAATTTTTCTTACTTCCAGGTGCCCAGTAAGAACAGGGTCTGACAGGAAGAAAAAGGAGAAAGGGCTGCAGAGAGCAAGGGGAAAACCTGACTCCCTGATTTATTTTCCATGGTATAGCAGTGAGAGAGGGACACATTCAAGGAAAACCTCCAATAATTTAATTCTATACCTGGAAAATTATAACAAATTTATATTTTTTTTTCATTTATAGAATCTAATTATTGGGGGGGGTCATCTTATAATCAGGGTTGTCTTATATGTGCATAAATATGGTAATTCACCAAATCCTTTAAACATTCAGAACCTATATTCAAAAGTATTTAGGGAGAGTGACTCAGGAATCTAGGAGTCAGTGAAAGTAATGTGTTTCATGCTTTCTAAAATAGAGACCTTACACACAAAGTATTTGCACTGACATTGTGATGATTTTGAACATAATTCCAAAATCAGAAAACATAATTTCGGGGCTAACATGTTTACATTATAATTAATAAATCAGTAGAAGTCTCCCTTCCTGCCTGAAGAAGGGTGACTGTGCCCAAAAGCTTCCAACTACTCAGTTGGTCTAATAAAAGATATCACATCTACCCAAAGAACCTTGCCTGCCTGTATCCTTAAGCCAACAGACTACAGCCAAAAGGCCTATAGTGTGAAGCATTTCTCTGTCATCTTATGTTGCTCTCATAACATTTGAAAAGAAAGTAAATAGATGGAGTTGATAGGATGCTGCTCATTTGCTTATTGATACAAAAGTCTTCTAGCATGCAGTATCCAAAAATGAGTTTTCTTTCACAGTCATCTGATTTAAAGCCTTCTTTACAGCCATTTCTGTTTATCACACAAAGGAACACACCAAGTCTTAAAGCCTCATGTGTAACTCCCATGAATACCACAATGTTTGTAATATAAATCAAAGTATTTTGTAGTGCTATAAAACTCTTGATTTATGTAGAGGAAGTAACCCAAGAATAAATCTATTCATGCTTAAACCAAAGAAATGGGATGATCATATCCAAAAATCTTATTATGATGGTTTATCAATGGTATGGAAGGAAAGTTTTCCATGAATCTGGAGAATTTTTCCTTTTAAAAAAATCCATATGGAATAAAGACACACAAAGAAAAGAATTCAGCACCTCAATTTCCTTAGAACGTGGATACATTTATTTTCTTATTTTCTCCATATGTATGTAGTATCTATACTATGTGTGAAACACCTGTGCTATATGTATAAATACACGAGAGAATCATAGAAAATTAGGGTTGGAAGAGACGTCAGGAGATCATCTAGTCCAACTTCCTGTTCAAAGCAGGACTGTCCCCAAATATATCATACCAGCCAAGGCTTTGCCTAGCCAGGTCCTAAAAACTTCCAAGGATGGAGATTACACCACCCTCTGGGTAACCTGTTCCAGTGCTTTACTACCCTCCTAGTGAGACAATTCTTCCTAGTATCTAACCTAAACTTCCCGTGCTGCAACTTGAGACTGTTGTTCCTTGTTCTGTCGTCTACCACAGGGCCATCCCTGGGGGGAGGGGGGAATCAGGGTGACTGCCCAGGTGCTGTGCTTTGGGAGGCCTCACAGTCAGTGCCTCATAGGCCCTGCCACAGCCACCGAGCTCTGCCAGCTCTGACTGCTCACCAACCTCCCCCCTGCAGGCCCTGCACAGGCTGATATACCGTAGGCCTCACACAGCCCTAGGGATGGCTCTGTCTGCCACCACTGAGAACAGTCCAGCTCTATCCTCTTTGGAGCCCCCCTTCAGGTAGTTGAAGGCTGCTATTAAATCCCCACCTCAGGCCAGATCCAGATGTACAGGCACATGAAGTTTTGGAAATCTCACGAGCAAAAAAAAGTGCCACGAGAAAAAGCAGCACAGTGCATACCACAGTAGCAAACACCAGCAGACATGGTGGCTTGATCCTCCAGGGAAATGCTCTGGCTGCTAGTCAGAGTATCTCCCCTCCACTAGCTGTCCCCCAGCTCTTCCATCATGATAGAAGCTGGAAGGAGAGGGGAAATGGCAGTCTCCCTGAAGCAGGGCAATCTGCCCCCCACCACCAAACCTCACATGCAAGGCTTGCCCTGCCCCTACCTGGGGCAAGGCAAAAAGCACGGACCTTGCTGAGGACTACACCCCACTCTTCCTGATTGATCCGCTTGCAATCTGGAGGCAGACCCTCTGGAGGGATAAAAGATTTCCCATAGGGGAGAGGGGAATCGCTCATCAATGAGCCTAACCTCGGGAGGAGAAGCCTGAATGGGAGGGACCCCTGGGTTTGGACCTTTCCCTCCTGGACTATATCAGTTGTGGGGTCAAGGGCCTGGAGTCACTGGGAATCTTTTCCCCTCCCACATCTCTGGAGTGCTGCCACTGCTCCAGAGGCAGCCCGGGTTGTTCTTTGTGCTGGTCAAGGTTTATGCTTATGTCTGATGTTCTTGCACTCATATTTTGTAAGTTAGTGCCTTATAATTTGTGTATTTGTGTCTTATGTTGGTAAGCTTACACTGTATAGAGTTTAAGGTTGTATAATCTTTATTCGAGACCTTGGTTTTGATGCTTTCACATTATTTACCTGTATTCTGAGAGGATGTATAGGATTGTATATAGATAGATATAGCTATATTGCATATAGTTTTCAGGTCGTGTGTGTGTGTGTGTGTGTGTGTGTGTGACTTTTAACTTGTATTTATTTTTAAATAAATTTGTACACAGTTAAGTTATTAGGGTGTCCAGGTCTGGCTCTATAGGCGTAGGAAGGAAACTATGCGCAGCAGCAGTTTCACCCCACAGTGCACCTGCCCTGCTAACGTTTCCCTTCGATTGGAGAGGGAAGTACAGAACTAAGTACTACCCCAGGCTCCATTTCCAATGAAGGTAACTTCCCCAGAGGTTAGCCCTCTCCCTCCTTAATAACATCAGAAAAGATGGGCTTTGTAGCATACCTGGAAGGTTGACACAATCTGGGATGTGGCATGATCTGTGGGAGCAAGTTTTGAAACAAACTGTAAGGGAGGTCCTGTCTACAGTTTGTGGGAACAGGGAGTTGCATCAGTTTAAACTTTTAAACCAATGTAGTTAGACTGGTCAAATCACCACATGGGCACTCTCATATCAGTTTAAGAATGGCTTATCTTGATTTCAAGTCAGTTGAGAATAGATTTAAGCAAAAACAAAATAGCCCATTTGTAAACTGAAATAAAAAGTTCACACACAAAGATTTTAAACTAGTCAATTAAACCAAAACTGTGGGATCACATGCCTAGGAGATCACATGGATCAAAGGGATCACATGCCCAGGAGCCAGTTCAGCTGATGCCCCACAGGCCAAATTAGACATGCCACACAGATGCTCCCTCCACTCCATGCTGTGCTGCATGGGTTTGCAAGTACGATCGTCCTACTGCTGCAGTGCATGCCTGCACAGGCATTCCTCCCCCCCCACCACCCCTAACACACACACGTACACACACACACTACTGTAGTACTCAGGCATGATTCCCTCTGCACACACAGCCCTGATCCTTACTCCAGGTGTGGTTCTGGACTCACCCTCAACTCCCCACATTGGCACACATTGCCTGGGTAGAAGGCAGAAAGCAGCTGGAGGAGAGAAACAGAAGCCTGGAGGCCCCAGTTGCTCTTGCAGCTGGAGCAACTGCAGGGGGCACAGTGGCTGGGTCAGAGCTGGGGGGGCCACAAATTTACCCCTCACAGGCTGCATGAGCCACCAGGTGGACAGCCACAAATTAAACCATTGCAACTGAAAGAATGCAAGTTCATTTCTAAAGAAGGAACTGAGCCCAGTTCCAAAAGGCCTTTAGGTATCAAAATCCCATCTAGGTACCTAAATCCCATTTGTTTCAAAAGTAGTTCAGCACCTAAATATCTAGTTCTTAGAGTGTTTTGAAGCCTTAGATCTCCTTTGACCCTTCTCTCTACCAGTCAGAAGAAAGCATGGTTGCTTATAAGGTCCTTTGCTAGCTCTACTCTCCTAGATGATCACCCTACTCTGGTATGATCCCCACTTTGAATATAATCTTTAAGGTGAGGTTATGTCATGCCAGTTTCTTTAGTAAAAGAAACACATGTTATAATGAGTAAGTTAAAAAGAGGGGTCAAGCGACTTCAAATTATCCTGTATTTACCCTTCTGTACAGGCTGAAATATATTTAGCTTGGGTGGGAAACCTGAATTTGCTTATTTAACCCACATCTCATTTAAAACCATATGGTGTCCTGGGATTTAGGTATGTTTGTTTTCCATTGATTTCATTCAGACTCCCAGCTATGCACCTGTTGACAAAATTTCACCTTTATTCTTTCCAAAGGGTTTTTCTGGCTATTCTATATAGGTATGAACAAAGTTCTGATCTAAATTATGCAAACATACAGGTATGATCATACTCAATGCATAAAAAGGCTTTAACAGAGAGGTCAAGTTTTGACTGAAATCTAGACTTAACCCAAGAACAGGGCATTCCCATGCGAAGTTTTAGTATAGTCTATGTCTATTACGGTGGGTTTGTTGAAAGCAGAGAGGCCTTGTATTGACCATATAAGCATACTAGTCATCTTTTCGTTCTTTTTCTGAAGCATGCTCATCACAATCTGGTCCTGTTCCATGGCTGCAGCTTGTAGGTGCTACCACAGCACTATTAATATAGTTGTTGCTACTGTTGCTATCTGTGATAGGCTCCCAATTTGTTTACTTCTGTTCTACAGATTCACAAGTTCTACAGATATCACAACACGCCAGGGCTCTTTTTCTGAGTAACACAGAAAGACACAATTGAAGGCGGACAGCCTTCAACACAACAAGATTGTGTTTAAGTGACTTAACCTTGCCATTATCACTAACATTGACAGCATGTAGGAGACAAAGCAACTGAATTTCTTCAGAGAAAGAAATAAACACAGGCAGCTTTGGATGAAATCAAATGAGACAATGCTATGAAGGGAAAGGAAACAGAATGGAAACAAAAATTGTTCAAAGATAAATGAAGGTATCCCATGGGTAAATGGTACAAATCCAGCAGATGAGAGCAAAGTCAATGTAGCTGTACAAGCAAGTGAAAGTTGTGATTGAGGATTCACTAGAGGTAAAAACAGATGAACTGAAGAGCTCCCAGTCAGTAGAAAGAATTACATGTATAAACACGGTGACTATAATTTCAATAGTGCAGATGATACAAGAAAATGTCAGTAGGGATAAAGTGAAAGGTCACCTGGAGCTCATTAAAGGGGTCAACATGGATTACCATACTTTACAAAGCTGCAATGAATTTGAAGTAAAAAAGATAAAGGGAGAAATTAGGAATTAAATCAGTGAAACTAGATATTGGCTTTTTATTATGGAGTACTTTCAGGCTCCAGGTCTCTTGGAGTGCTTTCCCAAGTAATGGCTTAGGTCAGGGAAGTCCAACTTCAAAGCTTCCAGGGCCCACACCATTGGGAGCCACACACTGTGTGGGCCACACTAGGTGAGGCAGAAGCCACCAGGCCACCTAATGGATGGACACCGCTTTCTGTTGCTCCATTTGCCAGTGACAGCAACACACCTGCTGCCTCATTCAGAACCAATCTCCCCCTAACACAGTGCCAATCCTTTCCTGCACACACAGCCTAGCCTCAACCTCAGCCTCCTAAATTGCCCTACACTGCACGCCCCCCCATCCCCAGAGTGAAGGCAGGAGGTGCAGCTGAAGGAGGTGGAATTGATGACTGTACCTGCTGTTATAGACAAAATGATGGGGGAGCCCTGGAGCTGTAATTTAACTCCTTGCAAGCTACATGAGGTTTTGAGGTTATCTAATGCTCTTTGCCTGCAATTTAGAGTGATGCTAACTGAGCCATATTGGACGCATCTACAAGTGCTATTAATGGGATTGAATAAACTCTAGTGCAGTTTGCTCTGAAGTTTATTGCTCCTGGCACCACATTTACACATGTGCCCAGGACCATAGCACATAGAACCGGGTCAGAGCAGCACCGACTGGTAAGGAGTCCAGGGGCTCAGTTTGCCAACCTGGGTCTCCTCCAACCTAGTTCAATGTGCTGCAGAGTTGCTGGCTGGCACACACTAATGCTTCAGTGTGGAGCTAGTTGGCAGGCAGGCCCCACACTGAAGCACCCTCATGCCCCAGCCAGCCCCGTGAGCTTCTACATGTTCATTGCAGTGTAAAATAGTACTTGTGTTTACAAGCATTAACCCATGGCAGTGCTGATTATTTTACTGTGGCATAATAATGCCACATGTGTAGACACTTTGATTTTGAAATTCAGTGTAGCAAAGGATTGGTAAATCATTATGGTACATAATTCTAGCTAATTTACAGTAGGGCTGATCAAAAAAAATTCTATCAAGGTTGTTTCACAATGGCAAAAGAAGTTTTTCACTATTTTTTAAAAAAATGTCTGATTTCTACAAGTCTTGAGGACATCTTTACTTAAAAAATCCCATTGTTCTTACACTGAGATTCACAAGGCTTCACAAGTTTTCTGCACTAGGAAATTGCCATAATTGCTGCCAGAAGATCATTAGAAAGCTAATCTCATATCATTATTTTAGTAAGGACATTTTGTATTGGCTCCAAGCATTGTACTTACTGAACTTTTTTCTTACTATGACTACAATGCATGTATGTATTCATAGAATGTTAAAATAGAAAGTTAAATATTTGTTAGTATTTGAGGAAATCAAATTCCTTATGGTCCTATGAGTAGCGAATTCTTTGATTTCCTCAGAAAAATATCTATTTACAAACAGCTAAAGCCAGTTTGCAGTTTCCTAGAGAAAACGTTTTTTGTATTAACTGAAAAATCAGGTGATATATCCTATGTGAATGCACAACTGCTATGGCTGTTAATAAATAACCAAAGGAAGGATACTTTGGAACATAAACCTGGGTTGGTTTGAGACTGATACAGCTACACTATAGCTGGCAACAGCAAAATAAAAGAAACAATAACCAAAGGAAATCTTACAATGTGTCTGTGAAGTGTTACCTATGTTAACAGCAAACAGCTGGAGTCACCTTTAATTATTATTGTTTCCAGTGAATGTAAGGTCTAATAATATGCCATGTTATCACTCAATTTTTTTTTATAATAGCATATGTTGCACTTGGATAGTACCTGTCCTGTAACACTCTCAAATCATTTTACCAGGATAGAATATAAATGTATAATGGGTATTAGCATACAAAGCCCCTATAAAATAAGTAAACATTTTTATCCTTGTTTTCTGGATGGGAAATTGAGATAAATATAAATTAATTTCCTTATAGATAGTTAAAAAAGAAGATACCAAAGGATGATATTTAAAGGAATTATTAAGAGACGGCATTATCACAGTGAGATGAGTTTCTCCTATCTGTCTGCCCAAGAAGTCTGCTAAATCAAGTGTGAAAAACAAATGCAAAAATAAATAATAGAAGTATATAAACACAACCTAGAATCCGGAGTAATTGGAAGAGCAGAGTACAAGTATGCAGGTTTTAAGCAATGTCCTGATATTAAGGGTACATCCCAATGCTAAATGATGACTTTTAGTTGATACAGCCTAAATCAAGTCAGCAGCATATGGGCTATGGGGCAGATTGGGCTTTTACATTGGTGTAGAGACACGAGGAGAAGAAGAAGGTTTGGGCAGCGAACAGCTGCTCTGGGACCACATCACAGGAGGGAGAAAAGGTGGCAGAGAAAAGCAGCTGTTACAGCAGCAGTGGTAGCCACATCAGAATGCCAGCCAGCCTCAAACCTGAGTTAGGTTGCTCAAGCCCACGCTCTGAAAAGTTGCTAGCTTAAATTCTTATTCATGTCTTTTAAAAGGTTCTAGTTTATTAATTCATTCATCCTTTGCTCTTAGTTCTCCCCATGCATATGTCCCACAATCCTGTCCTCTACTATACTCACCATTCATTTTTATAGATTTTTACATGCAACAAGCGTTAGCAATATTGTATAGATAATAGGTATCTGCAATTATAGATAAGACTAGCTTGAGATAATCATCAGTTCTCCCATAGACAGGCAGAGAGCACATCTGTTTGAAGACAGAAACTCTGTTACTGATCCTAGCCCTCAAAGTTCAAACAGATTTGTTTGCTAGAGTCCCAAGGCAAAGTATGAACTGCAGTACCACAGAGAGACATACTAATTTCCCCAGCTTCTGCCATTTCCTTGCACTGTTACACTTTAATTTTAGTTTCCGTCTTCACTTTGGAAATAAGAGCACAGTCCATAGCACTATATACTCCATATATAAATATTTTACAGATCCTGACATTTTCCTTGCTCTCCAAAGACACTGGTCTTCAACACTGTAGTACTGTCAAAAGTGATCAAAGAAGGAGCTGCAAGCAGATATTTTGAAAGAGAATAACTGATCAAAGGAATAATTATGAGGGAAAAAACGTGCTTTGACTGGAGATATGTCATGTCACGTAAGGTATGGTTGGGAGGGAGGAGTGTTCAGTTTTTCAGATTATTAAAAATAGCTGGGGATTTTTTATTGTTGTATAATGGAGATTAATCAGTGACTACTTCACATTCTAATATAGTCTCAACTTTGGTCCTTCCCTGAACTTTTTCCAGCCTTAGTTCTAAGGGCTTCTCCTTTTTCTTTAGTATAAATGTAAATTCTTCCTCTGACGTATCATGAACTAGTTGCTTTTAAAGACAAGATACTGAGATAGATTGAGCTCTAATTTGATTTTTTTTTTAAATTCCTATTAACATATTTGCATGGTTTCTGGGAAGAACAACTGCCTAAATGGACAAAGATTAAAATCTGCAAAAGGCAAGGTTACATCACATAACTTAAGCAAGCTCCAAGACTTTATGAATCATTCTATAATTTACTTAATATTATTTACTGTTTGTGTTGCAAATGTTTCAGTCCCAATGAATGCTCTATTGTGGTGCACTTCACAAATACAGGAACTCTTTGAGAACACACAGTCTCCATGAGCTTATATCTGACTTAGCTAATGAATTTGCCTGGAGTTAGGGACACATAAATGGGGATTTTTCTTTCCTAATAAAATCTCAGCTGCCTCAAAGAAAAAAAAGTTGTGGCCCCATGATACAATCCCATGAATTATGGCTCAATCAGCCCTTACCCATGAAAATTTACTCTAGCTTCTATCCAGGGTAATTTATGGAGACAGGTAGTTTTTTCTTATGACATATGATTTTTTTTCTCCAGTTGCTTCAAGGCTGTTCCCAACAGGCTTTTAATTTAAGTTCCCAGTCCCAGGACAAAATCATCTATATAGGTATTTCCTGCATAACCTAGTAGTTCTGAAATATCCTATACATAAATATAATATATAAATAATATACTTCTATAACTAGTATATATTATACAATTATTATATGCTATATTATATATTGCATCATGAATCCAGCTATTATATATTATACACCTATCATCATTATATGTTGTATTATTATATAATATTTTATTATATATAAATACAAATATATTATTATATAAATAAAATAAATAGTATCAGCTATGGAATCTCTGACTAGTACTTATCTAGTGATTATTTTTGGGAGACACAACAGAAATAAACCTTGAAAAGAAACTTGAAGGAAAAAAGTGAAATATCTTTTCATCAGTCATTGGAAAAGGACAGTCTAAGGGTATGTCCAGAAGTTACACTTAGATCAGCCTAACTAGGTTGAGGTTGATTTATGTGACGAATTGTATAGTTGTTCACAGAGGTTAAACTGGGTAAAAAACAGCCATCCTGATCTAACTTAATTACCGGAGATGGTTTACTACGTTAGATAGGTAATAGGTTAGCCCAATCTACCAAATGTGTGTACATGTTCAGAGCATAGTCTTCATGTTGGACAAGCCCAGCTGGTCACCTCAGCCCTGGAACTATACTTTTCCTATCCAACCCCAACCAGGCTATTTTTAGACCCCTGACCATCTCACCTAGACAGACAACCCCCCAAGACAACTCCCTCCCTCCTTTCACCCAGAGAGCCACCAACACCCCCTGATGCCACCAACCCCTGTCCTGGACCTGCCAACCCTCACCTCCCTGATTGCACCTATCCCTCCCCAGCTCTGACATTTTTAGATCTGATTCCTGGCATGACTCCCAACACTGGTAAACGTTTGTACAAGCAGGACCTGATCTACAATCATGTAGTTTAAAGTAAACTGAATGATCACAGATCAGGTGCCTGGAACATCTACATCTATCCTAAATGTGTTATATTTCACGAACCAGATGGTATTGGAACCATTGGTACTAGGTATATTCCTTCCATGTTTATTTCATGATTAATAACTGAGTTGTCACAAAATAGAATTTTTCACAACAAAGGATTAATTTCAGTGATTTTTGTTAACTATAAGCTGAAAAAAAGTTTGAAAATGATATATTTTAGCTCCAACTAAGAGATGTGCCAAACACCAAGTGGACTGCACCTAGAGTTTCCCTATTGCTTCTGATGCTACATGAAAAATAGGGTGTATTCCCTCATGCATAGGGATGGGCACCAGCAGCATAGTACCCAAACAGAGACAAACAGACAGGAAAACAGCTTTAAACCATGACTGACTACAATACTTGCTTTTACTTTATTCGTGTTCACTCAGTTATTTGCTTGGCCCATATAGGAGTAATACCCCTTCATGATTTCTTCAGTGAGATCTACTGACATGAGAAGCAGCCCATAGTCACACAGGCCAATTACATTCTTGTGAATCCACCCTCCCCACCCCACCCCCAATTAACACTGTCTAGTTAGCAATTAAAATGAATATTGCAAATACAAACAGACCTAGAGCTCCCAGACATTTACTAATACAATGAATCACTGGGTTGTGTGTAGCCATTTCAACATATGTGTTTACATAACAGCAGTATTAAAACTCACTGATGTGGAAGCTGTCCATCCATAGACATGTTCCTAATTAGGTGGAAAGCAGAGAGAAAGGACAGCTGGATAAAGTCTCCTGCTGCCTGTATTTATCTCAATGACAGAAAGATCACAAACCCAATAAATAAATAAGCCATAAATTTGATGTGAACTGGTCAAAACCAGAAAAATCTCTCTTGTAAAATAAAATTCCTGGTTCCCTAATTTTGGTTTATGTCAAATAAAGTTGGAAAAAGGAAGAAAAATCTGAAGGGCCCAAGCTGCCAGCTTCCAGCCCTACCCCAGTGCCCACTGCTATCCACCCCAATATCATGCACCAGCACCCACCATCTAAAATTTACCAGGTTCCTCCAATGGTATCTTATCTAGAGAAATCCAGTCCTAGAGAAATGAGAAAGGTCTGGCTATGCCTACAGACCACCAGTATCAACAAACACTGTGCCCAGATGTGGAATAAAACCAAGAGCTGCAGTGAATGACATAATTTTGCAAGTGGCCACCACTCACAGAAGTAACCT
The DNA here is from genome assembly GCA_030014935.1 of Caiman crocodilus. NCBI lineage: Eukaryota > Metazoa > Chordata > Crocodylia > Alligatoridae > Caiman > Caiman crocodilus. Next base: position 33,552,882 of record JAGPOW010003642.1, read on the forward strand.
GACAGCAAATGGGGTATTTATTAGTTTGTATTTCAACCCTGGTATACAAGCCAAAGTGCACTGAGAAACATTAGTTGCAGCACTATAAAAAGAGACATAGGTATTTGAAGGTAAGTAAGTAGAAGCAAGGACTAATTGATGTAAGATTATCCACACTAACTGTGTAATTGTGTATGCAATCTGATTATATGGATGAATACCACTCTGGAAAAGAAAGAATGCATAATACTGCCTTGAAAAAGAACACATGAAAAAAACTTTAAAATCTTTTTTAACATGTTAAGTCCTCAGCTTCCTAAAGAAGGCATACTCTTTGAAATGTAATGGTAGGAAAAGCTGGAAGGCCTCTCTTAGGAGAAAGGGACAGAGCACAAAATAGTGCTGAAAGTCCAGCTGTTGCACAATTCATTTTCTTAAAAGTTCCCTTCACCTTAAGTCAGAACCTAAATGAGGAACAGGATATATTTTCAGATATAGGAAGTAGAACCAACAAAATCATACCTTTCTTGGTATGAACAACAACAACAAAGAAAGAATGTTTTCAATTACACAGAGATCCAGGCAGAGATGACCAATAACAAATTTTTTTCGACGCTTCATGCATCTACAGTATTCTGGCATATGGCCTTATTAAAACAAAGCATGCATTTCAATAGTTCCTCTGAGGCACATTGTTTCTACAGATTGCTGTTTGGGTTGCGTTCAGTACCTGAGATGTTTTCCAGGAAAATAAAATGAGCTTTAATAGCAAAGAGATTCCTGTTATTTACCTAAATGATGCTATAATCATAGAATCATAGAAAATTGGGGATGGAAGTGACCTCAGGAAGTCATCTAGTCCAACCCCCTGCTCAAAGCAGGACCAACTACATCATCCCAGCCAAGGCTTTGTCTAGCCAGGTCGTAAAAACCTCCACAGAATGAGATTCAGAAACCTCTGGGTAACCTGTACCAGTGTTTTACTACCCTCCTAGTGAAATAAGTCTTCCTAATATCTAACCTAAACTTCTTTTGCTGCAACTTGAGACCATTGCTGCTTGTTCTGTCATTGGCCACCACTGAGAAAAGTCTAGCTCCATCTTCTTTCGAACCTCCCTTCACATAGTTGAAGGCTGCTATTAAATCCCATCTCAGTCTTCTCTTTGCTAGACTAAATAAGCCCAGTTCCCTCAGCCTCACCTCATAAGTCATGTGACCCAGGCCCCAAACCATTTTTGTTGCCTTCTGCTGGACTCTCCAATTTGTCCGCATCCTTTCTGTAGTAGAGGCCCCAAAACTGAACACAGCACTCTAGATGTGACCTCATCAGATAAATGAATAGAGGAGAATAATCACTTCCTCTGCCCTTCTGGCAACACTTCTACCAGTGCAGCCCAGTATGCCGTTAACCTACTTGGCAACAAGGGCACACTGCTGGCTCATATTCAGCTTATTTTCCACTGTAACCCCCAGGTCCTTTTCTGCAGAGTTGCTGCCCAGCCAGTCAGTCCCCAGCCTGTACTGGTGCATAGGATTGTTCCATCCTATGGGCAGGACTTTGCACTTGTCCTTGTTGAACCTCGTAAGATTCCTTTTGGTCCAATTCTACAATTTGTCTGTCACACTGAATCTTTGCCCTAGCCTCCAACGTATCTTCTACTCCCCCCCAGCTTGGTGTCATCTACAAACTTGCTGAAGGTGCACTCTATGTCATCCTACAGGTTGTTGCTGAAGACATTGAACAAGACTGGCTCAAGGTATAGAGCTAAAAGATGAAGCCACCATTAAGGTACTGAGATTCCTTAGAAAAGACAACAAAGATAGAATATTCCTTGGAATTATGAACTATACAGGGAAATATGTTCCCAGTGCCAGAAGCACCAGCCTGAGAATGCACTTGACAATGAAGTCCAATGACTCATGGAGGAGAATATTAATGCAGATGTTAAAAAAAACTCCCAAACATGCTTTATTGGAAGAAGCAGCCCCTTACTGTGACCTGTCTCTGCAGTGTCTGTATAGATTGGGTACTTCAGTTGGGCTTTTTGGCACTTTAATTTAAAGCTTATTCAATCAGCTATTAGATAGAAGTGCCAAAAAAACCCAGCTAAAGCACCCAATCTATATAGACATCAGGCAACCCAGGTCCAACTAGCATGCTGCCTCTTCTGGGCATGCAATGGGCTCAGCACAGGAGCATCCAGAGTTTCTTTTGTTTTTAATGTCTACAAGCAGCTAAAGGTTTTAAGAAAGTAAAGTAATAAATATAAGACCCCAGCTCTGAAATGCTGTGACAGTGGTCATGTTAACACTGTAGCAGCAGCAGCATGCCCAGCCATGCTGAACACAAGCACCCATTCTCTCACTCTCGCTTCCAACACAGAATTATGCTTGTGAAGATGCTCCAGGGTGTCTGTCTGTTGCCACTCTTTAGAGCCTGGTCTCCGGCATGCTTAAGGGTGGCTGCTGGGGAGAACTGCTCCCCCACCACCTTTTCTCCCCAATGTTTTCAACAGATTATTCTTGGGATTGGAGCATACATGTGGGAGAGGGAGGGCTGGGCATGTTCAGGAATGGCCTGCCAAGAGCACACTGCACCTAAGGTGTAAATACACCCGGGGGCATGCCTACACATGTGATTAATGAGTACTAGTCAATTCCAAAGATTATTACTCTGGAGGTTTTTTTGTGCACCATTTGAACATGAGCCCAGAAGCAAAAAACTCTGGAACATATTTCTCCAGAGTTTATCCATGTACAGCATGTGGAGCCCGGCCAAGCAGCCTGGGCTGGCAGGGGACCTGGGGGTTAGCCTGACAGCCCAGAGCTGCTCTAACCAGGCTCCACATTCTGTAGAGGGGCTGACTGAGGCACAAGGGTGCTTCAGCATGGGGGCTGCCTGCTGGCTAGTCCTGCATGGAAGCACCCCAGCCAGCCGGGCCGCATCTACATGTGTGCTACTGTAAACAAAAAAACTCTACAGCAGAGTAGTATATGTATTCTACTGCTGTAGAGTTGATTCGTTTCATGTGTCCTAATACGGTGCACGTGTAGACATTGGAACATTTACTGCACAGTTAGGCAACTGCACAGTAAATATCTCATGCAGACATGCCCAGAAAGTGTTATGCAGTATGCAGATACCTTTTAGATTCTTACAGCAGCATGGGCAAAACGAGACCAGCGGCTTGTGCATTATGGGGACTTTAAAAAAGAGTGTCAAGGTGTTCAACAGTGAAAAGAAAAAACAGGCAAGTCCCTTTGGTCTTTGGTAGGAGTTTTCATGACTAATATAAGAGTAAGAACTTCAGGATTTGTATTTACATGCTACATAATTGCTTCACCATTACTATAAGGTAGTCCCTTTTGTAGAGGAGTGAGGCAGTTTTAAGCAGTCCAATAGGACAGCAGTCCTGAGCAAAGTTTAGAATAGAAAAATACAATGCCCATTTGAAACTGCATGGAATAGGAAAGTAATATAGAAAAAAGTTCTGCAGAGCTAAGTTATAAGATTTAGGATATTTTTTATATCTTTCTAATATTATTTTAATAACTGCTTTATTGAAATAATTTTTGGTCACTGAAAATCTGGTCTGCTGATAAAATTCTCAGATTCAAGAAACTTCGGAATCATAATGGAAAATTACCCAATGATATTGGAGCTTTTTACATGTAACATCTATTTATGAAGAAAATTCAATCATTATTCAATTTAAAAGTTAGGTTTAAGTATAATAAAAATGAATAATTAACAGCATAGCTGGAAATCAGCCTCTTAAGCCCCATACTGTCTCCTGCAAAAGTAACTTAGGCAGTGTTCTGTCCCTCTCAGGCTTTACTAAGCAGAGCTATTGCTCCTGTTGGGAAACTGGACTAGACTCTTGCTAGAGGGTGCTTGCGTACATGATGAAAATTGCCCATTTTTACAGTTTAATTGTGTCACACTGTACACATGCAGGGGTTTTTATGATTTAAATGAGTTTGCTATGTTACAAATTAAACCACATCCATATGTAGTTTAGTTTGCAATGTAGTTATTTATAACATTGCAGCCTTTGACAGCCCACACCCCTGGCATGGGAGGCAGGCCGAGCATCCCAATCTTTTTTTTTTTTTTTTTCACAGAGCCTGCCCACATCTCCCACACCTGGTGGGGTGAACGGCCAGCGGGATGAATGGCCTCTGAGGTGTTGAGGGGACCCCAATCCTTCCTTCTGCAGCAGTGCCCACTGAGGCTGCCTGGGTGGGTTGCTGGGGACTAGGTGCTGCCCCAGCTGAGGCTCAAGGAACAGTTGGATTGTGCTGCGTGCTGCCTGAGAGCTAGGGCAGCACCTGCCTGCTAACTGCCCACACAGGTGGCCTCAATGGGCACCATCACTGTGGCAGGAAGGTGTGGAGCCCCCCACAGCTCAGGGCCCAGCAGCAGCTTGGCCCCCAGGTGTGGGAAAGATGGGCAGGCTCTGCAAAAAAAAAAAAGGATAAGGCCCCTTGACACTTTTCTTTTTTCTACAGCAGAGCCTGCACATGTGAGCTGCATGCAGGCTGTACAGCCCCTGAGCTTCAGGGTGGCCTGGTCCTCCTGCTCTGAGTTAATCTCTCAAGTGCAAGATTTCTGACTGACATGATTACCTACCTTCCTCTGAATTTTCATGTTCTCAGTCAAAATGTAGCCTGTAGCACATGTAGCCTGTCCATTGCTTATCTGCCATTGCACCCGCTCTTCTACTGCCACTTCCTAGGAACATTAGGACCTATCAGACCCACTAGAAAAACAGGAGTATTCTGCCTAGATATATTTAGAATGTACACCAACAGCTATCACAAAATTTATAAAGACTACTAAGACAGTTCACTGGAATAATTTAAACCCATCCAGCAATTATTTTCGTTTACAGAAGGGCAGCAAACTTGCCCAATTCTTTTATTTTCTCAAACTCAGTTTAGCCAAAGGAGAAACAGCTCATTATTCTCTTGTGAGAAACTGCAAAATCTCAGACTCACCACATACCAAAGAAAAAATAGATTCTGTATTAATTAATTGGCAAGAAACAGCTTGAATTAAACTCTACCTTAGCAAAATCATTATTTCAAATGCTACTGTTTACTTAACTCACTCACATGAAGCAATTTATATCACCTGCCTATCTGTAACTGAAATGTTTTACCTATACAATTGCCATGTGACTCCCAGTAATCATAGAATGAAATATTCATGTATGTATGTATTCCATTACAAACAGGGCTGCAGCATGTACAGATAGATTCGGCTAATTAATAAGTGGCATGTAAATAATTCAGCAATAAAACACAATTGTCTGGGCATATCAAGGGGATTAATGAAGACCATGGGTGTATTTGCTTCCACCACAGGCTGGGAGCAAAGGCTTAGTACTGTGAATTACCTGTGAAGTTCAAGAATCCTAAGGAAATGCATAGCTAAACTCTTATCTGCTGATATAAAACAAGGATTACTGACACAAACAGATGATTCCTGAAAACCAGTCTGAACAGTGCCACTGCATTAGTAGCTATGAAGCGGAAATGAAGAATGCACTAACATTAAAATGCCTAAAAAAAAAGGTGTTTGAAGTTCTCACTGTAATTCTAGTTGTTTTACCTTGAAGGGGCTTGGAACAGCATAAAGACCCTCTAAAAACCCTTCCCTAGCCTTGGAAGGCACAGACAGAAGTGCAGCTTCTGGGTCTAACTCATGGTGCTTCACAGAAAGTGCCATGAGTTAGACCGCTCCTCCTGACCCAACAGAAGTTACCTGTTGGTAAGGAGAGTGAGAAATCAAGATCCAATTTAGAGCTCATCCATGGAGAGAGGCTGCCTCTCTGCAGCTTCTTCCCCTAGTTTCACCCCCCCGTCCCAGCTCCCATCCTTACTCAGGATGGAAGGGGGAGAACGCAGAGAAGGGAGGTCTGTTTTGGGGTTTCCCAAGCCACACTGGAGTGAAGGGTGGGTGGATTGGAGTGCACCACCTTGTGGAGGAGCTCTAATCCACCCACTCCACCATACATCACTGGCTGGGAAACCCCCTGACTAAGCTACCTCTTCTCCCTTGTCACCTTCCCATTCTAAAAACAGTGCTGAGAGCAGTGCTGGGCTGCATCAGATGAGCCCTGCTCCCAGCATGCACAGACAGAAGTTACTGAGGATGCTCTTAGAATACCTTCATCTTAATCCTCAAATGATGAGGGTTCAAATTTTCCTGGGATCAGACCCTTTTACAGTGCTATGCAGGCATGCACTTGTGTTTGGTCATGGCTGTAGAGCACTTTCAGGGGCCAGATCAGGCAACAATGGTCACTTTTGGCTGTCCCTGGAGTGATTTGAAGAGGCCTCATGGAGAAAGTTGTACCATTGCAACCCACTTGGAAAGCCTTGGAATTGGCAATGTGCTAAATGGGTGCCATCATGGTGATACTGGACCTAGCGTCAGCACCAGGTACACTGTCTTGCAAAAAAAAAAAAAAAAATGGTCCTGGCTTCTTTACCAATTCTACTAGTGAGCTCAGCAGCAAGATCTACATTGGTGGAAAAAGTAAGGCCAAAGTAGAAAAATTGGTCAGCAACATCCAGATAAGTACCATCTAGACAGCTGGAACTGGTTCCAAAGAGTCTTGATGCATACTAACAGTCTTCTTCAATCTTATTGCTAGCCCAGAGATCTTGCATGAGTCAGAGAAGTTGGTAATAAGACATTGTAGGTCATCAACACTGTGACCTACAAGATCTACATCATTTGCAAACAACAGATCCTTTATGATGGTCTCCATCACCTTCATCTTAGCTCTGAACCTTATAATGTTAAACAATCTCCATCTGTCTAGTGCTGAGATAAACACCCTCTCAAACATCACAGAACATGTGTTGAAGCAGCAATAAGAAGTAAATCTTAAACAATGTGAGAGCCAGTACACAGCCCTGCTTCATTCTGTTGTTGATGCTGAAGGAGTCAGACTCTTGGTTTCATAGATTACAGTTGTCTTCATGCCATCATGTAAGGATTTCACAAAGTTTAGCAGTATAGCTGGACAACCAAGCTTCTGCAGGGCAGTGTGAGGCCCTGATGAACTAACCATGTCAAAGTCTTTTGTTAAATCTATAAAAGCCATGTACAGCAAGATACAGCTTGTCTCTTCACTTTTTCTGCAGTCATCTTACACAGAAGATCATATCTATTGTGGACTTTCCAAGCAGAAGCCACACTGGCTCTCAGAATAGATTCTTTCAGCTAACGTTTCGAGTCAAGGTAAAAGAACATGGCTTAAAATTCTTCCTTCGATGTTGAGAAAAGATATACCTCTGTGGTTATTGCAGTCACTTCTGTCTTACTTGTTTTATAGAGCTAAATGAAACAAGTGTCCTTGAAAACTTGCAGAACAGTTTCTTCCTTCCAACAGAGTAGCAATACCTCATGTTATCTTTGCAGCAAACTTTGTTTATATATTTGTAAATTTCAGCAGGTAAACAGTCAGATCTTGAACTTCAATGCATTGTTCAGCCAGCAAAGTCATAACCCTCAAACCCAGGCAATTTTTCTAGCATATATTGGCCTACTCCAGAGTCCCTTGAATATATCATTCCATAGTGCTCAATCCACCTCTCCAGTTGCTTCCCCTTATCAGTTATGATATTACCATCCAGGTCTTTCAATGGAGCTGTCTGGTACTTGGTCAGTCCAATGGCCTTTCTAATGCTCTCATACAACTGTCTACTGTCACTTGAGTCAGCTGCCTGTTAGATGTATTCACAGAGACCCACCCGAAATTCTTGAGCACACCTTCTAGAAAGTGTTTGAACAGTTGAGTGAATCAGTTGTAGGAGTAGACTTGTAGGTGATTAGGGCAGTTATTTTTCTCTCAATAAGCAGCAGCAGTACCTCTGAATGGTATACATACCATTCAATATTTTTCTTAGTATTCTTCCCAAAATTCTTGATTGCTGCGTTGTGCATACTTGTCTTCAGGACTGTTCATGCATCTGATGCAGTTTCATTCATTCCAGATAACTTTGCTACTTCTTCACTGAAAAGTAATTTCTTGACAGAATCTCTGATTTGGCACAAGTCTATACGAGGTTGTCCAGCAGGTTTATTGCAGTATATCTTCTTAACTTGAAATTTAATTTTGTAGCAGACAAGTGAGTGGTCTATGTCAGTCTTCACTTTGAAAGGATTGTGTATGCAGGATATCTTTCAAGCGTGTACATTCTGTCGGTACCAGGTCCAGCTGATGCCAGTACTTGGACCTCAAGTGTCTCCACAATATTCTTATTTTGATGTTACCGGCAAAGAAGGTGTTGGTTACTGATAAGCCTTGACTGGCACAGAGCTCAAGAACTCTCTGACCACTGTTGTTCATACGTCCAATGCCATGCCTATCCGGAATCCCAGGCCAGATCTCAGCATTGGACCCAACTCTTGCATTGAAGTCTTCAAGTACAAGAATGGCTTCCTTCCATGAAATTGTCCCAATCAGTTATTCCGGCTGTTAACAGAAGCTGTCTTTCTCATCACTAGCCTGTATAGCTGGAGCATAGACACTGACAAAGTTGATGAATCTCTTCTGTAGACTAACTCGAAGTGTCATGATACATATGGACCTGGCAATCGGAGCTTTACACGATGACATAAGTTCATTTCTGATAACAAAACCTACACCATGATCTGTCCTTGCCCATTCAGGTTTGCCATGCCAAGAAATGGTGTAGTACTTCTCCTTTATGAAGCCTGTGTCTAAGATCCGAGTTCTAAAACAGTTGCAATATCAGTTCTGAAATATGCAAGCTCTTTACTCAGCACTCAACTCATTGTCCTCAGATCTGAATCCAGATCAAAGTCAAATCCAGGGGTCAAAGTCCATATATGTCAGCAAGCAATTCTGTTTATAAAATCAGTTGAGCCATGATGTAAGCAGCAAGGCAAGGCTTGTTTGATCCACCTGGAGTAGGGCCACCTTCATGCAAGGGAAAAAAACCCTTCCCTAAACAGGGCTGCTTGAAAACCTTAGTAGCTGTATCAGGGACCTTATGCCTTTCTTGGATCCCTGCAACCGTTTTGCCAAGACCTTAAGCGCCTATACCTAGGCAGAGTTATAAAGAAGCAGAGGCTGCCATAGACCTGTTATCCCCCCTTTAGACCACTGAGCCAAAATCCAAAGGTCAGAACAAGTCTAGATGTTCAGTAGCACAGAGGTTGTAGCTTTTGCCAAAGAGCAACTTGAATAGAGCTGCTAACTGACTGTCACTTCGTGAGTGCCTTTTCTGTCAGGGGGAGGTCTCTTAAAGTTTCTTCAACCAAGAAGTGTCCACAAGGCAACAGAGGATGCAGTTTAACATCGTGCCTGGGACTAAGACTCCAGTACAAGTGCTTTAACCATTAGTCCCTGCTCAGCTCGAGCCTAACTCAGTACATACCTACAATCCCTCAAGACCTCAGTTTTTGCTTATAGAGTTCCTCAGGTACCTATACATTTGCTTCCATTCCACAAAGAACCCAAGGTAGCCTATGCCCAGTACTTAAAGCAGTGATTTTCAACCTTTTTTCATTTGTGGACCCCAAAAAAATTCTGTATGGAGGTACAGACCCCTTTGAATTGTAAATATGGGTATTCACATACTTTTGACTGATTGCATTAATTTTTTGTGGACCCCTTAGACATAGTCTGCAGACCCTCAGGTTGAAAACCACTGGCTTAGAGTACTTTGCTGAGAGATTTGAGTATGTCCGTTAGTCAGACGAGGAGAGAAATAAAACAATGTTTCCAATAGCTTAAGTGTGCTTCCTAACTGCTGAGCTATTAGAAAAAGGGCAGGGGGTTCCTTTGCAGGTCATGTTTTGGAAGAGCCCTCCTTAGTTCTATAAAAAGAAGTACTGAGGCAACTAACACTGAATCAGGGAAGAATCAGGGTTTTGAAGGCAAACTAGAGAGAGGATTTAAGATACACCTCTCCTTAACATTTTCTTTTGGCTGAGTTAAGCAGCTCCCCTTTGAGGGTGCTGGCTGTTGTGTAACCAGAAGCATCACTGTGGCAGTCAAGTCCTTTTGAAGATTTATTTCTGAGTGTCTCACAGGTAGCTGAACAATAATGTATCTTCTTTTTTTTTTCTTCTCCACCCACCAGGAGGAACAGTAGCTCCATATATGTATAGGTTGGTTGGTTTTTGAGAGATCTATATGGGTATGTACAGTAAAAAAAGAGTTCACTTAGATACAGGCATGTCACAAAAGATGAGTTTCATATTTTGAGTAGGACTGGAATGGTATTTAATTGTGATGGTCCAGGAATATGTGAAGGGGAAGACATTTTTTGTGATGTCTTTTATTGAATCAACTGTAGAATTGAGAGAGATGTACAAGTTTTAGGGCACAAATTGCACTTCATACCCCAAAACTTGTCTAATCTCTCTCTCAACTATACAGTTGATCCAGTAAAATTAGCACCATTAAAATTGTTGCCTTTCATATTTAGTTATTGCTAACTTCACTGGATTTCTGGGCAGTCCCTTATTTCTCAATTCTTTGGACATACTATTAAAGTTAAACTCAATTCCCTCAAGCTTTTCTGTTATAAGTCTTACTGCCAAAAATTACATCATTGCAGCATGTGATGATGTAAATTGTTGTAAACTGACTGCTGATGCGCTACTTTCAGATGGCAGAACTACTGGACTGGAACACTGGGAAAACTGGTTTCAGAATATTTCCTGATATTTCAAGGGAACATTTTCCTACTACTGCATAATTAGACAGATTTTGTCTACTGATTATATTTATTATCTTTAGCAACCAGTTTAATGCCTTATTATTATATATTCTGAAGGTCAAACTTCAAAGTCTTCCTCCAGGTGCCTTTCCCTTTATTTGTTAAGATACGTCTGGTCTCTATGTTATCTGCCAGATTCCTTTATGCAGAAGTTTTATTAAACTTTTATTAAATTTGCATTTTGTTGTGAATTTTTTTCTTTCAAAAGTTGGGGAGATATGAAACTCATTCATTTTAATGAAGAGTTTTAAATAGGTCATCATGATACCTGAGGCACTTGAATTAGGTTCTTGGAGCCAGGAAATCAGTGAGGGAGCTGCATCTTCTAACAGAAGTATTTATAAATGCATTTCAATTTAAAAATAAGGCAGCATTTCTTTTTTTTTTTGAAAAAGTAACTTACTTGCATGCTGTATGTAACAGGATCATTCTCATTTAGGTACACATTCCCACATCTGCCTGTCAGAAAATGCACTGAAGGAAGGGGTATGTTAAATAATAATAAAAAAATAAATCTATGATGAGGCAGGCCTTTCAGAGGCCTCATACATACATACATACATATACACACACACACATGGATTTGACACAACCACTTTGGGTGCTTCACCAAATACCCAAGAAGCCCATTGTAAAAATAAAATAGACAAGGCTAAGCATATGGCAAGACTATTCTAATGGTCAAACACTCCTCCCCTATCTGCAAGAAAAAACAGAGTTTATTTAATCATATGTTCTTATTTCTCGTTTAACCACAGTCAAAAAGCCCAAGGCTAAATTGATTCAATCTTTGCAAATTAATCTAAGCTGCAAAGATTAAACTGAGAAAAATTGGACACACATTTACCTTTGATGTAGGAAATGCACTATATACCTGCAGTGGCATAGGCCAGAAGCCAGGCGAACTACAGCATGGTTCTCTGGCACTTTCTCTTCCTGCTGGTCCCAAAATCTATGGGATTTTCAGTCCAGCATCACAGAAGCAGGACTCTGCAGGATTGCTCATCACTTCCTCTTCCTGCTTCCAGGTGCCTCTGGGATTTGTAGTCCACAGTTGCAGCCAGCAGTAACTCTCAGTAAGTTTAACAGGGCAAAGCAGCTCTTTACTCTGGGGAAGGGAGGTTTAATCTCCCCCCACTCCCTAGTCCCAGCCCCCAGCCAGAGTTTGCCTGGGGCAGGGCAGTCCCTGACTCTTCCTTTCCCCCTTCCACCTCCCGTAAACCTTCCCTGCTGGAGTAGACAGCACTGCCAAGCCCAGGGCTGGAAAGCAGGCTGGGAAGCTGGGGGACTCTATTTATCTTAAACCAAGAAGGGGTCTATGACTGAAGTTTCATAAACTGGTTTGACCCAAATCACTTAAGGCTGATACTATATTGAACCAGTTCAACCATTATGAAACTGGTTTATGTGCACTGAATTTCTGTTCTGTTACAGCTTTATCCAGTTTCTGATGGCTTAAAACAGTTTATGTGTAAATTCTGTCCCTAGCCCCAAAGTGCTTCTAACCATGATGTCTTAGTGCCAACCAATTAAAGCCAGTCAGCCTTTCTCTTCTTCCTTCCTTCCTACTATTGAAATATCCCTTTTCATAGTATTTTGTCTTTCCTGTTTTTCTTCCTCAGCCCCTGGACTGGGAGGAGCGAGAATTAATTTATATTTAATTACTGGCTGGCAACTTCTAATATAAAATTTTGCCACTGATAACATACTGCAGCCAAGTGGCATACAGATTAGAATAAACAGACTGCTTAGTTCAATTCCCCAGAGCCCAATGATAAAAGGAAATGTGAGGAGAGGTGTATCTTGACTAGATGGAAGTTAGAAATGTGTTTGCAAGAAGCTCAGGTTACAGCCTTTATAAAAGACTTTTCTGTGTAGTGGTTAGATCAAGCGTCAGTGGCTGCTGTTCACTGGTGCATGTGAAATTAAAGTTAGTGACAGTCTGAGAAAAGGAGAAAGAGCACATGGGACACAGCAAGGAACAAGGGCCCTGTTGACATTATCAGTCATCTTGGAAAGAGCAAGCTGGGAAGGGGGGAGGAAGAGGGCCTGTTTGTCCCAGTTAATGCAATGTGCTGCAACCTCAGAAAAGGCTCTGCTTCTCTTTCAACTTCAATTCCCAGAACAGCAAGACAAGGAAGAAAAACAAGGGGGGAGAGACCTGAAGGTGGGCAAGACAAATAAAACACAGCAAAGGCAAACTGTCCTAAAGCCAGGGAGCAAAACAAGTTGTAAAACATGTTTTTAATGAAAACAGATGGAAGTTTTTCCTCTTGAACAACTATGATTTGTTTCTCCTGAAAAAAGTTTAGTAACACACACACACACACACACACACATATATATATATGTACACACACATACTCATGCACGCACACATATGTATTATATATATCATGTAAGTTACTATGTGTATATATAATATATGTATGTATGTGTATATATACATATTATATATATAATACATGTGTGTATATATTATATCCATTTAATATATGCCATAAATAACACATATATTTACACAAGTAATTGTTCTTATTTTACATTCAGACTCTGATTAGCAAAATACTTCAGCACATACTTAATTTTAAGCACATTCATTATCCCAGTGATTGAAGACTAAGGCATTCACATACTTAGAATGCCTTCTCCCACTGCATGGATCTATGCTTTGATGAATATATTCTTGAAGACTCTTGATACAATTTCCTGTTCTAGTCCCATTTCCACAGATCTAAATGCAAAGCAATGTCATAAATCACTGCAATTTCAAGCCAGTTTAAGTTAGATCAGAATTGGCCCATGGGGTGTCTAAGTTCCCTCTGAATCTCTGATACCTCCAGTATGTACATATACTCCAGAAAACTGAACATTTCCCAAATCACTTGGAGGTTATTCCAGGTGTGGTTGAAAAAATTGAAAGTTGTTCTTGTTTAAATCTAAGACATGTGCATAGTTTCCCTAAATCATGGGTGCCTTAGGCATCAAAGCATGTAATTTATAACTCTCTTCTCCCTGCCCATGACAAATATATACCTTACTGAAACCCAGACTATGTGATACATAGCTTACATGGTTTGGTTACAGAATGGCACCCCATATCTAATATTTTCTGTACTATGCTATGCAATTAAAATTAAAAAGTGGGCTAGGAAAGACAGGCTGGAAAATATTCATATCACTGCTATTGTGACTTTTTGGACTCTATTACATTAAGTTTAAAGTTACTTGGAAACCATTCTGCTGTAAGTCATTTTTGTATTAATCTTTTGATTTAAAAAAAAAACCCTCTTTTTATTGATTTTTCAAAATAAATATCTCTTGCCTTGATTTTTTTTCCCCTCCCAAGTCTAAAGATTAAAGTGTTTGGCAAGTCTTGGAAACAAACGAATTTGTTCTAATTGGCCATGTTTAAATTGGTAATATTCATTGCCTATTTTTCTTTTTTAAATGACTTAATTTCTTGCTGTTTAATTCATCAATGATTTATTTCCAGGACCAGGAATCAGGATAAGTGCCCGTGGCTTTTCTGAAGATATATGATTTGTTTAGAAATCATACAGTATACTATTATACTTCTAATATGAACCGAGGTCAGCTGTTTCAGGCATGTGGATAGCCAGAGCTTCTGTAACTGCGCTAATTTAAGTAACTGTACACTGTAGCACATTTAAACGAATTCTGTAGAAAACAAATGTATATGGGGCAAATTCTGTCCCAGCCACTGGCCAAAGTAAAAGATTGTTGGTAGCTGTTTTCAGTCTGTCAGTGCTCTTCCTTTATAAATCATACATGACAGACTAGCATCACCAGGATCAAGACTACTGAAAGGTGAGCTTTAAGTCTAGCCCCTGGCTTCAGGCTCTCTGGTGTTTGCCTGAAATGAAGTGTTGCTTCTGTAGTGCTTCACCTCCCCATTCCAGCCCACACTGGTCCAAGATGAAAAGTAATCACATAGCAAACAGCAACATTACAACACTTGGAGCAAAGGCTGCCACATATCAGGGCCCTGAAGAAATGTAAATAAAAAGAGTGCCTTTAGATATTTTCCTGTGGGGTAAGCTTGTACCAAACTGTTTTACAGCCAACAAACAGAAGAATATTCTTATGTCAGTTTAATACTGATGATGTGACAACTTCGGGCACTGACAGATGTGCAGGTTCCTGTTCTAACTCATGGCACTTTACATAAAAAGCCATGAGTTAAACCACACCCCCAAACCCAACAGACCTTCACATGTTGTGTTTGAGGGTGGGGGATGACTGAAACTGCCTGCAGGAGCTTGCTTGCAGAAGAGGAGTCTCCCCTCTCCTTCAGCCCTTCCCCCTGAGAGCTCCAGTGCTGTCTTCAGGAAGGGAGAGGGAGAGGGAAGGGGGAGCAAGTTGAGGGCTGGGGTTTGCCCAGTCTAAGCTGGATGGGAGGGCTGGGGAGGAGGGGTGGGAGGGAAGGGGTGGACTACATCAGCCCAGGCCCAATTGTAGAACAGATTTACTCTAGGGAACACAAGTTCCCTAAGGTGCTCCAAAGTGAAGCACCTTTATCCAATCCCTTATTTGATAAGGGTTAATTTGCCGTGCAATCAGCCACTTAAAAATGCTCTTCAACCTTGAACATGTGTCACAGCAAAGCTGTAGAGTGCTCTTAAGGGACTAGTTGCATGACAAATTTAACTTCAGTCTGTGCCCTTAGTGGCCTTGCAATTCAAAGAGGACATTTTTTATGCTAGTAGTTTAATTTGCGTATCTGGGAGCTCTCCCAGAAAGGGTTGAGTTATCTCATCCCTTAATAATAATGACTGATAGAGAAGTAATATTAATCTTCAGCATTTACATAGTGGTTAAAGTTGTTTGTGCTATACAAATATTAACAGTATTCACAGCATCCCTGTGAGGTAGGTTACCAAATATTGCCTTCCTCTTTTTAAATATTAATAAAGCATGTCCACACATTTAGTTTTGAGCCCAGTTTCTGCCACCTCAAATCTGGGTGAAGTTCTGACTGTAACCTAATAATGCTTTGCCCTAGTGGACTGCAGTGGTAAGATTTTTCCTTTTAGTAAAATTCTTTTTAGGGAACCCAGACTGGTGCAATGGCACCTAACTTTCAAACAGCGAAGGTAAACCCAGATGTAGAAAGATAAATGAGGGACACAAACACAGGAAAAATTGAAAGGAAAGACAAAGGTTACAATAATCAATAATAAGACAAGTATTATTTCACAAGATCTCAGGCCTAGAAACTTTTATATATATGCTTGATTTTCTAGGCTGTGGCTTCACTTTGCATATGATCATAGGATCATAGGACAGTAGGGCTGAAAGGGACCTTACAAGATTGTGTAATCCTGTCTCTGCTCAAGGTAGATTCAACTCGACCAAACCATCCCCTGACTAAAACATCCCAGCCAAGAGTCTGTACAACCTGCTCTTGAAAATTTCCATACAGATTCCACAACTCTAGGTAGCCCGTTCTAATGCTTGATGACCCTTATAGTCAGAAAGTTCCTCCTGGTTTCCAACTTCACATAAATTTCCTCTGCTGCAGCTTGAGTCCATTTCCAAGTCCTGTCCCCTATAGTCACAGAGAAAAGCCCATCTCCATCTTCTTTTTAATCACTCTTCAGGTATTTAAAGATTTTTATCAAATCTCCCTTCAGTCCTCTCTGGCTAAAGAACCTTAGATCTTCAGCCTTTCTTCATAAGTCTCATTTCCCAGACTCCTAATCATTTTTGTTGCTCTGCAATGAACGCTTTCCAATCTGTCCAAATCTTTTTTGAAGTGTGAGGCCCAAAACTGAACACACTACTCCAGGTGAGGCCTTGCCAGTGCTGAAAAAAGTGGAAGAACCACTTTCCTTAATTTGCAAGTGACAGTCCTCTTAATACAACCGAGGATGCTGCTGGCTTTTTTGGCATTGTCGGCTCATGTTCAGCTTATGATCTACTGCAGATAGGGACTATCCATGAGCTGGATAAACAGTGTGGGGATGGCTCCACAGGCCAGATTGCACTCACAAACCCCTGCTCTCCTCGTACTCTCTCTGGCTGATGCTGGACCTTGTCACATGGGGCATGCAAACTGGCTGGTCCAGGGCAGATGTCACATGTAGGTTGAGTCTGGAGCAGGTGCCATATTCAGCACAGTCCTAAATCAACTGGACTGGGTGCTGTAAGCACTGAAACTAGCATGCAGCAGGGTCCAGCCTATGGGCCATATCTTTGACATCCCTGGTCTACTCGAACCATGAGCTGATTAAGTCCACCCTTTCCAGGCATGAGTGGGATATAAGCAAAGGACTAGGTGACTATTAAAAGGTCATTTCCAGCCCTGATTTTCTACAATTATTATAAACAGGGATATTTTCCCAAATTCAGGCCTCCAGCTCCCATGGAACTATTCAAGGTTCATAAAGTACATGCATATGTCTTTGCAGGATCCAAACTTTATATTGACATCTTGATCATTGCAGTAGATTAGGTTATAGAGGTGTCAGGCAGAAAAACTGGGCAGTCCACTGTCAGGCAAAACCATTTACTAGTAGCAGTGGAAGTTTCTGTAAGGATTGAATAAAGATTTTACTTCAATTTGTCTACCACTTCAAAGACCATTTTGGAGCAGGTACAGTCACAGTTAAGCAGAGTGAGTCAGGATTTTTCTTATTAAACGGTTTTTCAGTTTGTCAAAATGAAAACCTTCAGAGGGTGCGAAAGATATTAGTTTTGGCTATGCTGGAATTCCTGATTGAAGCCACAGAGAAAACATTTCACCCACTGTAAAACAGTCAGTAATCCATTGAGGACGCAGGTGGGGGAAACTGAGGTTCAGTTCCCTACCTGAAACAGACAGAGCAAAGATTTCAACAGCAGTCTCCTGTATAAGAAATAAATGCCCTCATCACAGAGCTCTTGACTTTTCTGCAGTGGGAGAGGCCCAAAGACAGAGCAGAAAGGTTTTTTTACCTTGAAAACTATCATCAAACAAGAAAATGATTTCCTACTCAGATCAATAGCAAAGATGAAAAGTAAAGATTATTCATCGCCTTTTACCATGTACTGTACTACAGAACAATCTACAAGATGCTTCATACTGCAATCCTCTAATTAGAGACATGGGGCTTTCCTCTGAGATTTGCTGGTTATCTTCTAAAAATGATGCAGAACTCAGTAATTGTTTAGAATCATTTTCTTGCTCATTCTTTACATTATTATTTATTATTTGTATTCTCATTGAATAGGAGCTCTAGTCATGAAGCAGGACTCTTATACTAGGGTCTTTGCAAACACCCAACAGAGTGATAGTAGAAGATTTGTTTTCCAAGAGTAAAGCCCCATGACATAACTCACTCTTTGTCAGGCCTCCAAACAAAGCCTGAGTTTGGCTAGCTTTAGGGATTAATAAAATATAATTACTTATGCCAGCCTTTAATTTAACATCCTCAGACCAGTTATCTTTGAGAGACTGTTTTACCATATGTTTTGTTTCAAATGCTGTAAAAGTTGGAAGGTGCCATGGTTGTGGAATTTGCTTGAACATATATTATTGTAGCCCAGGTGTACACAGGTTTGTACTTCCCTCTCCAGTTGACAGGGCAGAGTGCTGTGGAGGGACACAACAGCCCAGTGGCCGCCTCCATCCCCTATAGAGTCAGGTCCAGTCAATCAATTACTTAACTATATATTATGTACAGATTTATTATTACAACAAAACCATTAAAGGGTAAGGACATAAATTATATATATATGTACAAATTTACAAAAGAATAAAGCCTATTACATATAGGCTTTATATATATAGGCTTTATATATATATAATAGGCTTTATTCTTTTGTAAATTTGTACATATATATAATTTATGTCCTTACCCTTTAATGGTTTTGTGTATATATATATATATACACACACACACACATACATATGTATATACATATACATACATACATGCACACACACACACCCAGTTATCATTTAAAATACACATGAACAATAGAACAAAACCAGACCAAAGGATATTGATTGGACAACCTTATAACGCTATTCACATACAAACTATTACTTCAAATTACTCACATAAACTGTAAAGCACAATCCACAAATATATCAGCAGTCCTTAGACTACTTGGGTGACCTCCAGGGCAGGGGTCCCACTCCCAAGGTACCACTACAGGAAAGGAGGTGGGGGGAAAAAAAAGAGGAGAGGAAGACCCCAAAGACTCGTAAGCTCTCCCGCTATCACCCAGGAGCGGCCCACATGGTGCCCCTTCCCAACCCTCAGGGTGGGAGGCCCTGTGGGGACCCTCTCTCCAGGGTAACTTACTACTATTCCACAGTCCCAGAGACTGTGGAACAAGTTGCCTCTTGTTCTCCAGGTCAAGCTCTGTCCCCACCAGGTTTTCCTGCCACCTGACTCTGCTGCTGCCGTCCTGGCTTAGGGCCACAGGCACCGCTGTATGTAGCGGATGCTTCACTTTGTGCTAGGGGTTGGAGGCCTGGACAAACTTGTGCAGCACCAGGGCTCAGTCTGTTCCTGGACCCTCTGGGCTGCATCATCTGCACTGAGCTGCTGCCCTGTGTCAGCAGCTATAGACCTGGGCCACCTTAAGCAGCTTCCAGGGTCTCTCACCCTCAGTGCAGCACCTCCTGCACTGAGCTCATAGCCTTATTCTGGGGGTTGAGGACCTGAACCACCCCAGGGGTTCCAAAGATCCTGCTCTGTGCACCGGCCTGTGCAACGTGTCCCTGGCCACATGGCAGAGGTTATAGACCCGAGCAACCTCACACAGTGCCATGCACTGTGCTGTGCACTAAGAGCCTACCTGCTGGAGCTGTCTCCCCCTCCCCGCTGACAGAAGTCTTCAGGAACTTTTCCTGGGCTACTGCTTCATCCTGCTGAGCAGGTCTCCTCAGCTCTTCTAAGCCCTGCTCTTCTCTCTTTTCTGTCCTCAGTGCATCTCCCTCATGCTGGGCACACAGCTCCTTTTATATGCTCCGGGGCTCCACCCCTGAAGTCTTCCAGACCTGACAGTTTGCAGTCTTCAATCAGGTCCAGGGACCTCTTCTCCCTATCCCCTTAGGAAAGGAGTGTGATGTTATTTCTCTTGTTTCCTCCTGATTGGTGGATGGGCTCCACCAATCAAAACAGCAGGATGGAAGGTAATTTGGATCTCAGTGGGTGTGTCTACACATGCAAATGCTGCTGGATAAGTCTACTCTGCAGTAATTTACTCCCTGGGTAGGTATCTATACATGTGAGCATTTGAGAGCAGATTTGCTGCTCTGGCAATAGTCTGCTCCTGCCCCCTCTGGCCCTACACCAGTCCCCAGCACCAACCAGGGGAGCTGGAGACTTCAGCCACAGATGCCTGTGGCTAGGGGCCATCTTTAAAAGCCAGCCCCACATGCTGCTCCCTGGCCACCTGCCTTCCTGGCCTGGAGCAGCCTGCACCATTTTAGCACAACACCCTGTGGCTCTTTCACTTGAGTCTGTTCCCACTACATGATGGCTACTCCACCCCCAACCCCCAAAAGTGATGTCTAGCACCTCAGCCTCCTGCTGGACACCCTGCTTGCTATGCTGGCCTGCTGTAGCAAGTTGCCCAGGCCAGTCTTGCCCCACAACCTCCCTGCTCACTGCTGCTGCCTGACCAGGCTCACCATGGCATCGCAGGCCTCCTGCAATAGTGCTGCTGCCATCCAGACCCTATGCTGATGCTCAGACCCCAGTAGGGATGCCAATGACATGCACCTGGGTGCCACCACCAGTGCTGTAATGTGCTTCTGTGAGCCCAGCCCTGCCACGTGTGCCCCTCCCCCCTCAGCCAGCCAGCCAGCCAGAATGGATATCTGCACATTGTCTTGAGAACCTGTGATGATAAGCAGTGACTGGAGTTATTCCAGATGACCTGGACCATCTTCTAAGAGCTCCTTGAGTAGTTCTACCTGCACCTGGACTGGCAGGCCACTACTATGCAGTGACCATTACCCATGGACACTCAACTGGCCATTGCCCTGCTCAAGCTGACCATGCCTGCCAGCCTGCACTACATCAGCTACCTCTTCGGCATAGAGAAGGCAACCACTGGGCAAGCCATCCTGGAGATGTGCAGTGCCCTTCAGGTTGTGCCCACTATACACCGTGCTCTAGGTCCACAATTCCCTGGAGCTGGTGGTGGGGTTCCATGCTCTGGGCTTCCCCCAGCACATCATAACCATGGGCATGACCCACATCCCTGTCACCTGCCCACCTTGCAGTGCACACCCCTACTACAGCTAGTGAGGCTTTCACTCCACCGTGCTTCATGCCATCATCAACCACTGCAGTACCTTCACCAACATGAGTACCAGCTTGTTGGGTAGTGCCCATGATACACATGTCTTCTGCAGCTCCACCCTGCCAGCCCTGATGGAGAGCAGGTGTTTCACACTAAAGGTGCCAAACCTCGGTCAAACGGCCCGGACCGTCGGTCAAACGGGAGAACCAGGTAAGTGATGGGGGCCGGGGCATTGTGGAGGCTAGGGGGTCAGTGGGCATGACCGTTGGAGGTCTCAA
>JAGPOW010003642.1:33574280-33585929 GCA_030014935.1 Caiman crocodilus
GACCCCGGTGCTCTTTCCTGCCAAGGCAGGGGGTCGGACTAGATGATCTGCCCAGGTCCCTTCCGACTCTAACTACTATGATACTATGATACTATACCTCCAGCTGGGTATCATGAGGTAGGGGCCTCTCCAGAGAGATGTTCTGGGACCAGCCCCAACCCATGCTGGCCCTATGCAGCACTCATGCCGCTGCTGAGAGTGTCCTGAATGCACTGTGAAGAGATGCTTGTGTAGACCAAGGGGTTCCCAAGCCACTACACCCTATGCTGCTGCTCACCACGGTGTCCCAGGTGCACCTGAGAACCTGGTGCAGGACCCTGAGCTTTGACAGTGCAGCAGACAAGCCCATACTGCCCTGCAACCTCAACCACTTCCTGTAGAGCTACATGTGGCTGACAGGTCCTCATACACATGAGCATTGGAGTACCTGGTCCAGGCAAACTGGCTGAGGACTTCAGCCTTATCCCAGACTGCCACAAGGTCTGCGGTCTCCACCTAGGAACAGTTCTAGCCCTGGGAGATAGCATGTGGCACAGAGGACGATGCCAGCATGGCTTCCTTGATGGCCCATCTGTGTGATAGTCTAGATGCTGCCACGCCTGAACAGGTGCCTGCAGCACCCAGTGCAGACACACAGTGCAGGACTGGCAGGCTCCAGTGACACAGTTCCAGGGACCAGTGCTGGGGTCCAGGCAGGCTGTTGCAGCTGGCTTGGGACCTCTGCTGTGTAACATAGTGGCCAGACACTGGCTGAAGGTGGCCCAGGGTCCCAGCATGCCTGTAGCCTTTTAAGGGCCAGAGGCTGAGGCAAGCAAAGATCCATGGCCCTGGGGCTGGCCTGCACGTGGCCCCTGGGGGTGAGGCTAACTGGGAGGAAATTTTCTCCTGGTAAGCATCTATACATGTGTTTCTGCATAGTAACTACTCCACAGTTAATTTGCTATCTGCATTTTCAGGTAGCAAATTAACCATGGAATAGACCAAATTACTGTGCAGTAAGCATCTGCATGTATAGATGGTTATGTTTACTGCACAATAATTTGGTCTACTGCACAGTAAAGCATCTCATGTAAATGCTTCCTTTGATCACAAAATGTTCAAATTGAAGATTCTAAGGGCCAGAAGGAAGGAGAACAACAGAATAAGAACAGTGAACTTCATAAAAGCAAACTTTAACAAATTAATGGACCTAGTAGGCAGGATCCCTTTGGAGGCAACTCTGAGGTGGAAAGTAGTCCAGGAGAGCTGGTTGTACTTTAAGGATGTCTTTTTTTAAGGCCTCAGAAGCAAGTTATCTTGATCAGGTGGAAGAATGGGAAGTTCAATAGGAGTTCACCCTGGCTAGGCAGCAATTTCTTCAAGGAGTTGAAACTCAGAAAGGAATCCAGTAGGAGCATTGGCATACCCCAGTCAAAGTCCCCAATACCCAGTGCTTCTGAGGAAGCTTTAAAAACATCCTTTCAGGGGTGTATTTGGTAACCATGTCAGTCTGAGACAAAAAGAAATGTAAAACTCTAGAACTCTTGGTTCAGAGATTATACTTTTTATTAAACCAACTAAGAAAAAGCAACAAAAATATTTTTTTTCTGCAAGCTTTCAGGCACATACACCCTTCCTCAGAGAAAATTGAAGATGGTAAAAAGTCCCCAAAGGTAGAAAATAAACTTAAAAACACTTAAAAAATAAACTTAAACATGAACTTAAACACCTAAAATTTCAATTAAACACTTAAAATTAAACTTAAGAAGCATTTCTTAAAAACACCCGGACACATGTAGCAGAAAGGGTGGGAAGGGACAACCAGCAAAGGCCACAAGCCTAGGAAATACCCACAGTAGAACACAGGCATTGTTTTCCCTAGATCATCCATGACCTTTGGATCTCCAACTTCTTTGAACACATCCAGTGATGGAGAGCCCACACCTTCTCTAGGCAGTCTATTCCACTGCTTTTCTATTCCAACAGTGAAGAAGTTTTCCCTGATATCCAACCTAAACCTACTTTGCTGCAACTGAAGTCATTGATCCACATCCCATTCTCTGGCGCAAAAGAGAAAAAGGCCTTTCCCTCTTTTTCTGGCAGCCCTTCAAGTACTTGCAGACTGCTATCATGTCCCCTCTTAAGCATCTTTTCTGCAAGCTGCTGAGTGCAGCTGGCAGAAGAAATAAGAAATGAAACAAACAGCCTAGAATAATGTTTAGGGATTACTTAGAAAAGCTAGATGCTTTCAAGTCAGGAGCCTCAGAGGCAAAACCTATGAGGAAAGGCTGAAACATATAGGGTTATTTAGCCTAGAGAAGAAAAACTGAAGGAGAATGTAATAAAAGTCTTCAAATACCTCATTATAGAGAGGATGGAAATGGGCTGTTCTCTGTGGCCATAGAGGCAGGGCTAGGAGCAACGGCAAGCTCCATGGGAGATTTAGGATGGAGATTAGGAGGTACTCTCTGTCTGTGAGTGGTCAGTCATTGGAACAAGCTACTTAGAGAAGTTGTGGAATAGCCATCCCTGGAAGTTTAGAAAAGCAGGTTGTACAGACATTTGGCTGAGATGGTATAGTCAGGGATGATCCTGCCTCGAGCAGAGGGACTGGACTACATGACCTTGTGATGTCCCTTCAGCCCTATTTTCCTACAATCCTATTGAGCATGCTCAAAGATAATAATGTGGGCCTTCTGGTTGTAAGAAATAGGAATTTAAAATGAGGACAAACACACACTTTCACTCAGATAGAGGTAACACTTTCTGTTTTGATTAGTGGGTTTAACCTGTACAGTTTATAGATTGCTGACAAACTAAGGTATGGTATCACTTCTGTTTTCATAATTAAGAAAACAGAACATATTGCCTGTTAGTACCATTTACTAATATCTCTATTAGTTCAACTTTCCTAGCTAGGAAAGCAGAAATGTTTCCTTTACTTAGTTGACAATTAAGCTAAGTTTTGTATATTATTATATGGTCATTATAATAGTCTTTTGATCATAATTTTAAAAAAAGCAGTTTTATTAATAGCTATTCTCATTTTTTACATGGCTTCTCTATGATTTTTAATGATTCTGTTGAAGGCCATTTGAAAAAGAACAGCTCTTTCCGACTCTGAGATGGGCAACACAGATATAAATATATTTAGAAAGAGGCTTCCTCAGTGGAACCAAGGTTCTTTGGGTAAGTATACCTTTCATTAGACCAACTCAAATAGTCAGAAAAACTATAGTACATAATTATAATAATTATATTGTTATTGTATTATTACCATTGCAGTGTTTCCCTTTGGGCTTTTTACTGCTCTGCTTTCTCCACCCCCACCCCCTCACTTTACCTTTTGTTTTTCTAATTTCAACCTATTTACATTTTCACTGACATCCTGCCACACTTTCAGGTTCTCTCATTTCTTAGTCTCAGACCAGCAGACTCTCTATGCCTGAAGAAGGGTGACTACACCCCAAAGGTTGCCAAGAACTTTTTTCCTACTACTCAGTTGGTCTAATCAAAGACATTACATCTACTCAAAGAACCTGGACTGCCTATTTTCTTAAACCAATACAGCTACAACCAAAAACCCAGGTAAACCCTCCACTTTTTACCAGCTAGTCTCATTCCCTTCCCCAGCCCTCCTCATCCTTTGACTACAGTTACATTCATTCCCACTTCCTTCCCCCCACCCTGTCTCTCACTTACCAAACACCTCAATTTACATTCTAACTGACTGGCTTTTTTGCATATGTACTGGCCTCTGGCTGCTTTACCACTCCATCCAGGAAGAGCAAAGACCACCTGCAGATGCCTCCTCAGCCTGACAAAGGGTGTTTGTGCCCAAACATTGCTAAGAAGAATTTTTCTAACTATTTGAGTTGGTTTTATAAAAGATATCAAATTTACACAAAGAACATTGTTTCCTTACGTCCTTAGACCAACACAGTTACAACCTACACCTCTGAATCAGTGCAGTCAAAAGTCATATAGCCTACCTCCCTGCTATTAACCTCTGTGGTGCCTCAGGAATAATGGTTGCTATTTGTTACTGATCCTATTAAAAGTCAAATCTTCAAAGCATAGCTGGATGTCTATCCATTACACAAGATGGAATGAAGACATCTGCATTATGTCAAGCCAGAGTGTTAATCTGACTCCACTAAGCACCATGTTTAACTAATCCTCTTTTGTTTGTTTGCACTGTAAAATGAAATAGTCTTATGTAAAATCTATTAATTCTTTATTAGTAAGGATGGGATTTATCAAGTGGTGATCAGAACCTGGCAGACGTGTTAATTCCAGGAGAAGCCTGGCACAATCTCCCAATTCTTGAGGAATTTCCACACAAGAGGTAGCTTCTGTTTTCTTTTACATGACTGCTGGACTGATAGGAAGTGAACAAATAACAATTTATTATCTACATCACTTAGCTGTTGCACCAGCATAAGAGGGGAATTGTATTTGCTGAAGTCAAACAAACAAGGCAATTAATTTAGTATATTTTCCTGTTTGGAAAAAGCTATTGCCTTAACCCTTTCTTCAAGTAGAAAGGGCTTTTTAAACAAGTTAAGACCACCTGGTCAACAGTTTGTCTTTCCTTTAAAGATTCCAATATGTTTCTGGTGTAATGCCATGGGAAAAGGAATGCTGCATGTCTTTCTTTAGCTCATTTTCCTCTTGGCTAGTTAAGCACCTTAGTCGCTCACCAGTTTCTTATTCCGCTTGTAATGCACATTAACACCAAGAACTGCTACTGTCTGACAGGCGTCATAGTTTATTTGTGATATTTGGTGTTTTTCTGGAAACCCCAGATCCCGGAGGCAAGTGATTATGTAGGAATCTTAACTCAGAAGGGAAATAGAACTTTTATGTATCAGTCTATCTATGTATATGGTAGATGTCTGTATACACACATCCACAAATATACTTAAATGTTACAGATCACTTTGTGGAGAAGATCTTGAAAATGAAAATGTTTTTTGCAGTTACTGCTTTTTATTAGCAGGGACTCAGCTCTTCACATTCTAGTTGTATTTTTTGGAAAAAAAAGGTGACAATTTAATTTTTTTCTCTACATTTTTTACTGTTTATTTTAACTTTTAATAACTTCATTTAAAACCTATGCATAATTTCTGATTGGTCTGTTTTATTTGAAATGCATCTTTACCTATGTTTTTATCTCTTCCAGGTTTCTTTTTAACCCTGCTTTTGCCTTGTTATGATTTTGTTTCTCTTTGTTCCACTTTAAAACCTTTGCTGCTTCCTTGTGTGGCTATCTCCTGGATCACATGGAAGTATGGTACTTTTGACAAAAAGAGCGGTAGAAAATGATTTATGATGATTTAATTATGTTTGAAATATCATATACACAGCTAGCTGATGAAAAGAGAGCTCTTAAGAAAGAACAATGTTTAGGTCAAACTGACATTAGTTATCCTGCAGGTGGGAAATATCCCCTGCAAAAATTGGAATCTATTGGCATTACAGAACACACAATACAAACTGAGGTCAAGGGTGATGCATAGGGGGTATACATGGGTACACTTGCATCCCCTGAGCATAGCAGTGCACTTCCTACAAAAAGGCACTGCCGACAGTGTCAATGGCGCCTGTGGGTGGTTGCCACTTGCCACCCCTCTGCTGATACCACCAACACCACTAGAGGTGTCTCTCTGGGCAGTCCATGATCGCCGCTGGCCACTGGCCGCCACCGGTGCTGCCAACTGTCTGTGGGTGGTCACTGACTCCTGGTTGCCACTTGCCCCCCCACTGCTGTCGACAGTGCCAGCAGCGTCTGCAGGAGCTCCCCCATTCATAGCCACTGCGCTTCCACCGCCACAACCACTGCCATGCTCCTGCCACCGCAGTGTCCCACCACCCAGCCACCAGGGTCACGTGTCATTCATGACTAAAGTGGAGAAAAAATTGTTTTTTATCAACAGAGAAGCAGAATTACATAGTCCAGTAGTCAGAGCATTATACAGACGTCTTTTAGTATTAATTAAGAGTGCTTCTGGGATCTCATTTTATTTTTTAAATTATGTTAATCATGAGTCCAAGGCTCCAAATGAGGAGTCTTACAAAAAAATGAATCAAGGCTTGAAAAACCAAATAAAGAGTCAATTCCTCAGCTTGTGTAAATTGGTATGACTCCATTATCTTTTGGTATATGATCTGGCTAGACGTCAAACAAGTTTAAACCGGTATAATTAATCTGAACCAAGTGATCTGGCACTTGAACAAGCCATTTTGATTTTAATCATTGCTTATTTAATTTGAGCATTTATCAGCCAAATCATCTTCAATATGGCTGTTTTTAGTGTATCCTGCCAATGCCTGAAGCATTCTAACTAGTCTAACTTGCCACTAACTAGCTTCCAGGGTTTGAATGAAAGGAAAAATACAAAAACCAAAAGTTGGTGCAGACATTGGAGTATTTCATTCTTCAACAGATTCTATTTTTTATGCATGTATTTTCCTATACATCAGTTTTTCCAGTTGCATAGGGTAAGCAACTGCTTCTATTTAAAACCTTCTTTACTAATATATAATACCTATACAATAATATCCATGATCATGTAAGCTATCTACATGTTACCATGTATTATAACTTACCTTTTCCTTTGTATTATATTTTCCCTGTAACTGAAGTCTTCCCCTTTCTAGTCTCCCTACACATTTAAACCTGTTTTTTTTCCCCCTTTCTTTTCTTCCAGCTCTTTCATATGGCACTTTTCACACATGTTTTAACACCTCCCAGCAGCAGCTGTCATCACAATTTAACAGATCTATTATGAGACTTCAATTTACAATGGCTTAACTGGCTTCTTTTGACTCACTCTATAGCCTTAGGACTTCTTCTCATTGTTAAGTGCCTGGAAAATATAGAAAAGGAGACTGACATCTTTTTTTCGGTGTTACAATACTTTGTGGTAACATTACAGGTTATTCATGTTTAACAAGGTTGTATAACGTACTGGATAGTGTATTATCACCTTCCATACTTGATACCTTAGGAAAAAAATACCCTCCGGTGCTATCCGTTGCATGAGGTATGCTTAGAAGAACAGATAAAACTGATATACGCATTCTGTCACAGCACAGCCCTTGGAGTTTCATTTCCTCATGACCGTGTTTATGATGAGGCTCATGAAGAGGTGAGGTCATATATTGAGACTTAAAATATTATAAATGAAGAAAAATATGCAATGATTAGAGGTGGACTTTTTTACACCCTTTCAAGACCACTTTTAGATTTCCCATCTGATAGATCTGCATATAAACAACATTACGTCTGTCACATGACCTACTGTGATGGAGCATATCTGGCAAGGAGCTCTTTAGCACACCTTCAGATCATGCTCTAATGTAAAGATATGTGTGCTTCTTGTTCCCTTGCTCTTCCTTGTTCTCTTCTTTAACCCTTTCATGGATTTCATAGACATTACGGTTGCAAGGGACCTCAAAGATCATCAAGTCCAACCCCCTTCCCCAAGGGCAGAAAGTCAGCTAGGGTCAAAGGATCTCTGCAAGATAAGCATTGAAGCGTTTCTTGAATGAGTCCAGAGTAGGTGTCTGCACCACTTCTGGAAGGAGTCTAATTCCAGATCTTGGGGGCTCAGACTGTAAAGAAATGTTTTCTTACGTTCAGCCTAAAGCAGTTTTGTAGGCATTTATGACTATTGGTTCTTGTTTTTCCTTGGGGCACTCTGGTGAACAGACATTTTCCCAGATCCTGATGCACACTCCTTATGTACTTATAGGCAGCCACCAGGTCCCCCCTGAGCCTGTGCTTTTCCAGACTGAAGAGTCCCATGGCTCTCAGCCTCTCTTCATAAGGCCTGTTCTCTTGTCCTCAGATCATGTGCATAGCTCTCTTCTGGACTCTCTCAAGCTTCTTGACATCCTTCTTGAATTGCGGAGCCCAGAATTAGATGCAGTATCCAGCTGCAGCCTCACCAAGCCCGAGTAGCGAGAAGACAACATCCTGAGGTTTACTTGAGAAGCACCTATGGATGGAAGCCAGAGTTTTGTTTGCTTTACCAGCTGCGACATCACATTGGTGGCTTATGTTCATTTTGTGGTCAGTCATCACCCTCAAGTCTCTTTCAGCAGTGGTGCTAGCAAGCCTAGCACTGCCTAGCCTATAAGTATGCTGCAGGTTTTTTTCCCCCGAGGTGGAATACCTTGCATTTATCAGTATTGAACATCATCAGGTTTGTATCTGCCCACTTACTAAATTTATCCAGGTCACCCTAGATGACTAGCCTGTCCTCAAGTGTGGATGCTATGCCCCAAACATTTAGTGTCATCAGTGAACTTAGCCAGTGCACTTCTGACATCAATGTCCACATCATTGATAAAAATGTTAAAGAGAACCGATCCAAGGATAGAGTCTTGGGAGACACTACTGGCACGCCATAATGATTCGCCACCATCAACCACTACTCTCTGGGTTCGATGTTGGATCCAGTTCCCCAGCCATCAGACTGTGGTGTAGCCGAAGCCACAGTTGGCCAATTTTTTCATGAAGAGGTCATGGGACATCAGATCAAAGGCTTTTTTAAAGTCCAGATGTATGATGCCAAACTCTTCTCCCTTGTCCATGTGATATGTCACCTGGTCATAGAAGGAGATGAGATTGGTCAGGCAAGACCTACCAGAACAAACCCATGCTGGCTATCCCTTGGGATACTTTTGTCATGGTGACTGCCTTAAGCTGAAGTCACTTTTGTCAGAGATGCAGTGATGCAGAGATGGTTTACCCAATCAAGCTGATATATTATATTCTGATACAGATAGGTCCAGAGGAGGATAATATATTGACTCAGCTGGCAGAACTTAGTGGAATATTATGGAAGCCTCATTCACAACTATGTTGACTTGTACCTGCCTGCCTGACTTGCAACCCACTTAGCAAAACAAATTTGTTTTATTTGGGTTTTACATACAGTTCCAAAACAGACTGTTTAAATACACATAGATGGCCACTATCAGCAGGACTACACTGTCATATGTTGTCATAGCCAACTTCAGAATATAAGATGAAACCTTATTTTAAACAAATTCAGCAAACTCTATTTGAATTCAGTTTAATCACTTGGGATAATATACTATTAAGAAAGTGCACAGAACAGACTTGGTTGCATTATTTAAAGAAATATATAACAAAAAATGTATATAATACCTTTCATTCTAATGGGTCTCAGTGTGCTCTATTACTTTTTCTGATTGTACAAACACAACTGTATACAAATTACATTGGTGAAAGCTAAATCCTTTCAGGGTGAAAAAGTAAGTTCCTTTCTGATCTATTTAACAAAGCATCTATTTAACAATAACAAGTTCCTCTTCCCACTGTTTCATGATTTTAGCACCAACTGTTTTACTGTGTTTGGAAAAAAACATGTAAGAAAGGAACCAAAAAATAATAAAGCCAATCTAAAGGGAGAAATGAGGGATGCAAGCCTAAAAATGTTTCTCTAATAGGTATTAGAATAGATATATATTAGTAAATATATTAGGGATGTTTCACACTAGGGCCAAATCTTAAGTCGTTTAGAAATTCTTTTCTTCAATGAGACCAGGATTTCACATATTTTTGTTAAAAAATTGTATATTGTATCTAATTCCTTACAAGTTAAAAATAAAAGCTTCATAGAAATTCTATGTTATATAAAGATTTATAAGAGAACCAAAGTCACTGGATTTCAAACTATTCATTTTAGCATCTCACCACTTCAGGCTTTTAGTTGTGTATTGCAAATTACAGAGATATCCTGTGGTGTGGTGTTCAGTAATTACTTTTAACATTTAACAATTTTCATCAGTAAATCACCCACAGAGCATTCGGTTTCTACTTTCACTACGGAAAGGAAATAGGGTTTATGACTGCAGGTATTATAAATGAAAAATTACTAGAGATTAACATTTAATATGTTCTTTTACTCAGAGAAGTGGATATTCTGAGTACCTCAAAAACAAAATCTAAAGGAAATAGGCAGTGGGAAAGGAAGGGATCCACAAAGACACATAGCAACATCAACAATAGGCCCTTCACATATTGCTGTAATCACAGAATCACAGAAAAGCAGGGCTAGTGGGGACCTTCAGAGGTTATTTTACCAGACTCCCAGCTTGAGCAGGATCATCCCTATTCAAGATATGCCATACAAGTCTTTGTCTAACCTATTCCTAAAAATGACACAATCAACCCTGTTGCGCAGCTATAAAGCATAAGGCCCCAAAACACTAAAACAGGGGCGTCAAATGCATCTGGCCCCATGGGATAGATAAGTGGCTGGTCTACAGATTAGACCCATAGATCCCTCTTCCCCTCCCTGCTCCTACTTCCCTTTCCCATTGCCACAGTACACCTGCTTGCATAGATGCTCCAGCTGGTCTAAGACCCACACTGTGTTCATCACAAATCCCAGCGTGTCCAGAACAGGTGCCACATGCAGCACAACCTGGCCACAGCACCAGCCACGCTGTATGCAGTGGCCCCTCTAGCTGGATTGCAATGTCTGTGACTCTCACCCTGGCTCCAGAACTGGACCACATATGGTGCCTGTTCCAGTCAGTCCAGGACCTGTGCTGCATGTGGCCTTTGCAACCACAGTATGCAGCATAGGTCCTGGACCACGTGGAGTTGGTGCCGCATATAATGCATGCCCCAGAGCAAGCATCACATGCAGCACAGTCCAGCATGGCTACCACTCCTATTAGACTGTGCTTGATGTATTACCTACTCTAGCTGCATTGGGATCTTTGCTACATGAAGTGAGGTCTCAGACCCACTGGTGCAACTGCTGGATTAGGTATGTTGGAAGAAGGGAAAGAGGAGTGGATGCCCAAATTCAGCCCACAGATTGCCCAATGAGAAGGGCATACATTATGCACTGTGTGGGTCTGATCAGACCCAGGGTCAGCACCAGGGACTGGATGGCAGGGTTCCATGGGCTGGATCTGGTCCATGGTTTGACAGCCCTGCTCTAAAAGAACACTAATCTGCAACAGGTAAAGAGGGTGAACAACAGTGATGCTGCTTCAGAAGTCTGGTGAATTGAACAATAGAGAGCATGTAGCTTCATACTGTGTAGAATTCAGGTTCTATGCTCAGCCTTAACATACTGGCAGATAAATCAAATATATTTTTACCTGAGGTCACCTATTCTGCTTGGCTATCCACAAATTCTCCCTGTAAAAAATCATACCTATTTAAGATCCAAACAAAAACATATGTTCTTCCCAGGATTTTCCTTTTCTGAAGAATAAGGATCAGTAG
This sequence comes from Caiman crocodilus, assembly GCA_030014935.1. Classification (NCBI taxonomy): domain Eukaryota; kingdom Metazoa; phylum Chordata; order Crocodylia; family Alligatoridae; genus Caiman; species Caiman crocodilus. The sequence goes on from JAGPOW010003642.1 coordinate 33,585,544, forward strand.
TCACCTGGGGGAATGATTACCAAATATTAGAATTCACCATAAGACATCAAGTGGGAAAGGCAACTAGTAGGGTGAAAGACTTTAGGAAAGCTGATTTCAATGAACTCAGGTGTTTAGTCAAGGATGCACTGCAGAGTAGGAGTTTTAAAGAGTTGGGAGCCCAGGAAGGGTGGCTGTGCCTTAAGGAAATGATCCTTCGGGCACAGAGGGAGATAATCCCGATGCGGGGGAAAAGGGCGGAAAGGGGCCAAGAGGCTTCCTTAGCTGAGAAATCCAGAGCAGCCTACGGGCTAAAAGGGGGGCATATAAAAAGTGGAAATGGGGAGAGATTACTAAAGAGGAGTATACCTCCTCTGCTCGTGCTTGTAGGGAGGCAGTTAGATGGG
>JAGPOW010003642.1:33608493-33640469 GCA_030014935.1 Caiman crocodilus
TACTTGGCTGGGGTCCTGTGACCCTGGCACTCGTTCCTGCCATTGGCGGGGGGTCAGACTAGATAGCCTGCTCTAGGCCCCTTCTGACCCTAGGCACTACGAAACTATAGCAAAACAGTAGGATTATAAAGTCATTAAAGTAATGATAGATCTCATGTATTTCTCTGTATTTAGATTATTGCATTTATAATCTACATATGTTCTTATCCATCATTTCTACTGCTCTATTATATTTTGCATTGTCTGGGAAAAATAGAAAGGCAATTTAGTTGAGTTGAGAAATACCACTAGTACAACAGAAAGCAATGGAGAGAGCTACATGTTTTACTGTCTTCTCTCCAAAACAAAAAGCAAAACAAAACAACAAATAACAATAAAAAAACAGAATTAAGGGAAACTCATGTTCCATACCCTGATCAAGAATCATGCAACAAAGTCCCTTTATCGTTCTAAAGTTCATTTGAAGTGTTAAAGCTTACAGAACTCCTTTCTGTCAAATGTTGCCCATCTTGAGTTTTCTCAGAAAACAATGGGTGCTTATACACATGCTCTGGAAGTGAATGGGAGGCTCTTTAATTAGAGCAGCTTCAACAGTCGCTCTAATTAAAATGCCTGGAACATTATTTGTATCAGCACCCCCATGCTAAAAAATGATGGTGGGGGTGCTTTAACTAAAGCTCATTGAACAAGCTTCAGTTAAAATGCCCTGCAACCATTTTTCACTGCAAGGACACTGATACACAGGATGCTGGAATCTGCTGGGGCATAGTAATTACCACACTCCAGGAGACTTGATTAATCGATTACATGTATTAATCGATTACTGCATGTGTATAGGTGCCTAATGTAACTCAGTGCTTTGTAGAATAGAGGGCATGAAAAGTACTGTATCAGATAAGCAACTCCTTTTAACAGACATTATCTGTCCTCTGTGAATGAAGCTAAAAAAAGTATGCCCTAAGAGAGGGAGTAGTGGCTAGGCACACACATGGGCACACCCATGGGCACACCCAGGGGCATTCATTTCCCCCTCATAACAAACCATGGAAGCTTTAGTCAGAAAACAGATATAGTAATGGTAGCACAAAAAGAAATGTAAGGAAATACCTAAGAAGCATGGGTAATCCAACCTGGCTGATTTTTTACATGAAACCACTGTAATTCAGCACAACTAGCCGCTTTTCATAAGTAGAGGAAATGGGAAGAAACAAAGAATAAGCTAATGTAATCTTTCTTCTCCATCTTTTTGCTGAAGAGATCATATGTAGCAGTCAGATCACTAATTTGTACAAAGTGTAAACCAAGCTATTGGCTTTTATCTTCCTGACCTTTTTCTTCTTCTGATGTTCTTGATTATTTAAGAGATTCATGAATAGATGTTGGCTATGTTTTAAACTCCTTGAAAGCAGTTCATTAGCTGTTCTCATTCCTCACTGAGTTCCCAAAGGATGAAGAAAATTACTTTGGTAAATTTCAAAGGACTTGAAGATAATCCAGCCAGTCTAAAAAGCTTTTTTTCTTCACAAAGGATAAAACAAGGCATTATAGCTTTAGTTACTATATAATTTATTGCAAAGCATCAGCCTGCTTCTGAAATGGCAAAGAAAAGCTCCCACAAGGTGTAGATACTTAACAGCTGTTGAATCTTATACAGGAAATACTCTACATGCAATGCAGTTCTATATAAAACAGTGTATACAGTTAATTACACTTCTGAAGGGTGTAGCTCTTATTCAAATCATCTGGAAAAAACACCCATAATCCTGGTTCTATCGTAAAACCATGACAAATATAAACATTTATTCAAAATAAGAACTCAAAATGCCACATGTTTAAAGCCCTGGGGTGGCAGCAGCAGAGGGCACTAACTATTTCTATGTTTATGATTTATTTTTAAAAGGTCACCCATTGGATTGTCATATATACATGTTAAGAAATAGAATTGTTTCACTATAGTATTGGCTCTCAGTACAAAAATGGTTTTGCAGACCTTGAATACATAGGATATTCTTGCTAAATACTAATTAGAATTTTTGAAAATTACTTCAAGTCTAATTCTGCAACACGTGGTCGGTACTTAAACAGAGCTTCATTCAATACACAAGTAAGGACTGGAGAATTCATTTCAACAGACATTGTAAGAACATTACCTTTAAGTGCACAACTTTCCCATAAGGTACGTATGTATGTATGTAAGGTTCCACTCCTATTAGAGGCATATTGTCTGGAATCCTTATTTTGCCTTGTTATTAATTCCTCTCTGATTTGGGGCATAATTATTAACCATTCTCATCACTTAACTGATGTGACTAATCTGTATCATACATGGTTTATTCTTCCACTTATCCTCTCCAAGGTAGATCCTGTCACTGGTGCAGCACATTGTTTTGGCAGTGGTGTACTTAAGGAATTCTGGGTACCCTGCTCTATGCATTTATTAGCCATGGTATCATCTCTGCTGCTCCTCCTTTATGCTAGAGAAGGGTGAGAGGCCATTTATTTGACACCTCTACCCCTCTGGTGCCACCCAATATCAGGTATCTCTCAGAGCATTTCTGAATGCTGCTTTTCTTCCTCTACAGGTAAGTTGTACCTTACTAGAGTATAAGTAGAGAGCACCCTGTAGAGAGCACCCAGTAGAGCAGCTGCACCTCCACCCTTTTTGAACCATGGTACAGGAACAGCAACTGGGGACTTTTTTTAAGACTCCAAAGCAGGTAAGAATTTCTCCCCTCCCTTCCCCTCTGTCCTCAGCAGCACCTCCCCTACCTTCTCATTCCCAACATGCGGTGCCCACCACTGCCACTGCTACTTTCCCTAGCAGACCTGAGAGTGGGGGAGAACTCAAGAGCTGCTCCTGCCCTGCTCCAACAAGGCTGCACAGAGATCCAGGTTCAGCCTGGGACAGCAGCAGTGTTGGCAGTGGGTGGGATCTGTCATCCTGCCTAGTCTCCTTGGGAGTTTGCCACTGGTCCAGGAGCAGGTGAAGAAAGGGGACATCCTCCCATTGCCCCTGTCACTGGAGAACATTCTCCCACTGGGCCAGCCAGAGATAGTGGCAGATGGAGAAGGGGAATGGGAGAAGGAGGAGGGACATGCTGTTGAGCTTGGAGGGAAAGAGAGGGGGCACTGAGAGTGGGGTGGGGGATTCTTACCTGCTTCAGGGACTTAAAAAAATGTCCCCATCTGGTGCTCCTGAAGTGTGATCTGCCCACCCTAGTTCAGGGACAAATTTGGGAAGTAGGATTCACCCACTCCTGCAATAGTGGTTATTATTCCCATATCCCCCTTTACAAACTCTTGCATCCACCCATGTGACTTGACTATGGATATGGAGCAATGGGCATCACATCTTTCCTGAGTGGAGTGTTCACCATCTCACTAATCATTTGTGGCTACTGAATCCAATAGCCCAAGCATACAGCTGAGCTCTCTGACTCGAAGCTGGCCTCTTAATCAGGGACAATCATGTATTTCATCATGTGTTTCAAATTACTTTCTTCTCAGAAGTTTATTTCTTCCAGACATTTGGGCAGTTGGGTGGCAGTAAAGTAGTCAAGAAAACATGATTCATTCTCTGGTGCATCTTATGGAAATCTTTGCTTTCACGGTGCATGGTTATCAAAAGGCCACTATCCTCCTAGCACCAAACCTTCACAATTTTCCCTCCAAACTTCATTGAACTAAATCAGAATTATGCTTAAATATGGCTTTCCATGTGTATGACTGAAAAAAGAATTAAGCTGTAACTTAATATACTAAAATTCAGCTCATGATATTTAAATACAGCAATCTGTTTTTGTACATATTGAACACTGTCTTAGTTGGCACTCTGAGCAGTCATTACTCACCAGTTCAGACCTAGAGTTGTGGGGGGCAGGGGGGAGTTATACAACAATGACCTCATTAAATTTAATTACACCAAACTACGTTTTTTTAAATGAAGTGATCACACTTTTCCCTCTAGCTCATGGAAATGTGTCATGGTGATTAGTTAAAACTTGTAAAAAGGCTGGGATAGTTCTTGCTTATGGCTTGTAGAACTCTCACCAATTAGCAGAAGTACAAAATCGTTTGTTAAAAAAAAAGACCTCAGATAAAAAGCCACAGTGTTAAGACTGAATATAGCAGAAACAACAAATTTGAAGAATCACGGATCTGGTGTCTAAACTTAGTTCACTGGGCCATATTATAATTTTAACAATCCACTGTATTAATGTGGCCTGCTCTCTCTACATCCTGAAGATTACCCCATTCAAGATTCAAAACAGGACCCTTTTATGTCAAACAATCATGTAACAGCTTGAGGGTTTTTATAGCCTACTGTAAGTGTAAGAGACACCTATGGTTTTATAACCAGATCAAATGATGTCTTCCCTTTCCTACCAGTAAACCCACTCCAAACCTCCAAAGAAGATGAGATCCTTAAAGGATGATCTAAACTTGGGTACCTATACATGTACTCCTTCACATTCTAATTCAAATGCATTGTAGCAGACTCGATTAATTAAAAAACGTGAAGCCAATATCGCTAAATGTGAGTGCCTAAATTGCACCTTCAGGCATATTTGGCAGTTAAACAAAAATGGCCTGATTTCCAGAGGTCTTGAATTCCTGTGCTTCAGTACCTTTGCAAATCAAATTATTTACAATACAACTCTGTGTTGTCAAATTTGATAGCCCACGGCCAGAGATTTTAAAAGACTAATTTAGAAAGACTAAAACAAGCGCTCTAGTTGAGAGTCCATTTGTTGGCTACAAATGTCCAACTCGGGATCCTTAAAATTCTGGTTTATTAGGTGGATTGAAACACTATAATGAAGTCGAATCATAAACCTTGGGGCTGGTCCCCACACATGCACACACATAGTAATGAGTTACAAGAGTCGGGGATACCATCCCACAGGTGCTGGCCATCTTTAAGAGTAGATTAGATAGGTACTTGGCTGGGGTCCTGTGACCCTGGCATTTGTTCCTGCCATTGGCGGGGAGGTCAGACTAGATGGCCTGCTCTAGGCCCCTTCTGACCCTAGAAACTATGATACTATGAAAACTTTGGGGTGCAGTTTCCCCAAGCCCCCTGCACCTATCTCCTGGCAGGCTGCATGCCTTCTACTATTCCTGCAAGTTTCAGAAGTTTTGTCCTTCCCCGTTAAATCCTATCAGCAAAACATCAAAAAAGGTTTGCCATTTCAACCCTGTTTCAACGGAACAAAATGGAACAGCTGCTTCAAATCGAAACAAAATTTGAAGCGAAACACTGTTCTGTTGAAACAGTGAAACACTGGTCAAAATGGAATGCTGTCAGTTCGCACAGCCCTAATAGAAACCACTTTTTCCACTCCTTTCTTCTACTCTTATTAAAACTGGACTTCAAACCTTGCTGACTTCACTGGGCACTTAATAAAGAATTTCATAAACTATGCTTTTCAAGGACCTGAAAAAATTTTCTATTAATGAAAATTTATGAAAAATGTCCAATGCAAAAAGGGGACAAAAATTTTAAAATACCTTCACAAAAATAGACATTTTGTATAAGTTCATGTCTATGATGAGACAACACTCAAAGTAAAATGTGGACATTTTTTTCTCCTTCCTGATTACTGACTGATGTTAAGATTAATTAAAGTTCAGCAAAGCACACAGAAATCTGGCAGGTAACTCCTCAGCTCTTTACTTGCAGACTTTTCAAAATTGAAATTATTCTACTGAGTAGACAGAATATGAATTTGAATTCCCATGAGAGACAAAATGAGCAAGAGACAGACAGCAAGCTCTGTTCCTTTAATTTATTAATCTAGTAATCTATATTCCACATTTTTGCAAACCAAATTTATTCTGAATGGTTAATTAAGCCTGGCAAGACATCACTTGAGTGCATGTGATTTTTCTAATCTCCTTGCTGAAATCCTTGACCCCTCTGCCTTCATGCAAACATCAAAGAGGAAATCATGGCAGCAGACTTCTGCTTTTATGAGGGTGCAAGTGAAATATCCCAAGATTATATGCTGTGAAAAAGAGATAGTAAACTGACACATTTGCAAATTGCTTATTTACCTGAAATCTTGCAACTGACACTGACTCCATGGTGCAGATCTCATCTCTGTCTATGAGAATTTAGGTTTGCAATGAAGATAAATGCTTCGAACTTATGCATTATTCATGTGATCTGTTTTATAATTTTGCCTCCTCCCATCTTTGCTCAAACTTTAACATTTTACTATTATTGGTCGCTTTTTATTTATCTTCTCATGCTGAACTAAACTTCTAAACTTAAAAACTTTTAGATTTAAAAGGTGCAAAAGCAATCTCTGTATTTCAGATGGCAGTTCTCCTGGGTTTTTTTTTCCTCTCTCCCTTTAGATTTCCTCAGTCATCATATTAATTAAGCTACTTATAGGGTGTGTCCACATGTGGCCATATAGTGCAATTGTTACTGCACCATCATTTGGTACTTCTTTTTGGAAGCTCCCCTGAGCCTTCCTTTTGGAAGTACCAAATGATGGGACAATAACAGCCTGTACTGTGCCATGCTGACTGAGTATGGTTACTTTTAGCTGCTACATTGCCGTAGTAGCACACTGTAATGAGGGAGCACATTGCTACAGTGGTGTAGTTGCAGCATCATGATTTTTGCCTATCAGTGCTACACTGCCATAGCATGTTACTATGGCACCATAGCAGTGTGTGTAGATGTGCCCATTTTATATGTTGGAAAGGCAATAAGACTTTCTTCAGGAACAAGGCAGGAAGTTAACAAATAATACTGTGAGAAAGATAAATTGTAAAATAGGTTGCAGGTTAAATCATTTAATTAACAAAATATCTCCAAGGGCATGTCCAGATGAGCCTGCATGTGCCTCTTGCAGCATCTCAAAGGAGTTTGAGATGCTGCAAGAAGCATGTGCAGGAATGCGAAAATGTTCCCCACACTGCAAATTTGCAGCCTGGGGGCAAAATTAGACCCCTGGATATCTAAGGGTCAAAAAACCCTACCAAAAAAAAAAAAGCAGGGCAGGGCCCTGAGGCAACCAGAGGCTGTGTCCTCTTCAGAGACACTCTGGCTGCCAGAGCATCTCTATGGTTAGCCCTCACCCTGGTGTTGAAGCATACTGCCTGCCGATGCAGGGTAGGCAGTGTGCCAGCAGCAGGGAGCAGGACCCAGGCTCCGCTGTCAGTAAGTAAGGGGCTGGGCCAGGTTAGAGGAGAGGAAAGGGGACCATGGGGGGACCCCTGCTGGCCCTGACCACTTCCCCAACCCCCTGATCCCTGCCCTGCCTGGTCCCATCCCCCACAACCCCCTGAGCACCCACGATCCTTTCCCCGCACGGCCCCATCCCTCCTCAGCCCCCTGAGCCTTGCTGATCCCTTCCCTACCTGGTCTCATCCCCCACCCCCCCCGGCCCCCAATCCCCCTGATCTTTTTCCTTCCCTGCCTGGCCCCATCCCTACCCTAGCCCTCCGAGTCCCCACATCACTGAGAATGAGTAACCCTGAGCTAATTGGCAGGGCAGCTTTTTATACTGCTGGGGACAGCACAGGTGCTGGCCCCAGGCTGGAGCTTCCCCTGGCTGCAGATCTGGGAGGAGCCAGGCAGGGTTATTTTGCCCCAAGTGTCACAATTTGCTCTACAACAAAGTTCATGTCCAGACATGTGTGCTAAGGCAAAAAGCCCCAGCTCAAATTTGCACCACTTCTATTTGAGCTGCTGCAAGCACACATGCTTGCATGTGTGGATGTGCCCTAAGAGATTTCTCACTGTAATTTAGGTACATGTTTTTCAGCTAAAGTACAAACTTCAGAATTATTATATATGTATAGGTTTTAGTAGTCAAAAGAGCTGTGAATCAAACAAGAAGTTACAGGTAGCAAAATAAAAGTAATTAGAAGTTTATGTTCATGAAATTAAAAAATTGAACTCAACAAGGATGCTACAACTTCAAGCAATAAAACTTGTTAGTGAAATCCAAGAAAATATATATCACTGATTCAAGTCATCCAGATGATGTTATTGTTTGGCCATGTCTGAATTATAGATGTCTACAGAAATGTCCATTTTAGGCTAGAATCTGTATAGTCTGTTCCCACTCCTGGCTAGTTTTTTTCATGGCTAAAAGTTCATCATGCAGCAACATAAAAGCTTTTGCATCACTTGCTTTGTCTCACATCAACAAGCTATAATTAATGAAACATGAAATAGCTGGACACACCTCTGTACTATACTTAATTATGCTATACACTTCAGTGATCAGGTTAGAAGATCACTTTATATGCTAAATTCTCATTGTGTAACTGACAATCATATGGTTAATTAGGCTCTATTGTCATTTAGGCCTTATGATATTTGGGTTGGTTTGCCCTAAAAAATATGCTTTACATTGGCTTCTAGAGTTAACAACAAAATAGGTTCACTTCTAACTATAAAATAAATACTATTTATGTTGTCTGCTGTTCTAGACTTTGTTAAGATTAATTATAACTTTCCTATTGATCACATTTCTATTTAAAATAAACAAGTGGTCTCAACTATTTTTAATACTGTATGGCCAGATTGCCTAGGCATCTGACCCTTCAGCTGAAACAGAATTGAAGGGATGTACTGCAGAAAGCGTTCAGAGACCTTTACTTTTCTGCTATGACTGTGGAAATCATAATATTTTTTAGATTTAGATTTATTTTATTATTTCTTATTATTCTTTGTCAGAGTAGAATTTGAGCACCTATATCTCTATGGGCGAGTTAACTCGTTGCCCTACAGCAACCTAGCAATGAGCTATGTCACCATACACCATGCTATAGCAATATAACATCCACGTGGATCTACACATGACCAGCAGCTATGTGGCCATTGCAGCACATTCCCCGAGTATAGCACACTGCTAAGGTGACATAGCAGGGTAATCTGTGCCACGCACACAGAACAGTAACAACCCACACTGTGCCATGCTTTAGTACGCCCAAAAGGAAGTACTAAAGCCCTGTGCCATGGTGACAGTGACATAGGCCACATGTAGATGCATACTATGATAAATTAATACACATTTAGCGGGGGGGGGAAAAAGGAAAAACAAAAACAGCATCTTCATTTTGACATTGTTTAAAGTAGTAAGCATAAGACCACAATACTGGTCTGTGTGTGAATATGCACATTATTATTATTGTTGTTGTTGTTGTTTCTCTATTTTCTGTGTTATTGTTACTATATAAACAGGCTTTAAAATGTTACTTGGGAAACATACCTTAACCAAAGAAAATATATCACTGAATTCATCCACAAGATGAGAATTTTTGGAATTCTTTTCACTCAGAATAAAAGTAATAATTCTTGCTTTATCATAACACAAGCTTCTGATTTCCATTAGGCTTCTGAAATTAATTTATTGGACTTCAGAGACTCATTTTTACTGGACATGAAAAAGATATCATTTTAACTTATGTTGAAAATAATTAGTACTCTTTTACTACTACTGTTAGTAGTTTACTGTTATCATTTTTTTTACTATTAACTTACTATTTTACTACAGTGGAAGAAACAGAGGAAATTAAGCTTGCTAAACCTGCTTTCAATAAGCAATCCAGCTAACAACTGGATTTGGATTGGCTGATTCCAATGCCAATTTAATCCCACTTGATGTCCCACTTCCTACACTTATAATTTATGCCAGATCCCTCAAGGATTTCTCAAAAAATATTTTAATGATTTTTAATTAAATAATTATTTAATATATCTGAATCCTTTTGTCATGTAGTAATGTTTAGTGAATCTAAATCTTACATCTACTGTGGATCAATTGCACAAGTAGAAAAATAACTCTTTTCCAAGAACTCCAAACTGTGTATTTTAGTCTTTATGCAAATGCTCCTCTCCCACAAATATTTTGCAATAAATCTAGTTGCCTTTTTATCTATCACTACAGAATCTACATAGGACAAGTATTACATAATATAGTAATGTCATTATATCTGTGATAGTGTAGAAAAAATGCAAGAAGAAAGCATTTCATTAAACAGTCATTACAGGGTTAAATAAAAGTAAATGCAGAATTCTCTTTCAGCTTTTGCACCCAAATGGTGATGTTCTAGCTGCAGAAGTGTCATTTGTGACACTTCTGTACATCTGATGAGTCTATGATCATGGCATATGTTCATTCAGTGGCACAATGCGATCTCATCCCTCATCCCAACAATCATGCCTTCTGTTATGCCACAAGTGCATGGCAGGAAGTGTGATTTTGGGATCTGAGATCAGATCTTAATTATGCCATTACTGCTTTCCAGTGCAGGGGGAGCTGGGGCTGCACACGAAGCTAACAATCAGCTGATTGTTCCTGTTCAAGATGCAGGGCTGTCCAGGGACAGTCCCAGGTCCAGGTCACCCAGGACTGTCATGGCAAACAATCAGCTGATTGCTGGATCTGGCTCAGACAGCCCCAGGTGTGACTGGGATAAGGCTGGCAATCAGCTGATTGTCAAAACCCTACACCAGTCAGCACTGGCTTGGCTGCCTTACATGGCAGAGCAAAGACTCCATCAGGGGAGAGCCTTCAACTTCTCCTATCCGAGAATTTAAAATTGTGCCACGCAGCTCTGTCCAATTTAAAGTCCCAAGAAGTGGAAACCAAAGGCTCCCCTCCGCTGGGAGCCTCTTCTCCCTTGTTCCTGGCATCCTGGATAGAGCTGCTTGATGCAGGATTTGAAGACCTTTTGCCTCCCCTTCTAGTCTCTGGGTAGGGCCAAAACATGTTAAATGTATGGGTCCATAAAAATGAGCCATAGAAGTGTTCTACATTATGTGTGTTATTTTATGTGAGATGCAAGGATTTCTTAGGGTGCTATCATTTATTGGACCACCAACATAATTGGGATAGATTTAGACAAGCTTTCAAATTAAAGATATTCTTTGTTGGGTCTCCTGGAAAAAAATTATAGCTCATTCTCCATTTATAGTGCCTTAAACCAGGTGCAGGTATAGCATCTGTCTTATTTTTGCCACAGTTAACACATTAATCAGAGCATAATTGTAACATGTATAAGGAGTCTAATACCTGTGCAGTGGGGATATGTTAATGTCTTTGCTATTACTGAGTGTGACCAGTAGGCAACACACTGGCTAGGTAGATAGATGGATACATACCCATGTACCTAAAAGTAATTCCTGAAAAAAGTGGATAGAAGGCATATAAAAGAAGGGGTGTGCTCCTGTGTTCTAGCCCAATACCTGGGTGGTTAAGCCCTCTGCTGAGAGAGCAGGAAGCACAGGTTCTAGGGCCCCATCCCCCAGGAAAGATGAAGAGATTGATCCTAAATCTCTTCAAATTCATGTAGTGATCCAGCCACAGGTCAAGCATTATCTAGCCTACTCTAAAAGCTGAATCATTGCACCTTCCATTTAATATTAAGTGCATAAAGCATAGGGGAAAGCTTCCATCTTATTTGGAGCAAGGATCCAGACTAGAACCTGGGGCCAGTGTATTTTCAGAGCAGCAGCTATCTTATCAAACCACACACTCACTGGCTTGTTCTTTTACATGTATCTTGTTCAAGTGGTTGTCCAGGGCAGCAGCTTCAAAAGGGGAGCTGGAGAAGGGAGTGGAGTATCCATACTGCATGGGTAACAGAAATTCTGGGTAAGGCCAAAAATCTAATTTACAGGGCTTGAAAACTGCCATTTGAGCATGTGTTAAACAAAATAGTACCCCAATTGCTCTCTCAAATGTTTGACATAAACAGTCCTCTGAACCTGAGGAAGACCATCTTGTGCACAAAGGCTTCTCTAGTATCCCTCTCAGCTATCTACTTCATCTGATAAAAGCTATTACCAAACAAAGCATGCTTCTCTGAATTTTCATATTTGTACATTGGATTTTGGACTTGGATTCTATTTGTATTTGGATTCCATTCAACAACTTATTCAAGCCCACGTAGAAAATCTCTTTTTAACAGACCACATATAAACAGAAAAAATGAGACATGCTGGCCCAAGGCAAAGTTCTGTCACTGGATGTACGCAGCATAACTTTTACACTCAGTGAGTATAGCTATAATTATAGAACAAACGGAATCCTTTACACCTTAAATCTTTTATCCATTAAGCTTTTAGACCTAATAACTGAGGCCAGACCAAGGTTAGAAATAAAGACATGCAAATTAAACAATAATTAAGAAAAAAAATGTAAATCTTTAAAATGTAATGATTCTATCGGAGTTCAATGATAGTGGATGTTCCCCAAAGCAGAAAGAAACCATAACTTTTATATTATATGCCATGGAAATCATTGAGGTTTCACTCGGGCTCCATCTCATTGCAGAATTAGGCTGAATGAGAAATAGCATAATGAAAAGAAAAAGGAACAGAAACAGGTAGGAGAGGGAAAATGGGAAAAATTATTACAAGCAGGCAGTAGTGTCGTATCACACTTCCTGCCATGTGACACTACCATGTTACTTTCACATTATCTGTAAGATTCATGGAAAGGTTCCTTAAGAGGTAGAAAGGGGACCACAACCTGAAGCACATAGACACGAAATCTGTGAAATTAAGAGAGTCATTTGCTTTGCTTGCAAGGTTCACTTTGAAAGGCTAAAATCCCTGCTGAATCTCAGGAACATCTCTTGGACGCCAAACTGGACAAAATAATCTAAGTATTACTGAGCTTCAGGTGTGATTATTCATCTCATTATGGTTGAGCATGGCTTTGCCACAAACCCAAAATAAGGGGCATTATATTGTACTACAGTGATTGTAATTCTCTGAATCATAACATCTCCTTAACTGCTCTGTGGAAGGAATACCTTGCTCCAAGTCTCTATTTAGTTTAGTGTCCATTCCACAGAATGGTGGCACACAATGTACTGAGGGGAAGGGGAAGGCATAGACTCGCTTGGCTTTGTCTCATTTCACTTCGTCTGTCCCCCAATGCCCATCCCATGGGTAGATAGTGCAAGGGTATCCCCTTCTATAGAAAGAATGAAAGTCTTGTGCCTTTGAAGTCCAGGCTTTAATTTAATTTCGATGTGTTGCACCTCTGTCCCACCCTGGGCATCACTGTAATGAACCTGATTATACTATTAAAAAAGAGAGTATATACAGAGATTAAATTGTATTTAATTTTTTAAACAACAGCTTTTAATCATTTACTTCTTCTAGCCCAAGGATAGGCAAAATGGCAGATCTGGCTAGTGGTCAGACTCTATTCCAAGTCCTTTTGAAAAATATTAAGAAATTAGAGCCAGACTCATATATAGATCTTCTTCACATTCAATAACATTGGGCACATCTACACATGTATTAAGGCACTTTTTTCTAATGCACCTCCAAATTCAATGTAGTACCTCCAATGTGAAATACTAAAGAAATGTGTGTATTAGTTGGCCTTAACGTGGAGCAATGAATGTGCACAGGTGTTAAGTGATGCTTCAAGTGCAGTAGCCTATATTACTACATATTAGCATAATTGCATGGTTTACGTGATGCTTTAATGCACAGTAAAATAGGCTACTGCACATTAAAGTGCACATGGAGATATGCCCACTTAGTCACTTTCATAGTTGTATAAAAGCCAATAAGTCTACTTGCATGAGTAGATATTATTTTCTGCATAATGGTTGGAGAATCTGGCCCTTTCTATGCTGTTTTGCAGCAGTAATAGTAAATTGTATGCACAAATTCACTCTTAACAGAGAGAAATTGTCATGTTTATGGGCAAATGGAAGCCAGGACAGTAAAGACTTGGCTACATAATTTTTTTTGCCAGAAAGAGGAAGGGAAGTAAAATGGTGGAAAGGGTGAAATGTACAGAGCAGTAAAAAGAGAAAGAGAAATTAGTTTGGAGAGGAATAATGTTCTCCATGATAATAGTGAAATGTCCTGGCCTCTTGACACTCTGTCTAGAAGACTTCATCAACTATGACCTGCTTTATTTACAACTTCTACATGTAATTAACTAATCATTATATCCATTTAATTCATATAAATTAAAAATAATCTTTTATTGCCACACAGCTGACCTAATGAGTGACAAGTTTTTCCTTATGTCCAGCCTAAAATGTTCTTGGAGGAGTTTGTGACTGTTGGACATTGTCATCTCTTGGGGAGCTCTGGTGAACAGGCGTTCCCCCAGAACCTGATGTACATCCCTTATATACTTAGTGGTAGCCACCAGGTCACCCTGAGCCTGTGCTTTTCCAGGCTGAAGAGTCCCATGACTCTCAGCCTCTCTTCATATGGCCTATTCTCTTGCATGGCTCTCCTGTGGACACTCGCATCCTTCCTGAATTGTGAAGCCCAGAACTGGATGCAGTACTCCAGCTATAGGCTCACCATGGCTGAGTACAGAGGGAGGATGACATCCTGAGATTTGCTTGAGAAGCATCTCTGGTTGCAAGCCAGAGTTTTGTTCATTTTACCAGCTGCAACATTGCATTGATGGCTCATGTTCATCTTCTGATCAATCATGACCCCCAAGTCCCTTTGGGCCATGGTGCTAGCAAGCGTAGCACTGTAGAGCCTATAAGCATGATGGAGAGAGGGGGGTTTCCCTGAGGTGGAGTTTTTCCCTGAGGTGCATTTTTTCTGTATTAAATAGCATCAGGTTTTTATCTGCCCACTTTCCAAGCCTATCAAGGTCAACCTGGATCACCAGTCTATCCTCAAGTGTAGATACTCTTCCCCAAAGTTTGGTATCTTCAGTGAAATTAGCCAGTCCACTTCTGACACCAGTGTCCACATTGTCAATAAAGATGTTAAAGAGTACAGGTCCAAGGATGGAGCCCTGGGGGACACTACTGGTAACGGAGTACCATAATGGTTCACTTCCATCGACTACCACTCTCAGGGTCCAACCTCAGAGCCAATTCCCCAGCCGTCAGACTGTGATGTACCCAAGGCCAATTTTTCCAAGAGGAGACACCAGATTTGTGGTTGCAAAAGGGCAAAAAAAAGTTTATGGAAAATGTAAGCAGATTTGTGTAGCCAAGGCAATCAGACAACTAGGTCAGGAAACATAAAATGGGTCAAAGAGTTAAACTTTATACATAATGATCTTCTAGCAGAAGATTATCTATAATGTATAAAGAGATAAATGTTTTAAATATAGTCTAGTTTGAATGTGTTGCTTAATTTAGAATATGGCAAGCACAAATGTCTATTTTTAGTTTCCTTTCCAAGCCAGGTATTTCTGATCTGTCTACTGACTGATCCAAAGAGAAAATATTGTATCATCAAAGCAGGAGTAGATTCATTTTTCTTAAAATTCAAGGCATTTTTCAATATTAAAGGAATGCATTTTGTGCTAACAAGGTGGCAGTATGGACTGTGCAGCGGAAGGTACAGTAACAAGATCTTTATACAACTATGGAACATTTTTATAGCCTTTAAATTATTATACTGATTTCCACTATATTTATCTCAGTAATTAAACTTAAAAATTATGCATTCTAATGAACAAGTCTGAAAACTGTCCATCTTTACCATTCAGCAAAGCTATGCAGCCTGTATCAGCCTGAGGAGGCCTATAACCTTCATGGTTCTCAAGGTCAGCAGAGTGAAACTTCAATAAAATAAAGTGTTGTGAGCTTTGCAATAGCTGAACTGAAATGGAATGGAGGCTGATAAGAATACCTTACAAAGCTCTCACATGTGCAGCTGCATGCTGGTACTTCCAGCCAAACTTAAACCCAAAGCCAAAGCACTGATCAATAATTACTGCTTCCAAAGTAAGACAGGCACAAATTATTTTAAACAGAATAGAGTACACTCAATGTAGACATTTATTTCTCCTGCATTTTTTGCAGTATATAGACAGTGTGCCTTTGAAGAGAACTATTTTTCTTCCTCAGATAAAAATAAGATTAGAGGAAAAAAAACTGGGGAAATTTGATATATTTTTCCATAGAAGAACAGCTCAAATTTATCAATGGGTCATAGTATTAAAAAGGCATGTATTGTTTTTAGAACTACATATTTTTGGTGGTGTATTTGGATATCTGTACGTAATGCATTTATATATACACATGCATATATAGATATTGAATATAGCTATATAAAAGAAAGAGCTAAGTTTTTCAGATTCCCGAAGCACAGACTTTAAGAACAATGCCAAAAATCATGATAGTTGGCAACACTGTACTTAGCCTTTATGTTTTTTATTAGTGAGCCAAATTTATGGATGAAATAACTAACACAGCATTAGTTAAAACCCAATGAATCAGCTGAGGTTAGTGGAAGCTGGTGTCAGCAAACTTGGTGAAATGGTAGAAGGGAAGGGTTGTAATAGGACAAGTAACTGGCTACTCTGACAGGGTAGAAGATATAGTCCTTATACTGAATTCTCCCTATCTAGCTCTCTCTCTCTCCCCCTGTCTCTCTTTCCGTCTCTCTCTCTCATATCATCCTATTGGTTGCTTTTTGAGGTATGGTCTGATTGTCCTGCCCCCTCCAGATGCGATTTGTACCACCATATGCTCACTAAAACTAGTGTATTTGGGTTTATTGAAGTGCACTTTATCATTGTTTATGATCCCCCTGAGACCACCCTATTATTTTTAGAGAACAATTGTTCACAGATAGCTTTCCCACCTTGGTTCTAGCACACATAGTTGGTCCAAGTTTATCCCCTCTTTAGCACTTGGTTACTCATCATTCTAAAAACAAAACAAACAATAAATCCCATCCTAAATTCTCTGCTGGGAAGGATCTTCTTGATTTGATTTTTCTCTGCAGATTATCCTTGCTCCTATCTTTAGTACCCTCTGCCTAAAATTCCTTTATATTGTTGAAGCTCAGAAAAAATTCCAGGTCTTTCTGCCACGGTGAGTGAATGGAGAGAAGTGTTCATGTCACCGCAGATTCTTAGCACTTGACATTCAGCTGAATCATCACAAGAGTTCTGCATTGCTACACAGAGCCCTTGAGCCAGACACTGGGTTATATGGAATACATCTCATTTTACAGTAACAGCACAATAATAAAGTTTTAAAAATGTAGATTATAATCTAAATTCCTAATAAAAAGAAGAAAAAGAACAGGGGACAGGAAAAAAAAGTGTGTATTGCAGCCATATCTCTATAAATAGTATTTTGTCATTCATTAAAGTGTTGCAGTAATCCATTAAATCCTTTACTGATATTATATCACTGATACAGGTTATTGCCTGTAAATATATCTGTACACACTTTGATCCTTTTTGAATTTGGCTTCCTTTAGAAGTTATAAAAAACTCTTAGTTGTCCGTAAGACAATCCTTAAATGCTTTGGTCAGTAGATATTTCAACTAAAGACATGGAGATGTTGGTATTCATTGAATGGGATGGTAATATTCTAAAGAACAACATACAAGAAATGGCAATCCACATATAAGCAATCATTTAGTTGGGTGCTTATGAAAGACCACAAGTACAAAACCAATGAAAAATGTAAGCAGTTATTCCTATTCAAACTGAGAAGTACACAGTATTTGTTCAGATCAACACCCAAAATGGAGGAGGAGATGATTTGAGGAGACAAGTTGCTACCATAGAGGTGACAGAGTGACAGATGAGTATACATCACACTGGGCACGTCTACATGTCGCCCTACTGTGATGTAGGAATAAGCTACATACATTGCATACATTGCCGTATGGCATGCTAAGGCAACATAGTGATCATGTGGGTCTACACGTGATCAGTAGCT
Source organism: Caiman crocodilus (assembly GCA_030014935.1). Lineage (NCBI taxonomy): Eukaryota > Metazoa > Chordata > Crocodylia > Alligatoridae > Caiman > Caiman crocodilus. The sequence continues at coordinate 33,626,165 of JAGPOW010003642.1, forward strand.
ATGTCACTGTAGCAGCATGCTCCCCCATTTTAGCACACCACTGCAGTGACATAGCAGCAAAATCTAACTGTGCACTGTGTGCACAGCACAGTACAGGTAGTTTCATAGTTTCATAGTTGGTAGGGTTGGAAGGGACCTGAGGAGGTCTTCAAGTCTGCCATGGGCAGGAAAGAACGCTGGGGGTCAAACGAGCTTGGCAAGGTGTCTATCTAGTTTCCTTTTGAAGACCCCCAGGGTAGGAGTGAGCACCACTTCCCTTGGAAGTTAGTTCCAGATCCTAGCCGCCCTGACTATGAAGTAGTGCCTCCTGATATCTAGTCTGGTTACCATGCCATACTTTAGTAAAAGGAAGATGGTGAAATAAATATTTCAGCAATGTTGCCATATGTTGATGTGTAAACATGCCCATTAAGTCAGTTACATGATGTCTGAGCATACCTATCAATTTGAAGTCACTTGCACCAAACTCCTGCTGCAAATAAAGAATATGGGAGAAAAGGCTGATCATTTGCTGAAGTTAATTTGAAGTGCACTTCTATTATATTTTAATCCCTAGGATAGGAAGCATGATCATGTAACTAAAACATAGCCCTGGGAGCCTGGAGATCTCCTGGATATTTCTGAGATTGTCTATGAAACCATATCTGTCAAATGTGAGCAAAGCAGAGGGAGAAGAACAGTTTAGTAATGAAAGATGGGTGTACTTTTACATTACAGAACTGCATGTGAACATGAGCTTCTTGTGTATGTAACCCAGGGATGCCACTCCTGTTTTGAAGTTGTCACACTGAGCCCAGAGGTGTCTGTAGTAGCATTATCATAAAATTACATTGACTTATTATATGTGGTTTGCCAAAAGCTAACTCAAGAGATGGGGTAAGTTAATATCTCTGCCTAGCCATTTACTCTATCCACATTTCTATAACACTCAGTAAAAAGAATGTCTATGGGAAGGTTGCCTGTAATAAAATACCGTATTTATTTGAATATGACAAGGTTTTTTCCCCAATCAGAATGGGAAAAAGCTCATCATACATTCTCATAAAAGGAAACCTAACTAAATACATTGTCTATCATTAGGGATCTAAGTTGTGGCAAGACAAAGGGTTTTTTAAAGGCCACTTGCAGCATGCAGAGCTGATTTCATGGGCATTTTGCAGCAGCCTGCCTCTCACTGCTGATTGATAGAAGGCACCTTCACTCAGCCAAGTCAGATCTGTGTGTAGGGCAGGCACAGGCTGTGGGCGTGAGCTCCCACCCTGCTTCCCTGCCCTGGGACCTCTGCAGTCCTGCAGGTACAACCCAGCATGACAGGGGACAGCAGGGCCACACAGCAATCTCGTCTCTGCTGTAAGCTCCCTCGTACCACTGCTCTGGTGACGTGTCTCCTGCGCCTGCCACTGCTTTGAGGTGCACAGCCCTTTGCTGCCCTTACTGCAGACCCGCACACAGGAGGTGTGTCACTGGGGCAGCGCAGGGCGAGCAGCAGCAAGGAGATCCCCCTGCAGCTCCTCTGCTCTGTGCCATGCCAGATCACAGGGGCGGGAAGCAGGGTGGCAGGGAACAGTGGGCTCACACCAAGAAGCTGCTTGCCACTGTTCCCTGATCTCCTGCTTCCCTCCTCCATGACCTGGCACAGCAGGGAGCAGAGGATTCACACAGCAATCTCATCACCGCTGCTTGCCACATGCTGCCCCGGCAACACACCTCCTGTGCGCAGAGCTGCATCCCTCAAATCAGTGGCAGGCACAGGGGGCACATCACCAGGGAAGCAGGTGTGGGGAACCTCATAGCAGTGAGGAGATCCCAATGTGGCCTTGCTGTCCCCAGCCATGCCAGGTCATGCCTACAGGGCCACAGAGGTCCCAGGGGAGGGAAGCAGGAAGGGAGCCCATGCCTGCAGCCTGCCTCATGCACAGATCTGGGGGCACAGGTCCTCCCTGCCCCCCGGCACCACACACAGCAGCAGGGAGCTAGCTCCTTCCTTCCCTTCCCCTGAACAAACCACCCATGGCCCTGTCTTGCTCCCCGCTGGGGCCCTGCAGCCACGTGTTGCAGCCCCGGACCCCAAGCCCCAAGCCCCACCCGGCTAGGCAACAGCCCCAACCCTGCCCAGCTCCCTTCCTACATGAATCTTAATTCTCCTCCCTCCCCACCCCACTTACCTGCTGTTTTTCTAGCGACCAAACAACATTATAATTGACCATATAACAATAACTATTATATCCAATCAGCAATGTAATAATGAAACAACGTTAAGCAGGATGACATTAAGTGCGGAGTACCTGTATACATGCACATACTGAGCAGTGCTGAACTATGGGGTCATCATGGCTTGAAATGCTGTTGATTCTGCTGGGGCACAATCCAATTAACTATATGGTAAATGATAAGTCTTCTGACTTTAGACTAATATTATGTATAGTGGAAAGCCAGGAACCTGCTCTTAAACAGATACTTGGACCCCACAATTGAGGATTGTATTAAAATGGGACTGAGTGAAATGGACTGGTACTACAGAAAGACAGAACAGGATGATGGGAAAAATGGCTGAGGTACTGTTTTTTATACACACACACACACACACACACACACACATATATATATATAGAGAGAGAGAGAAATATTTTTGCAAAAAACCCTGTTTTTACTATATATAAGTAGACAAAAAGTGCATAATTTATACTACATATAAGTAGGTAAAAAGTGCTGCCTAAATGTAAGTTTATAAAGTACCTGTGCTAAACCTTGCAGCAATTTCAGAGGAAGTCAAATGTATCAATTCTGGATGAACTAAGTCTATTTGGAGTACCCAGTCATTTGCTTCTGTGCAAAATAGTACAGGTAAGTTTATTTCAAAGGCACTGTTTTCAAATGTGTCCCCTACTATCATATGCTTAGGAAGAGCAGGTTCTGATAGTAAGCAGGGGGGATGCGGGGAGGGCAAGGGGCTACCTGATCACCCCTTCCCCCAGAATTATTATCTCTGCTGCAGCAATGAGACAAATTCAAGGCAAACATCCAAATAATTAGATTCTATGCCCAGAAAATTATAACAAATTTATAATTTTTTCATATATAGAATCTAATTATTTGGGTATCATCTTATATTCAGGGTAGTCTCGTATTTGAGAAAATAAAGCATATATTTATGGAATATTCTGTCACTTTGACTTTGACTTAATATTATGATATTACTACACAGTCATTTTCAATTAAAGTTAATACATTTATGGAAAGAGAATATTTTTTCATCCAGTTTGAAGTTCTGGATATAGCAGAAAAGTCTTGCTAGCATAACGTGGTCAAAAAGATAAGAAAGTCTGAAAGCATCATAAAGTTTGAACTATAAAATTCTATTTTCAGGACTATAAATTAGCAATGGTTTTTCATGAGTTGCAGTTGCTTTCTTTGGCATACAACCTGGACCTGGGTAGATCAAGAATGATAAGCAAAGGGGTCTTAGAAAAATAGTCTCAATGAGTTACTATTTCTGCTTCATTTCTCTGATTTCATCATAATTAATTTATAAACAATGTCTTTCTTATAATTTGATAGTAAAAAAATAGATATCTGGTAGAAAATATTGTGTAAATAATACAATCCAAACACTCAGACAGTCTGTATTTCATTCTACTTTAAGATTCAAATGAAAGAATGAAGGAGAAGCAACAATGAAACTGATATAAAGAGAAGAAAATAGTGCTGGTCAGAGCATGGCTATGTATTTGTAGGAAGAATGTCTACAGTTCAGAAAAATTCTTTAAATAAGTGCTATATGAGTAAATGAGTCTGTGTGTTAGTGAGTTAGCTTGGGTACCATGAGTGTGAGAAATGCGTTGAATGTGATATCAAAAGACATACAGAAGGCAGATGTGAAAAGATGATAGATAAAATAGAGTATAGAAGCCTGGGATTGTGTTATAAACAGTGAATAAGGAAAAGAATAGGACAAAATGGAAAGGTTTGGCGATTTCCCACTGAGAAGAGTCTAAGGACTAGATCCACAATAGATAGATCTACACAAGATGCTTTACTGTGCAGAAGATTAATCTGTTGTGCAGTAAATCATCATCATCTACACATGTATGACAATTAAGGTGCAATAGACTAATTTACTGTGCTGCTGGACAGTCCTGTCAGATACAAGTGGTATCCAGCAGCACAGTAAATTACTAAGCTTAAATATATGTGTAGATGGTGACAATCAGATTTCTTTACTCTAGTTGAATTTGGCCAGAGTACATTCAGTTGCATTAATTGCACGTGTAGACATACCCAGTAAGTCTGTGTTTTGACACCTGAAAAGACTGGGGAGCTTTTGGTGGACACTGCCTGAGAAATTCAGATGTACAGGGGTCCTGAAGAGGAGAGAACAGCCTGACAGAGTCATCTCCCAAGCTATCCATTTCATGTTCCTTTAAGTGCAGTTTGGCCAGATGCAGAAAGTAGGCCTTTGGCTCTCATACTTACCTATATTTTGAATGGGTCAAAAGCTAAACCAACATCTTAGATGTATATTCCTGAACTGCCAAAGTGAAAACTGAGTATTTCAAAGCCTGATCATTAATAAAGGCCTCTCCTATCCTGGTTCTATAAAATAAAATTTAAAAAAAAATCAACTACATATTTGCTAAAATAACTTAATGTTTAAGATAATAATTCTAGTGTTTTCTTTATATATTGTCTAGGACTACATTTTTTTTAGATGTGTAAAGTATAGGTTTTTTCAATCAACTGAATTTAGAAACTAACCTCCTGTTAAGAAGATAAGCAATATTTATTTTTTTAAGGCAAGTTCATGTTTTCAGGATTTCCTGTCTGATGAAATAAAATTATTGCATGGGGAATTGCATTTACAATATTCTGTTGGCACAGAACCTATTATTTGTAGCATCTAATTCATTTAATATTGTAAAACAGCATCAGAAAAAAGATATTTTCTGTAATGAATTCTACTTAGTGGAATGAAAGATTATCTGCAAATCAAAACAGTGCAAGTTGATATCATGCTTGAACATAATTACATCGTGTGCTTGCAGGGATTAGAACATTCCTGTCAAGTGAAGATGAAAAAAAAGCTGCTTATTGGGGTTTAATCCCATGGTAATCATTAGACAAAATAAGTACTGCAACATGGTGCAGTTTCATTTGTTTTTCTGTGTGTATGGAGGTAGACGGGTGGGGTGTTTCTGACAGAAGATTGTGTTTCTACATAAGATTGGTCCACACCTGTAGGGGGCAGATTAGAAAACCAAAGGTGGTGACCAAATTCAGGTTCACAACCAAAATCAAGTTGTGAACCTGATTAAGAAGTCTATCTATAGTTACATAGGTAACAGGAGGAAAACCAGTGGAAATGTGGGACCACTGCTTAATGCATCTGGACATTTGATCACTGACACCAAGGAAAAAATTAAACTCCTGAACAAGTACTTTGTAGCTGTATTCCACCACTCTAAGAGTGATAGCCTGCTGGATCCAAATATGACAGAATAAGGAGTCACAGTAGGGATGATCAACTACCAATAGTCAATGTAGAGCTGGTGAAAGAACAACTAGAGAGGATGAATAACTAGAAGTCAGTAGGACTGGATGAACTCCATCTGAGAGTGCTGAACAAACTAGCTGAAGTCATTGCAAGATCACTGGCAAACTTCTTTCAGAATTCATGGCACTCAGGAGAGGTCCCAATAGACTGGAAAAGGCCCAGTGTTGTACCCATATTCAAGAAGGGGAGAAGAGAGGACCCAGGGAACTACAGGTCAATCAGCCTGACCTCAGTCCCAGGAAAAAAATCTTTAGAAAAATTTCTCAAGGAGTCCATATGCAAAAAGTTAGTAGAAAGCAAATTTCTGAATGACAGCCAGCACAGTTTTGTCATGGGTAGGTCATGTCTGACTAGCCCCATCTCCTTCTATGACCAGGTTACTCACCACCTGGATAAGGAAGATGAGGTCCATGTCATTTACTTGGACTTTAGGAAGACCTTTGACTTGGTGTCCCATTAGGCTTTCAAGGGAAAAATAGGAGGCTAAAGGCTCAACAATTCAATGGTCAGATGGATGAAAAGCTGGCTGTGGGGTTGACCCAGAGAGTACTAATAGACAAACCTGTGTCAAGCTAGTGGAAGGCAGCCAGTGGGGTCCCCCAGGGTTTGGTACTCGGACCAGTGCCTTTCAACATCTTCAGTGATCTGAATGTGGGAGTGAAAAAGCAAAGTTTGCTGATGACACTAAAGTGCAGCCATAAATCATGGTAGGCTGATGATCCAGGTGGACCTAGACAGATTAGTTTTATGGGCATACCAAAACTAGATGCTGTTCAACACTGAGAAGTGTAAAGTGGTCCATCTGGAATCAGCAACAAACTTACAGGCTTGGTGGTGCTACGTTAGCTAGCATCACATCTGAAAGAGACTTGGGGGTCATAATCGACCATAAAATGAATATGAGCCAGCAGTGTGATACTACAGTTAGGGGAGCAAACAATACGCTGGCATGCATCAACCAATGCATCTCAAGCAAAACTAAGAAAGTTATTCTCCAACCTACTCAACACTGCTAAGCCTCATCTGGAGTAGAGTCTCCAGTTCTGGGTGCCACGCTTCAAAAAGGATGTAGAGAAACTTGATAGACTCCAGAGAATAGCCACTCATATGATTAGAGGCCTGAAGAGCAAGCCATATGAGGAAAGGCTTATAGATACAGGACTGTTCAGCCTAGAAAAGAAAAGATTTCATGGGGGTCTGATGGCAGCTTACAAATATATCAGGGTGAGCATCAGGGGCTAGGCAAACAACTATTCACCAAAGCTCCCCAGGGGAAAATCAAGCGCAATGGTCACATACTCCTAGAAGAAGGTTTAAGACTGGATATAAGGAAAAAATTCTTCATGGTTCATGTGACCAGACTCTGGAATAGACTCCCAGTGTGGGTAGTGCAGGCACCTACCCTGGAGAGCTTCAAAAGGATACTGGACACACATCTTGCTAGGGTTATTTGACCCCCAGCAGTCTTTCCTGCCCAGAGCAGAAGGACTGAACCCAATGATCTCATAAGGTCCCTTCCAGCCCTAAACTTCTGTGAATCTGAGAATAAGTTCTTTTCTTTTCCTTACATGTTTTCTTGACTGATTTATCAAGCTACATTAGTTACATTAGCTTCTAAACAACCTAAAAATATATAAAAGACTTTGGAATAGCATTCAAAAAGAAATACTTCATCTCTAGGCCTAGCAGCTACACTTTTCAAAGGATCATTAGCTTTGCAATCTGAATTTTGGTATCAGAGCTTGGGCACCACTGCCTTTGGCAGTTCTTTATATGAATAACACAATGTATGTTCTGAAAAAATGATCTATACAGAATTTATTTAGACACAGAGCCTTTTTCAAATGTTCTGACCTTTCTTTAAAAAAAATGTATATGGGATGGTAGGATGAATCTACAGATTTGATTCAAGCAAAGATAGAAGACAATTATTAGCTCTTTAGGACACCAAATTTAAAAAAAATGTCAACAATGGGAATACATTTGGACATACAAATTGGCATGTGCATTGGCATGTAAAGATATATACTCTTTTTCTGGTATGCTCATTATTATGCTTATTTTGAACTACAGCTGTTTGGGGATTTTCCACTGTAACAATTTTTAAAGGACAATGCAGTCTGCAAAACTGAATTTTTTTTGTAGGAATGTTTTGATTTTCCTGATGGTAAACATTTTGTCCAAAACCAAAAATACTTCCCTTTATCAAGTGAAATGGAAATGTTCTGGCTTTGATCAGTTCAGCGGTCATTTACGTCTGCCTGAGTTTTTGTGGTGGATCAGTGGAGCTAAATGCCCCATACCTGTACTCTATGGTATTTGCCAAATAGCCAAGCAAATTCTATCTTCCCTAATGCCTTGAAGTCTTTTCTCTGACTGAAGCACAACAGAGCACATGATCCTGGAACTTTATAGAAGAAATATTTATTGATTAATAAAAGAGAGAAAAGGTATGAGACATCTAAATGATGATTCCCATTAGGCCTACTAGCAACTCACTGCAGATACAGTAGAATGTGAAACTGAGCTGAAACAAAACTTTTTGACAATTTCAAAATATTTTTTTCAGAACCTTCTGTTCCCTGAAAACAATTGCCATGTTGATGATCTTTATCTGGGATGAAAAGGACTGTCAAAATATCAGAATTTCCATTCATAAAATATCCAAAATATCAGAAAGTTTCATTTTGACCTGCTCCAATTATGGCCTTGGTTTGGTTTCTGGGAAGTTTTCATAAACGTTCTAAGGCAAAAATGCTATTTTATTCCTGTTCCCAGTTCACATGCTTAAATTAATTGGTTCTTCTCTCCTTTTCCCCCTGTTCTGCCCAATACCAATAGCAAAGCATATGAGCATAGTAAAACTGAAGCTTAGCAACTGAAAATTAATATATATCATGAACACATGTTTGGATACCTTTAAGAATGTTATGCCTAAGTTGTTACATTTTCCTAGGGATTGCAAGAGGGAACAGCAGATCTGTAGGCTAAGTAGGCTCTCTGAATAAACAAGCGTTATCATTTTATAAGTTCAGCTCCTTGGCCTTTTGAAAATAACACATCATACCAGGAGTCAGGTATGAAGAAAGACAGAAAAATGGAGCATCACAGAATTCCAGAGGAGTTAAAGCTATCTAGCAATGCAGCAGATAGTGGAAGAAATTTAAGCAGAGCTTCAACATATATATGGTGGCCAGTGGAGCTACAGAGACTGAAGATCAACTCAACATAGCTATTTTTTTAAAATAAAGCAGGCCCAGAAACTCTGTATATTTATAGTAGCGAACAACTGTCAGAAGCAGAACAGAAAAGCTATGGCACAATAAAAAAGGTTGATGAATACTGTATACCCAAACAAAATAAAACCTTTGAACAGGATAATTTCCACAGAAAGAATAAGAGACAATAGAAGACCATCAAAGACCTCAGACTGCTGAGCCAGACATGCAACTTTAGAGACCTAAAAGAGTCCATGAACAGAGACCAAATAGTATTAGGTATAAGGGATACAAAATCAGGAAAAGACTGTTAGAGGATCCTGAACTTAATCTGGAAAAGGCAGTTAGACTGTCAAGTGGCTGAGGTAACAAATGTCAGGCTGCAGAACCTGGAGGAAAAAGCAAAACAAGCTGAACTAGACAAGATTACAAGACTGCAAAAATCTAAGGAAACACACAAACAAGACAGAAAGGAGGACTTCACTATGAAGCAGGCAAGCAGAGGCCAAAGAGACCTGGAAAAAATGGTCAGCTGTAGATATTGTGGGGGTTACCACAAACCCATGCAATGCTCTGCATTTGGTAAGTGCTGCAAGAAATGCAAAAGATTCAATCACTTTTCAAGAGTTTTCAGAAAGGAGCAGGATGCAACACACAAGAAACAGCAGGTGCATGTGTTATGCAATGAAGAAAAGAAGAAATTCCTCATTGGCACAATGCAAAAAGTTTATTCTTCTGAAGATTAGACAATCATTCTGGACACCAATAGACTAATGGTAACTTTTAAATTAAATACAGGGGCATAGGTCAATGTAATACCTGAATATATATTAAAAAAATGAAAACTAAATTTGTGTACTATGAGAATAAGAACGTGAGACTTAAAGCATATAATGAAAACTTGATTGCACCCATGGGTTTTTGTGCTCTGCATGTTAGATACAAGGGTAAGCTAGTAAAAATTCAGTCTGTAAGAGTCCCAGGAAAGCTAGTCCCAATTATTGGATTGTGAACATGTAAAATTCTAGGTTTGATTAAGAAAATGGATGCCATTACGGGACTAGAAAGCAAGAACACAGGTGAAGAGTTTTATGATGTGTTTCAAGGCAAAGGCAGAACAAGCTGTCAACTAAGTATAAAATAGAATTAAGAGAACCAAATACTCCCACCATACATGCTCCAAGAAATGTTCCCCTTGTACGAAGGGAGAAACTGAAAAAAGAATTAGTTAGCATGGCCATAATAAAAAAGGAGAGCAACCAATGCTTGGGTCATTCACTAGTTATAATAGAAAAGAAAGATGCATCCTTGAGATTATGTCTGGATCCTAAGCAAATGAATAGGTACATCAAAAGGTAACATTTTCCCATTTCCACTAGAGAAAAATATTTTTGGCACCATCGCATAAATTAAATATTTTTCCATTTTGGATGCCTCTTCTGGGTTTTGGCAAGCTCTCCTAGAAAAGAATAGTACCAGATTATGTACCTTCAATATGCCCTTCAGAAAGTATTGCTTTCATAGGCTTCCTTTTGAACTGTGTTCTGCATCTGAAATATTTCACAGAAAAGCGCAACACATTTTTGAAGGTCTTGATGGAGCTATGGTTTATATTGATGATTTATTAGCTTGGAGAAATATTATGGAAGAACATGATTTGAGGCTAAGAAAGGCACTAGAAAGAGCTCACAGAGCAGGTTTGAAACTGAACAAACAAAAATGCAAATTCAGGATCAAAGAAAGAGTATATCTGGGAGAAAAGCTGAGAAAGGGGTGCAAATCGATCTTGCAAGGGTTAAAGCCATTACAAACATGTCACCTACTACAGATAAGGAAGGAGTGCAGAGATTACTAGGAATGATCAGTTTTGTAGGGAAATATCTACCTCACTTAGCAGAGTAGACCAAACACCTTAGATCACTCCTACAAAAGAATGCTCAGTGGATCTGGGAACATGAACTTGAAGCTGAATTTAAAAACTTGAAGGAAAAAATAATGAAATCTCCAGTACTAAAATACTATGACCCTAAAAGACCCATGAAATTGTTGATAGATTCTTCTAAAAAAGACATTGGAGCAGCTTTGCTTCAAAAACATGGGGACAGCTGGAGACCAGTAGCACATGCATTTAGGACACTCTTTAAGTTAAAGTGTCAATATGCACAAATTGAGAAAGAATGTTTAATTCTGGTATATGGCTGTAAGAAATGTCATGTATTTATCTGTGGGAAGCCTGGAACAGCTGAAACTAATCACTATAACAAAGAAAGGGTTATCAGACATGCTACCCAGATTACAGAGACATTTCTTTCAACTGAAAATGTATGATCTTGACATACAGTACATGGCAGGAAAACATCTACTTATTGCAGATACATTGTCCAGAGAATACGACACAATGGAAAATGACAGAATTCCAAACATAGTATGCATTAACTTAATTAAAAGAGTGATTCCTGTCACAAATAAAATGTGAGCACTAATTATAGAAGTTACTGCTCAGGACACCACATTGCAAGAAGTGATAACAGTTATTTGTTCTGGTTGACATGGAAAACATATACTTAACCCCTTCTCTCAGTTCAAGGAAGAGCTGTTGGTACCAAATGGCATTTTGTTCAAAGACTCACAACTTGTTGTTCAAGCAGTACTAAAGAAAGACCTGTTAAGCAGACTACATGAGGGGCATCTAGGCATTGAAAAATGCAAAAGGAGAGCAAGGGGTACTCTATATTGGCCCACCATAAATAATTACATAGAAGATACTGTAAAGGCTCAATCAAAGTGCCTAAAGTACAGATCAGCACAAAGAAAAGAGCCCATGATGGTCATGGAAGAGCCCATAGCACTATGATATTAAGTGGTTATTGACTTATTCATACATGTGGGGGAAAATATGTATTCATAGATACATAGATGCTAGGGCCAGAAGGGACCTCAACAGATCGTCGAGTCTGACATCCTGCCCTGGGCAGGAAAAAGTGCTAGGGTCAGATGATCCCAGCCAGATGCCTATCCAGCCTTCTCTTAAAGACCCCCAAGGTAGGGGAGAACACCACCTCCCTTGGAAACCCATTCCAGATTCTGGCCACTCCTACTGTGAAGAAGTTCTTCCTGATGTGCAGCCTAAATCTGATCTCTTTCAGTTTGTGACCTTTGCTCCTTGTTACCCCAAGAAGCGCCCTGATGAACAACAGCAATCTCCAGTTCGTTGCTGTTCCACTTAATGAATTTGTGGGCGGCCACAAGATCTCTTCTCAGTCTTCTCTTGCAGAGACTAAAGAGATCCAGGTCCCTTAGTCTCTCCTCAGAGAGCTTGGCCTGCAAGCCCTTAACCATATGAGTTAATCTCCTTTGGACCCTCTTGAAGTTATCCACATTCTTCTTAAAGTACAGCACCCAAAACTGGACTCAGTACTCCAAATATGGTCTGACTAATGCTGCATAGAGGGGAAGTATCACCTCCTTGGTTCTATTTGTTATGCATCTGCTAATGCATAATAAAGTGCGGTTAGCTTTGCTGATGATTTTGTCACACTGATGACTCATGTTCATCTTGGAGTCCACTGTGACTCCTAGATCCCTTTCTGCTTCTATGCTGCTGAAAGGCTCATTCCCCAACCAGTAGGTGTTTGGGATATTTTTATGCCCTAGATGCAGTACTCTGCATTTGTCCTTGTTAAACTGCATCCTGTTGTGTTCTTCCCACTTTTCCAAACTGTCCAGGTCTGCCTGCAATCTTTCCCTATTCTCCAGTATGTTCACTTCATCCTAAAATTTAGTATCATCAACAAATTTGGATAGAGTACACTTCACTCGCATATCCAAGTCACTGATGAAGGCATTGAAGAGTACAGGTCCAAAGACTGAGCCCTGTGAGACCCCACTGCCCACATCCAGGTCAATACCAACACATCTACCACCACTCTCTGGGTGCAACCCCCCAAGCCAATTTGCCACCCACCTAACTGAGTAAGTCACAGCCTTTTATTTTCATAGACACTAGGCCTGGAAGGGACTTCGCAAGACCTTCGAGTCCAGCCCTCTGCCCCAGGGGCAGAAAGTCAGCAGGAATCATAGGAACCCAGCAAGATAAACATCCAAATGTCTCTTGAAGGCGTTCAAAGTAGGTGCTTGAACTGCCTCCGGCGGCAGTCTATTCCAAACCTTGGGGGCTCAGTCACTAAAGAAGTTTATCCTTATGTCCTGCCTGAAAGAGTCATGGAGGAGTTTGTGACTGTTTGATCTTATCATCCCTTGGGCACTCTGGTGAACAGACATTCCTCCAGATCCTGGTAAGAACCCCTGATCCAATTATAGGTGGCCACAGGATCACTCCTGAGCCTGCGCTTTTCCAGGCTGAAGAGTCCCATAGCTCTCAGCCTCTCATCATGAGGTCTGTTTCCTGACCTTTGCATGTGACTCTCCTCTGGACTCTCTCAAGCTTCTCCATGTCCTTTTTGAAATATGGAGCCCAAAATGGGATGCAGTATTCCAGCTGTGGCTAAACCAAGGCTGAATACAATGGGAGAATGAGTCCTGGGATTTGCTTGAGAAGCATCTATGGATAAAACCAGAATTTTGCTTGCTTTACTAGCTGCAGCATCACATTGAAGGCTCATGTTCATCTTGTGGTCAGTCATGACCCCCAAGTCCCTTTCATCCATAGTGCTAGCCAGTATAGCACTGCCAAGCCTATAAGCATGCTGTGAGTTTTTCTTCCCAAGGTGGGGAACCTTGCATTTTTCGGTGTTAAACACCATCAGGTTCTCATCTTCCAATTTGCTGAGCCTGTCAAGGTCAGCTTGGATTGCCCTCCTGTTCTCAGGTGTGGATGTTTTACCTGAAAGGTTGGTGTCTTTGGTGAACATGGCCAGTCCACTTCTGACACCAATGTCCACATCATTAATGAAGATAATAATATAGGCCCAAGGACAGAGCCTTGAGGGACCCCTCTGGTTACGTGGCACCATGACAATTGACTTCCATTAACCAGCACCCTCTGGGTCTGACCATGGAGTCAATTTCCCAGCCAGCAGATCATGGTGAAGCCGAGATCACAGTTGGCCAGTTTTGCTAAGAGGTGATCATGGGGTACCAGATCAAAGTCTTTTTTAAAGTCAAGATATATGACATCAATCTCTTCCCCCTTGGCCAGGTGATAGGTCACCATTCGGATTTGGCTGATCGCTCTTCCCACGAGATGTTCAGGTAGTTGAAGGAAAAAGGAAATAAGATTGGTCTAGCAAGACCTACCCACGACAAACCCGTGCTGGCTATCCCTTAGGATTTTGCCATTGGCCAGTCTGTTGAGAATGGTCTCTTTGATAATCTTTTCTAGGATCTTCCCCGGGATAGAGGTCAGGCTGATGGCCCTGTAGTTTGCTGGATCCACTTTCCTCCCTTTCTTGAAGATAGGCACTATATTGGCCTTCTTTCATAGTTTCATAGTTTCATAGTAACTAGGGTCAGAAGGGGCCTAAAGCAGGCCATCTAGTCTGACCCCCTGCCAATGGCAGGAAACAAGTGCTGGGGT
>JAGPOW010003642.1:33684198-33720618 GCA_030014935.1 Caiman crocodilus
GGGTCTTCAAGAGGAGGTTAGATAAGCATCTAGCTGGGGTCATCTGAACCCAGCACTCTTTCCTGCCTATGCAGGGGGTCAGACTCAATGATCTATTGACGTCCCTTCTGACCCTAGCATCTACGAATCTATGAATCTATGGAAGGTTACACACTACTAAAAAAAGAGAGGGATGTTATTTTTAAAGTCATTCAGAGGGCATTTTAACACCGGATGTGAAAGCAAAAAGTTGGTCAATAAACTGTGATCTTGTAATCATACCTGCTGATATGGCATTTCAATACAAAGTATTAGATGTCGTAGTGAATAAAACTTTTCAGGGCCTCAAGTACTCATTTTGAGTACTTGACACCATGAGTACTCAGAATGGCTTTTGGCAGGGAACCATCCACTTACACCTGGTGGGAAGATTAAGAAGCCAACCATAGTACTGCCTTGCCAATGGATTCTGACTTCTTCAGGCACGATATCTTCAGAATCCATTGTTAAAGACTTCAAGAAGTGCTGTATATCTAATGCCATGGATGGAACTGAACATAGTGTTTTGTGGAAAGATGAGAGAGAAAATGTGAACAGTGGCGTGTAAAAGTGAGGATGCATGTCAAAGTGAAGTTCTAAATTGTAGCATCTAAGAAAAGAGTAGGACTCACCAAGTTCTGGACAGAGCCTAATACAGATTAAGTTGAGCTGATGTTTGAACTGAATTGAAGCTAATGTTGAATTTATGACTTATTTGTACTGCTATAGTCTTTGTCAGTAGGTATGTTTATAAAAACATTACAATTTTTCCTTTTATGGAATTTAATTATGGAGGGGGGTCATCTTAAAGTTGGGGGCATCTTAGATTTGAGTAAATACAGTATGGAAGCTCATTTGCTATCTTGGGAACCTGTGTTGCAACAAATGCAATGATGAAAATATTAGATGTGTAGTATAATTAGAAAATATTAGATGTGTACAGTTAAAAATATGGATTAGACCAGGAATTGGCAAACTTTTACACAGTTTTATAATTTTTATTTTATAATAACCTTTAATAACCTTTGATTATTTTATTTGCTTATATTTTATTTTATTATTTTTTACTTTTGTTAATGGAGATGTAAACCCAGTTTGTAGGCAGGTCTCTGCTTGTGACATGGTCATCTTTGCCCACACTGCTTTTCCCACCTCCAAATGATCACAAACCCCGCTGCAGCTTCCCCGCTCACAAATTCTCTCCAAAGTCTTGGTTTCATGAGATGGATGAAATTGGTTGACATCCTGAATTCAGTTCATACCCTAGCCCAGAGGTTCCTGACCCCTGGACTGGACTGTTAAGAGTGGAGAATATTTAAATGTGGGGAACACCCAGTATTAGAATTCAACAGTTCTGCCATGAACTATATGACCTCAAAAACTTGAAATATTGTATTTGCATCTGTAAACTGGGGGTAATAAAGTTCCTTTACTTCATAGGAGTGGTATAAGGATCTGTGTTTTAATGTGGGTAACTCAGTCACTATGTTATCAAGTGCTGTGGAAAAATCCTAGGAATAAACACAACTGCATATATGTTTATTTTATCTATCCAATTAAGGTTTCAATTGCTTGGTAGAATTCACTTGTCAACAAGGGGAACATGGATTATCCAGCAAGCAGATGAGTTAGTAAAATGTACTTTACATTTTAAGCTATATTGTTGGATTTGTTATCCTAAATACTGCACAGTGAGTCAGCCATGATGAAGAAATCGATAGGAAGAGGGGAAAGAAATTTAACTTGTATTCATTACATTTATGTGAAAACCATGATCTTCCTGAACACAAAACTGTTATGAACTGTAGATCTGAGATGATATTTACTTGCATAAATAACTCAAGGACCAGTGGCACATGCTCTGGGTGAAAATCTGCACTACCTTTCCTGGAAGAATAGCACTGTAAAGTGAAGCCAAGGAGGGAGGAAAAGAGAGGCAAAGAGCCTGCATGTTTCTGCTTTGCTTCTAGACCCAACATGGTTTTTTGGATATGTTAGGACAGATAGCACATGTTCTAAATCAGCGGTAGGCAACCCTTAGCACGGGTGCCAGAGCATGACACAGGAAGGCATTTTGCTTGGCACATGCAACTCAGAGCAAACAGAGGGGAAGCGGTGAGGGCTGCACTGCCACAACAAGGATCGAGCCCTTCGCGGCTCCCCCACCCTCCACCATTTGGAGCACCAACATCTTACAAGTCAAGATTGTGGGTGTTTTTGACACTCTGCCCAAAAACATTGCCAACCCCTGGTCTAATTATTAGTGCACTCACATTTTGGGTAGTCTTGAAGTCTGCAGCTGCCAAAAATCCTGAGAATACTCTGGGAACTCATCTCCAATCCAAACTAGCCCTCTCCTACTCCCAGACCTGCCACTATCCTGCCAGCCCCAGGGGAGGTGTCAAGGGCAATGCAGACAGCAACCTACAGCTGTACTACATAGTTTTCACTGGCCAGCTACAAGGTGTTTTACAGTACCTGTATTCTGTATAGATCCACAGCAAAAAGAAAATCCTTTCCTCAGTATTTAGTCTTCAGAAATTAAATAAGCAGTGTTATTTAGCTTAGGCCTAGCTTTTATCCAACATAGAAGCTATATATATGGTGGGAAAATAGCTCTAGATTTAAACTGTCACTCTTTTCCTAAAAACTTGCAACAGTAAAACAAAACAGTTGTCATTAATTATGCAGGACTTACTGTATGCCAATGCTCAGATCTACAAGAAAAAATGCAAATCAACTAATAAACTTTCCCAGCTCTGCTGACATAAGAAAGTAAATAGAAAAGCTTTATTAATTTGAAATTCCATGTAGAAGCCAAGGCAGTGATGATGGTAAAATCAATGACTGACCTATGAAAAGGAATCAAAGTTATAACATTAGACACTATAAAATTCAATATTGACAACTACATATTCAACAGTCAGTAATTTCCCTGTGTTATCTTACTGTTTTGCCTCATAACCCCACTTGTAGCAGATTTATAAGTACAATGCTTTCTCAGTTTACTTTTTCCATTTCCCTGGTACTAGGAACCACAACTTGATTTTTTTTTTTTTTTCCCCGTCATTATCAGTTTTGGTGGAAAGTCTTTTGCAAATGGGCGGGTTTTGCAGTGTGGTCAGGAAGAGATCATACTCTGTCTCAGACTAATCTCTTTCTGCTTCTCTGCTAGATGCAAAACAAAAGCTGATCAATAAAAATGTACTGAAAATGTTTCACTGCAGACTGGTGATGATAATAAGCAATAGGCTGGCCATGCAAAAAGCAATAAGTAAATAATGTAACCCTTCATTATGACAAATCTGTGTCTATAAGAGGATGTCAGAGAGCACTGAGGTGCCCTGCTCCTAGAGAGTGGAAACTGCCAGGGAGAGAGAGCCCTGGCAGGACATAATGAGCACAGCTGTGGGTTGCCTGGGGCAACCAGGAAGTCAGCTGACCAGAGTGGGCAGGGCCTGGCCCTCATAAAGCCCAGTTCCCTGCCAGCAGTCAGAGGGGTAGGAGTTCTTGCAGTTGGGATGCAAGGAGAAGCCTAACAGCATAAGTACAGCTTGATCAGAGTTGAGTGATGTTGTTATAGCCAGAGGGCATGTGTTTGAGTTATAGCCAGGAGGCTCGAGTTTGTGCTGTTGTGTATTACACCGGTGGCTAGGGTGAGGCTATAAGGGGTTGAAGGAGGCCTCAGAGGAACCCCAGGGATGTGGGGATCCTGGTGCAAGGGAGGACACAGCGTACTCATTGGGGACTCACAATGAAGTGTGAGGACCCTGGCGCCAGTGAGGGTGCAGCATACTCATAGGGACCCACAGCGGTGTGAGGGTGGTTAGCCCAGTGAGGGCACAGCAAGCCCCAGAGAGGCAGTAGTATTAGTAGGAAGCCCAGTGTGGGCACAGCAAGCCCCAGAGAGGGGACGCTGTTGAGAAGCCCCAGTGTGGGCGTGGCGAGCCCCAGAGAAAGGGGTACTACTGAGAAGCCCCAGGGTAGGCGCGGTGAGCCCTGAGGAAGGCCTAGTGCTGCAGTAAACCCCAGAGAAGGGTGGAGTACTGCGGTGAACCCCGGTAGAGAGGGGGTAGTGGTGCAGTGAGCCCTGGAGAGGGGGGGTAGCAGTGTGGTGGGCCCGAGAGACAGGTGGCTCAATGAGACGTCCCAGAGTGGGCACAGAAGTCCCCAGGAGAGGGGCGGCTTTATTGAGAAGGACCTGAGAGGGGTGACACTACGGAGGAGGGCCAGAGTGGTCACAGAGAGCCCTAGGAAAAGGGCAACATTGGAGAGAGCCCCAAGAGAAGGGCAGTATTCTAGAGAAGACCCAGAGTGGGAACGAAGGGCCCCAGAGAGCGGGCAACAGTACAGAGGAAGCCCCAGGGAGCGGGCAACTGTATCTATAGAGACAGACCAACGTCTATCCCACCGCATAGCCCATAAGGCTAGGGTGCCTGGGAAGCACCCATCATACAGGGAGACCTCTGGTGGGTCCAGGAAAACACAGGGATAGAGGTACCAGCTAACCGTGCCCAAGGAAACATGAGGCAGCCTCCCAACTTTACCTAAACATCAAAGACATGGCGGGCAAGAATCTGAGGGTGCCCTTGGGCCAACTTGGCACAGAGAGGGGTCCTTAAGGAGATCACGGCCCTCCTGTCAGACCCCGCTGTTACAGAGGAAATGAAGGAAGGAGTTACTATAGGCTTTAATGTTTTTCCTTAATGGAATAGCTCAGGTTCTACAGACACAATTCAAGGCTGAGCAGCATGTCCTGCATAGAAAACTAAGCAATTAAAATATTGAATTTTAACATGTACTAATCAATCTATTCTAGTTCTTGGACCATCATGGATAAAGCCTGCCAATCAAAGCAAATGGTATCATAAACATCAGAAGCAAAAATAGGAACACCAAAATCACATTCCCTAGTGACAGAACCCAGGATTTGAAAAAGACTGTATCTCTTAATATTCAGGACACAGAAATATTGTAATTCTCACATATCCTTCAGTCTGCAGAACTTGAGCATTTGGACTGTTCTTCCTTTCAGAGCTATTTTAACAAAGCAGGCCTGGGTGTGCAGCAAAATGCACACATAAGTATGCGCAAGTGGCTCCAGGATTTTATAAAGGAGGGTGGGGAACAGTGACTGGCACTGTAGGGATGGCTGCACCACTTCACCCCCAGTTCTTAGCCTCATTCCTCCCTCCCTTCCTACCAGAATGAGTAGATTACAGCTCAAGAGGACTGGCTGGGGACTTTAAGTCCTGAAGAAGATAAGCATTTCCCCCCCCTCCCTTCCTCTCCATGCTCAGAGATACATCTCCCCATTTGCTCCTTTCCCACCCTCACCTGTCACTGCCAATGCTGTCCTCTGGGTTAAACCAGGAAGTCATCGGCAGTTGGATGGGCAAGTTCCCCTTACCCATGCTGGCTTCTGGGCTGGTAGGGACACCGAGGAGATAGTGGGAAAGAGGGAGAACATGCCCACCCAGCATCACTGGTTTCCTCGGCCAAGTCCAGCCCCATGCAGTCTGGCTGGAGCAGGACAGGATGGTCACTCCTTCATCCCAGGACAGCATGGTCAGAGGGAATACTGGCAGTGATAAGCAAGAGAGGGAGGAATGGAAGAGGGCAGAGAGGGGAGCAGGCTTCTGAGCATGAAGGGGAAAGAAAAGGAGTGAAAGTCTTACCTTATTCTGGACTTAAAAGTCCCAACCTGCTGCTCCTGCTATGTGATCAGAGAAGGGATGCGGTCATGCCACTGCACCACCTCCATATCTGGCCCGGGAGTATGCATGACAAGTTTCTATGATCAGTGCAACATTAGTAGGGCAAGTGATATAAAGCTGGAAAAGATCCTTCAAAACTGAATTACCAAAATGTATTTCACACCTATTTTGACAATTAACTTTTTGTCCTCCTATATGGAAACTTTCCTGGAGGCAGTAAATCCATAACTTGGACCAAACTTTATAATTTCTAACAAAAGAACAGATATATAAAGACAAACTACTAAATTTCCCTACTTTAAGACCTTTTTATCAATCTAATTTTCTTTACTTACCTGTTTTAACTGCATTCATTCTGTAGCAAAAGCCTTAAAATATTTCTTTCTTTTTATTTATTTAAAATGCATTCCCTCCCCTTCCCCAACCATTTCCGACTTTTTCTCTCCCTCTCTATTCCCTACAGATAAATATAAGTAAGCTAAGATTTAGGATAAGCTTTAACATTTTATTTTAGGTAGTAAGTTTTATTTTTCTCTCCCCTCTTTGCCCTATTTTGATATAGATAGCCACTGTTTTATAAGTGATAATAATTATGTTTGTGCTGTTTTTACTGCTTGTATATTGTGTGATTACTGTTTTAGACCTATATATGTAAGTTAGCATAAGTCATGTCAAGCCTCCATCTTATCCCCATGCCTGGTTGTGTGGCCTATGACATATACCTACCCCTCCTATGTAACTTGTTTCCTGAATGAATGAGGATGAATGAGGGTGCTTGAGAGACAATGGCAGTAGGTCTAAAAATAACTCCCTCTGAATGACCAAACCAAAACCTGGACCAATCACCCAGCCCTTGGAACCACCCTCAGCATTCAAGAAACAAAAGGTGAGGCAACCCACCATTGCACTTGGTCAGTAAGACAACCTGGAGTCCTCTGGAACAGGACTGGCATTTCCAGGACAAGCCCTCCCATAGGAGATCAGAGGTAGTCTGCCCCTTGAAAAGTGGTAGTGAAGACTGACTCTTTGGGGGACGCCCTCTCCATCTGGACCAGCACCATGCCACACTACCTAGCCACACAGAGGCCTTGCTAGCAACCCCCCTCTGGACAACACCTACTGTACAAGGACTCCTTTCCAGCCTGGATAGGTAGCTATCACCCCTCCCCCACTTCAACCAAGGACTTGGACTCTGCTTCTCTTCCCTACCTGGAGTCTAAGCCTTCCACTGAGTCTCTTTCTCTTGCTGACAGTGTGTGTGTGAACCAATAACTTCATGGGGCTGCGTAGCATGTTGTCTGTTTAATAAAACTGTTATTTGGACCCCTGAATTTGGTTTGCTTTACTACAGTCCAGCCCTGCTCCAATCTCTGCTTCTTGCCCCTCTAACTTCTGTCTCATTTCTCCCTCTCCTGCTTCTGGTTCACTGCCACCTCCAACACCTGTCCTGAGCTCCTCTCTGCCTCCAAACCCCCTGTTTCTTTGCCACTGTCTTATCTCCACTTCCTTTTCCCCTGAGCAACCCTGTTTCTGCCTCAGTTTCTTTTCTGTCTCCTCCTTGCCATCAATCTTTGTTTTTCTCTTGCACCAGTGACCTCAAGTAACCCTGTGGCCACTTGATCTTAAGTAACTCATTCATCAGAAGTGAATAGAAGGGGCAAAGTTCCTAAGAGTGTCCAGCCTTCCTAGTTCACATCACTCTATACCTTGAAAAGCCATTTAGCACCAGATCCTGATCTTGATTTATCCAGTGTAAATCCATTAGCATATAACATCAATCTCTGACTCTCACATTCTTTCAGAATAAGTACAAAGAGCACAAAAAAATTTATCAAACTCAGGACCTAGAGAATTCAGATCTTCTAAAGCTTTGGTCTCACTGTGAACAGCTAAAAAGGAAAATGGTGAAGAGCAAAGGGAAATCATGCCTAGCTTCAGTCTCTGACAAGAGATGCTCATCTAACCGCAGTTAATTCCCTGTTTCCATTATGTCCCTCTGTGTCTCCTAGACTTTGTCTCCTTACAAAGGTCTCGGTTCCAAATCCCAAACAGTCTCTGTCCCCAAGGATCCTTGCCTTGTGTACTCTTTTGGCACTTTTCCACAATGCCACTGATTCTGTCTTGTTTTTTGTTGAATAAGGCTGGTTCTCTCACACTGCTCAAATGCCAATGAGACCATGGAAGAGCCAATCTCAATGAGCTCAGTTCTAGCGCCTAGCTCCAACCCAACTGGATGTAATGTGGAAAGTCAACTTTATCCCTATATCCCTGAGCTAGAGTGTATGCACTTGTTCTGTACCAATGGCACAGTCTTTTCAGTGCAAGGAGCTGTGGAAAGGCTGGAACATGCTCAGTGAAGCTAGACTCGTCAGAGGCTTTAGCTGTTAAGCTTCAGCAAGTCTCTACTGATCATGTGAAAATGTCAACAATTTGGCAAAGTGCACATCCTCTCTCTAAAGCAGGGGCACATTAGAGCTTTCTAGGAGAAAAGCTAGGAACATTTTTAACACTGAAAGCAAGCATATTTTCCCCTATCTACATTCAGCTAAAACAGTTCATCCATTTTTTAGAAAGTTTTTAAAAAACATATCCTATTGTTGACAATTAGCACTTATAACCATTCTGGGAGAAAATATAAGTGAAAAAGTTATAAGCAACTTAATACAGACTGATAGTTAATGATAAGTGAAAGACAATCTGGTATTAGGAAATGCTACAAGTCCTGCTTCTAATATACCGGGTTGCTCATTTAAAATCATTCAATGGGTACTTTTTACATAGCATTTTATAGTTTTGAGCACTTCAGGGACATCCGCAAGGCTAACTTAAAAAAATGCAACATCAATGTCAACTTGTGGGAGACTATTGCCCAGCACTGCTGTTAGTGCACCAACTGTCCACCAGATGGCACTAAGGGATTGTTAAAGCATAATTAACCCAATGTAAACATGGAATGTGTCAAACAGATCAACTCAACTAAAATCTGACTATTAATGTAACAAATATTATCTTAGCAGTTTCTAGATAGAGAAAGATTAAAAAAACTTAGTACAATGGTTTCACCCAGTCCTAGATGTTGCTTACTCCACTACAGGGTCTGATGGCCGGTCAGCAATCCTGAAAGTAGAGGGTGGCTGTCAGATAATCTTTATGACTGCACAATCCAGACAGAAGTCATTTGCTGGATAGATGACAACACATACTTAACTTGCTTGCTATCCCCCTTTATGTTTTCCTTCAACTTCACTCCACTCCTCTGATGATTCTTTGTTTCTGGGTATCATTGATTGGTTTCCCTGCAATCATCATACTGCTCATATTTTGTGCTGTCAACACATTCCTTTGTTCCCTACAAACCCATCACAAGCACACCTCTTAATTTGGTCTATTTCCAATGTCTTAATTTGGGCATTGCCCATTGGTCCCCTTACATAAACATATCCAATCATTTCATCCCTCTGATTCAGTTGGTTAGTGCCAAGTTCACTTAATTTAAGCTGATAATATGGCTAAGAGTATGATAAGTCAGAAGAACTTCTCACAGTGATAAGAAACAATATATAAGCTAACTCAAGGCTATAAGCTAACCATGCAAATACCAAAATGCAGAAACAGAAAAACAAAAGAAGGTTCAGACAATACTGTAACTCACCACTCAAACTGGTGCAACTAAAGATAAATGTGACAAGCTACCCTAACACCACCCCAAATGGAAGAAGAGCATTCTGCAGGAATCTCAGAACTTTAAAATCTCACAAAAACAACAAAAGGAGTTGGAAAAATGAGAGCAACAGTAACGGTGTGTCATGGACTAAATAAAAAATCCAGTGCCACCCAACCCAGAAGGAAACGCATGTCTAAGCTGCAGTAGAGTCTGTTGATCCTGGATAGGCCTCATCAGCTGTCTTGGGACCCACAGATAAGACAATCATGGGAGACAATCATCCTCAACTATGAAGGATTGCCAAAAGAGTCCTGATCAAAAAGTACATTCAAATGAAATCACCATAAGGACTTCCTTACTTTTGAAGTAGAGACAGTAGAACTAGATTGTCCAGGATTTTTTCTTTTTTCTTTTTCATTCAACTGCTTGTTTTTTAAAAAAGAATATTATATCTGATTGTATAATTAGATTTTTATTGAGGTATAGATTGCTGATACAATATTATGTGAAGTTCCCTGGATAATTTACACTGATTCCATATTTTAGTCTAATGCTACTAGATGGATTTATTCCACAAAATGACTGTAAAGTTACATTTTTTTACAAAGTATATGATAAAGTCATCTTCTGAAACATCTGGTGTTTAGGCTATAGTTACAGACAAAGTAATAACAGGATAGCAGATTTAGCTTTGTTTCACTGTTGTAATTCCTGCACTGCTGTTTTTATTTCACATGCTGTACCAACCTATCATAATGAAAATACCATATATCTAAACATTGCTTTTCATTGTGAAGGATCTCTAAGCATTTTACAAACTATCATCTGCCACCTCTGAAAAATAGAGCCTTTCTGGAATCACCTCTGGCATGTGATTCAGAGGGTACATAGCATCAGTTTGAGACAGGAAGTAAAAAAAAAAAGAAGGGACAGTTTGTATTTATGGAATCAAGTCAATTACATTAGAATTTGCTAAGGATTCAGAGTATAGCACATTTACTCTTTCAAAGAGAACCACTGATTAATTGATTAACAAAAATGGTCAGAAGCATATTTTGTAATTCATACAAATATTTCCAAAAAATCAATGATCCTAATGTCATTATGTGGCCTTGGTTCAATGTTAATTCAAATGAACAGTGCCTTCTTCAAAGTTAGCTTCTACATCCATATAACTTAGACAATTTAGTTACACTTGTCCAAAATCAGTGTAAGCGAGAGCAATCAGGTTTACTGAATCATTACCATGTGGTATCCGCTGTGCTGAATAGGTCTCAAACACTTTACTGTTGAAATATGACAAAATTGCAGCCTGAAATGACATGTCTCTACAACCTACAAAGCCACTGAAAAAGATCTTGTAGAGGGCTATTGGTTATAATCTAAGTTAGATTTTTTTTTATTTTTAAAGATATTAGATAAACATTTTATAGTATTTGGCACTTACTGTGTATTATACTAATACATTTACCTCCAGATTTCACAATGCTTATCAAATGCAAGTGTTATTATATAACTAAGGGCTGATCTGAACATGAAGAAAGGTTGTAAATTTTACATGGAATACTTTTTCAAAAATACCTATGTAGACTAAGTGTCACAGGCAATTTAAGCAACCTGACTGACATCAAACAGCAAGTCTGTCGCTGAATCATGAAAAGAATCCACACCCTTGTAATTCCAGTTTCCAGCTCAAATAAGGAGAGGGCAAAGGGTACTGTCTCTCACTGATAAGTGCTTGCCCAGGAAATTCTAGCATGTAGCCAAAGAAAAACTGTTTATTTTGCTAAAGAGGGTGACAGCTTCAGAATACCTTCTCAAATGGCAGGGACACAGTTCATTATATATATATACATATTTCAGCCACTGAAAGGCATAAGGTTCAATAGGGCTAATTATGCAGGTTGGTAAATATAGAATCGATTAAGGAAAACATCACAGTTGGATACCTCTCCTGAATAACTGTTAAGTGAAAATAGGGTACAAAAGATTATTCTAATGATACATGCAGGGTGAAGACTGTGATTTTAAAAACTGAGATAATTATCTGAACAATTAACACTAATGGAACGTGTTTGTATGCAAACAAGACTGTACATATTTCTTAGATAAATATCTGAATGAATTCTGCAGGTCAAGTCATTGCTTACTAATACTACAGAAAATCTATATTTCCAGGCAAGAAATGTTGGTGGCATAGTTCTCAAAATGCCTTTTTCCCCCCATTTAATAAGTGGTACATTCTGTTGGGGATTTAACTACAGAAGACATCATATTTACTCAACTCGAAGACGAGGTTTTCTTCCTGATTTAACATGGTGGGGAAAAGTCATCTTGGATTTGAGTACAGGCTGAAGAGGCAGGCAGCTGCTACAGCTCTAAAGGGCTCCAACCTGGCCTTGGAACTGGAGACATAGCAAGCTCCTAACCCCTCACCACCTGTCCCTTACAGCCTTTGCCTTCTGCCCGCCCCTCATCCCTGCCTCTTCACCCCCCACTGCTGCTTACTTCCATGGCTCCACCACCATCCCCAGCCCCAGCTGCACAGGACCAGCAGCAGTGGGGTAGTTCTGACCTGGATTCCAGCTCCAGGGCCTGGGCAGGACCAGGGTCACCACAACTGCAACAGCTGCATGTTCTGGTGAGGAGGAGAGGGGGCAGGCAGAGCAACTATGTGCTGTGTGCTCACGGCTAGAGTGGAGTCAGAGCCTTGGAGTGGGGAGGGGCAGAGAGGAGAGGTAACAGGGAAAATCTCTAAGCATTTTCAAACCACATCTATCATTGGTACTGTGTATAGTGCTCTGGCACTGTAGTACTCCTGGCATCTACAAAACTAGGTGACTCTGTATCAAGTCAGAAAGCAGATACCAAATCCATTTGTATACCGAAATGCTCTAACATACAGTATGGTAATCTCTGACATGAGATTCATGGAGCCCACCCCAGCAGCGGGCAGGTCCCAGGGACAGGGAGCTATCTCCCGCTCCCTAGTGGAAGGTTCATTGGGAGCAGACATATATACAAGTGCTACAGCACTGTTACTAATCTAAAGTAAATGTCCTACTTGCATTTGAAGGTAGCAAATTTACTCAGGGTTAGAGAGGTTTATTGCATAGTAAGCATGTGAACATATATATGTCCATGCTTACTTTGCAGTAAAATATGCTAATGCAAAGTTAAGTGCCTTATGTAGACAAGCCCAGAGAGAATAAAATTGTTCACATCTGGAGGAGCACAAGGAAAAACTGCTACTATCACTCAGGCATAATCAAATGGAAATGTGGACTGAAAAACAAAAAACTCACATAAGGATTTTATTTCTTTTACTCTGTGTACCACTGCCACTGGGAAGCTTACAGTGCTTTGCAAATAGCTTCTAGTGGATGGGAAAAGAGAGAAGACTTTAAAGTGATGATATGCCTTCAAGAGCATTTTTCTAGCCTTGGGAAACTACTTTTTCATAAATAACAATAAGAGAATAATAAGAGAATTGATCTGGCAAGAAGCAGACCCAAGAGTTGCCCTTGGAAGACAGGTTGCAAACATATACCTGACGTATAGTTAGATTTTAAAGTATTTTCAGCATGCAGTGCAAATGCAGATTTATTGTTACTGTGTAGCAAGTTTGCCTTTCAGAGCTTGTGTTGAGTCCCAGGCTTGAAATCTTGCTATTTTGAATGGTGGAGCCCATCCACCAATCAGGAGGCAGCAAGAGGAGTTAAGTCATGCCCCTTTCCTGAGGGGAGGGAGAAAGGAGTCTCCCCTTGGACCTGATTGAAGACTGCAACACTCAGGTCCAGAAGACCTCAGGGGCGGAGCCCTAGAATGTATAAAAGGAACTGCATGCCCAGGATGAGGTGAATACATCCAGGACAGAAAAGAGAACAGAGTAGGGCTTAGAAAAGCTGAGGAGAGCTGCTCAGCAGGGCAAAACAGTAGCCCAGAAGCGCCCCTGAAGACATCCATTAGCAGGAAATGGTGAACAGCTCCAGCAGCTAGGTTCTCGGCATGCAGCACAGTGCATGGCGTCCAGACCCTGGGAGCTGCATGAGGTGGCTCGGGTCTGCAACTTCTGGCGTGCAGCCAGTGACACGGTGCACAGGCTGGTGCACAGAGTAGGGCCTTTGGAGCACTTGGGCTGCATGGAGGGTCCAGGAGTGGACTGAGCCTGGTGCTGCATGAGGCAACCCAGGCCTCCAACCCATAGCAAAAGGCTGAGTCCAGGGAACCAGACAGTGCTCCGCTGCTGTGCCAGCAGAGAAAGCCAAGCCAGAGGCCCCAGAAGCCCTGAATAGAAGAGCCCTGTTCCAGGGGACAGGACCCCCCCTGAAGCCCACTGCAGGCGAGAGAGCAGCTTGGCGCAGAAGACGAGGGCCACCCTCCAGGCCCGGGAGCCATGAGTTGCAGGGAAAAAAGGATTCCTACAGGGGATGGGGAGTCCCCTCCGGTTAGTTAAGAGCTCCTGCAAGGGGACCTCTAAAGTTACCAGCTTCCTTGTAGGACTTGGGAAAAGCCCAAGGGTATTGGGGTTTCCCCTTGGGATTAAGTTTATCTTTGAGGTTCTTGCACCATAAGTGGTGTGATGTCATGCCTTATGTTTTATGAACTCTCATGTTTATAAATTAGTAGATGAGTAGAGTCCTAGGGCTCTGCTGGGACCCCCTGTTGCTACTATTTCATCTGTTGTTTATTTTTATTTATGTGTGGCTTATTTATTGTTCACTCATACTTAGCTGTAGTTTATCTGTTAGCTATCTGTTTATTTTGGGGTTTATCTGTTTCAGATCAGATACTTACTTGTGACTCATCTGTATCTGGAGCACTGGTAAAAGGTTTTATGGCATTTACCCAGAGGGTATTGTTTATGTTATTTGTTTAGATATCTTATAAATAAATATATATATATATTGTACATATGTTTATATCCATGTTTCTTTTCATTGTGATAAGTTAATGTAAATAAATATGTATATACTTAAGTCCCCTGACTGTCCTGGCCTGGTTCTATAGGGATGGAGGGAAACTGAGTGGTCTGCAGTTCCCCCACAGCACACCTGCCAGCTAATAAGCCCCTTCAATTGGAGAAGGGGAGTACATACCCAAGTCACCTGGGCTGCAATGTATGTTCTTAAAGGAGTTCCTTCCCTCTCATCAGTACCACTTGGATCTGCAATGCTGAGGAACATAGAGACACTATTGCTGACTCTTAGGTTGAGTCACAGGCTTATTATACCAAAGACCAAAGTATCTAAGCACACATCAATAGAAAAACAACAATTCTTGTCTTTGGATATGATTATTTTTATAATTTTTTTCTCTGTAGCCTTCAGTTCACTTAATCTTTCTGTCTCATATTCCCCATCTATAAAACAAGGAAATACTTCCTAGCCTACCCACAGCAGTGTTGTAATTGTCAATAGCTTACAGCCAAATTCAGACATATTTGTCCCTTGAAGTGTCCCTCATCAGCTTCAGTAACTGCCCAACGGTAGGCCACTTATAAGTGCTGCTACTGGATACCCATCTCCAGAGGGTTTGCTTAGGGCCCCAATACACCTTAATCCGCCTCTGCCTCTACCTCCCATACAACCACAATCTGGCCCTCTAGGGAAAAACAATAAACATAAAGTATAAGCACCAGTCCCAGTTCAAAGGCACGTTCCAGAGGAGGATAGTTGGAGAATAGTTATTAAGCAAGCTTTCGGGTTCAAAAACCCTTTGTCAGGCTAAGGAAGTTTCAGCAGTTGGTGTGTGCTCTTCCTGGATGGAAGCTACCTAGCTTGTTTCCTATGCAGGTCTCCAGTCTCTCCTCACTTAGTGCTGGCTCCTGAGTCCTCTCTCTGCAGTCTGGGCTCCCGTCTTCATGCTTCAAACAAGGTTCTGTCCTTAGTGGCTTCCGCAGCCAGACTGCCTACACCCTCTGGTCTCTCCCCTATTCAGTCACTCTTCCGCAATGGCTTGATGTCAAAATTAATAGGGGAGGCTGCATAGAGGGCAAGGCACACTTTTGAAGAGGCATTCCCTGTCTGTTCCAAGGGTCTCCCCTGGCCCCATCCCAGTTCTTCTCTCGCTAAATCCTCTAGGGGTCAGGGCTGCAAGCTCCTGGCTCAACTCCAGTCAGTCACGCCCTGTGACCTCAGGTTCCAGCACCCCAAGTATCCACTACATAGGCAGATCGGGGCCTGGAGTCCTGTTTTTCCCCTGCCACCTTTCTGCCTTCCAGTCCAGGCAAGCTCAGCCTCATTTGGTCACAGAACATACACTAGTCCTTATCTTCTGTCCACTCTGCTCAATTTCAAATTTGGGGGCGGCGGGGGAGGTTTCCAGGCACCCCTGTTCAGTGACCTCCACCCATAGATAGATTAAGGAATAGGGCAGCTAGGCCCAGGCCCAGGGACCACAACTATTTCAGGCACCCCTGAGCTCAGCAGCAACAGGGAAGCAAAAGCTATGGTTTTTAACTTGGTGCAAATTTTTGTCCCCAGCAGGGAGAGAAAAATGGCACCAAATTTAAAACTGTGGCTTTTGAACTTGCACCCTTGAGAGCTGGAAGCAGGGCCTCTCCACTAATGGGGCTGGGAGGGGCAGGGCTGAGGCTGGGGCTGGGCTGGGAGCATTGCGCTATGCCTGGCGGAGGGGGATGAGGATTGGCATGGCTGGGGTTGGGCCAGGCCAGGCCAGGAGTGCTGCCCCTCTGCAGGCCGGTGGGGTCTTGAGGGCTATAGTTCCCCCCAAATTCATCTTATCCCCCCTCCCATAGCCATCCCTCCCAGCACCACCACCCACCCACAGAGGCACAGTGTGGTATGGTACTCCCAGCCTGACCCAGCCCAGCCCTGTGCATCTGTGTGGCAGCACAGGACAGAGCCAGGCAGCAGCTCCCTGCAAGTAAGTCTAATAGGGGCTGGGTGAGGAGCTAGACTGAGCCACGGGCAGCTTGCAGTGCTGGGGGCTGCCTCACAGTGATTGAGAGTGGAGGAGGGGGGAGGTTCTGTGGGGGAAAAGTGTGTGCATGCAAGCATCTGTGTGCACCTCTGCATGTGCATATCTATGCTTGTGTGTCTGTGTTCATGGCAGGGAGAGTCTGTTTGTGTCTATGTGTCCATATACAGAGAGTGAGTAGAGTGTGCACCTGTCTATGCACGCACCTCTTTCTGTGCATGTGTTTGTGTACATTCAGCCACGGAGGGAGGGAGGCAGGGAGCAGGAAGAAGAAGCTGGCATGCTCCCCCTACCCCCAGCTGGCAGGGTCCATCCAGCCTCCCCAGCCAGCACCAGAAGGGGAAGGGGTCCCTCTCCCCCTACTGCAGCCCAGGTCCCATGGAGGAAGGCCACCAAAATTGTGTTTGCTTAGGGCCTCTGTACACCTTAATCCACCTCTGCCTCCACCTCCTGTACAGCCACAATGTGGCCCTCTAAGGAAAAACAAAAAACACAAAATATAAGCACCAGACCTGGTTCAAAGGAACGTCCCAGGTGAGTTTCACCACACCCCTTGGTGGCAGGCTCCAAGTAGACAGGAATACAAAATGAAAAGTGCCTGAGCTACCTAGCTTGTTTTCTGTGCAGGTCCCCAGTTTCTCCTCACTCAGTGCTGGCTCCTGAGTCCTCTCTCTGCAGTCTGGGCTCCTGTCGTCATGCTTCAGACAAGGTTCTGTCCCCAGTGGCTTCCACAGCCAGACTGCCCCTCCCTGGCAGGATTCCTGGGCGTATGCAGGGGTCTCCACGTCACACGACCCCTCTATTGCCACCCCTTAAGTCATCAGACTGCCTGAACCTGGAACTTGAGGTCACCTTGCTTCAGGCTCCCCTGCCTGTGTGTTTGCCTTAGGAGGGATGGGAATCAGAACCACCTACCAAGGAAACCAGAGGGAAGGTCTTCAACCAGGGGAAGGGTTCACTGGCAAACAAACAAAAGGTAAGAAACGGAAGGTAGAGGGATGCGGGTGAATGAGGGGAAGAGGGATAGATGCCCCTGGATCCCTTTCCCATTCTAGTAATGGGGCAGAGCCCCCATTACATTACCAGAATTTCTCTTTTTTGATATAACTGGACACAGTGTTCTTCACTCCCTGCTCTAATTCAACTGTTTTGTTTTAATCCAGATGTGGCTATATGGCATCAGTTTTTAGAGCAGTTTGCATCAGGGCTTTCCAACTGGCAGGCTGTGAACCCCACACAGCCTCTGACAGGTTAGCATGTGGCCCATGGGCTCTTGTCTGGCTACCACTTCCCCGCCTCCTCCAGTTGTTACCTCCCCATCAGCTGGTGGGGGGCTGGAATACCCAAGCTCTGCATGCAGCAAAGAAGGAAGCCAGGCTGTCAGGGGTGTGAGGAATAAAGTAGTTTACTTAAATACCAAAAATTAATCTCCCTTCTGTTGCTTTTGCAGCAACGATTTCCCACTACAATATTCTAAAAAACAAATAAAAAAAATTATATATTTTTTCTGCGTTATATTTAGTTTTGGAAAGTTACTCCCATACTATGGTAATCCTTAAGAGGAGAGACCAGCCTTAGACACATAGAATCATAGAAAATTAGGATTTAGATGGATTTCAGGAGATCATCTAGTCCAACTCCCTGCTCAAAGCAGGACCAGCTCCAACTGGATCATCCCAACCAAGACCTTCTCTAGCTGAGTCTTAAAAATTTCCAAGGATGAAGAATCCACAATCTCTCTGGGTAACCTGTTCCAGTGTTTTACTACCCTCACAGTGAGAAAGTTTGTCTGAATATGTAACTTAAACTTCCTTTGCTGCAACTTGAGAACATTTCTCCTTGATGACATACATTTCCCAGTGGTTCTTTAAAAACAAGACCATAGCCAAATGGACATAAAACTATATAGTACCTAACACTCAAGGAGACTTTCATGTGCAAATGAGTGCACAGCTATATTCTACCTAAACTACACCTGACACAAGGAAGCAGTGGGAAAGGCTCTTTCCCTCCTCTTCCTTTTATGCTTAAGTAGGTATGAAGGGGTCACACTGATCCCTAGTCCCTTTTTCTCGGACTAAACAGGGCACTCAATGGATCAGGAAAGAAAGGAGCCAGAAATGTTTCACTTTTCTTCACCCACATGACTACTTGCATTGGCCAATTGCACAGAAGGATGTGAGCTGAGTATTTTAAAAAGGTGAAGTATTGAGTGTAGAGTTTCTATCTATTCTTTGTAATATTGGTTCTTCAAGATTAGTACAGGCTGGTTTCTTAGCAAAGACCTAATGGTTTCCAATTGACTTGAATCCCTTGAAAGGCATTCTTGGAAATGAAACTTATAGTACCTAATGTCAACTATGCTGTATCATGGAATTTGGAATTATAATATAGCTATTAAACTGTAAAATATTATTTATTGTCACTCAGCCTGAACATCCACTAGCTTGCAGGGGAATTTTAAGTTCACAAGCACACCCTTTATCTGATTCCAGCACACTGCAGTACTTGAGGACCTAATTCTGCCTTTAGCTGAACTCACAAAGCCCTGATAAATATTGTTTCATGGGAGTAAATGAAGGGAGATTTTAACTCCACAGAAATATAAACTGATTAAGAATATGATGAGTAGGTTAAGATCAGATTCTCTTTAGGATCTATAACCTAACAGCAGAGACATATGGGACTTCAGCCTTATTTTAATTTGCTCTAATATCATGCAGAAAGAATTTTGCAAAACTTGTGCCTGCAATTCTACTCAGTTCAACTCTTTGCAAATGTTTATTTTACTGGCTGTATAAACTATTATTTCCAGTGTGTGCTGTTGCCATCTAGTGTCAAAATAAGCAATGTACTTAGAGGTATATTTTCTACTTACTGTAAAACTGAACGAACCATCCGGTTCTTTTCTAGCTGGGTTCTTTTGTTTTTTTGTTTGATTGGTTGGTTGGTTGTCTTTCCCCCCCACTCAAGTTCACTTCTACACTGGTTCTTTCTTTGTCAGGATAGATGTTCTGGATTCTCTCCTTTCATCCTAATGAGTTTTTTTATCATTATATCTGTACTGAAAACAGCCTGCATACCTAAAACTTTTCTAATATCCACAAAATATTGGAAGGTGGAGCAAATTTGATTGCATAATTTATTTGAAACTAGTAAGGCTGCCCAGTACAAACAACCCCTTCCAGACCTAAAAGTCTGGAAGCAAAGCAATACATCACTGTAATGGCAGATGCTACTTCAGAACCTCAGGAAACATATTGGGCTCCCAAGTGATGGAACCTCACATGAAATCTTCCCCCGTGATGAGTAACTTCCAGTTGTGACATTGTCTCTAATATTTCAGAAACATATTAGAAAGTATTTCTTCTACACCAGTATTTTTAATATTATTGAATAAATATTGAAGGTGAACTCCGGGGCTTCACTGAAGTCAATTGGAGTTTTGCCACTTAGTTCTCTAAGATAAGATTCCATACATGGTACCCACACTACAAGATGATTAAAATCTAAGTTATATGAAGATATACAGTGAACTAGTCAAGGGCTTTTTCTTTTTCTCTTTTTTTGCCATGTGCTAAACCTAATTATTGAAAATAGGTTTCTATGGATTTTAATTTAATCACCAGGTGAGTTTTAGGCTAAGAACTGAAATTGCATATAGACTGGTATGTGATCAGAAAGCTGTTCAAATCTGCAACACAACATAAGTTATGTGCACAGAAACTGTTTTCAAAATAGCCAAAACTGGTTTAAGATAAACCTAGATGGATGTAGTATCAGACTTAATTGTTAGGTTAAATCAGTTTATTGAACTTCTGTCCCAGATCCCTTCCAAATTAAAGTTAACTCAGAGTCCCCCAGCATCCCAGGGTGCTTTGTACCTCCCCTGCAAGCTCCACTTTGCAGGATGGGCAGACTAGCCTTGGCCAAAGATGTGTGCTCCAGCCACACAGTGAAGCATGCTCTAGTGCCTGCGGCTTCTGGCCTGAGCCACTGCAGGCACGTGGCTGCATTTCCAGAATCAAAAGTGAATGTCTGTTCACCTGCTTTGCAGCTTAAATTAACCTGCAAAGATTGAATCAATTCAGCCTTGGTCTTTTTGACTGCCTGTACTTGGCCTTAATGTATGTATGTCAGTTTGTGGTTCCATGTGGTACTTACAACAGTGTTATAGTATGTAGTTGTTCTGAGTAACTGAAACACTGTGCATTGGCTGAGAATGTAAATGAGAAAACATGTTTCTTGATAATAAAATTTATAAATGAAATATTGCTGCCCATATGTTTGTTTACCTCTTCCAAAATCTTTGTGCTGATGTAACTAAAAGGTGATTTCATCAAAGAGACAGGAAACTCATGACAAATTCCACAGCACTTGATTGATGAATGAATGAATGAATGCTGCATTTATGTAATGCTTTTTCATCCTCTGATATCAGACCGTTATAACAACTGAACTGCTGCCACTTCTGATATGCATTACAGATGCTATTTCAACCATCACTGAAGCCTCCAATTTTTGCATCCTATTCCATCTTGCTGATGTTCATGATATGAAGACTGTTAAGCTATAAAATGCAAAATAATATACACATAATTTCAACAAAATCAGTTAAGTAAAATAAAATCTCATTTTAGAACCTCATCTAAATTAAATGAGCATTCTCATATAATTGTATATTATCGCAAATCAGTCTTAATTCAATTTTTTTTCTGAAATATGAAAACAGAACTATTTTTCCTATACTGAAACAATCTTATTAAACCAATCTTGACTCTTCCTCTATGAAGCTGTAATAAATATGCTAATTTTGGTTTTTCAAACCATTAATTAAAAAAACTGAGTTTCCTACAGAAGATGGAGGTAACAATACAGAAGGCTCAGAATAGAAACATGGAAATACAGAACTTACCCTCATCTACTACATTTTCTCCTTTTCACTGAGCCCAGAGAAGATGGATATTCTGCAGGGGTCTGGATCTGAGGTAGAGTAAGATCTCAGCCAGGGCAAAGCTCAGTGAATAGTCATTGTTCATAGCATCACCATCTCAGCAAGATACATTAATGCTTGCTTTAATTTGCTGATTTGTCCAGATTCATTTATTCACCAACTCCTCCATAATGATCAATGCCCTGAAAGGTCAGAGAGCAGAAGTCAGTAAAGTAATCCCAAAGAGTGCAGCTTGTATAATCAGAGCCATACAGTTGAAAGACCTCAAGGGTCATCTGGTCCAAAATCCTGCACAAGTACAGGAACGCTACTTCTAAGTCATCTCTGTCCAATGATTATTCAGCCTTACCTTGAAAACCCCCAATGAAGGAGATTCCACAATTTCCCTGGACAGTGTATTCTACTGATTTACTGTTCTAAGAGTATGGATGTCTTTCCTGATATCTAATTGAACTACTTTGCTACAGTTTAAAGCCAGTGCTTTGTATTCTCCCCTCTGCAGCAAGGGGAAACCTTTCCTTTATATGAAGGCTTTTCAGACATTTGAAGACTTCTATCATATCGCCACTCAATCACTTTTTCTCTAAGCTGAAAATGCCTAATTTCCTCAACCTCTCCTTATATAGCTTGCCTTCCAACCCCTTCATTGTTTACCCACCCTAACATTTTAGTATCATTCTGAATTGTGAACTCTGAGACTGCTCATAATACTGTAGATGAGGCCTAGCTAGTGCCAAGTAGAGTGACAATAGCACTTTCTGGGCATGTCTCCACATGCAGAGGCATGAGTTTGCTGAGGCAGAAATAGTAGAGGCACAAATCTGTGCCATTACGTTTTGCTGCAGCACACACCCCTGCACATGTAGTTTGGTGTGGGGCAAAGTACCCCACTTCAGGGAAACTGCTGTTTTCCAGTCCTCCCAGCTCCTGGCCAGCAGCTGGAGTGTCTCATAAGAGGACCAATCCTCCATGTCTGCTGGCACAACCTCCTTTTGCATGTGTTGCACCACTTTTTTCCATGTGGCTTGGGGGGTGGGGGAGAGGGTTACTACTAGGATTTCCTGGTAGCAAATTTTGTCCCCGTGCTGCAAATTTGCAATGTGGGATATGCTTTAATGTGCTGGGCATGCAGTATGTGGCTCCGCAAAATGGTTTGCAATGCCACAAACCACATGTATGGATCCAGTCCCTATGCCTTACGCCTAGCACACCTATTGATGCAGCCCAACATTGCTTTGCTTTTTTTTCAGCTGTATCATATTGCTGACTAACGTTGAGTCTGTGAGCCACCAAAAGCCTTAGAGTCTTCTCATCAATGTTCCAATGCAGCTAGTTATCTCATGTTCTGCATCTTTGCTATTGATTATTCCTTCACTAAGTATAACACCTTTCAATTCTCTGCACTGAAGTTTATCCTCTTGTCTCTTGTGCTTGCCAATGTATCAAGATACTTCTGAATTCTACTACTGGTTTGTAAAGTGTTTGCATTTCTTTCTAGTGTCATGTCATCTGCAATGCTGACCTGGAATCTCTCTATTCTGGTATCCAAATAATTAATAAACATGTTAAACATCAGCAGATCCAGGACATGCCCACGTGGAAATCTACTTGAAACTTCCTACTATTCTGACATAGATCCATTTATAATTACCCTTTGCTTGCAGTTGTTGAATTAATTTGCTATCCACCTTGAATTAATTTTATCTAGCCCACATTTCTCAAGTTTACTTATGAGAATGTCATGTGGGACTTCATCAAAAGTCACACTCAAGTCCAAGTATACTAGGTCCATTGCACTCCCTTCATCCATGCACCTAGTGAATTTGTCAAAGAAAGAGATCAAGTTGATTTAGAATTTGTTTTTAACAAATACAGGCTGGAGATACTTGTGACCAGCCTTTCCTTTTCCTCAGCTAACAAACTAGCTTCTTTATAAGTGGCTCCAGTAACTTCCTAGATATCGAAGTCAGGCTGCCTGTTCTATAATTCTCCTGGTCCTCCTTTTGGCTGTTTTTTTTTTTTTTTAAAGATGGGCACTATATTGTTCCTTTTCTAGTTTTCTGGAAACTCTCCCATTTGTAAATTTTATTGCCAAAGGCTCAGGGATGTCTTCTGCCAGTTTTTTCAGTAGTCTGGGATTTAAGTTAATTTAAACTAATCAAAAGCCCTCTTAATACTCTTCCATTATCACGACCCTTAGCCTTTCCTTTTCTTTCTTTGTATAATTTTTCTCAGCTGTTTGGTTGTGGCTTATTTTTTTGCATAAAGTCTGAGTTAAAGTAGCCATTGAGAAGCTCCAATGCTTTTGCATCTTCTGTTAAGAATTCACGCCAGCTTTTTGACAGTTAAACCACTGATTCTTGGTCGTACTTTCCAGACCCACATATTCATACAATCTATTCTTGTTTTCCTTAACCTCTTCTGCCAGATGTCACTCTCTTTTGATCTTTGTATCCCTGATATTGTCCCTGCAAGTTCTTGCTTTTTCTTGGGATGCTTCCTTAGTGACTCACTCTTCCTTCCATTGCCTGTATATTTTCCTTTTGATTTTAAAGCATCCAAGATTCTCCTTTCATAGCCTGCTGCTAGAGGCCAGACTGTCAAAAAGACTGGTGTTGGCAGGGAGAAGGGAGCTATTGTGAAGTATATAACCAATAGGTATCTAAGCCTTGCCTCTGCAGACTGAAGGGGTCTTGATTTGGGGTGTTAAATCATTAGTTACATTGACAGATCCCTTCTATACCATAAGTCAAGAGGAAAGAAAACTCTACAAATACCAAGTCACCATTTTATTGCTCTTTATACAGCAATAAGCCAGTATAGGAAGTAGTTTGACCTACTTAGCATCTTAAGTACATTTTAACCTAAAATCCTGTAATCTCCACTCAGGCCACATATTCATCAAAATCATTAAACTAAATTCCTAGTCTAAAGCTTCTAGTGATTCAATTCAGATTTATAGATTCAGCCTCCAAATCGTCTAAATCATATCCAAATCTGAATTGTGATCCGAAGCTTTGCACAGTTCTAATGGTCAGAGCTCTGCTGCAATGTACTTCCTCCCGATTTTATTTTAACTGACTGAATCTGTGTTACAAAATAGACCATTTATTCTTAACCAGGGTACTGGGGCATCCTGGGGTGCCCTCAGATCTTTTCAAGGACACTGCAACAGTGCCATGCAATGCTGGCACTATTAGGTGTGTAATCATTATTCCCAAGACAAGCTCAGAGGACACATCCTCACACACGGGGTGTGTGCTTGAAATAGCAAAAAAAGAAGTGGCACATAAATTTCTGTCACTACTTTTTGCCTCTATACATGCCCTTGATGTGTGCTTTGGTACAGGGCAAAATATCTTGTTTTGGGGAAACTGCCATTTCCCTGGTCATCTCAGATCCTGGTATGCTGGAGGAGCTGGGCAAAACTAGAGGGGAGACACTCTGGCTGGCAGTTCTCTGACAGAGCCTCCACTTTTTTTCACAGCATTTTTTTTTTCTGTTACTGGGATTTCCCAGTGGCAAATTTTGCCCTGACACTGCAAATTGGCAGCACAGGGCATACTTTAACGTGTCAGGTATGTGGTTTCTGGTGCCACAAAAGGCTTGCAGTACCACAAACAGCATGTGACTATGCATCTGGATCCAGCCAGAAATCTCAAACAGGAACCCAGAGTGTTAAAAAGTCTGACTTGTTGTGGGTTTTCAGTGTTCTATGTAACATAATAATTGCTCTATTGTTTTTCTGCAGCTAAAAAATGGCAAAAACTAAGAGCTTGAATTTTCCGAGAGGTATCTTGTATCTAAAAATGTTGAGAACTGCTAAATGAGACCTATAAAAACAGCACCTGACATTTTAGAAACTTCAACCAGTATCTGTTTATACAAATAAATAAATGCATCTACTATATTTTATTTTAATTTACCATCAAAGAATTTCTTTTCTTTTATATGACATATTTCAGGCTTGTAAATCAAAAAGATGCAGTGACTTTAACGATAAGTATGGGATTGTTACATATTTTCAAACGTGAAGAATTAGCATGATACTTGAGGTTAACAGTGACAATTAATTACTGGTATAAGTGTCAATGTGTTCTATTAAATGTATTGATTCAGACACAAGATAAACCAAACAGAACATAATCCATGGAGATTCTGATTCTGTAGCTCTTGCTTAGCCCAAACTCCTTTTACCTTCGTTACAAGCTTTCTCTGCGTCAAGAATGCAGGACTGCATCCTCAACCATTTTATCCACATCAGATCATGTCACCCTTAATCAAGGTGACTGGCACCTTAGTTAATGTGGATTCTCATTGGTACCATTGTACGAAAGGTAGCACAATCTAACCCAAGTGTCAAAACCCTGATTTCCCAGAAAAAGAGCTGCTAAGATAAGAGAAAGGAGGGATGCTGTCCCTGCTGTCTTCTTTTTGGGGTAGACTGGTAAAGGATAGACTTCACCATGCAACTCAGATACCACTTAACAGTTCAGAGGAAATGAATCACCACCTTGAATCTGTCTGCCTACTACCAGGCACCAATATCACAGGGAGGCGCAGTAGAGGTGTTGTCTGCCAACGCTGGGAGGACTTCAGGAGTGGAAAAAGAAGCAGAGGAGATGGAAAAGCAGAAGAGAACTACAAGCCAAGTAACTGCAGCTGCTCTTCCTTGCCTTAGAATTCTAAGGTTGTGCTTATCCATCCTTCGGATTCTAAGAATTAAATCAGCATTCTAATGAATGGTATGGACCTTTAATTGAAGTGGTTACAAGAGAAAAAATGGATGTAATGCATTTCAGTAGGTCTAGACAGTGAAAGAATTGCACATCTAGCTGTGCAAAGCCTGTTTAAATAACATGCCTGATGCTATCTACAAGTCTGTTCATGTAGTTTATAGGTGTTTGCTAGCATAAATTGCCCATTCTAAGGTACACTGTTTGCTTCATGCTGCTTCTCCATTCTAACACAGCTATTAATGAGCCAGTTCTAGCTTAATAGTTTTTTAAAGTGATTCAATGATTTGCTCATTACTTGGGCTTTAAAGAAAATAATAAAATAGGAGTGACTATCTGCTAGCACTATAAGCCTTTGACAAGGGGATATTTCCCTTTTTACAAGAGTTGGCCAATAAAAAGGATTACACTAGATAAAGCAAAAGCTCTTTGATTGCCTCACTGAAAGGTCTACACCTTCCATCCATTTAATCAGGCACCGTTTTATGTATACAATCACTAAATAAAATTAAATTCTGAAAGTTTCTACCTGAGCAGGCAAGAAAACATATCTTCAGGATTAACTTTGGTTAAGACCTGAGCAAGGGGCAATATTTAGTAATGCAGTCCCAGGAATCGCCAGAGACCTATTTGTGTCTCAGGAAATGCAATACTACAAACTGCTATGTAATTCAAAACAATCCCTGGTTTAGCTTTAAGTGAGCTAACCCAGGTGCTAGAAGTCAGACTAATTCTGGACAGACTAATTTGCTCTGCTTTCCTTAGCTTTTAGGCTAAGTACAATTAAAAAGCCTGAAGTTGAATCAATTCAGTTTTTGCAGATTAGTCTAAACTGCAGAGATTGAAGTGAGAAACAACTGGATACACATTCACTTTTGATTCAAGAAATGTAGCCATATAGCTGCAATAGCTCAGGCCAGAAACCAGGGGGCATTAAAGCACAGCTGTCTGGCACAAAGCCAGAATGGGCTGTGTGTTCACTTCCTCTTCCTGCCGTCCTTAAATGTTTCTGGGGTATGCAATCCTAAATCACAAAAGCGGCATTCTGCAGGGTTGCTCATCATTTCTTCCTGCTTCCAGGTACTTCTGGGATTTGTAGTCCACAGTTGCCGCCAGCAGTAACTTTCAGTAAGTTCAGCACGGCAGGGCAACTCTGTACTCAGGGGAAGGGGGGAGGGTTAACCCCTCTCCCTGGCCCCAGACATGAGCTGGAGTTTGTCTGGGGGGAGGAGTCCCTGCCTCTTCCCCACCCCCAATCCCAACCCTTCTGTGCTGGAGCAGACAGCACAGCCAAGCCCAGGGCTGGAAATCATGTTGGGGGACTCTGACTTAACTTAAACCAGGAAGGGGTCTGAGACAGAAGTTTCATAAACTGGTTTGACCCAAATCAGTTAAATCTGATACTACACTCAACCACATTTATCTTAAACCAGTTTCAGTGATTTTGAAACTGGTTTATGTGCACTGAATTTCTGTTCTGTTACAGGTTTAAACCAGCTTCTAATCACTTAAACTGATTTATGTG
This sequence comes from Caiman crocodilus, assembly GCA_030014935.1. NCBI lineage: Eukaryota > Metazoa > Chordata > Crocodylia > Alligatoridae > Caiman > Caiman crocodilus. The sequence continues at coordinate 33,711,755 of JAGPOW010003642.1, forward strand.
TAACTTCTGTCCATGGCCATAAAAAGTCTCATGCTACTAAAGCTAGACTGCTTTTAATACTCAAACTCTACACAAATGTGCAGTAGACATACCCTCACAATTTAGTCCTTGAGTCTCCTATGCTTGAGGGGTAAAATAACGTTTTAATAAGATATGAGCCTTATCATGACTGCAGCTTCCACCATAGCTGCCATTGCTAATCTCATGTTGAACTATGTCTATATGACCTCAAGTGCCTTTCCTATTTTTGGCTAGGCACAATAGCCTGCAAAAGTATCTCACCTGTATGCTGTTAAGCTTATTACATCACAAACCCTATCATCCTCCTCTGAAATAAGTGTGGGAGACCCCATTGACATCAGTAGAAGTACAGTACTACCTAAAAATACTGGAGATAAAATAGTAATCATATTAACACAGTAACTGAAGAATATGCAACTAAACCCAAGAAGTTTTATTGGAATAACTCACAATAGTAACAAAAATTAGCTCTCAAGACTCTTCAACAGGCAACAGGAATTTAGAGATGATCATTAAATAGCTAATAAGGCTCTGAATGAGTACAGTAAATATGTACTGTACTCCAATTTTGTAATACATGTTACTCATAATGCTTTCTTTATTCAGAACTTCCAATAGTAACTCTGTTACAACCTTAAAACTTAATAGGTTTAGTATCATAAGGTACTACAGTGGATGCTGGAGAAATCTAATTATCCCTAGATAGGGTAACTCATATTTTATTTGACCTTCAGGTTTTGGTTTCATTGTAATTAGAATCACTTATTTTCATGTGTTTCTGAGAGGAACTGAAATTATTCTGAACTCCTTCACTCTAATACTTTCAAATCTTATCAGCTGCAGAGCTTGTAAAAACACATCTATCAGCTCACCTCTTCCTCAATGCATTTACAGATCTGGATCACACTGATATGCCCCTCATGCCACTTTCTTTCAGCAGCATTACAAATTAATCCTGGAAAAACATATGGATATATTATTAATTATAAATACATTTTATTATTATAAATCCACCAATTAGCTTGGTATAGAAGTGCAAAGAGTAGATGCATTTAATCTCTTACTGCTGCTGGGCACCACGGAGACTGCAATTTTATATTTGCTAGTGACTCCCTCTGGCCAAAGCAGTGTTGATGGATTTGGCAATGAGACTCATCTGTTGGAGGGAAGGCCATAATAACTCAGAACAATTTGAGAAAAGAGGGAATAAAAATGGAGAAAAGAAGCTTTGAAGCGTTTAGAGGATACCTAGGGGAATAAAAACATAAATTGTATCCATCTCCCTGTCAGTGCAAACAACAACAATAGCACATTTTGATGAGTAGAAAGTTAGTACTGAAAAGCAATCTGAAAGGTACTCCAATGCCTACAATGACTCAATGCCCCCTTTGCACTGAAATGTCACTTGCTATCAAAAAGCCACTCAATCTGATTCTTTTCTAATCTTGGAATGAGGCAATAAATGTAACTAAGGGTATTTGTTACTCCTGCAATAAAAAAAAGAGCAGCAATTCAAGTCTAAAGCCCCAGGTAGCACTCAGTAGTACAATCAACAATGCTGAAGAACGTGATCTGCTGACCACTGTAAGCCCAATTCTATTGCCAATATCAACAAAAAGCAATACTCACACTCCTCACCTCCAGCCCTTCATACACTGACAGAATGACAAGAAGAAGAAAGGAACCTCTACCAAAAAACATAAACTGCTAAAACCTGAAGACATTACAGCCAGGAAAAGGAAAGATAGAACATGCACCTATGCATACCATGTATAGTTTATTAGATTCTATGTCCAAAATGTATGAAAAAATGATCAGAATTATTTCTTCTGCACAACTTCTTAGCGGCCAGGGACTGCATGGGGCCAGTGGGAGCTACATGCTGCAGGGACTTCACAAGCGCTGGCCTTACCTGTTCCCCAGGCATTCCCCCTACTGCATTGGCTCCTTACCCCTGATTGCACTGACTATGCAGAAATTCCAGCTCCTTCATTAACTAGGTATGTGGGTGCTTCTCACTTCCCTAATACACCAGACACATAGGCACTTCCGTTCTGCATTGCACTAGGTATACAGATACTCTTCTGCCCTGTTGCATGAGACATCTGAACACTCCCCCTCATGCCACCCCATGCAAGGGGCTTCCCCAGCACCATAAGCTGTGACACCTGCTCCACACCACCCATGGGGTGGGGCAGGAAACAGAAGCCAAAGGGAGGGCTCTGGAGCCTTTATCTCCTGCTGCAAGTGATATAGGGAGAGCAACAATTCAGTTGGAGCCAAGTCAGCGGGAGTTTACCATTGATTTCCAAGGCTTTCATGCTCTTTTCCCTCCATCTGAGGCATACCAGGTGTTAACTTACATGAAAAAGCATTTGAAAGGGAGCACCATAGGAACACTGCAGGGATGGTTACCATGTCACTAATAAGGGATGCATGCATGCATGCTGTGCATGTGTCCACCTGCTTCGCCTGCCCAACCTAGAAATATGGTGGTGAAGCGATATTGGGGCACCCCTCATAGCTACTCGTGAGACGTCTGCCATTATAAGCAGCTGTGGGAGATGCATCTAGAATGGTTTCCCCATAGCATTTCCAGATTTGGCACATGCAAGTGAGAGCAGGTAGGTAGGGTAGGCTCACCAGCCTGAGAGCCACAGTATAAATATTTCCTTAAAGAACTAGGTCTATATTTTACTGACATCAAAGGAGCTGTGCTGTTACAACTGAATCCTTGCCTCAAAAACCTCAGAAAAATGCATCATACTTTGGTATGAGTTCATAAACTCATTTAATTAGCATAATTATAAATAGGACACAGAGTCTGATTCATGTACATGTAAATCATAAGCAGCTCATCTGGCATCAATGGAACTACACTAGTGTAAGTGAAAGAAGTATAAGGCTTATTGCTGAAGAAACATTTTTCTTCCCCTGCTTGCTTTCTCCCTTCTGACAGCATGTGTTTATGCAGAACATGCTGTATTGGAAGAGTTACAGCCTTTAAGAATGATAATGTCACTCATAGTAAACCTTATCCAGAAGTGAATCCAGGATTTCATAACGAGGAGTGCAGAAGTGACCAGCTCTGCAGAGGTGATTGTACCCCTCAGTCCCAGCCTCCTCCCTCCTCTCCTCCCCACTAGGGTGGGCAGATCATGTCCTGGGAGCTGCAGCTGGGTACTTTACAACTTAAAGAAAGTAAGCACGTCTCCCCTTCCCTTCACCTCCATGCTCAGATGTATGACCCCACCCCTCCCCTACTCTCCACACCCTGTCCTCTCCTCGTCTCACTGTCCCCATTCCCACCACCAGTTTTTCCAGCCAGTCTCAAAGGCAAGGGGAATCTCTGTTCTACTCCAGCTGGACTGTATAAGGCCTGGGATCATCCAGGGACACCAGTGACATCAGATGAGTAGGTTCCCCTTCCCCGGGCCTGCTCCTGGGCTAGCAGGGAACACCTAGGGGGAGCAGGCTAGAAAAGAACCCATCCACTGGTCACTGCCATTGATGTCTAGAGTGAATGCAGCTAAAGTAGGAGCACCCCTTATCCAAGAAGCCATGGGGACACTGGCAACAGCAAGCAGAGGAGAGGAGAGTGGGGCGGGGGGCAGGGAGAGGATGTGTTCCTGAGCATGGAAGGAAAAGGAGCAGGGAAATGCCTACCTTCTTTGGAACTTAAAAAGTCCCAGGCTGCTGCTCCTGCTTCATGGTCAGAAAGAGCAGTGTGGGTCTTTCCCTGTACTTATCTAGTTTGTTTTTATGGTAATGTGTTAAATGGTGGTTATTTTATTGACAGATGGCTTGGTATGGCAAGATATTTTAATTATGACTAGCTACCGAAAAAGTGGATAGGGCACAGTGGGAAAACATGTAAAACATCTAAAAGCATAAGTTTCAACCCTGTTCTGGACTCATGTGAAAGGCTACCTGCAGTTTCATAATTCGATAGTTGTTAGTGACTGGAAGGGACCTTACAAATCATCAAGTCTAGCCCCCCCACTCCCCAACATGTGGGCAGGAAAGACTGCTGCGTTCAAATGATCCCAGCAAGATGGGTGTCAAGATGTTTTTTGCCAGGATGGATGACTCTACCACTTGTTCCAAACCCTTGGCACTTGGCTTGTAAAGAAGTTTTTCCTTATGTCTAGCCTGAAGCGATCTTCAATCAGCTTGTGCCCATTATTTCTTGTCTTCCTTTGGGGGGCCTTGTTGAATAGCTACTCCCCCAAACCCTGATGTACGCCCCTGATATACTTATAGGCTGTGCTAAGTCCTGTCCCCCTGCAAGTCTTCTCTTCACAATAATACCTGAACCCAAATAATTGATGAACATGTTGAAAAGCAATGGTCTAAGTACTGACCATTGCTGACTGACTGACTGAATCCTGAAGGATGCCACTGGTCACCTTCTGCCACGTTGACTCAGTTCCATCTATTAATACTTTCTAGGTCCCACCCTGGAACCAGTTACCTACCCACCAGACTATAAAATAGTCGAGGCTGCATTTTCCCAATTTTATCATGAGGAAATCATGGTAGACCAGGTCAAAGGCCTTTTTGAAGTCCAAGTATAAGACATCAACCTCATTTCCTCTATCCAGGTGATGAGTAACCTGATCATAGAAGGAAATGAGGCTAGTCTGGCATGACCTGCCCATGATGTAGCCATGTAAGCTACCCTTCAGAATACTGCCTTCAGGTACCCTGTATGTGATGGTTTCTTTGATGATTTTCTCCACAACTTTATCTGGAATTGAGGTCAAACTTATTGGCCTGTAGTTTCCTGGGTCCCCCCTTCTCCCTTTCTTAAAGATAGGTACCACATTGGCTTTTTTCCAGAGTTCTAGGACCTCTCCCAAGCGCCACGAGTCTTCAAATAACTTCACCACCAGTTGTGCAATGACATTAGCCAGTTCTTTAGCAGTCTCAGATGTAGTTCATCTGGTCCAGCTGACTTACAGATATTAGCCTTTGCAGGTGCTCCCCCACAAGATCTACATCAACCCAGCTATATATGGGTATCTGCTCAGTTAAGCTGGAGAGTCAGCTACAGAAACTAGGAGACCTTAACCACACTAGCCCAATAGACTATACGGTTCATAGCAGGTGATATGTTGTGAGTTCAGCAACAACACTCTGGAAACTATTATGTTGAACTAACAGTCATTTATTATTACAACTCTCTGGAATCATATCCAGGGTGGATTTTAACAGTTGCATCAGTAGAAGTATACAGATCTTATACCTGCTCTGCCTTTGACTTGGCCCAGTCCAGTCCTGTGGAGGAAGAGGAACCAAGAAAGCCTCTGGATCCTTATGGCAGAGAACAGGAAGTCCCCAGTGCTGCAAAACTGCCACAAAGTAATACAACCCTGCAGTGCGGAACACAAGACTTTGGTCTTAAAGGGACAGTACAATGAAAACACAATAAGACACAACAACAGGATCCTGAGGGACTCGGGGAAAAAAAACCAACTTATTATGATGCATTATGATCTATACTACTTGGGGAAAAAAACATGACTCTAAAAACAAAGTAGATTTCCAATAAGCAAAGGGAAGAAGAAAAAGGGAAGAAGCGCTGTGCCTGCTAGTTCTGAATGATAGTTGCTCATGCAGTGTCAAGAACAGGTTAAACAGGCCCTTCTATAGGATGGCTTAGATAGAAATAATCCTGCTTTGAGGAGGGGATTGGACTATGACCTCCTGCATGATCCTGTAAGTGAAGAAAAAAATGTGGAAACACTATCAATTTCTATAACAAACTTGATTTTAGTTAAGACACCCTAATAAGAAGTTTACCCAGGCAAATACGTAAAGGGAAAAGACTAAGCTTTCAACCTGCCTCTTCACTAATGTCATTATCAAAAGAGAAAGACTTGATTTCTCAGCCTCCCAGAGAAAAGATTTGTAACATCAGATGCTGCAACACTCAAAAGTAACTGAGTAAAGCCATTAGTTTTATTTTCTCCCCAACCACACTCACAATTCATGTCAGTTTTAAATGCTGTTCCTAGAGCTGATAAATTATATGAGAAAGTGCCAAGAAACCAGCACATCTGCACAACTATATTCTCAAAATGATGCGACAAACTAACATGAAACCCTACCCACAATGCAGCCACCCTATTCCCGAGTCAGCAATAAAATCCTGGCAAGGATTTGCTCAGTTTGTCTCCTTCAGATTCTGAGCAGTCCTGCTAAGGCTTGCGGCTTTCGCCTGCCTACATTCCTGCTGTAGCCTTGCCCCTTGTCTAGCCTCACCTTCTTAGTTCCTTCATTAGTGGTGATCTCAGCCTGTTGTGCAGAATCTGACCACTGGTGATGCATAGGAGGTATAGGTACACCCCAAGATCGGTGGTGCAGCCCCTGAGATTGGCCGCTGCTTGCCACTTCCCTTCCCACACCTCTTTCTAAATCAGTTCCCATTGATTCCTGCAGGTTCACTTCCACCCAATGTTTATGCAGCATATCCATTTTCTAAAAGAAAATCTCCCCACTCTTAACAGAGTTATTTCATTATAGCATCAATACAGCCATTAATGTGAAATGTTCAAAAGTTCTGCTCTAAAATGTCTTCTTGCATCACATTTTTCTCTTTGATAAAACCCAGAAGCAACATACAATTTACCTGTGATCAAGAATAATGTGTGCCCCTGGCAGCTGGTGGGGCATGGCTGCTCCAGCAACGGTAGGAGTGCAGCGGCAGTGAGCAGGGACTTCTGGCACTGTCAGGGGCAGGGGGAGACTAAAGTCCCGTATGTTTCTGCTGTTAGGTTATAGATCCTAAAGAGAATCTGGTCTTAACCCACTCATCATATTCTTAAACAGTTTATATTTCCATGGAGCCAAAATCTACTTTCATTTACTCCCATGAAACAATATTCATAAGGTCTTTCTTGGTTCAGCTAAAGGCAGAATTAGGTCCTCAAGTACTTCAGTGTGATGGAATCAGATAAAGGGTGTGCTTGTGAACTTAAAATTCCCCTGCAAGCTGGTGGATGTTCAGACTGAGTGACAATAAGTAATATTTTACAGTCTAATAACCATATTATAATTCCAAAATCCATGACAAAGTATAGTTGACATTATGTACTATAACTCTTATTTCCAATAATGCCCTTTAAGGGATTCAGGTCAACTAGAAGCCATTAGGTCTTTGCTAAGAAGCCAGACATTACCAGTCTTGAAGAACCATTAGTTACAAAGCATAGATAGAAACTGTGCACTCAATACTTCACCTTTTTAAAATGCTCAGCTCACATCCTTCTGTGCAATTGGCCAACACAAGTAGTCATGTGGGTGAAGAAAAGTAAAACACTTCTGGCTCCTTCTCTTTTCCTGATCCATTGAGTGCCCTGTTCAATCCCAGGAAAAGGGACTAGGGATCACTGTGACCCCTTCACACCTACTCAAGCATAAAAGGGAGAGAAAGGAAAGAGCCTTCCTCACTGCTCCCTTATGTTAGTTGTAGTTTAGGTAGAATATAGCTGTGCACTCAATTGCTCTTTGAGTGTTTGATACTATATATCTTTATGTCCATTTGGCTATGATCTTATTTTTAAAGAAATCATTAGGACATGTATGTCATCAAGGAGCAATGATCTCAAGTTGCAGTAAAGGAAGTTTAAGTTACATATTAAGACAAACTTTCTCTCTACGAGGGTAGTAAAACATTGGAACAGGTTACCCACCAGAGGGAGTGTGGACTCCCATCCTTGGAGGTTTTTAAGAGCCAGCTAGAGAAAGTCTTGTTGGGATGATCCAGTTGGAGCTGGTCCTGCTTTGAGCAGGGAGTTGGATTAGATGATCTCCTGGGGTCCATCCAAATCCTAATTTTCTATAATTCTATGTGTCTAAGGAGATTAAGGCTGGTCTTTCCTCTTAAGGCAGGGGCGGGCAATTATTTTGGGCAGAGGGCCACTTACTGAGTTTCAGCGAGCCATTGAGGGCCACATGACAGGCAGCTCAAGGGAGATTAATATTAATTTTCTAAACTTTTTAGGGGCCCTGCAGGCCAGATAGAATGGCCTGGTGGGCCACATCCGGACCCTGGGCCACATTTTGCCCACCCTTGTCTTAAGGATTACCATGGTATGGGAGTAACTTTCCAAGACTAAATATAACACAGAGAAAATATGTAATAAAAATAAATATTTTATTTGTTTCATAGAATATTGTAGTGGGAAATAGTTCCTGCAAAAACAACAGATTAGCAAGTACATCATTGTACAGGACAAATACTTGTTTGAGATGGAGAACTATTTTGGATTTTCAAGTATTTTCCGGAAGGGAGATTAATTTTTGGTATTTAAGTAAACTACTTTATTCCCCGCCCCCCTGACAGCTTAGCTTCCTTCTTTGCTGCATGCAGAGCTTGGGTATTCCAGACCCCTCTCAGCTGATGGGGAAGTAACCACTGGAGGAGGCGGGGGAGTGGTAGCCAGACAAGAGCCCATGGGCTACATGCTAACCTGTCAGAGGCTCTGTGGGGTTCATAGCCTGCCAGTGGGACAGCCCTGATGCAAACTGTTTCAAACACTGATGTCATATAGCCACATCTGGATTAAAACAAAACAGTTGAATTAGAGCAGGGAGTAAAGGACTCTGTGTCCAATTATATCAAAAAAGAGATATTCTGGTAATGATATTCTTGGGACTCTGCCCCATTACTAGAATGGGAAGGGGATCCAGGGGCACCTATCCCTCTTCCCCGCCTTCACCTGCATCCCTCTACCTTTCGTTTCTTACCTTTTGTTTGTTTGCCAGTGAACCCTTCCCCTGGTTGAAGACCTTCCCTCTGGTTTCCTTGGTAGGTGGTTCTGATTCCCATCCCTCCT
>JAGPOW010003642.1:33720718-33731569 GCA_030014935.1 Caiman crocodilus
TGCCAGTGAACCCTTCCCCTGGTTGAAGACCTTCCCTCTGGTTTCCTTGGTAGGTGGTTCTGATTCCCATCCCTCCTCACTTTCTTCCATTTCATCACCGTGTTTTCTCTGCCTGTGCCCTGGTGGTGACGCTGAAGGCAAACACACAGGCAGGGGAGCCTGAAGCAAGGTAACTGTGGGGGCCAAGAAAAACTGGCGGAATGGGGCCGCTGATGGAGTGGAATTAGAGCACTAGGCTCGCAGGTTGTTGGAAGCAGAAAAACTTTACTTACAGTCCATAGGCTGTAGGCACGTTCCTTGAAGTTACAAACTCAAACAGGAACACAGGCACACAGAAGCTCACTCTCACGCAGGATATGGGGCGTCGGATGAATCTGGCAGGGAGTCATTGTCGATTGATCAGGCCTCCTTTGTGGCTTGGAAACACACGCAGATGTTTCCTCATGCGTGTCTCAGCTCTCCTCCGGTTTGGGTGAGCATCGCCCCAGCCTCTTATTCGGTCTGCTAGCCAATCGCCGACCGACACATATGCATAATTTAACGTGAACCAATCGCAAGCATGCACTCGCTGGTGCAGCTGCAAGGTTCTGGTGGGCTCTGACCGTGCACCAAAACTTTTCCTGCACTACAGGGGTAACTCCCTGCTCCCGTGCTCATAATGTGCTTAACACAAGCTGCGCTGAGGCATCTCTTAACAGTTATGCACAGACAGTAACCTCAAGTTCCAGGTTCAGACAGTCTGATGACCCAAGGGGTGGCAATAGAGGGGTCGTGTGATGTGGAGACCCCTGCATATGCCCAAGAATCCTGCCAGGGAGGGGCAGTCTGGCTGTGGAAGCCACTGGCCGCATCTTTTTGCATGGGGTGCACCGCCACATGCAGGGGGTGAACATGTACCATGTGCATCGCCTCTGCCTTTGAAAAAACAATTTAATTTCTGTTAATTTCCGCATGTTTTCATTTTCAGATTTCTCTCAAGCCTGTTGTATTTAATATAATTTCTCCATTGTTTCACTATGACTGTTTTTCTCCGAGAAGGACCAGCAGCACTGAACTCACCCTACTTCCTTAATATTTCTGTGGAAAATGTTGCTATTTTTTTTTTCAGCACAACAATCATTATTCAAAACTATTTTCCAGCATCTGCAGCTAATTTTTCCCATCTACCCAAATGGATTCTCTTCTAATAAACCTCTATTTACATAAAAAGTTACCCACAGGTCACTTTGTTACCAAAAATAATTACATCTTCTAAATAGGTCTCAATGTCCCTCAACATAAAAAGTATATTCTAAAATTATTACTTAGAGTGGATTTTGTTTTGTTTTTTGGGTGGGGGTTTTTTGGCCAGGGAGGGGAGAGGGGGTTGTATGTTTCCTGCTATGCTACCAGACGACTAGAAAAGGGCCAACACAATGTCCCTTTCAAATAAAAAATAAAAAGGATGTGACAAGAGTAATTCTTCTGTTGCAGAGAGCCCAGAAAGCCCACAATGGGGCAGGAGGCTTTTACTGCTGCCAATCCCTATATGAGGCTGAAGTTGGTTCCTTATTTCCAGGGCCTTATTCCCAGTTCCTCATTCCTTTTTCAAAGATAATCTTGATACAACAAAAAGCTGCTAGTAGTGAATTAGTCATGCTAAAGAGTTAGAAGTCCATCAAAAATGTTTACTTACTAATAAAATGTAAAATAATACAATGTATCAGGTACATAGCTCTGAATAAAGAGTTGAGATTATGATGGGTTTATAGGGCAAAATCCTTTTTGGGTCATCCCAAACCACACCTCTCTCTATCACTGGAAGACTTTTGAAGAATTATGGGTAGGTGGTGCGTTACCTGAAGCTCAGATTTTCATGTGTCAGTCAACCAACTGACCCCACCCCAGACCTGTGTGCAACATGCATTGCCCCAAATATAGAGATGAGTTTGGGGATGGGATTATGGGGCAAAACTCACGTCAGATCACCATAAAGCACATATCTCCATGCCCAGGGGATTCTCCTGATGAAGTGTGGACAGGTCCCAGCCTGACCTAAAGCTTGTTTTTTGCATGCCAGCCTGCCAACCAATACCCCCCCCCCCAGCCTATATGTATTTACATTTACATTGCACTGAATAAAGAGCTGTTTGGGCAGGATTATAGGTGAAAGTCTTTTTCAGATCACCCCAGTCACACATGTCTGCCACTGGGAGACTCTCCAAAAGAAGCCTTAGCAGGGCATTGCCTGGCCTGAAATTCAGTTTTTGTGTGCCAGCCTGCCTCCTGACAAGCCGTGGGGCCTGTGTTCTACGTACATAGCACTGAATAAGAAGCCAAATTTATGCTGGGATTGTGAGGCAAAAATCCTCTTTAGGTCTTCCCAAAACACACCACTGGGGGACTCTCGTGAAGAAGTCTGGGCCAGGTGCTGACCGACCCAAACCTCAGTTTTCACATGCCAGACTGCCAACTGACACCCCTCTACCCACACCTGTGCTAAGTACATAGCTCTGAATAAGGAGTTGAGTTTGGGCTGGGGTTATCTGGCAAAATCCTTTTCAGATCACTGGAAAAAAAAAAATTATGTCACCAACAGACTGTCTTGAAGAAGTCTCAGTTGTGTGTTGACTGAATCAAAGCACAGTTTTCAAGTGCCAACCTGGCAACTGACAGCCATGAACAAGGAACTGAGTTTTGGCTAGGATTATCAGGCAAAACTCACTTTGGGTCACCCCAAACCATATGGCTCCACCATCGGGGCACTCTCCTAGAGAAACCTAGGCAGAGCACTGCCCAACTTGAAGCTCAGTTTTTGCATGCCATTCTACCATCTTAACATCGCTATACCCAGGCCTCTGCTATATACATAGCCCTGAATAAGGAGCTAAGTTTGGGCCCAGATTGTTGGGAAAAATCCTCAGTCACCCCAAAACGCCCCTGGAGAACTGTCCTGAAGAAGTCTGGACAGATTCCTGCCCAAGCTGAAACTTGGCTTTCGAATCCTAGCCTAGCACCTGACGGCCCTCTCTAGCAGCACGCATCCTTTTAATCTGCCTCTCACTTTTCGCTGCCTCACCTGCCTTTTACAGTTGTGCTCTTTAACACCAAACAATATAACCCAAGACTACAAAATAGTGAAAACAGGCTTGAATAGCCCTTCAAACCTGCGTACCTTCTGCATACTGCTGAGGATATGCAAATAAGAATATACAAAGTTTTCGCTATGGAACATAACCTTGGTCAAACAGGCAGAACCAATATGTATAGAAATATGAAAAATGTTAATACATGTTGCATTGAGCATGGAATTTACTTGAATGACTTGGGACATCATTGCATTTGACTTCTTGGTTCAGGTTTAAACACCACTGGGAAAAAAAACCCCATAGTGTAATTCTTTTCTGTTTTATCTTATTAAACATGCAACAGTCTTCTCAAACAGAAATATTGGCCAATTGTTTACATAGCACACAAGCTTGTGAGGTTGTCAGTTAGCTGGCTGGCATGAAAAAACAAGCTTCAGGTCAGACAACATCCTGCCCAGACTTCTTCAGGACAGTACCCTGGTCAGGGAGGTGTGTGTTTTGAGATGACCCAAAAAAAGATTTTGCCTGATAATTCCAGCCCAAAAGCAGCTCCTTATTCATAGAAATATACATAGGAGACAGGTGTGAGAGGCTGTCACTGGTAGGCTGGCATGCAAAAAGCAATCTTCAGGTCAGGCAGTGCCTTGCCCAAACTTCTTTGGGAGAGTCCTCTGGTGAAAGGATTTTCATTCATAATCCCAGCCCCAAATCACCTTTTTATTGGATGCTATGTAAATAGCATATAGCTCTGGGGGAACTTTGGCTGAAAGGCTGGCATGCAAAAAATGAGCTTTGGGTAAGGCAGGGGCCTCCCAACTTCTTCAGGAGAGTTCTCCGGTGGCAGAGACATACAGTTTGGGGTGACCCGAAAAGGATTTTCATATGCATAGTACACAGGTTTGTTAGGCCATGAGTTGAAAGGTTGACACATGAAAACTGAGCTTCAGGTCAGGCAGCAGCCTGCCTAGACTTTTTCAATACAGTCCTCTGGTCGTAGACATGTGAGATTTGGGGTAATCTGAAAAGGATTTTGTCCTATAATTCAAACCCAAACCCAGCTCCTTATTTGGAGCAATGTACATCATGGTATGCAGGCCTGGGGGATGTCAGCTGGACAGCTGGTACTCAAGACAAGCGCTTTGGGTCAAGGAGTGCCCTGCCCAGACTTGCTCAGGAGATTCTTCTGTAGTGGAGACTTGTGTTTTAGAAACATAGAAAATTAGGGTGGGAAGCAACCTCAGGAGGTCAAATCCAACCCCCTGCTCAAAGCAGGACCATTCTCAACAAGATCATTCCAGACAGGGCTTTGTCTAGCTGGGTCTTAAAAACCTGTAAGGATGGAACTTCTACCAACTCTCTGGGTAACCTGTTCTAGTGTTTTACTAACTTCCTAGTGAGAAAAAACTTCGTAATATCTAACCTAACCTGGCAACATACCTACCAATGCAGCCCAGTATGTCCAACCAGTCAGCCCCTAGCCTGCACCAGGGCATGGGATTGTCTCATGCTAGGTGCAGGACTTTGCATTTGTCCTTGTTGAACCTCATGAAGTTCATTTTGTCCCAATCCTTCAATTTGTCAAGGTCACGCTGAATCCTAGCCCTACCCTTCAGTGCATCTACTACTCTCCCAGCTTGGTGTCATCTGCAAACTTGCTGAGGGTACACTCTATGTTCTCTTCCAAGTCATTTATACAGACACTGAACAAAACCAGCCCCAGGACCGACCCCTGGGGCACTCTACTTGATACTGGCTACCAACTAGACATCAAGCCAGTGACAGGTACCCTCTGATTCTGATGCTCCAGCCAGCTTTCTATCCACCTTACAGTCCATTCATCCTACTCATACTTCCTTAGCTTGCCTGTGAGAATGCTTTGGGAGACCGGTCTCTCCACATCCACAGAGCCAGTCAACTCGTCATAGAGGACAATCAGGTTGGTCAGGCATGACTTGCCCTTGATGAATCCATGATAACTGTTCCTAATAATCACCCTCTCTCCTCCAACTGCCTTGAAACGTCCTTTAAGACTTTTCTGAGGTGACTTGAAAACGACTTTGCCCCATCATCCCTGCCCAAACTAATCCTCTTCAGGGCTACATAGTTAGCACGCTGGCAGGCCGAGGGGGTCTGAAAACTGTCAAGATGGCACTCAAAAACGGAGCTTCAGGCCAGGTAGTGCCCTGCCCAGGCTTCTGCAGGAAAGTCTCCCAGTGGCAGAGACGTGCGGTTCGGCGTGACCGAAAAAAGGATTACCCCCAACATTCTGCCCAAACACAGCTCCTAATTCAGGGCAACGTACCGAGCACGCAGGCCCCGGGGCCCGCCATGCGGAAGAGCAAGGATCGCTGCAGCCTCTGATCTGAGCTCCCCTCGCGCCCGGGAAGCTGCCTGCCGATTGGCTGCGGCGGCGCGGGGGGCGGGGCGAGCAGGGGGCTGTAGGGGGGAGTCCAGGCGCGCCCCGCAACCAAAACATTGACACGTGCTGTTCGATCCGCATCACGTGACGCGGCTGCTGGCGAACGCCGGTGGCGTCACAGTCCGCACCTCAGCCAATCCGCGGCCGAGTTTCCGGGTAGCAACAAGCGCTGCGGCCACGGGCCAATCCGCACGGGGCGGGCGGCCCGCGGCCACTTCCGTCAATAGCCCCCAGGGCCGCGCTGAGACGAGACAGGTAGGGTGGGGCTGTCTTGGCCTCGGCGCCGGGGGCTGCAGGGGTTCGGGGCTGCAGTAGCTGCAAAAGGTCTGGGAAGCGGAGCGGGGAAGGGAAGGGGGGTCCGCCAGCGGCGGCGGCGAGTCCAGGGGCAGGTGCAGTGGGTCCTGCAGGCGGCTGTATCCCCTGAAGCCGGCAGGCTGGATAGAGCTCGCTGCCCTAGAGTACCTGCCAGCAGGGCGCCTGGCTGCCCCGTTCCTCCCCCGTGTACCCTGTGGGGCTCACCGCCGGCTGCCTCCGGCGCGTGGTTCCCTGGGAGGTGCTGGGAGGAGAGGAAATAGGAGGGGAGGGCTTGCAGGGCAAGGTGAAGACTCTTTGGAGAGGGATTGCTGGGCAGAGGAGGAGCTCTCTGAGGTGGGGGGGGGGGCTATGGATGGCTGGGGAAGAGCCAGAGGCTTTTCCCCTTTAGAAACCTGTCTTCAGGGCTTTCTTTTGGAGGGAGACTAGGCAAACCTTTTTGGGGGTCCTGTGGTAGAGCTTCTCCTGAGGTGGGGATCACAGGCAGGGCTTCCCCACTCAATTGGAAGGGCCTCAAAATGAGTGGGTCCTCTGTACAACCACTCTTGGTCTAAGCCAGTGGTCTCCAGCCTTTTAAAGTAGGAAATTACCTTTAGCATTTAAAAGCAACCTAATGTCTACCATGCGCTGCTACTGCCCCCACCTGCCCAACAGGCAAGTTTGGGGGAAAGCAGATCGAGGCAAAGGGAGAACAAATTATTTGGGGGTGTTCCTCTCCAGCAGCTAAATCCCACCCAGGTGGGGCCCTACTCAACCCCTGCTCCTGCCTCTGCAGCGCTGTCCCTCACCACAGGGGGCTCAGTCTGGCCCTCTTCTCTTCTCTCCCTCATGGGCTGACTTGCTGGGCTGGGGCACATGCCTGCATGCACATGGGCACTCAGCCCCCTCCCCCTCCCCCCAGCCTCAGATTGGCTCCAAGATCTACCGGTGGATCAAGATTTGCTGGTTGGTGACCACTAGTCTAAGGACATAGGCAGACAAGGTTCTTTGGGTAAATCTGATTATCTTTTATTAGACCAACTCAAATAGTTGGACAAATTCTTGCAAAAAAGAATTTGTCCAACTATTTGAGTTGGTCTAATAAAAGATAATCAGATCTACCCAAAGAACCTTGTCTGGAGACAGCAGGGTCCCTGTAACTGCTGGGGGCAGCACTGGTCCTAGTATAGGCAACCCTCCACTTGCTTCCCTCTTTCTTATTCCCATGATCACTTTCTTTCAAATCTTCTATCTGTCAGAATTGTGCCCCCATATCCAGAAAAGTTGTTGAATCTTTGCTTGCACATCCTAAGTTCTATCTGTACTGTATGAAGATGGAAACTAAGTGCAATGTGTTTTTCCCTCCCTTAAATATTTATCATTGTAATATGTTGTAACCAAGGTCAGTATACATTATTTATCGTGAAGGCATAAGAAAGATGCGGAGTGGGGTTAATACTTAGTCTGGGGTGCCTAACTTGTCATCATGGTGCTGCCTTTTTAAGCGTTAGGAATCTTGTGAGTATCTTGCTCCATAAGGGTATGTAGTTGTACAAATGTAGGGCAGGCTGTCAGCATCATGAACTATTGAGTTCAGAAGTGACCAAACTCTTCTAGAAGGCAGCTTTGTTATCAGCTCTTGTCAGGTTACTGTGTATTAAATCTAGCCCCCTAATTTGGATGAATTTGGCTAGTACTAAGACCTTCAATGGAGTCGCCTTGCTTTTGATATGTGGGTGAGAGGTTCCAGCTTGCAGTACTCCATCACCTTCATGAAAATGGGCCACTGCATAGTGGCATTTTGTAATAAAATAGTCTACCTTTGTTAGTTTTTAATGGCTGTTCCTCTTGAAGATGGGCCATGTTTCAGTCCTTTTAGCCCATAAGGTGCACTCCCTGTCAGAAACAAAGTGTTTTCAGTATTTTATAAGCTAAGAATATGTTTGTATCTTTGAATAAAAATTAGGTGAAAGTATACTAATAACATTAATAACACTCATGGTTAACACTGAGTGGTGATCAAAAATACATGAAAGAAAGGCCATAAGCAGTCTAGATCTTAGAGACAGGCTTCTAAATGTAAAGTGAGCCCAAGAGTGGCAATATCTTTAAACATGACTGCTGCTTCTATTAGTAGTTTTGAAACATCATACAGCTCTTAAGTTTTGTGAGGGTGCAGGAAAGCAGGTATTGAATTTGAATTTTGCTCTTGATGACCTCCAGTTGAAATCTGTCAATGTTTATCTTTTAGACCTACATAAATCCAATGCTAATTGGACATGTGTTCTAGGGCATCTTGTCTTTAAGCTGGCATACTTTTTGTAGAAAATAGTGAAACATTTGTGCTGATTAGTATCTAGAAGTGTAATAAGTTCAAGACCTTAGAAACCAAACTTGGTTATTCAAGCCATGTGATGTGTAACAATAACTAATCAAATCCTATACAAGACCATGTATTAATAAGTGTTTTTATATTAAATGTAATTGCTATATAAGTAGAGTTTTCCAGGTGATGAGATGTATTTAACATTTAAGATATTCAAGAACCCCATGCTTCCAGCCGACTGTAAACCATAAATTTAAAACGCTTTAAGACTCCAGCCCTGTGAACATGCATATGCAGGATTCAGTTAAAATGCAGAGTAATTCCTTGTCTTTGTTTTTATTTATTTATTTATTTGGATTATATGCACCCTTCCCCCAAAAGGTATCAGGGTGGCTTACAATAAAAGACCAACTAACTTATAAAGACAGAAGAAAATAAAATATAATGTATATAACAAGACAGACTACCCAAACAGTGCCCTAACTTGCTTGCTAAGTAAACACTTGCACAAATAGAAGGGTCTTGCAGCACTTCTAGAAGTCAAGCCTAGGTTGTATGAGACCAGCAATGGGGAGAGGAGTTCCAGTGCAGAGGGGCTACTACAGAAGAACTTTCCATGTGGTTTTTACTAAGTGAACTTGGTGCACAGTTGGCACGTGCAGGAAGTTGTAGTTGATGACCTTAAGAACTGTGATCAATGTAGGCAAGAAGGTGGCCCCTTAGTGATGTAGGGCCCAGACTGTTTAGGGCCTTATAGGTTTAGGGCCTTATAGCGACAAAGATTGATCCTCTGAATTGTTCCTGGAAAACAGTTGGGAGCCATGGCAGGCCCTGGCAACCCAATCCTATAAGAAAGCATGTTGCTGCACTCTGCAAAGGAGGTCTCAGCCTTCTTAGCAAATGGAATTGGTGAAAGGCACCTCTCTGCAATCTGAAAATCCAGGTGCAGCAAATGATTCAGGAGCACCCCAAGTCTGCAAATCTGAGTGATAAGAGGAGACTGAACCCCATCAATGACATCCTTATTTTCCCTTCCCCTGAAGTCCTGGGATCTGCCCACCACCAATCACTTCTCTGTCTGTATTCAGCTTCAACTGATTCACCAGCATTCAGTCCCCAGCTGAAGCCAGGACCTGGGTTGGATGAAGGATGGGGAGGGAGAGAGATTCTCTCCCCATTGATGGTATCTTATTCCAAATGTCCAACCTTGCCCTGCAGCCTCATATGCATTGAAGAAAAGGGGTAACAAGATGGAACAGTGGGGGATCAACCTGAAGAAGGGTACTTTGTTCCGTAAAGCTTTTCCAAAATCTCTAAACTATATAGTTGGCTCAATAATAGATCTCTCAAAAAACCCTTGTCTTTTACAAGTTTCCTAGACCATCGTGTCAGCAACTCCAATCCTGCTTAGAACAGGTAGATACTTGAGGACTGATTTACCATCCCAGAGATCTTGTACTGTTCCCTCTGAAATAACAAACAAAATACCTATCTGTTTAAGAGAAAGCAGAAGTACTGATACTACAGAATCTGGATACAGTTGAAGGCTATGATTGCTACTATTAAGGAAGATCTTATGCCAGGCGACTCAGTAGTTTCTAAAATTAGCCAAAGATTCCCAGTGTAGTATAGATCACCTAATCAACATTCCTACCCAGGTCACAACTGTTCCAAAATTTTACCCATTGTGCAACTTTAAAATACTAAGGAATGGGCTTCCAACATTTTCATTTCATCACGCAAAATATCCCAGCATCTAATGAATTACTTTTAGAAAGGTTGCTGATGCCATCACTAATGAAATTAAATGTAATACTAGTGGCTTAAGCTACTGTAGGCCTTTCAGCAGCTCTTACATTGCCTTATTGTAGCAATCTTCATTTGTTTTTGATTCTTGATTAATGGCATAGTCTGGTTTGCACTTACATCAACAGCTTTAAAACTGAATAGGGATGTAGCCCAGTATGCAATTTGAAGTGCAGTTGGTGTGTTTTGCCTGGGAGAGGCAATTAATCTCATTGTTCAACTATCAGATCTGTTTTCCTTGTTCTGTATGTATATACACCTTTGCTGTTTTGCTAGTGAATTAGGCAAGGAACCAGGTTTCTTAGGAACATCATCTAAGTTCTTGCATCTAAGCCATGTCAAATCTTGTAGAGTCATTCTACAAAGGAATGCATCTTGCATAAAGTCTCTTCTCTCCATCCCCACAGGTTACTGCCATATTTGCATCACAGTTGATACAAATTCCATTTCTTAACCAGGGGTACAGGTTGTAGCCATGTTGGTCTAAGGACATAGGCACAGGGCCTTGTCTGCCTATTCCAAAACCAATGCAATATTTCCCTTCCCATCACAATCAAGAGTGTTGATACAGGCATCTTTTTTTTTTTTTTTTTTAGCCTTTTGCTTGGGTCATATTGTGTTGTTTTTTTTGAAAACATACTTTTATGCTCCCTTCCATGCTGCTGTCCCCACCCTTGACAGGTTTCCTTTAGTTCTGCAAATGATTAACTCATTTTTAAACCACCCTTAAAACCATATCCTTTATCATGCTACCAAAAATTATTGGCTGCTGGTATGCCAAGACATTTGCATCACTTTCACAGTCGTAGATTCATAGATGTTAGGGTCGGAAGGGACTTCAATAGATAGTTTCATAGTAACTAGGGTCAGAAGGGGCCTAGAGCAGGCCATCTAGTCTGACCCCCCGCCAATGGCAGGAACGAGTGCTGGGGTCACAGGAC
>JAGPOW010003642.1:33737262-33809762 GCA_030014935.1 Caiman crocodilus
GGCCTGAGTGTGCGCAGGCCCCCACAAATCCCTTACCCACACACACACCCGCATGCTCCCCCCCCCACAATATACAAAAGTAAGACTGTATTTTGAGCTATTATACAATCACCTCTTTGTACTCTATGAAAACAGAAGTAAATTAGGACAGAAATATTTTTTGAAATCAAATGAATTCATGGATTTCATAGACATTAGGTCTGGAAGGGACCTTGAAGATCATCATGTCCAGCCCCCTACCCCAGGGGCAGGAAGTCAGCTAGGGTCAAAGGACCCCAGCAAGATAAGCATCAAAACATTTCTTGAATAAGTCCATAATAGATGCCTGCACCACATCTGGAGGGAGTCTGTTCTTTATTGTCTGAAGCCCCAAGACCTGAAGTTTTTTTTTTTATATCCAGCCTAAACAGTCTTATATCTAGACTACAACAGAATGCATGTTTTAGTAGATCGGGGTGGGCAAAATGCAGCCAGAAGACCAGATGTGGGCCCCTAAAAATTTAGAAAATTAATATATATCTGCCCCTGGTTGCCTGTCAAGCAGCCCTCAATGGCTTGTCAAAACTCAGTAAGTGGCCCTCTGCCCAATATAATTGCCTGCCCCTGTAGTAGATGTTTGATTTTTAGAATAGAATTTGGTATTTTTATGGTTCTGAAATGGCAAACCCTTGCTGAAAGATGTCCCTTCCCTTGCACCGGGAAGTACTTTTGGTGGTCAGGGGTTAGGGGGTGGAACTTCTGGTCCCAAGATGGTGACTAGAGGGTGGGGCACCTGTCTAGTTGTGGCGCTTACCCTTGCAGCCCTCAACAACTTGCCAAAACTCAGTAAGCAACCCTCCAGCTGAAATAATTGCTCCCCCTGCTCTAGATTAAGTCTTGAAGTTAGTCTTTGACTTGACTATATACAAAATGCTCTATGAAATTAGATATTATATTCTCCAAAACCAGATTTTTTGAAAAAATCTAAACTCATGATATTTCTTCAGTATATGCATGCAGTAGAGAATGTCCATTTCAGGAGAACATCCCACCCCTTCTTCCCCTTCCCCCAGCAGCTGGCAACCAGGTATTCTCCCATTGTCATGTTTATCTGTCTTCTCTGGATACCTCCTGAGTGTTGGGCATCTCATATCATGAAAGACTTTCGAGACAGATAATGCTAATCAAGATCCATCTTGTCTTTCTGCATATAGCTAGGCCTAGGATAGCATAACCCTTCATTCTCTGTGCACACAGTAAAGTAAGCAAAGTCACATAGTATTATACCAACATTAACAGTTAACATAGGAATATTGAAATAAAACCCAGTCTATTGCTCTCTTATATAGAAGTTATCCATTGTTTTAAATTTCAGTAAGGGGAAATTTGAGAACTGAGACATCAATTCCATCTTTTTATAGGGTATGTTTAGGAAAGGAGGGAAACTGGAATTGTTTAGTTTTGGGACAGTTAAAGTTCATTCACTTTTTCAGTTCAGTTTGATCTTGTTTTGTTGCATAAAAATAAAATCTAATTACTTTGGTATCTGAAAACTGCTATTCTTTTTACTGTACAGATAAAGCCTGGATGGAAATACTAGTTACTTTTGGTCATCAGAATTCTCTTTATAAAAAGTTTACCTTGAAAGTTAAAAAAAGATGTTTTTCTTGCATATTATTAGGTTATTTAACAGATGTCCCTGAGCAAAACCAATCATTTAACTATAAAATGAGCAGAAGTCTATAGAAACAATTTGAGGATTATTACTAGTCATCTACATTTTACTAGTTTGATTTTTTTTTTCTTCCTTTTTTTTTAAGAAAGCTGAGATGGATAAAATGGTTGCAGAACTGAGGCCCCTTACTCTTTGTGGTTAGTCACATAAATGCTGTGTGGTGCAATGGTTGCAGATTTTTTCCCACTTTCGTTAAGATACAGAAGTATTCGGAAATCTGATCTGGAGTATAATCTTTACAGTTCAAGAGAAAAACACCAGATGTGTTTGGCTGAACGCTAGTTGTAGTTTGTATTTGTAAATTAATCTTGTAGACTCATCCGGTATTGGATATAAACATCTTTGGGGAGGAGTTTTTGAAGAAACTACTGTCCCGTGGGAACCAGTGGAAAGTAGAGGTTGTATTGGATTATCTTCCAGGTAGTAACTGTGGATAAAGGTCTCCTATTTTCCATTTCAGGTAAAATGGGCTGCAGTGGATGTAGTGCTTACGACGTTGGTCTGTTTCCAGTGTGAACGTGTGGCAAGAACAGTGAAAGCTTCAGCATTTGGCAGTTTTCTCTGTTAGACTAAAAAGGCATTGGTAGTATTCCCTGCAGTCCAGTTGTGTTGCTTTGTTTTAGTAAGACCTGACATCCACAAAACAGAAAGAAGTCAGAGGACTTGATCCTGCTCTCAGCTAATGCCGTCAAAGGACAAAATGAATTTTCTGTAACAGTGAGAATCAGTCTGTGCTGGTGGAATGTTTCCAGTTTTGTTGTATAGCTAGGTACTTAGATCTCCTGCTGCTTTCCAGCGGTAGCCAACAAGAGCTTAACAGGCTTTGGTTCTGTTTCATAGATCAGTCTCAGTTTGTTCTTGAGTAAAGCTTCTTTTAAGGGAGAAAACATGCATCTTAAAGGTAAGTTCACCGTTGTATTCTGCAAAGCTGCAAAAGGGGAAAATACTGAACAATTAAAATTAGGTTCTGATATTTTGAGGAAGGGCAAGGGGTATGTTGGTTGGTATCAGTGGTGCTATTTATGGAAAAAGGAGGGATAGCACCTGCCTCTACACATGGGTTTGCCCTGGCACCTGCTGATGCCTGCCCTGTCACTATTTGAGAAGCTACAGGGAAGGTCCTACAGTGGCCCATGATCATCATTTTCTGTGCATGCTTCAGACTGACATTTTGTGCACCTACAGATATTCAGGACCTCACCCTAACTCATGGTGCTTTACAAAAAGCTGGCCGGGTATTGCCATCCTAATCACAGGAGCCACTGCTGTAAAGTCTTTCAGATGGTTTTATTCCTACCCTCCCAAAGAGAACTGAATTAGGAAAACATTGTTAAAACACCTCAACTTTCTGCAAAGGATGATCAAATTCTTTCACTTTGTTGCTGTAGAATATCAGAGGTTATGGAGCCCTAGACTGTACCAACAAATTAATCTTTTTGTTGGAATCTGAATTTTTTTTTTTTTTTTTTTTTTACTATCCCAGTTGTGAGCAGTACATGAAATTATTGATTAATCAATAGATACATATAGATTGATTATATGTGAATGTGATAGAAATGCTGTGTAGGCGTGTAGGCATGTAGTGGTGTGGCCTAACATTTAAAACAAAGCGGGCTTTTCTTGTGCTATATAGCTTCTTAAGGCTTGTCAATTTAGGAAATACCAGTTAATTGTAACTTGTTTCTCGGATCAACAGTAGCTGGGAGTTCCTTAGAATGTGTCTCAGCTCCTAGAAGAAGAATTGTGAATTACTGTTTGGCAGTCTTTCAATTTCTTCGTTATATACTGTCAGAAGTAGCATTGTACACTGCAAAGGAAGTCCCTATTACCCAGTCCCATTTCCCTAGTTGTTATTGGGACCCTTTGTGTTCCATGTTGGTAAGAAATATATTGGGCCCCTAGTGCCCATCTGGTAGAGTGATGACATTATACTTGTGGGCAAGTATGGGAAGGAGATGTCAGGGTGTTTGTGTGTGGTTGGTATGACAGTGGATGTGCAGGAACAAATGAAAGCCCTTTAGCCTGGATAATGCTTTTGGGAAGAAGACAACATTTGAGATTTCTGGGAATCGATTAACTGATTTAAACACAGCACTTGCTATCCATGCTTGGATCAGCCCCCATCTATTGATTTGAGAGAGCCTTCTCCTGCTAAGTCTATTTGGTATTGCATTCCTGTTTTGCTCAGCCAGTACATGCATGTTCACATCCACACTCCTATCACGTATCTACATTACATTTAAGGATCCTCAGTGTCTAATATCATATTTAAGGTTAATAACTGAACTAAAATTAATAACATGTAGGTGAAGCTGAGGCAAGCAGAAGTCAGCAATGGCTGTGACTAAATTGGATTAGTGTATTTGTGTCTAAAGAGTTTAAAAGTTTAAACTAAAATGGATTCATCCAATATTTTACATCATATTAACATTATGATACGGTAGTTATGTCAGTTACCAGCTCTTTTTCTCCAGACTATTACTATTTCACAAGAAATTTACCACATTCAGATGTTGCCTTGTCAGTAAATACAGAGCATATTCTAAGTTATATATTTGGTTCTTGTTTTTTTTAGTAACTGCTGAAAATTGAAGGAATTGAATGGCCTTTCATGAGATTTGGATTTGGTATGAGCTCTCCCTATGCCTTCTACAGACATTCAGTTTCTCCTGGGAGAGTTGCTGCTCTCCCAGGAGAAATCTGAGTGTACAGATGCTCAAGTTTTTTCACCCACAATAAAAATTGCTACTCGAAGAGAAAAACAACAGGGTATAAAACTAGGGATGACCCATTCTCAGCAGAGAGTTTCTCTTGAGGCAGTGAATGTCTACATGGCATGCACTTCTCTCAGAAGAAAGCATAGTTTGGCAGCATTCCCCATCAGGAATGTTTCTCCCTGGACTCTATTGCTTCAACAGGGAACAGGACGTGCCCCCTTCACAATCCCCACATTATGTTGCGGGGAAACAGACTGACCATGAGCAGTCTAAGTCAGCCAATTGGGGCTACATTATGCACTGCTGCCATCTGTCACTAGACAGACTCATGGAGCCTACAGAGCATGCCTAGATGTATGCTGAGACTGAAGTTTCCCTTTGTAAAATAATGTTAAGCCTTTGTTTAGGTAATATTATCAGTAATATCCAACAGGCTTGTTAAATCTTATTGAATTTGCTTTTTTAAGAAGTCCCAGCATATTACAATAGATCTATGTTAAATACATCAAAATGGTATCTTGAGCACTTGGATCAAATATAAGAGTATACATTAGGTTACTACACACATTTTAGATCAGTATTTTGTTTTCTGCACTAAACAGACCAAGTTACTTTTTTTTGCACGATTTAAAAAAAAACCCAACCCACCCACAAAACTTGGAGTGCTTGAACCAGAATAGCCTGGCAGTAATAGAGGCAGAATAGCCTCCCCTAATATTCATATTAACTATTCTTTCATTTTTGGTGAAGAAAAATAAAGCAGTCATAATTTTCAGGACCTAGAACTTCATTTAGTTATTATTAAATATTTTAGACTTTTCTAAATATGTAGGTTGACTTTAGTTGGATTTCCCTTCACTTCTGTGAATGTTCCCATGGAGACATTCCCCAAACATAGTAGTGAATTGTTTTTTGATTTTCAGGTCTTTTATGTAAAGGATGTTCCCATTTTACAGCAGCTCTTCTGCTTTACACCTTAGCTAGCTGCCCCATTATGAAAGAAATCAAGTCATTCTTTGAAAGTGCTTCACTAACACATCCATTTCCTACTGCAGCCCAAATATGGCATTTAAAAAATGTTTCTTCATATTTCTTCATGTTTCACATATTGAGGATAATTATACTTCTATTCTCCTTAAGAAACAAAGATAAGGAACTCCTCGAGTATACTTATGCTGTCCTCACTGTACTCATGGTTGTCTAAAACAGATAGGGTTGTGATCTTCATTTGCTGATTTCTGCTGTAACCAATAGCTCTTTGAGAAAACTGCTCAGCAGAAATGATGTTGCAATTGTACACTGCTGGCTTAGGGATAGAAAATTGGGATTTTTTTTGAGCTTCCTGCGTTTTGCCACAAAAGTGTGTATTGTCTTTTAAGCAACCAGAATTTTCATTTGGATGTTTTGCAGAAGTCCCGAAAATGGTCCATCAACCAGTGTGTAATAATGATTTTTAGAGTTAGCTGATTATATTAATTCTTCCTAAATTGAATTAAAATAAGTCTCTT
Organism: Caiman crocodilus; assembly: GCA_030014935.1. Lineage (NCBI taxonomy): Eukaryota > Metazoa > Chordata > Crocodylia > Alligatoridae > Caiman > Caiman crocodilus. The sequence goes on from JAGPOW010003642.1 coordinate 33,743,202, forward strand.
TCTTTTACAAATTTCCTGGGCAAATAATGCTTTTCTTGGACCTCAAGCTAACTACGCAAGCATGAATTTAAGCAGTGGTGATCAAAAGGAAAATTTCTTCACAATTAAGGAAGTGGTATTCCTACTCCCTGGAAGGGAAAAGTTTGGAAATTCCTGTTACAAGATGTAGGGAATTCTTCTTTAAAAAGGGGTGGATGTCCAGTTGATCATCATTTTGCTGTACAGCATTTTATTTACAACAAGATTCAAATGTTTAAGCATTAGATGGATCTTTAGCTATACTTGTGTGTGTTTTAATTTCAGCATCTTAACAGTTGATGATGAAGACATATGCAATACTGAAGATTGTGAATTTGCAGCCAAGAAAAGGAAAAAAGACCACTTTAGGAATAACGCAAACTCACAATGTAAGACTAGATTGCTTTTTACTTTTATGGAACATCTTCCAAACCTACTAAAGTACCTAAGTATCACTGTAAAACCGACTTACATGGACGTAACTTGCTAACATTTGTACTTGTACAAAAATTCAGTTTAGATACATGAAAGATACAACTTTTCTAAACTTTTATTTTATTAATCATGTGGCATCAGATATTGATGGAGCCAAAGAAGATGCATTTAGGATTTTGTGATTATTCATGAAATGGCACTTCTAATAATCTCAAGGCAACCCACATGCCAAATTTCTAAAGTACAATTAATGGAGGTTATAGGACCTTTTGTTTATTTGTTTGTTTGTTTTTAAAAGTTGGGGGGGACCACCAGCAAAATAGTTCACGTTTGGTTGTGATAATAGTGCAGGCATTCCTATTTACTTGACTCTGTTTTCAAAGAGCACAGCTTTACATGGCAACTTGTCAAACATGAAGACACAGGGCTCCTATACACGTGCATGGAGCCTGCTCTGACGTACTGGAAGTCCAGCATGTCAGAGCAGCCTTGATTAATCCAGCAGCCTTTTGTGTCATGTGTACCAGCATTGCTGTGTGTCTCTGCACTGAAAAAATGGCAACAAGGCGCTTTGAAATGAAACACATTCAATAAGCTTTAGTTCAAGTGCCCGCCCACCATTTTTTTCAGTGCGAGGGCATGTGGTGACACTGATACATGTGCACAGGCGCTTTTAATTAGTGCAGCTCACTAATTAAAGTGCCCGCTGCCATGTCCCGCAGCACATGTAAAAATGCCTTAAATGTCTGTCTACTTGCCCTGACCTGTTAGAGCAGGGGTTGTCATCTGTGGTACGCTTATCCCCAGGGTTCTTAGAAAGATTGTAAAGGGTATGTGCAGGTGGGCAGGGATGGAGTGCACCCCAGGGCCACAGCAGTGGCACCTCCCCTGGCACGTTCACCTCTTACCCAAGGAAGGGGAAGGAGAAGGGACACGCTGTGCAGCACACCGCAGCTCCTCCCGACCTCCCACCACAGCTTACTGTTCTGATTGGCTGCTACCCCCTTACAGCAGAACTGTGAGGGTGTGAATGGCAGTGGGAGGGGGTGTTTTGTGCCCACCCCTGGCAGTGAGCCATTGTTCAGGTTCCAGGCTTGCCAGCAGCCTGCAGAGCTGTGACCTGCCATGGGAAAAGCGACGTGGCATGCGGCCAAACAGTCTGGTGGTGGTGGTGGTGGTGGCAATGGCTGCTGTGTGTCAGCTGCCCCCCACATTCAGCCCCCTCCTCCCAGCACTGTTGCTAGACGCATCCCTGGGAGGGCATGGGGGGGCGCATGCTCCCAGATCAGCACACGGGGCAGGGCTGGTGCTGGGGCAGTGCCAGACTGTGCCTGGTGGGGGTGTTTGGCTGAGCTGTGCTGGGAGGGGGTTGAAGGACCTAAGGTGAATTTTGAGATGGCTACAGCCCCCACCCTGTAGCCCTGCTTCCAGTGCCACTGCTGCCTGCCCCACTCCCCCATGCAGATCAAGGGGGCACCCACATCCTCCATGTCTTCACAGAGGTGAATGATTCACCCCTGCTCCATCCCCTCCTGCACTGAGAGGCTCATGATCCCCATACCCACTCCCTCCCTCACCACAGTGGGGGGCAGATTGAGGCCCCCATGGTGAGGGAGAGAACAAGGCAGGGGCAGGGGCAGGTGAGCGGGGCCCCAGGCGGCCCAGGTGTTGGGACAAGTGGATGCCTGGCGGGAGCAACTGTAGGCTTCTGTTGTCCCACCATCCGGCCCGACCAGGACCCCACTCAGCCCAGCCCGTGCTTCTGCCTGTGCCCCACTCCCTTCCTCACTTGGGGGGCCTTGATCTGCCCATCCCCTCCCCTTGCCCTTTTACCCATGGACTGACTTGCTGGAGCATGGGAGGGGAGGAAGCAAGCACTCAGTCCGCTCCCTCCCCCCCCATATTTTTTTCTGCTCTACCTATGCAGTGCCTGCCCCGGTCCCACTCCATCCCTCACTGTTGGGGGCCTCAATCTACCTCACTCTTAGAAACAAGAAAAAAATATAACAGGGTACATGAGCATGAAACTTTGAGACCAAAGCGGGTACATTTGTTAAAAAAGATTGAAAACCCCTGTGTTAGATGACTTTGTTCACTTCACTTCCCTTCAGTTTCAGAGCTGAATATGTTGGCTAGTCAAGGATGAAATGAATCTGGAGAGCATAGAGTAGGCCTACAGGTGGAGGATACTATTGCTTAGAACCCTTTAGGAACAGAGGAAGAACACTGAACAGTAGGAAGATCTAGAAAGCTCCTGGTTGAGGGGACAGCACAGCAGAAAACAAGGAACATTTGTACACATGCATGGACCACAGCAGCTGGCACTTTGAAAAGTACCCGGTGCTGCGGCGCTTACAGTTATATAAGCAGCAAAATGCATGCCAGTACTGGCAAAATGGCAGCGGTGTGCTTTTGAACTAAAACGCATCGGAAGCACTTCAGTTCAAAAGTGCACTGCCACCATTTTCCACCTGCTGATGCGCATTTTGCTGCTTATATAACTTCATGTGACACAGTGCAGTTCACATCAGCTACCGTGCAGAGCAGACTTAATTAATTGAGTCTGCTCTGAGGCAGCGGATTCCAGTGTGTCATGGGACAAAAAGGTACACGTATAAATGCCCATACCTATACCTGCAGAGCATATGAACTGAAAGAGGTAGGAGCCCTATAGGGAAGGTGGCAATGATGCATGCATACAGGGATGCAATTTGGGTCATACCGGGAGCCCTAAAATTGACATTCCCTTCTTCTGAGTATTTGATTTCTCAGGCTAAAAGTGTGGATTTTTTGTTATTGAGTCTACTAGATAATTCACATAAGCATCTGTAAAGAAAAATTTACCCCCAGCCTCCTCTCCCTGTTTCAAGCCTTTGTTATCTGCCTTCAGTCAAAACTTCTTCGATGCAGATAAGAATTTAACAAGTTAAATTTTATCAGGAGTGATCATTTGTTTAACTTTGTCTTTAATAGCCAATATGATGAAAGTTAAAACTGTTACTTGAATTTGATTTTGTTTTAGGTTTTTATCGTGAAAAATGGATTTATGTTCATAAAGAGAGCACCAGAGAAGTAAGTGTCCTATGCCATGCATCTAGTCTTGCAGGTCTTATATATACTTGAAACTACACATAATAAGTAGTACATTGAGGGCTTTGTTTTCACTGCATGCTAATTGTGTCTTAGTCCTGGCTTTCCATCTCTAAGAAGATGCGTACCACAAAGCAAGAAAGTCCATGATCTGAGCCTGTGGGCAGGATACAATATGGCTTTTAATGCCTGTTATACAGATTTAATGCTGTAAACATGCTGTCATGAGTAGCTGTTGCTGCATAAGGCTACTGGGCAGCCATGCTTGTCTGTTACCTTTCTATATACTTGTTCTACTTGTGCCCTGACCTCTTACTGGAGGTCTGTTTTTGCATCCATTTGCTCAATGCCCATAGTCCTGATTCAATTGCAGTTTGTGCAGCTTTACCTGTCTCCAGTATTTGAAGCAGCAAAACAGTTGTCCTAAGAACATGTGTATTTGTATGCAACCACGTGGCTGTAGAGATATGCTAGAATCTTATACAGCTGAAGCAAAAAAAACTCTGATTATAAGGCTACAAAAGAGGAACACTGAATTCAGTGAAAGCACATACAAGCAGCTCCTGGCTGATTGTGTGATTCTTGTATAATCTTCAAATCTCATCAGTAAAAGTACAAGATAAATGGACAAAAACTGAGCTACTGGAATACCAAAAGTATTATTTGATTTGTGCATGACATCCTGTCCCTTTGGGATTCACTGCTCCCATTTCTTCCTATTTCAGCAAGGGTTTATATGTAAAGCTGAGATAAGTGTGGGTTTGGACATATCTGTGAAGATTCAGTCCTGCCCTCCCATTGAACACAGCCATTAGGGCTGGGGGGAAAGGTGGGTTGACTCTAGCCAGGGAAACCATCTCGATTCTGACAGAAACTCATCCTCTGACCTAGGTAAAGCACTGTGCAGTATTTTCCCACACTGAAGAAACAGTGAAAGATTTGGCACCTTAAACTACTATGACAGGAGCTACCCCTTTTTTTATAAATAGCTTATTATGAAATACCTGAGCAGATTATTTACCCCAACCCTAGGTTCAGCTTCTTTTGCTCCTGGATACAGTTTCATTACACTTGTCCACACTGATCCTATTCCCTTACTGTCTTTATCATACCACTCAGTATGATGGACAAGTGAAGAAAAAACACATGCTGACACTTTGTGGATGAATACAGTAGGTTTTTAAAAGAAAAAGTATTTAATGTAAACAAAGTTAAGATTTGTGGTTGTATTCTTACCAAACTGAATGCCTGTGTCTAAAGGCGCTGATTACCATACTTGATAACTTGCATTTTAAGATTTGTGTAGGGTCTTCTGCTGCAGAAATTGGTTTACTGCTCATCCCATCTTCATTTGTTTCTGGAAAGCAATAAAATAATTTTCATTTGGTATGAAAAACAAAGACTGCCTATATATGTACTGCTCCACATTCTCACAGAACGCTCCAATGCAGCCTCACCCTCACAGGTATACGCCTCTGCACATTTAAAAATGGCTGCAGGGGTGCTTTAAACTTCATCAAATGAGGTTTAGGTAAAGCAACTGTGGCCATTTTTAATGCATGGGAGCTTAATACATGTGACAATGAGGCATTTTAGTTAAAGCAGCTCTCTGGGAACCATTTTTTAATTAAAAAATCCTCACCCACCCCTGAAAATGTGTATAGGCAGCCTAAGTGTTTTCTAAGACTTGTTGGTAAAGCACAGTGATTTTGCCATCACTGTAATATGCCTCATCTGATAACTTGTTAGGTTGGCCTCTGTCGTGAGACACTGAGAGAGGTTTTTAAAATGATTTATTTATTTATATTTACTTAGCATGAAACAACAGTTCTTTTGCTAATCTCTTTATTTCCTGGTATCGGAAGCAGCACGACCTCTTGTAGCCTGTAAAAGAGGCAATATAATGCCAGCTACTGTTGTGTTTTCTAGCCTCCTTCCCCATCAGAAAGTGATATGGCTAGCTAGAATTATTCTGTACTACTTCTGAGTTCTTTGTGAGAAGTGCTCAGCGGGAAAAAGTTCGATAATTTCAGCAGTTGGTGTGTTATGTTGTCTCCTGTCCCCCCTCCCCGCCATTAGGAAAAAATGCTATGGCGACTCATCAAGACATGGTCTGGGAACTAGAGCTGTTTATACATGTGCGGGAGAAAGAGGGGGGTGCTTTAATTAATTAGAACAGCTTTTGGAGCCTCTTTAAAGTGCTTAGAGTATCATGTGTATCAGCTTTCCCACACTGAAAAATGGCAGTGAGGGTGCTTTAAATCTTGCTGAACCAGCTCTAGGTAAAGTGCCCCCGTCACCTTTTTGCAGTGCGAGGACACTGATACGTGTGACTCTGGAGTCTGCTGGAGCATGGTAATTGCCTCACTTCAGCAGATTCGATTGATCAAGTCTTCTCCGACGTGTTTGAATTACAGTGCGTTGGAGCAACCTCTCTGCATGTGTATAGGCACCCTATGAAATTACTTGGTGTCAGTGGGTGTATCTACTTGTATGCTTTACTGCAGAGTTGACTTATTAGCTCCACAGTAAAGCATCACTGTCTACATGTGCACCCATATTAGAGTGTAAGAAATCAATTAACTCTGCTATAGGATAATACTGTTCAGGGTAAGTACTATTCTACAGCAGAGTAATTTACACTGCTTCATTGCACGTGTAGACTGTGACCAAGGCTGGTTGGGGCATGAGGGTGCTATAGTGCAGGGTTTGCCTGCCAGCTAGCCCCCCCACTATAGCACCCTTGTTCCACAGCCAGTCCCTTCCCCACCTCCACCCTGAAACCTGCTGCCAGCCTGGGGCTGTTCCACCCCAGCTCTGACTGCTGCGGCCCCAACAACAGATGTATCTGCACCTGGGAGCCGCTGACTCCGGTGTAAATTACATTGGCGTTTATTATTTATTCCATACTAATTGCATGTGTAGATGCACCTAGTGACAAAGTTCTGAGTTTGATACTGAAGCAACAGGAGTAAGTTGACTTTCTAACAGAGGTGCAAAAACTGCCTCACTCCCCAAAAACAGAAAACGTATCTAGTCGGGGAAACAAAGGATGTAGAAAAGAACTACTGTTAGTAACTTTGCCATGATGGTAAGATGAAGCTAGGGATGGGATTTCACAGGGATGTGCCTGAGACCTGTTCCAGGATACCAAACCTCTATGACTGATGACCTTACAGAACTGTCTCAGAGCTACTACATGCAGAACACATAGAGCAGCTCTTAGAGGAGACGGGCAATGAGTCCTGGGCCCTCATTCCATTTGCAGACTGGGATTTGCACTCCTCCTAGGTCAGTACTTTAGAAACAGAACAGATGTTCATTAGGGTTACATATATTATTAGTGTGAAACGACTTTCTTTGTTTGCATATCCTTTTACCATTTTAGGGCAGTTGATGTACCTGCTACTTTCATGCCAATGAATTTCAATAAAGGTGAAAAGAAAATCTCATAATTTACACATATCAGACTTGTACAGTGCATTGAGGTTCTTGCCTTGAATTCCAATTCAGTATGAAAAACCTATTATTCAGCCCCAGTGTTTGCCAGAAGTTTGAATACATGAATATAAAATAGCATCCTTTAGTCTTTCAGAGATGCAGAGAATTAAACCTTTCATGTATGCCAAGGAAATCTTTCTAGCTTGTGACAGATAAGCTAAGAAGTGACCAAACCAGGATTGTAAGTAATCACTGAGGCTATCTGGAATTCTTACTGTGTTTTAAAAAATCTATTTTATTTTGCAGTAGGCTGGAATGAAAGTCAGATTGGCACTAAATCAGTTTCTGATTGTTAGAGTAACAATGTACCGACTTTCCCACAGCTTAACAGATCAGGCTTAAGGAACGTGTGTATGCATCTTTTCCATTCATCTGGGCTAGGTGTTCATAAATATACCAAGGTCACCCACAAGTGACAGCAGCACAATTGAGAAGGAAGAGTATCCTTTTGCTTGCTAATAAGGTAGGCATAGGCTGGGCGTATGAAACTCATATGTCTGTACAATTCAGAAAGCCCATCCATTCAAACCATTCCGTTATTTTAGTAATATTTCCAATTTTGATAAGCCTGCATGACAGCATAGGAGTAATTGTTCTGCAGGCATCAGTGCCCACTGCACCAGATGTAGATTTTTTTTCTTTTTCAAGCCTAAATTGATTTGCATGCTGCATGTCATTAGCAGTCTGATGTTACCCAATAAAAACTGGCATTAATTACATGCTTCTGGACCATGTTGTGCAGAGGCACCAAAAAGAAATGCTGCCTCTCCATTTGAAAAAGAAACAACAGTTCTTGCTCTTCATAATTAAGGGGATGATCCAGCCTTTTGGCATCCCGGTTACTGCCAGGAAAATTTGGCAGGCCTATACCATTTCCTTTTGCATCTCAAGAATAAGCAGACAGGTTGACAAGTTATCCTACAACTCTTGAGACTAGAGGAGTAGTTAACTATTAATTGGAAGGCAGGCGGAAGGCAGGTTTGGGTGGCACCATCGGCCCCTGCTTCTCTGGTACACGTTCACTTAATGAAGCAATGGGATGTTCTCACCAGTCCCAACAATCACAACTCCTGCCATGCCGCAAATTCACAATTTTGGCATTCGGGATCAGAGCCCAATAGTACCATTACTTCTTGCCAGTGCAGGGGGAGCCTGGGATCATAATCCTGGCTTTCCTTTGCCCTGGCAGATAGAAAACCAAGTGTTCAATGAACTTGTGCAGTTCCGTGGCTGGGACCAACATTCAGCTGTTTGGGGATCCTACCCCCAGACCACGTTGGGGCCCATCCCATAGCTCTGCCATACATTCAATTTAAAGCTTGATGGAAACCAGCCACAACACTATTGCACATACTCTGTGGGATAATTCTTGTGGTTTATTTCCCATTTTATTGCATCATTAATTGCCTGAACCTGTGGCTGGGTTACTATTCAAGACACAATTAACTGGCTAATTGCATCTTAAGTGTAATGTTTGCCAGGGACCTTAGAGACTAACTGATCACCTGGGAAAGCATGTGCCTTTCTGAGCCAGTTAATCTGTAAGGTCTGTCTTGCCCTGTTTTATGTGAGCATAGCGTGACTAGATTTCTGATGCTTGGGATTTTGCATGTAAAAGCACAAAGATAGCTATGAACAGCTATAACATCAACCCAGACAGCATGACAGCTCCCTGTTAGTACAGTAGAACTTGTATACTTCACAGTATACCCTAACAGGGTTAGGTTCTTAACTCCCTGCAAAATTGAGGATTTATGGATTATCTGGGGGCATATATTGCTAAAGCAAACTGTGCATGGGACCACTGAGGGGTTTCTGCAGCTTTTACTTCAAAAGGGTACCACTTCTTTTACCAGCTGTGCAGGACTGTTAGTGATCTCCAGCTGATCATAGATGTGAAATTAAAATCAAAGCTGCAGCAAACAGCTGAGAAGCTTGCTTTTTATTTGACATGTGAAAGTCTTGGTTATTTTGTGTTAGCAGTGTGGTCACGAAGCAGAAGGACAGGCTGTGTTCACAAACTCACAGTTACTCATCCTAAGATTTAGTGCACAGAAGATAAAGCTTTAGGCTACATGCAGGAATTATGTTTCTTTTGGAAGAATCACAGCTCTCTTGGTAGAAACCACAAGGGTACAGGTGTTTACACAGTTTCTCTTGGAATTCTTGGAATGAAAATAGTGATTCTGGGAGAAAAATAATCCACTTCTTACCTAGTAAAGGTTGTTCCCAAGAGAGTTTCTTCCTGAAAAACAAACATCTGTAGGCTTCTTTGCTTCTTCAGTTTTCTTGCGGACCAGAAATGGATGAGCAGCAGGGAAATGCTCTCCAGGCCTTCCTGAGACAGGGGTCATCCTTGTTTGGGGAAGGCAGGAAGAACAGTTGCAGATGTGGATATGGGAAGCTTCCCTATTTCAGAAAGGTATTTTATGTGTATGCTTTGCTTAGCAATCATGCTTGTGTGTTTTTCTGAATTGGGACTTTTGTGATTGAGAAGCAGATATAATTTTTGTTTTATTCCACTTATTTTTTATATTCTTCTTTTTCAAGAGACATGGCTATTGCACCCTTGGAGAAGCTTTTAATCGTCTAGATTTTTCAAGTGCAGTTCAGGACATCAGAAGGTTTAATTATGTGGTCAAAGTAAGTTGCTTTTAAGATATATTTCATAAATGTTTTGCTGATGTATCTGCATGTGCACAAACCACTTGGCATTATTCAGGTGGTGGTTTACAACTGCATATATAAGGTGTTTATAGGGAAGTATTATTTTTATATCATATTAATTGTTTATATATGCAGTGAACTAAACTGTGCTGGTGACAACTATTTTATTATACCATGAAAATTCTCAGCTGGAAAAGATAGGGTGATACTTATTTTGCTGTTTGGTTTACAGAGAAATACTAGCTATGGTTTCTGTGATTTTGTTTTTCATTGTGCATTTTCATTTTTTTTAAATAAATTTCTAAGAAGTACTATGAATATAATTACAAATAGCAATGTGCAGTACATTGTGATATATTTACAACTGCAGGTTAGTTTAATGTTTGACAAGATGCATATGTCAGCACCTCTCTGAAATATCCCCTAGAGTCTTAAGAACAGCCCCAAGACTTATTATAATTTTCTAATCCTCCTTTCATAATCAGGTTCCATAGGTGTTTTTGCCATATCTGTGGTTGCTTTTTCAAAAATAATGCAGTGGAACAAAGTTTGACTGTCTTATTGTGGATTTGGAAATTAAATTACATACTTAGAATCATAGAAAATTAGGGTTGGAAGGAACCTTGGGAGATCATCTAGTCCAACCCCCTGCTCAAAGTGGACCATCCCCAACTAGATCATCCCAGCCAAGGCTTTTTGTAGCTAAGTCTTAAAAATGTCCAAGGATGAAGAGTCTACAACCTCTCTGTTTAACCTGTTCCAGTGTCTTACTATGATCCTAGTGAGTGTTTTTCCTAATAGCTAACCTAAACTTCCCTTGCTACAACTTGAGACCATTGCTTCTTGTTCTATTACTTCTCTTTGCTATAACCTGGTTAAGGCACCAGTGTCAGCCAGTCAATAGGGGGTGCTCAGATGCTGCCCAACCAGTTTCAGAACAACAAGATCAATGTCATGATCATTATTATGCTCATGCACTACACATACACAACAAAAAGTCGAGCATGCTTAAGCACCGCAGAGCGATCTCCTTGCCGCCCAAGTAGTGCATGCACAACAGAAACACTTCAGCAGTTAGAATGGATTGCAATAACCACTTGTTTAAGCAGGCAGTGGGGCATCTGTACTGACTCCCAGCCCAGGTAAAGAGCTGTTGGGAGGAAGGTAGAAAGACAGGGGGCGCCACATGCAGAGACATGCACTGACTCCAGGCTGCCTGCAGAGCATCTCCAGCCAGTAGATGGAGGAAAGGGGGATTGAGGCCCTTGTAGGGAAGGAGCTGTGTAGGGATGGGGGCTGTTGCCCAGCCAGGTGGGGCTCTGGGCTGGGGCTGCAATACATGGTTGCAGGGCCCCAGCAGGGAGGAGGATTGGGCTGCAGGTGGCTTGTCCAGGGGAGGGAGAGGGCCTGGCACCTCGCTGCCATGTGCATTCCCAGGGAACAGGGATACCCATGCCCCCCAGAACTCTACCTGGGGAGGTGCAGGCTGTGCGCTCGAGCTGCTGTCCTGCTTTCCTCCTCTGGGGGTCGAACTCGATGATCTTTTGAGGTCCCTTCCGACCCTAACATCTAACATCTATGAATCCAGGGCTTCCAGAGCCTGGTGAGTGCAACCCAGTGCAGCTGGGGAAAGCTGGGCCACATGGGGATTCCTTCCTGCTACAAACTGCCTCCCTGCTGCCCTGTCGATGCACCCTCTATGCCTGCCACGGCTTTGAGGAGCCCCGCACTGCTACCCTCACTACAGCCTCATGCACAGGGGCACATTGCCAAGGCAGTGGGGGGCAAGAAACAGCAAGGAGGAGGTTTTCTGCGCTGCTTCTTTGCTCCTGCAACACCAGGTCATGGGAGGGGGGAGGAGCAGGATGACAGGGAACAGTGGTGAGCAGGGGGCCTGCTATTCCCTGCTACCTTGCTTCTCCCCCCCACGACCCAGTGCTGCAGGAAGTGGAGCAACTGTGTGGAAAACCTCCTCCTCACTGCTTCTTGCTCCCCACTGCTCTGGTGATGTGTCCCCTGTGCATGGGGCCGTTTGTGAGGGCAGCAGCACAGGGCTGCGCTCCTCAAACCTGGTGCATCACCGGGGGCAGTGCAGCTCGCAGCAGCGAGGAATCCCCAAGTAGTCCCACTGTCTCCAGCTGCACAGGGTTGCTCCCAGTGTGAGGCTCAGCCACCCCACCTGTTTCACATGTCACCAGCCACGCCTGTAAGGCACCATAATATATTTTAAAAACTTACTGATTGCTGTCCTGCACTTCTTATGTCTTAAGTCTCAATCCAGCAAGCTATTTCACTTGCATGGATCCCCTTGGTGGCACATTAGCATCCTCGGGGCTTCGAATAGATGCCAATTCAAAGCCCTATTAATCTTAACAAGGGCTAGGCTAATTTTTTCCTGGGCTTGGGGGGTACTAATCTTTTTTCAGCCTGGTGTTATACTGAATTCCAAGTGATCCAAAAGGTGGTATTTATATATAAAGTACATTTTTAAAATATAAACAAGCCACTTGGCATCATTAAAAATGTCAAGTAGAAAGTGTTTGCAATATTTTATTCTGTGTAGTAATTATGCATGTATATCAGTATGTTTAAACTCATTTAGTTGATGGTTATAGTTACCTTTCTTAAAATTCTTTTCTGCCTTGATTCTTGCATATTAACATTTACTGAAATAAAATTATTCATTAAAATAAGTCCAATGGATTTTTTTTCCCCCTCAGTGTTTAATGTTTAGTTACAAATAAGTGCTTGAGTGACATGACTAGCTTTTTAAACTAATCAAGGAACGCATACATGCTTATTTGGATTTGCAAATGGCTGAAGAACTGTAGGTTTGCTCTAAATTATTGATCAGACTAAGAGCTTTTGAAATGCCAGGAAAGAGGTCTTTATATCTTAGCTCAGCATCCTTATTTAAATATAAATGGAAGGAAATCTTTTTCCAGAATATATATGACATAGACTTCTTACAGCCAAAAGGAACACTGTCAAACCAGAGAAAGTCTTAGGGGCATTATTTCTACTGAATGAATGAAAATTGAATACTTTGTCAAATTGCACAGTTTCAGTAATCAATACAAGACATAAAATTTCATTGGCAGCCTTAGTTCCTCTTCATATAGCACTCTGTGCTAACATTTGATGCTCTTTTAAATTGAAAATATAAAATTAGGAATTATCTGCTTTATTCTTGCATAATTTCCATCATGAAAACCTAAACTAGTGGTGTGAAACTGGCCTCTATTCCATTTTTAATGTACATTGCTGTACACTTGTATTTTATATGTTGTAAACACAGCATGGCTGTTTGGTTTCTGGACTGGCAAATGAGTAATAGATTTTAAAAAGCTTACTCTGTGAGAAGTAGCATTTTTTTTTAACCAGTGCTTGCAAATCTTAATAAAGGCTTTGATACCAAAACAGCTTATATGAGGAAAGATTTTAGCCTTGCATGAAGATTGAGTGAACAGAATAAAAAGTACAATCAAAATGGTGGATACGAGGGCAGGCTTTTAGTATCCTTTGTTTTCAGGAAGTAAATTACTATGGTTGTTGGCAACTTACACCCCTTTTCATCTAGCTGTCTCAGGACTTGCAAACAGAGTTTTTAATTAAAACGCAATCTCACTTCGAGTCTTCTCTTCATTCTATCTTAGGTTTGTCATAAAGTTGGAATCAGTCATCAATCAATGCCATCTACAAGTCCTGAAATATTTGATGAGAGTTAATTAATCAAAAAGATTAGACTGCAGAAAATTCAAGAAGTGTCAATTTCCTTCATTTTGTACCATCTTGCAGTGGAACTACATGGTAACATGTAGAAAAATACCTACAAATCTCATCCTAAGTACCTCCTTAAAAACAAATTGCACATCTTGAGCAATTGTATTCAGTGTGTTTGAGGTGAGAAGAAAGTTGACTTATAGTTCAGCAGACAGTAGTTTGGGGATTTGCTGAAGCTCTTACCTCCATTTTGAGTTTAAAGAATGCTACCAAGCAGATAATTTCCTAGATAGTAGGTGTGCTAGGGAGGAAAAATGTCCAGCACACCTACTGCCTAGGAAATGACCTGCTCAGTAGCATGGAATCGAAAAGGGATTTTGGAGTCCTAGTGGACTCCAAGACAAAGTCATCAGCAAAGCAAACTGCACTTCATCATGCATCAGCAAACGCATGACAAACAGAACCAAGAAGGTGATACTTCCCCTCTATTGGGCGCTGGTCAGACCGCAGTTGGAATACTGCGTGCAATTTTGGGTGCCACACTTCAAGGGGGATATGGATAGCCTGGAGAGGGTCCAGAGAAAGGCCACTCATATGGTTAAGGGCTTGTAGGCCAAGCCCTACGAGGAGAGACTAGGGCACCTGGACCTCTAAAGCCTCCACAAGGAAAGGTTGAGAGACGACCTTGTGGCTGTCTATAAATTCATCATGGCAATGCAGAAGGGAATTGGTGAGGCTCTACTCACCAAAGTGCCCCTGGGGGTCACAAAAAATAATGGCCACGAGCTAGCAGAGAGTAGATTTAGACTGGACATTAGAAAGAGCTTCACAGTTAGAGTGGCCAAAGTCTGGAATGGGCTTCCAAGGGAGATGATGCTCTCCTCTACCCTGGGGGTTTTCAAGAGGAGGTTAGACAGGCATCTGGCTGGGGTCATCTGAACCCAGCACTTTTTCCTGCGTACGCAGGGGGTCAGATTCGATCTATTGAGGTCCCTTCTGACCCTAACTTCTGTGAATTTATGAATAAATGTGTTGCCTCTCTTCTGCTGGATAACTGGAGAGACATGCATCCCAGTGTGCCTTCAGCTGGTCATAGGTTCTATTGACTGCCAGTACCGAACAAAATGCCCATTGGGTGTTCAAATTGTGAGTGGCAAAATGTTTCAGTGGGATTTTGGTGCAATTCACCAAATCTATCTGCCTATATTTCCAGGGGACACAGTTATGCTGATACAGGCAGGTGGTGCATAGAGCAGCCCTTTGGTGCTTGTCATGCCCTTGCATATTCCTGCGCCATACTTACAGTGAATGCACAACTATAGTTTTGACAACGGGCAGAACTCTTATTAAACAGCACAGAAGAAGTGTGAAAAGACAAGGTCAACTAAACAATAAACAAATATAACATTAACCAAAAAAAAAATTACCATAGCAACTGACACAGATGAAACCCATCACTGAATTCAGAGTGGCTGTAGCAGGTACGTGCCACAGTTGCTGAGGTGGCAGTGACCACCACTGGCTGATTTTGTTTAGGTACAGGGTACACCTGCCTGATGACTAGATGGTGCTTGCTGCTTCTCCTGTTGTGGGAGGCACCTGTGGGACAGTGAAGCTGGGGAACAGTACTCCCCCCTTCCACCAGGACCATTGGATGGTCCTACTTGTGTGTTTAATTGTGGAGTGATGCAAAGAACCCCAAGAATGTCCTCCTTCTGCCTCCAGGTTCAAAACGGATGCAAGGCGATCCATGGAGTTCTTCTTGACCCTCACAAATTTCATGAGCATCTCCTTTGTATGCTTAGCAGTGGTCACATAGCACTGTACATCTTCTGCATGCAACCTGATAAGCACTGTGACTCTATGATCCTTTGCCTACCCATGGCCAAGCACTAGCTATGTTACATCTGCTCTTCTTCCCTCTGTGATCCAGGAGCCACTGGCCTCCACCAGAGAAGTCAATATATCCATCTTTGTGAGCGCAGGTCCTTCTGTGCCTGGAATCTTTTTGGTCATTGGTCTCTGACTCTGTCCATGGGCCATTATCTCCTCCCAAAGTGCCATTGCTACTATTTGCAGGTGTCACAGCTAAAAGTAGAGGAGAATGAACAGGAGGTCATTGGTTTCCTCACTGCTGCCCAGTAACATAAACTCCTCAGCACAAGTTGGAGTTTGCAAGGCCATCTGTCTGGTGGGTAGGCTTATTTACCCTGACTCTCAATATGGTAAGTTCACTCTCACTTTTGCTCACTGGGGTCCTGGGGAAGTGGGAGGCATCCTGGGGCAAACATCTAGGGGCAAACAACCATTGAATACAGCGAGGGGCCAGGGAGGGTGTGAAACAGTTGAGGTAGGTGGAGGTGGAGCCACAGTTGGTGGGCTGTTCCCCACTCATTTAGGCTAATGTTGAGTATGGTCTGTTGGCTTTGGAGCCCTTAATGCTCCTTGTCTATAACTGCAGGATGCCAGCTCCCTGGTTAATGTCACCCTGATCTGTCAGACCCCACAGCAGAGATAACACTTATTCATAGCTGTGCAAGGTGGTCCAGTGATCTTTAGTTGCCTCTTGCTGCCAGAGATGGCAGTTTCTGATGACTTTGACTTTTGAAGAAGGTGGGCATGCTGTGATGGCTCACCAGTATGTTTGGGCTTTTTCCCAGAATGTCAGGAAATGCTTAATGATAGACCTCCCTATCATATATTTGTCTAGCTTAACTCCTGCCAAATAGCCATTGCCACCAGCCAACTGACAAAGCTGAAGAAGATCTAGACAAGATCTAGACAATCATCAGTATTATGCTGAAGGTAAAGTTACATGCTATGGTCATCTTCACAGTGTTGTCTAGCTGTGAGACATAGACACTTAATAAGTTAGAGAAGAGAACAGAGGCATTTGAAATGCATTACTTTAGAAGATTGTTGTGTGTCTTGTATGCTGAGCCAGATCAATGAGTCTGTCAAAAAGCAAATTACTCAAGAAATTGAAACCTACAAACTGTTGTTGGAGATTGTGTGACGAAGGAAGCTGCAGTGGTTTGGACGTACCATGAGAAAGGTGGACATCCTTGCCAACACCACCATGCAGGGTACAGTGAAAAGAAAGAGAGAAAGAGGTATACCCAAGAAGAGCTGGGGAACCAATATTAAGGACTGGATGGGGCATCAACTGACAGAGTGCACAAAGCTAGCCAAATGTGGGATAGAGTGGAGGAGGGTTGTTACAGCATCTAAGGTTCCTCAATGGTTGCAGCAGCCTTGGAACTGACTTGACTTGACCTAACTCTTGACCAGTAACTTGCAAAGGCTGAAGACAGGAGGTTGCTGCACCACTCAGAACACATTTGAAAATGCAAAGGGAGCAAGTGTTACCCTCCTCCATCTGCTCCTGCCTTGAGGGGATCAGTCAGCTGCTGCTGTGAAGAGCCCACAATTGTACAAGCTGTATTCAGCATAGCTAAAACCTTTGGGCTGGGGGTCTGCCACTAATTTTTCCCTTCCACTCCCATCCCATTCTGTGTGGACTCAGGGTTCCTGACCCACCCTTTGACCCCTTCCACTGGGAAATGGCCTTTGACAACACAAACTGAGTTTGGTAGGATGAAGGACCAAAGGGAGTTTGAACTGACTTTTGGGGCCAGGATTAGCATTTAGAAGAGTTGAAGATGGTACAGCCAGCACTGTGGTCATATATAGGGGGGCCCTGAGCTGCAATGGTAGTTTGCAATAAGTGACCTGATGATTTTAAAGCCACTCGTTTTTCCTTTTCCTTGTCATCCGGCTTACACTTGTTTATAATAAAGTGCTTTTATCCCTGATGAGTTGTTTGCATGGGAGTGGAGGCCATCACTGCTGTTTTCTCAAGGCAGGAGCCAAGATGAAAATCTGAAGGTGCTGGCAAAGGATGTGTGCTTTAATAATAGTACATTGTTCTAATATCTGGGCATGAAGCTCTGCTCGTGAGGCTAGGTGTTGCAGGGAGGGTCCCGATAGCTGTGCAGCATTGTGATTTGTTTCTGGTAAGTGGATGAATGAGTGGGTATGTGGGCAATTTATCTTACATGTCATCAGTCAGTGTGAATTGAAACTCACAACACAATGATGGTTTACTGCCTGTTAAAGATGCTTCTCCAAAAAGCAGTGTTGTTTCCACTTTATCTCCAGGTACTAGCTATTAGCACACTACACTTGCATGAGAGACCATCTTAAAGCACAGCCATATGGTTCAAGCACAGACCCAAACCACAACTTTTGTGGGGTGGAAGGAGGGGAAGGGGGGCAGCTGTTACTTACCACCCACCAAGCCAGTGTGGATACACTGGAAATGCTCTGGCACCTTGCCGATAAACCTGCCCTCACCATCATTGCTTTATTTCTCCTTACCCAACTCAGATAGTGGGCTATAACTTACCATTACCAGAAGCAGTTGTCCTGTCATGGTCTGGGTCTTCTGGGGCATCAGGTCTCTGTTGGGAGAGGGCTAGCTCAAATGCTGAAAATGGGGGGACAGCAAAAAACTGGTGTATATTCAAACCCAGTGTCCATTTAAGAGTTTGCAAGGCTTGGCAGAATGGCCAGCAGGTCTGTAATATGGCTCACAGTAGAGGTGTGCCAATATGTCAGTCTATATCAGGTCAGCACTGATAAAAGGAAAATTGACATTATAAACAATTGGCTTTTTTTTTGCTGGTGTAGCTGATTGATGTCACCAATAAATGCTGCGTGCAGCTGCAGCATGTACATGGCCAGGAATGCAGCCTGGCAGCTTGGAGAGCAGCATCTGGGTGGTAAGTCTATAGTGGGGTAGGGAAATGAGGCAAGATTGAAGACCCTCAAGGTGAGGGAGGGCATGAGGCAGGAGCTGCCCAGCTAGGGCAGGTCAAGGGATGGAGCCACAGGCAGCTTTTGGGTGGGGGCAGGAGGGCACCTCCCCACCTCCACACACATCTCTGGGGGAGACACAGAAGGCATATGCCTCCTGAATTTGTGCGCAGGGCGAGGGCAGGTTGCCCGTTGCGGGCTTGGAGCTGGAGGCTGCACCAACTTCTTCCTGGCTGGGGGCTGCACTTGGCCTGGGCAGGGGTTGCATTGAGAGGGGGGCTACAGGGTGGGCACCCCCAAATTTGCTGTAGCCCCCCTCCCAGCACCACCACCACCTGACATCCCCCGAGCACGGCCCTTGCACAGTCAATCTGCAGGGAACAGGCTGGCGCGGTCCCTGATGCCGATTCCACAGCAAGCAGCCCACCCTTGCTGTGCACAAAAATCGGGGGGGGGGGCACAGGTCCCCCATCCATCCCCTGGGAGTGTGTGCAGTGGTGGGGAGCTGCCCCCTCCTCTCCCATAACAAGCTGCTTGTGGCTCTGTCCCTATCCTGCCCCAGCTGGGTAGCACCTAACCCTGCCCCACTTCCTCCCTCTGCATGGGCCTCAAACTTCACCCTCCCCCATGCCCCTTCCCCCCCCCAGCAGACTTTCTGGCTTGACACTGCTCTCTAAGATGACAGGCTGCATCTCAGCTATCAGATAAGTATTGGCCAATATAGCTGGTTAATAATTGACCATCGGTATCAGCCAAAAAAATGTTTTGATGTACCCCTAATTCATAGCCCAGGTTGCTATGCTGACCTAGTAGGGTTGCAGGTCTTCAACCAGAGTCCTTATCACTCTCCTGGGTGGTGGAAGCTGCTATTTTTTGGATACCACATTTTTTAGATGCAGCTGTGTCATAGACCACAAAGATGTGGGCCAGTTACCCATGATAGGTGTGTGACCTTGCCTGCATCCTGCACCTTACCATCCCATATCATCACAAACTGCTGCCTCAGTACTTGGCGCTTGGACTGGCAGCTGCTACCTCTTCTCTGGCTCATTTGCTACTACGCTTATTGATGAGGCTGCACTCAGATTCAGGGACTGTGGTAGAGGGAGGATGGATGGGTATGTGAAGGTATGGAGGTCTGAATTTACCATAGTGGCAGATGGCTGTGTCCAGTGACTTCCCAGACAGCTGGATGGTGAGATAGATGGAGTTTCTTAGTAGCTGGTGGTATTTGAGTTTGATTCTGTGTATGCAGGCTCTGATGCTGATCTTGGGTGGGTGGGACATCACTGTATATGGCAGTTGATAGGTGGGTAAACCCACTGGGGCCCGTAACCTCTGAGCAGTTTTGAGTTCTGCAGTTGGGTCCAGTGTGACCGCACAGAGTTCAAGTGGGGCTGGGATTGGAGCTGAAGTGGTATATCATGGGCTGCCTGGAGAACTGACCAGCCTGTGTCTTCCATAATGAAATCATGGGACAACTATTCAGATGTCCTTCAAAAAGTGCAAGACAAACTGTTAGTACTTCCCCAAACCTTTTGGGGACATTTTCTCCCAGGGCAAGGGCAACATCTGTTCATAGCTTCACAGTTATAGTTTCAAGAGGAAAAAAGAAGATCTGATCCCATTTAGGACTAACTTAAGCACTAAATGAATATCTTCTTTTTAACTTGCCTATAAAGAGTCTAGAGCTTAAACTTTCCGGAATAAGAATGTGAGCCCCCATAAAGAAAGTAAGTCTAACTTAACAAGTAAAAGGAATCCTCCACATAAACATGCTACTTAACCTGAAAGTCTGAGTCCTCTATTAAGGACAGATTTAGCAGTATTTTGGAGTAAAAGCTCATGAAGTTGTCTAACAAAATTAGTTTGTAAAATATACCTCATTATGTTTGCTAATATGTTGTGTACTAGAAAAACACCCACTGTTGTCCAAAACACATATATTATTCCAAAATAATATATATTAGTGTGTGTGTGCATGCATGGATATGTATTTATATATGTATATGTATCTGTGTGTATATAATAAACCAAATACAAGTATTAATCCAGTGAATTTGATCACTTTCACAACCACAGTAAGGTTACATAGTACAAAATAAGGCAGTTATCTACTCTAGTGAAGAAAATGCTGTGCCAGTTTTGAAATTAGTCTGGTACTAAATTGTCTAATCTCAAGTTTAAAAGTTCTCTCATTGCATAACTTAGCTATAGTATGCTAGAAAATCTTTTTGAGGTAATCAGATGAAAATCATTGAATACACTAATTAGTGTGTGCTAGCAGCTTGCAAACAATAAAAAGAAAAACAGCTTCTCTTCACAAAAATGAAGCAATAATATTTGTATAGTACTTGAAAATGTACATTGTCACATGCTAGTAATGGAATGCTTAAATATTATACTGTCAACATCCTAATTTCTCACCTTTTTGTCTCTGTGGCTACAAATGCTACACGATCAATTGTACTCATTTTTGTAATTTTTTTCTTGTAAAATATTTTTTTCCTTAGCTTTTGCAGTTAATCGCAAAATCTCAGTTAACTTCACTGAGTGGTGCAGCACAAAAGAACTACTTTAATATTTTGGACAAAATAGTGCGAAAGGGTAAGCTAAGATTTTTTTTTGTCATAATTATGTGGGATTCATGAATCATGACTGAGTTACTATTCTGCCATTTCAGTTAGGTTCAGTATATAGTACACAACAGAAAAGTAATGTCATGCTTAATGAGTGAAAACTGTTACCCTAAAAAGAGACATTGTCATTGGACTGTGATCAGCTGATACGTTGCAGCACAGCTGATTCCCAACCTCCACAGATGTCTGCAGTCATCCCTGGTTGCATATTAATTTAGGGTGTCTGCAAGGGAAAACCCCCATTTGCAGATGCACCCACTGTATTTAAGGAAGGGACCCCTGTGAGAGCCCCTCTCCTTCAGGAGACTTACCCACATGTATATGTAAGCAAGGAGGGAGAACTTGCAAAGGGGTCCTCCACTCGGTTTAAAAGCCTGTGTAGGGAAATCACTTGCAAAGAATCCCCTTTACAGGGGATTTCCCCAACCACATCTAGAAGTGCAGAGGGAAGAAGCTTTCTTCAGGAGATCCCCCCCCCCCCCCCAAACGGTTGCAGCCCATGTTTTGTGCTGCTGCCATGAATGCACGTTGAGTTGGTTCATGCTGGGGCACAGGCCGCAAATGTAGAAAAGGGACCTCCCTATGGCAACCCCCGCCCCATGCATTCAGGATGTGGGGGGAAATCCCCTGCCAAAGGATTTCCCCATGTGCTGCACAGGGTGTGTTTCTGCAAATAGGGAACCCCAAAGCCTGGAGGTTTTTTCCCCTGCTTACCTAGGTGATTTTGAGTGAGTGGAGAAAGCAAGACAGGTGCTCCCAAGGCTTTAGGGGCTAGTCTGGCCCAGGAATTCCCAAGGTGTGCAGGACCAGGCCCCTCAAGCCCCAAAAACCACTACCCAGGGAGGCTAGACAACCCAGGTAGCTTCATGCTGCCTGAGCTCCTCCACCATAAGCAAACAGACACGGGTAGTGTTAAAGCAGCTCAGTTTATTACCTTCTGTCATGACCACAAATCTGAGTAATTATGGCATGGCAGAAAGTATGGATGTCTGTTAGTTTTCACTTTATGCCGAGGCACAAAGATGATGTCTGTTTCCATCCTTAATGCTTTATTACCAGTGTTTTAAGGTTGTTGATATTTTTTTCTTAATAACAAATTGTATCCTTCAGAACAAGGACAAAGTGAAATAACAGGTTACATATTATGATTTGTGGTTTCTTTTGATATACTGTTTGTTATTTCAAACTTTTTTTCTCAACAGATAATTAATTCATTTAGTAGTATGTTCACTTAAATGTAGGTCTTTGAATTTGCTTACATGATATACCAGTACAGCATAGTCTGTACTTATCAATTTACACTGTTTGCAAAATAAGAAAAGTAAGGTTGTTGCATACAGGTGTTTGGAAAATGTTGGCTTTTTCAGTGGTGTGCCCTGTATATGGAAGGCACTTAATACTGTCAGCCTTGATGTTCAGCCTTGATGTCTTTTAACTGCATGGCATGAAATGTTACACTAATGTCTATATAACTGAACTGTCATTGGCATTGCTCTTTCATTCATGAGAGCAGAACATTCGAAGTCCATTGTGAGATCAAGGCATTAGTTAATAAATAAAGTCACTTTCTGCGTGGAGTGGTTCAGCTGGGGAAATGTAGATTAATTTGGGTTAAATGTAACTAAAGTAAACAACTACCTCTTGTATTTTCCTCCCCTAGTTTTGGAAGACCAGTACAATCCACGCTTAATCAAAGATCTTCTTCAGGATTTGAGTTCTGCGCTCTGTATATTGATTAGGGGAGTAGGAAAATCAGTATTGGTTGGGAACATTAATATTTGGATTTGTCGATTAGAAACTATCCTTACGTGGCAACAACAGCTGCAAAATCTTCAGATGAACAAGGTATATTAAATTTTTTATTATGGTGTATGGGGTAATGTAGAAGGAACTACTTTGAACACTGGCTTTTATTTTACTTCTGTCAAATTTTAAATCTAAAACCATTTTATCATATTTTATTAATTATCCTGGATATATAACAATGACAATGTATAATATAAAGGTCAACTTTTTAAAATTCTACAGGTTTTTATATCCCTTCTTTATAAGGAAGACACAAAGAACTTTATGACTTAAAGCTGTGGTAGTACCTCTTGAAGGCTCAGATCATGTATTAGGTGACTCCTGCCAGATGTTGACAGGTTTAATTTTCTGATGTTCCAACCACAAATTTAAAAATAGCATTCTTTCTTAACATAACTTTATCAAGTTTAATTGTGCCTGATCAGAAAACAGAACAGCTTTTAAGTCCAAATCTAAAATCCAAGGTTAGATGGATCAAGAAAATCAAGTGACAGTTGTTGAATTTTGCAAGAAAACATGCATTCTCTCTGTGAAGCAGCATAACTCATTGACTTCTGGCATTTTTGAAAGCTTGGACTTTGATCACATCTTTCTTTAGTGTGTAAATTGTGTTGTTGCAAGTATTTAAAATGAAAATGTCTGAAAAAGGGATAAACTTATTACAGTTTCTAATGTGTCTCTATTACAATCATGTGAGAAGAGAAGTTATGAGACACTGGCAGCAACAAACTTAGCTAGCTGCTTGTATAATTTTTTTCCTCTTTTTCCTTTTTGTCATTGTTTAGTTCACTCAAATTATGAAATCCCTCCACTTTCCCCTTTTGATTTATTTTTGTGTATTTTTATTGGTTATATTCTGCTTTATTGCATTGTTACAATCCATATTGGAATGAAAGCTAAGATCAGAAGGAATAAATGCTGAATTTAACAGTAAAGATAATATTCATATGGTCAACAAACCAAAACAGCAACTTCAGAATCATAGAACATGAGGGTTGGAAGGAACCTCAGAAGGTCATCTAGTCCAACTCCCTGCTTAAAGCAGGACTTTATCTCCAATTGTATCATCCCATACTTGCTTGGATAGATAATATTTGTTTTGCTTATTGTTTATTTTCAGTCACTAACTTGTAACTGAATTGATTTTGCTTCACTTATGACTGGGGTCTACTTAAATTGCGGTTAGACTTACTGATTTCCTAGGGTCATAATAGCATAAAGAGTAAGTTCCTCAGACATTTTGCAGGTGTGCTCCAGCAGCCGTGCCCCTCAGTGCTGATTGGCCCTGGGAAGGAAGGAATGAGGGGCAGCCGCCATCTCGACTGCTGGCTGCCTTTGTGTGGCACTGCACCTTAGCACTAACTGGCAAAGACACAGGGAGTGGGGAGGAAGAGATGGCAGGTCCATGGCCATCTATGCTGCCCCACCAGCCAGCACCTTTCCCTCCTGGGTGGACTGTGAGACTGAGCCTCAGTTCAATAGTACAATTTTTCAGTTTAAAAAAAATACATTCATTTGACACTAAAAAACCTAACAGTTGCAAGACCACGATGTTCAGCAACTTTGTTTCTAGAGTTTATTTATTTATTTAACAAGAGACTTGAAGACTTAACCAATATGTGTTGAAAAACACATATAAAAAATAAAATGGCAGAATGATAAATGAGCACCAAAAAAAAATCAGTTCTCAAATGCAGAGAAATATTATTTTGAGACATTTTTATCAGTTTTTATACCTAAAATTGAAAACCCTATTAGTGTCTGATACTAATAACTTTTATTTCCAGCAAGTCAACAATGGTCTTACGCTTAGTGACCTCCCTCTGCATATGCTGAATAACATCCTATACAGGTTCTCAGATGGCTGGGACATTATTACTTTAGGTCAAGTGACTCCAACACTGTACATGCTCAGTGAAGACAGACAGTTATGGAAAAAACTTTGCCAGTACCATTTTGCAGAAAAACAGGTAATAAATGCAATAGTTTGTGTTTAAGCCTAATGCGTTATATCTGTCATATTGTAGACAAGGTGACTAAGTGGGAATATTTTCCGTGTTAAATTCTGCCTTGTTTAACGTTGAATCATGGTAATGTTTGATAAGGAAACAAGCTGGTTTTTCAGACCTGATTATCGTAAGAATTCTGTTTAGCACCTCCTGTAAATTGATTTGAAGGGCTCTAGTTGGAGGTTTTCTTGTAGTGCTCATGAGGGTACCTAAACTAACCTTTATTTCAAATTTCTAGTCATTCCCATTTAACTGTGACAGAGCATATCATTAAAGTTTCAGTGTATAGTACATTTTTAGTGAAGTAAGATTGTGCATACATTCCAAAAGTCTGAACAATAAGACATGAGAAAAATTCCTCTGACTACAGTATTATGATTTGGGGTTGTTTGCAAGAAAATTGTTTCCAGAAATGTTTTGGAGTCTTTCTGCTCATTAGACTTTCTGCTCATTAGACTTTTGAAAGGACATTTAAAAGAAATATCAAAGTATTCTTTTTCCATATTAATTAAAAGAGAATAACAGAAAGGAAGAAAGGACTTGGACTTTTTAGCTACTTTATTCAGAGGTTCAGGGTACAAAAAGTTGGCCCCTCTGGGGTCCAGGTTCAATATACAAAGCAAAGACAAACAAATCACCATCAAACCAAAAGCACCATGCCATTATGCCATTACATTTATAACATCAAACCATGACAGACACCTTTGCAATATTAAACATCGTACCTAACATGCCATTATGTGGTCGGGACACCCAGCCAGAGCTAAAGCCCTCTATAAACAGCCAAAGCCCTTTACAGACCTCTGTAAACAAACAATTCCTACCCTGCTGTATCCAATAGTACATGTAACAAAATCTTCAACTTCCCACACAAAGAGAGAAGCAAAAAGCAGCCTGGTGAGGGCCTAGGGCATGACGCAAGCTTGGAGTTGCAGTCTGGGACCAAGCCTGTCCGGTTGCCCAGACTAGTCATAACATTAGAGCGCATATTGAAGATGGCTGTCTTCCATGTGGCACAGCGCTCCCCCTAAGGGCCCAGTGTTCCCCAAAGTCGGGCACTGCCCTCCAGAGCACAGCATGCTCAAACTCCAGCAAGAGGCGTGCCCACAACAGGAGGCTGAAAAGCTGCAGGGCATTGTCTGAACCAGTCCCAGCAAGCTGGTTGCACCAGCTCTTAAAAACAGGCATCTTGGCCTGACCCACCAGAAAATTGGCCAGGCAGATGTTGCCCTACTGAGCTGCCTGGTACGGGTAGGAGCACATGTATGTGTTCTCCGATAGACTCCTGCCCAGCACCTGCAGCAGTGGCTCAAGGCTGACAAAGAGCATTTATAGGTGGGTACAGTCAAGGAAGGCTTAAAAGAGGTTCTCAATGCCCCCAGGACAGAAGGGGCAGGCTGCCAAGGTGGCTGGGTCAAAGTGGGAGACAAATGTGCCAGTGGCTAGGATGCCATGCAGCAATCAACACTTCAGGTCGTCAGTCATCTTGGTGGTTGGCAGCTTATACAATGTGCCCCAAACCAAGTGGGCTGGTGGGGAATCTGGCAGCCCTGGGTGCCATCACCAGTGTATTGGTGTGGCCCACCAGCATCTGGATGTGGCGGATATGAACCCACGAGGCATACAGGCTTCTACATAGCAGGGAAGCAAAGGGGCAACCTATCTCACTGTTGGGAGGCACAGTGAGCGTCAGCAGGGTGCCAGGCCTGCCAGCCAGCTTGCCAGCCACAACCGGGGTGACTGGCAGCAGGGGGAAGGCCTCACTTGAGGCATCCATGGCGAGAAGGACCTGCTGCGCCCAGAGATGGTCATCCAGGATGGTTGCTGCCTCCAGCAGGACGGCAGCCTGGATGTCACGCAGGAGACTGCCCACACTGCAGACAGAGCGCATGTCTAGCTGGGTGGTCAGGGCCTTGGGTGAGAGCCAGGCTGACCAAGCAGGGTCAAGGAGATGACCCAGGCAGAGGACACGCCCAGATGAGGGCGGCTGTGAGGCCTGGACATGCCCAGATGAGGGCGCTGTGAGGCGGGCAGAGGCCAGGCTTGGCACGAGGTGCTGCAGGGCTGGGTTGTGCTCCAGAGGCTCACTCAGCAGCTGCGGGAACTGCAGGTACTGGGCTCAGGGCTAGAAGTGGAAGGTGGTCTGTCAGGCCCATACCATGCTATGGTAGAAGGCCAGAAGCACCACCCAGTTCAGAAGCGTGAGGTCCAGTAGGAAAAGCTCCCCATCAAAGCTGAGGGCCCCCGCCCTTTGTAGGAACCGGCATACCAGTTATTGTCAGAGTAAGCACTCTTTGCCATAGAGGAGTTGCTGATGGGCTTGCAGGCAGAAGGCAGGCACCTTGCTCGCCAGGTCGACCAGGCTCTGGCCCTCCTTGGCAACAGGTAGGTAATGGATGGCCTCATAGGAGCCAGTAGTGCCCATCCCAGAAAAAATCTACCAGGAGGCGCTGGAGTCTCTCAAGTAGGTCCTGTGGTGAGTCGAATATGGCGCACAAGTGGCACTGGGCTGCTGCCACCAGGTTGTTGGCAATGACACATCCATGGTAGGAGAGACTGGTGCCAGCACCATGGGGCCTCCACCCACTCAAGGCCATCCCAGCTGTGTACCATGAAGTTCATGGGCCCCAAGAACATGCCCAGGACCGTGAGGCCTTTACAGTGCCAGGTGAGACCCCCTCCGCAAACCTGATGGGGGGAGTCGCACTGGTCTGTGCGCTAAGCGGCAGAGTTATCACTCTTAGCCCAGTTGATATAGACTGAGGAGGTGCATTCTTAGGTTCACTGGCAGTCTGTCAGGGCCCACACATCTTCCTGGGTCTTGAGGAAGATGCTCACATCATCCACATATGATGCCAGCCAGCATGGGTGGACAGGTCTGTGGCTACTGGCAAGGCCATACTGCTCAGGCGGCACCATAGCACATGCAGCAGCAACTCCATGGCCAGGGTGTAGAGCATGCCCAACAAGGGGTAGCCATGACAGATGCCTCTGTGTGTGGGGAATGGGGTGGAGAGTTCACTGGCTGTGAGTAGGTCACGTGGCAGGAACAAGTTGTCTTGGATGTCCCTACCCAGTATGCAGTAACTCTACTCTGGCCCAATGACAGAGGCTTTGAGGCTGCGGAGGCGGGTTGCTAGCTCTTTAGCCAGAATCTTGTAGTCCATGCAGAGCAAGGAGACTGGTCACCAGTTCTTAATGCAGCCCAGATCTCCCTTTTTTGGGCAGGAGCGTGAGCATTGCTCAGTAGCAACTGATCAGCAGGACCACCTTGTTGGTGAGGCTGTCCTGGAAAATGTGCAGGAGGCAGCAGCCCAGGAGAGGTCAGAAGGTCTTTTAGAACTTGACAAGTAACCCATTGAGGCTTGGGGCTTTGCCGGAGGTGAGGCCAGCCACAGCGGCTGCCACGTCCTCCAGAGACCATTCCTACTCAAGCTCTCCAGCCTCCAGGGTGCAGAGATGTGGCAGGCCCTCATGGAGTTCCCACATGGCCTCAGGGCAGATCAGGTCAGCTGCAAACAGGTCATGGTAAAAGGTGATGATGTGATCATGCACTTTGGCTGGCTCTGTTATTACCCAGCCCTCAGGGGTCTTGAGATGATCTAAGACTTTGCTCACTGTCCACCTCTGCTCCAGGTTGAAGAAGCAGCAGGTTGGGGTGTCATTTCTGCCAGCTCTTGGCAGCAGGTGCGCATCCTTGCTCCGCAAGCCACGTTGTCTGCCAAGTCACGTAGGCATTTCCTGCAGAACTGGAGGCTCGTGCAGCACTATGTTACTGCCAGAGGCCAGCAGAGTGGCCTCAAACTCTGCCACATCTTTCTCTAACTCTTCGATATGATAGCACAGTTCATTCATGGCCAGCTGGGTGTACTGCTAGCAAAATGCCCAGATCTGTACCTTGCCCATATCCCACCATAGCTTTCAGGAGGAATAGCTCAGTCTTGCAGCCTCTCAGTCCTGCCAAAAGTAGGTGAAGCAGTCCCAGAAATAGGAGTCTTGAACCAGGCTGATGTTGAAGCACCAATAAGGTGCCTGCACACAGGCTCTTCTGGGCAGGCTTAGTTCACAGCAGGCCAGGCCATGATGTGACAGGCCCAAGGGAACAATGTGGTTGCTGCACAGGAGTGGCAGATGGTGCTTGGTGACATAAAGGCAAGCCATGGTGAGACCACTGGCAATTCTCTTGGCTCAGATGTGTTGGCACATGTCAGGATGCAGGGCTTGCCACACATCGACAAGGTCCATAGTCTCCAGGGAATACTGCAGCTTGTGGGCTGAGTGAAGGTGAGGCTCAGGCCCTGTGCGGTCAAGCGAGGTGCCAATGGTGCAATTAAAGTCCCCGCCTATGAGGAGCAGGTCATCATCCTCACTAGCATCATGTAGGAGGGCAGCCAAGGTCTCAGAAAAAATGACCCTCTCCTAGTCTTCAGTGGCTGTGTAGACATTGACAAGTAGCAGATGGTGTTGTGCAAGGGTGACATGGAGAGTCAGCAAGCGGCTGGAGATGACCACCCACGCTACCACTGTGTCAAGCTGCAGCTGTGGTAATAGGAGAGTCACAATTCTGGCACTGAGTTTGGTGTCATGGCTCAAGAACAAGTGCCCTCACCAGGCAGCGTGCCAGGCCACCTGGTTGAGCCCATTGGAATGTGTCTCCTGGAGGAAGGCAATGGCCAGCTGCTTCTGGTGCAAGAGCTCCAGGATGGCCTTCCATTTAACTGGATCTCGGCACCTGTTGATGTTAAAAGTGCCAAGGGCCATGGTTGCCATACGTGTGGGTATGGCAGAGGAAGAGCGAGGTAAGGTATGGGTGGAAGAGCGAGCACCCAAGAGCAGAGCAAGATAGTGGAGAAAGGTTGGGAAAGGCTTATCGTGCCCTACTCTACTACAGGGACCCACCCAGGCCCTCGCCTGCTGTGCGAGCTTCTCCAAATTGTAAGTCATCTGCCAGGTGCCAAGAACTTGCTGCAGAAGTATGGCCGCAGCTCTGTCAGCCTTGACAAAAAGCTTAGGGTCTGTGCACTACTGGGTGATGCACCCTGCTATATTCTTCTGTCCTTTGGTCTGCTTCAGAAAGGTCAGGAGACCCCCATAGTTGGGGGCGACCCAGGGGGGATCTGTGAACATGGGCTGGACATTTCTGACAGAAGAGCAGCGAGGCTGCACCCCAGGTGGGAGGGTCCTGGAGAAAATGGTGCGTCTTGAGAGGCCTCCTTCATCTTCCTCTCCTTGTTCTTTTTCGTGGCAGGGGTCCCCCTCCCCCCTTCATAGGGGATGGGCCAAACTGCTCCCAGCCCACTCCCCCCAGGGCCAGCCACCTCAGACAAGACTGTGATGGAGGGCAGCTGGGAGGAGGCCCAATCCCCATCGCCTAACAGGTCCCTGGCACCACAGTCACCAGCTGCCCCAGTTGCCTCAGCTAGGGTGGGCAGGGGGCAAGTGGAAGCATCAGCCCTTCCACCTGGTGGGGCCTCTGCACTATAGGTGGGATGGGCAAGGGAGAGTGCTGGGTAGATGTCCCAGCCCCACCTCTGGATGGTGCTCTCATGCTGGAGACCCCAGCCCCCTCGCATGAAACGGTGAAAGGAGGTGGAGAAGAGATCCTGGCCTCACTGGAAGAGGTGAGTGGTAGGAAGAGCTACCACACTGGAAACACATTGTCTCCCCCAAGGAAAAATAAATCACGAACCTCCACCTGTCAAGCGTGAGGTTCAAGGTGCAAGGCAGAAACCAGGTTACCTCCCTTACAAGCATGAAGACCTGCCTCTGAAAGGATAAGATATGCTTCAGCTTCGGGTCCTTGTGTCCAATCATCAGTCGGCAAAAGGAACTCATAGAAGCCCCAAGGGCATGAGTCCCTTAGCCAGCTCCTGATCAGACAGGTGTAGGGGGACATTGGAAATCACCACCCTCACCATCTGGGTATCTAGGGGTGTGACAAAATGGTGTATGCCTACATTGTCCAGGGCTTCCGCACACACCCTTTTAGCCAAGGTCTGAATGCTCAGGTAAACATTGGGACCATGTTAACATGAGCTGTGTAATGTACGTTACACCATCCCAGGAGATCAGCTAGGGTACCTGTGCAGACCTCGACCCCAGCATAGGGAGGGGTATGAATCCTCAAGCCATGGTTAAGAGGTAGGTTTTGAGATGCATCCTCCCATGCCAGCCCCTGTGTGTAAGAGTGGCCATTCTTGCTAGGACAGAGTTAATCCCAAAAGCTACAATGAAGGAAACCAAAAAAAAACCTGTATGTATAAACTACAGAGATAAGTATCTGGGAATGCAGCCATAAAAAGCAAAAAGGGAGGGGTGTGAGTGCCCAGAGGGGAGAAAGGAGGAATAAAGGAGGAGGAGGAGGGGTGGGGGAGAGGTTATAGGGGTTAGGAAAAAATAATGAACTGGAGAAAAGGGTGGAATTAAGAGCACCCCTCAAAAGGCAAAAGATAACTCCCTGTGTCTGACAAGCAAAAAAAAGAAAGAGAGAAGGTGCAAAGTAGACAAATGCAACTCACAGAGAAACTGGAAGTAGAAGGGGGAGGGGACAGAGAATAGAAAAAAAACCACTATGAAAATACAAGAAGAAAAATCAGAAAGGGAGGTAAACAAAAGCAAGAGGCATTTAGTCAGGTGGGAGTCAGAAAAGAGAGAGAAAGCCGGGGAGTCTTACACTTAGGATCACCCCACGCAGCTCCAAACGAACCTGGTCTGAGGTGTCCAAAGGGGAAGGAAGGTGTGGGGCTGCTGTGCTGTGAGGATGAGGGTTGAGATTCATGTTTTTCTGCTGTAAGAAATCCAGAGAAAAGCAAACTGAGGAAGACCATGAGGCTGTGATATTAGAACAAGAAGGGGACACTTTGTTTCTTTTGATATTTAAGCTACAGAACAGACTCTTCAAGACTGAGACTTTATCTTGTTAGTTTTTATTCTGTTTGGTAGTTAGGGTTTGTGGAACTCCATAGAAAAGTGATCACTTTGAAGAGATGAGACCAGAGGGCTAAGTTGTGACATGGACCTGACTGTGGGACAAAGGCCAGGTAAGATGGAGGAGGTCCTGCATTTTCTAGTATACCCGTAGAACTATGCCACGGAACAATAAGCTGTGGCCTAAAAACAGTTTTTAAGGTACTTGTTCATACTTTTGTAGTTAATAAGGCTTTGCAGATACAGGTAGTGATCTAGCAGCAGATCCACAAGGCTCAGGAAACAGCACTGGTGTACCATAAGACAATCATTGATCTGATGAGGGATGAAAGAGATCCCCGTGCTTTTCAGATGTGGGTATGGAGAGCGTGTAGAAAGAACCTGTCTGTAGAGGTGTGAGATCTAGAAAGAGTGAAAGATAATACACCAAGAAAAGGGATTGTAGCTCTAACTGAATGTATAGCCAAGTGAATTGGAAATATGAACCTGTTAGATTCAGATGAGGAAAAGTTAGTAATCTATGAAGAATCTGCCTCAATAATTATGGGCCCTGGAGAAAATGTGGTTTTGGGCCCCAGAGGAGAGGGTCAGAGCTGAACAAGACAGTTTGCAGGCATGGCTAAAAATAGAGAGAATGAAAATATGCCTATCCTGAAGAGGAGAAATAGATCAGCAGATTGAATACTATTTTGGTGACCACAGTCTGCCGAGAGACTGCTTCCTAAAGAAACTAATTAAGCTAGAAAGGGGGTGCAGATCCATGAGTCAGTCAGATGTCGAAGTGGTCCAGAAGTTAACATGAGCCAAACTCCGAAGTGTGTGCGGCCGGTTGGGTTGCACACATGGCCACAAAACATCAGCAGGATCTGGAGTCTCTTTGCCACTTCCCATCCCAAGTACTGGGCTGATACTGATAACTGATGGATAGCTAGCTGAAGAACTGCATAAAGTACAGTCTGTTGTGTGGTGCTGGCACTAGAGAGAGGTTGTAGGAACACAGATCATGTAGAGTGCAGAATTTGAACTTTAAAGGAAAATAAAAGTATGTTATGGCTGTTTGTTAAGAGGCTAGTAGGTACACATGCTTTATTGTAAAGTAGATTAATTAGCTCTGCAGTAAAGTGTCACTGTCTACACGTGCACCAGTATTAGGGCACAGGAAACGAATTAACTCCACTATAAATAGTATCTTACGGAAGAGTAATTAACTACCCTGAAATGCATGTGTAGACTATGACCATTGGGGGGCCAGACTCCTGCCTGCTGCCTAGCCATGTGGCTTCACAGGGTCAGTACCCTCATGCCTCAGCCACCTGACACCACCACCTGGCACCCAGGACTGAACCCCTAGGCCTCCTGCCAACCCAGGCCTGCTCTACCCTGGCTCAAATTGCTGCTGTCATGGGTGTGTGTGTAGACACTGTGCCGATGAGCAGTTTACTCCAGCTTAAACAGCTCCAGAGTTTATTGCTTTGGCTTAATTTCATGTGTACATGCACCCAGCAACAGTCAAGGCAGTGCTGTTTAGGAAAAAGAAACAGGAAGCCCAGATAAAGGTGTGATAAAGATTGTCAGTTTCAATATCATCATAACATCCCAGTATGGTGTTGGCTTTTTTTAGAAACGGTGTGATATTGTTGGCTCATGTTCAGTTTGTGATTCATTATACTCCCTTCCAGCTCCCTTCAGATACTTTTCTGCAGTTGTTGACCAGCCACTTTTTGTATATGTGCAGCTGATTATTCTTATCAAAGTGTAGAACCTTGCACCTGTCCTTTGTGAATTTTATTCTTTTCATTTTGGACCATTTCTTCAATTTGCCAATATCATATTCATTTCTGATCCTGTCTTCCCGAGAACTTGCACCCCTTTTTGGCTTGATATCCTGCAAATTTGTTGAGTGCACTCTATTTCATTATGCAAATAATTAAAATACTGAAAGATACCAGACTCATTACAGGCTTTACGCATCTTTTCAGCTTGAGAGTGAGCCATTAATAACTGCACATTGAGTAGTTTTGCAACCAGTTTTAGATCTGCCCTACAGTAGGTTTTCTTTGGTTATATTTTTCCAGTTTGCTTAAGATGGCAGCACTTGATGCAGTATCAGAAGTCTTACTAAAATCAAACTACATTACACTTTTTGGTTTTTTGCTATCCACAAGGACTATTATCCTGTCATAGAAGGAAATTAGGTTGGTTTGACAAAACTTGTTCTTGACATCTGTGTTGGCTTTTCTTGTCACCTTAAAAATGTACAAGGTGAGCTGGCCCTGGAGAAGGGACAAGAGGAAGAATTCTGAAGAGATTGAAGGAAGAAGTTATTAGAAGATAATAGAAAAAATGAAGATCACTAAAGCAATTTAGAATAATTTGCTTAATGTAGGAACTCTAAAAACACTATTGAAAAATGCTAAGAGGCCTTTTTAAACTCTCATGAAGTTTTCAAGTAGATTTTCACTTGGTTAATAAAACTGTTTTTCAGCTATCAAATTGTAAGTTTCCTCAATTTAGAATTGAGCCACTTTTACAAACAGCTATAAGATATAGCTCTTCCTAGTTTTTTATTGTCTTCTCAGTTTACTAGTAGGAACAGAATCATTTTATTTGAAATATCTTTAAACTGTTCATTGGAAAATTACACAGTGTCTACATAGGCTAGGTGTGAATTTAAAATGCAGTAGTTCTTCAACCTGAATTTCACACAGAACACTTATTCCACACTAAGAGTGAGTTCTGTAATTTTGCTTATTCAACATTCAAAGTGGATCTACATGTCCAAATGGAAAGCTAATGTAGGATTCTTCTTGTACAATAGCAAGTCTGGGTCTTTTCCATTGGGGCATATCAGTCCATGTGATTAGATGAGCCACACTTCCAAAAAGATATATACAAAGAAGACTGGAGTATGTTATTTTGTTTTGAATAAAAAGAATTATTTGAAGTTGCTAACCCATAATTATTATGAAGTCTTTGCCCATACTTTTAGTTATATAAGCCATGAATTGAAATACATGCATCTTTCACTTTTATATAGAAATAAAGAAAAATACTCAGTGTGTGCATCAGTCTACACATGTGCTAGTATTAGGGCGCAGTAAATTAACTCCACTGTAAGATGGTAGTGTTGAAGACAGTACTATCTTACAATGGAGTAATTTACAGCCCTGAAATGCATGTGTAGACGGTGATGCAGAAATTGCACCTGGTCAGCTCAGGCAGCAGGTTTAGCCACGTGGCTCCATACATTTGGCACTTTTGTTCTCCAGCCAGCCCCTCTGCTGTCCAATGCTGCCACCTGGAGCCTGGGACTGACCCCCTGAGTCTGCTGCCAACCTAGGCTTGTTCCACCCCAGCTTAACATGTTGCTGACCCAGGCACATGTGTAGATGCTGTGCCCAGAAAGTAGTGTACTCCAGCTCAGAGGGCTCTAGAGTTTATCACGTCACATTAAGAGTGCATGTACATACACCCAGTGAATAAGTGTTTCTGTAAAATACTTTAAAATATTTCTCTTGTTATTTGGACATAGTATTGACTTTGGGCTAGATCCTAAATGGACTTAGTTGCTTACAATAGGGTTTGGTTGTACTTGATGTACCTACATCCAAAATAGGGATAAAAAAGCCAGAAGCAACGGCTCTGAAACTTACTTGGGTACCTCTGTGTTTGGCATGCACAGAACTGCCCCAGCCTGAGCAGCTAGGTGCTTATCTCCCATGTTAGTTCTGTTGGAATCCAGAAGCTAGATGTAGCATAAGTACATCAAGGGGCTGATCCTAACAAACACTGACAGGACAGGGTCTCTTGTAAAAGGCAGTTGCAACTGTTTTAGTTTTAAAACACATTTGGAGGAAGGGTTGAGGCAGGAGGAGGATGTAATGGCTCTTATAAAAGAACCTAGTAGTTAACGCACTTGCCCAAGGAGTGGAGGGAATTCCTGGCCTAAGGGAATTCAAACCTTCATCTCCCATCTTCCTAAACTGTTCACTAATAACTATATTAGCTAGGGGACAGTGGGAGGCATGTCCTACTCCTCTTATTGGAACTTTTTCACTGGGCAGAAAGGAATGCAGTCATGGAAGATGTTATAGATTTCATAGACGTTAGGGCTGGAACGGACCTCGGAAGATCATCGAGTCCAGCTCCCTGCCCCAGGGGCAGGAAGTCAGCTGGAGTCAAAGGATCCCAGCAAGATAAACATCCAAATGTCTCTTAAATGAGTCCAGAGTAGGTGCTTGCACCACCCCTGGCGGCTGTCTGTTCCAGGCCTTTGGGACTTGGACAGTAAAGAAGTTCTTCCTATGTCCAGCCTGAAATGGTTTTGGAGGAGTTTGCGACCATTTGACCTTGTCATCCCTTGGGGGGGCGCTCTGGTGTTCCCCCAGATCCTGATGTACACCCCTCATATACTTGTAGGTAGCCACCAGGTCCCCCCTGAGCCCGTGCTTTTCCATACTGAAGAGTTTCAGCCTTTCATCATAAGGTCTGTTTTCCTGATCTCTGATCATGCATGTGGCTCTCCTCTGGACTCTCTCAAGTTTTTCCATGTCCTTTTTGAATTGTGGAACCCAGAATTAGAAGCAGTACTCCAGCTGTGGCCTCACCAAAGCCAAGTACAGAGGGAGGATGACAGTTTTGCTCACTTTGCCAGCCGCAACATCACATTGGTTGTCCATATTCATCTTGTGGTCAATCATGACCCCCAAGTCCCTTTCAGCCATGGTGCTAGCAAGCATAACACGGCCAAGCCTATAAGCATGCTGCAGGTTTTTCTTCCCAAGGTGGAGTGCCTTGCATTTTTTGGCATTGAACACCATCAGGTTTTCATTCACCCATTTTCTGAGCCTGTCAGGGTCAGCCTGGATCACCATCTTGGCCTCGAATGAGGACACTTTACCCCAAAGTTTGGTATCATCGGTGAACTTAGTCAGTCTGCTTCTGACACCAATGTCCACATCGTTAATGAAGATGTTGAAGATTATAGGCCCAAGGATGGAACACTGGTCATGGCGAACCACAATGATTGACTTCCATTGGCTACCATTCTCTGGGTCTGACCACGGAGCCAGTTCCCTAGCCAGTGGATTGTGATGTAGCCTAGGCCGCAGTTGGCCAGTTTTTCTGTGAGATGATCATGGGATACCAGATCAAAAGCTTTTTTAAAATCAAGATGTATGATGTCAATCTTCTCTTCCTTGTCCAGGTGATATGTCACCTGGCCGTAGAAGGAGATAAGATTGGTCAGGCAAGACCTACCCACAATAAACCCATGCTGGCTGGCTATCCTTATATGCACATCAGCCAATTTGTCAAGAATGGTCTCTTTGATAATTTTTTCCAAGACCTTCCCCAGGATAAAGCTCAGGCTGATGTGCATGTAGTTCCCCAGATTTACTTTCCTCCCTTACTTGAAGGTAGGCACCCCATTGGCCTCTTCCAGTCTTTGAGCACTGCCAGCAAGTTCCAGCAAGAAGAAGTATGACTGTAACTTAGGTTAGGACAGTCAGTTGGGAAAGCGAAATTCTAGTGTCTGGTCCCTACTCTGTTTATGCATTTGACATTAAACAGTTACTGGATTAAAAGCATGCCATGGAAATAATCCTGGGACTAGGGCCTGGAACTTCCAACTCACCCTTCCTGAGAAAATGTCCTAACCATGAGATCATCCTGTTCCTTATTGTATCAATTCTCAAACCATTAGGCAATTATATAACAATGGGCCTTGTCATCCTGGTGGACCTTCCTCTTCCCTGGTCCCTTTTGAAAAGAAAACCCATAACCATAAACCCATAATGCTGGTATCTTTAAAAAAAATTGTAAGCACACAATCTAAGACACAGAACCCAGGCTTGGAAACCTGAGTGGGTGGAGGTGCTTCCCCACAGCCCTGGCTTAGGAGATAAACTCTAAAGTGCAGCAGGAATTCAGCATATCCTTGTATTTAGTGTTTCCTATGGTTCAGCTATAAGAAATTAACCATTCACCACACAGGTGTTTTGAATGGCCCTTTTAGGGTGCCTGACTCTCCCCATGCACTGCAAAGTTTCCTAAGTCAGGGTTTTGGATTTCACTCTGAGGGTAAGGGGCCTAAAAAAACCCTAGTATTTCAGCACCTAGGTGATCTAACTCTTTATTCCTTTATGGAAGTGGAGTTAGATAAATTATACATATTTTAACAGGTCCATAGTCTGTTATTTTCTTCGCTTTTTCTACTTAATTTGGTTTCTTTCTGAAATGTTCATGTATTTGGAGGGTTGTGGACTAGAATTTGGGATAAATCATCTTGTATGGCTGGACCTTAAAATTGAACTTCAGAGTTTCAGGTTGACACTCCATAAAGCTCTGTATACAAGTCAGAATATTAGTCCCGAAGAGGCACAATTATTAAAATTCAAGTGAATTGTTCTTTTACACTGAAAGCTTGTATTGATTTGACTATCATCTGCAGCCATTTTAAAAAATATATTAATTTTTATGTCCAGTTCTGTAGACATTTGATTCCATCAGAAAAAGGTCACGTTGACTGGAAGCTGATGTATTTTGCACTTCAGAAATGTTATCCCATAAAGGAGCAATATGGAGACACTTTGCATTTCTGTCGGCATTGTAGTATTTTGTTTTGGAAGGTAAGAATTGTATAATTGTATAAGAAAATGTATAATTTTAAAATGGGAAAGTACTTTTCACATTTAGCTGGTGAAAAGCATGTTTGAAAGGAAAAATGTTAAGATGTCTTATAAGTATGTACCATCTCAAGTGGAAATTAATTAATAGAACTAATTACATGGGCATTTTTACAAAACTTTTTTTCAAGGGAATTCCAAATATAATTAGAATGTAAAGTTTAATTCTGTGCTAGATTTAGCTGTTTAAAGCTGTACTAAAATCAGTATTCTATGCTTTTACAACTTTTTAAGAATCTTGAAGCAAAGGAAGGGTGTCATTCTTTACATTCCAGCTTTTTTTTGTTAGACAGAAATGTAATGCACCAAAATTGTGAAGTGGAAGGAGGAAAAGTCTAATTTCACGTAATTGACATCACAGCCAATAAAATATTAATCAATAGTAAGACCTTTTACAATATTTCCTCATCATTGATGTAATATATTAGTGGTATTCAAACTTAGTGTTGAGTACAGTATATTACTAGAACTAACTTCCATCTTGTGGGCTGCATCTAGTTTGTGGACCTGTTGTGGCCCATGCGTTCCCTCTGGTTCAGAAATTTTGCAGCAGAGGAGTGGCAGCATCATGAATTGCCATCCCTCCCTCGCCACCAAAGTTCTTAATCCATGGGGACCGCCATACACTGGCGAGTGGTCAGGTTGATTTGCAAGGTTGCACTGCAGCTGGATCTGGCCTGTGAGGTCATACCAGCACACCAGATTGCACCCGCAGACCAATCCCGTGTGCTGACCTTGTGCTGGATAAGACCTGCAGATTTACCTTGTGTATGGGATTCAGCCCATGGCTTGAGTCTCCATACCACTTATCTAGCTCACAGGGCCAGAAGTTGAGCACCACTGTAATATATTATGAGAACTAGTAACTAGTTCTGTTTCACTGAAGAATACTATTAGAAATGCTCTTTCCTTTTCCATAGTCTTGCTGTTTACAAGCAGGAATATTGTGCCTTAGAGTTGAATTTTGTTTCTCTTGTATAATCTATGTCTTACTCTCATTTGAAGTCAGAGTAATTCCATTTTGATTTAATATTTTGGTGGCAAAATGCATTATGATGCCAGTTTTTCAGATGGGCTTCAATTGGCAACCTGAAGACCTGAGTAGATCATGCTATCAAGTGGAAAATAAGGAGAAAAGAATGGCTTAAAAACGATGAAAAATCTTCTCCTTAGATGTAGCTTTGCTTCTGTACATTAAGAGATATTCTTTCCATCACTCTCTCACATTCTAAGGACAGTTACTTGAAAGCAAAACTGTAAGAGCTTATCTGCTTTTTATCCCCATTCTTACCCAGAGATGATTCTTCCTGGCATGTCTTTATGACTAGGGACAGAAGTTACACATAAACTGGTTTTAAGTGATCAGAAACTGGTTTAGA
The DNA here is from genome assembly GCA_030014935.1 of Caiman crocodilus. NCBI lineage: Eukaryota > Metazoa > Chordata > Crocodylia > Alligatoridae > Caiman > Caiman crocodilus. The sequence continues at coordinate 33,782,900 of JAGPOW010003642.1, forward strand.
CCTATAACAGAACAAAAGTTCAGCACACATAAACCAGTTTCAAAATGCCTGAAATGGCTGAAACCTGACTGAATGTAGTATCAGACTTATTTGATTTGGGTCAAATGGCTTATGCAACTTCCGTCCCAGGCCCCTTCCTGGTTTTAGTTAAACCAGAGTTTTCCAGCATCCCAGGATGCTCTGCAGCCATGAAGTGGGCTTTGCCATCTGCTCCAGAGAACAGAGCTGGCCCCACCCCTCTGCTCTGTAACCCAAGCAGGGACAGGGACATGGCTAGATGCACCCCAGCATGGACCTGTTAAGTCAAAGTGGGCAGGGAGGGGGTTAATTCTTCCCTCCTTCCCCTCCCCTCTGCCACTGCAGCCATGGTCTGCCTGTCTGCAGGCTAGGGGCAGAAGGGGTGGCTGGGGCTGGCAGACTCTGGCTGTGGTCCCCGAGGGCAGAAGGGACAGAGGGAAGAATTAACTTCCTCCCTTCCCTCTTTGCCTTAATGGAGACATGCCAGGATGGCATTTGGCCACACCCTTGCCCCTGCTGGGGCTTCCCCATCACTGAGCTGCAGTCACTGGGGAGGCCCTGCCCCTGTGGGTCAGCCCAGTCATCTAGCTGCCTTGGCCATCCACAGCGGCTGTGGCTCAGAGACAGCTGCTTCACACATGCAGGCTGGGCCAGTTGAAGCAGCACCACACAGAGCAAGGCAGCCAGGCCAGGCAGCACCACCCAGTGGTGGCAGGGGGCAGGAGGAGTGGGAGGCAGAAGAGTCCCCCTCCATCACCCCAGAGTCCCGTGGCTGCGGGGAGGAGGGGGAAGAGTCCTCCTCCGAGGCCGGGTAGCAGAGTGCCATAATTGCTCCCAGCTGTCAGGGAATCACTGTGGTGGCCAGAGCTTTCCCCTCCTTCTCCTCCTCCTCTGCCATGGGGTTCTGGCCATGCTCCTTCTTCCCCCACTCTCCGCACCCTGCAGCCCAAGGTGGAGATTTAAACCCCTCCTCAGTCTTACTCAGGCCTGCTGGGGCCTGGCCATGCCCTTTCTCCCTGCCACCCATCCCCAGCTCAGGTTCCCTGTGGAAGGGAAAGGAGTTCTGCTTTAGCACCCCCAGGTTTCTGGCCTGAGCCACTGCTGGCATGTGCCTGCATTTCTGGAATTAAAAGAGAATCTATCCGCTTGCAAATTGGTTCAATCTCTGCAGATTAGACTGACCTGCAAAGATTGAATCAATTTTGGGTCAGGTTTTTTGAATGTCTGTCTCTAGCCCATGGGTCATCTAAGGAGAAAAAGTAGCATGCATGCAAAGGACCTTTATGAAGCATGTCATTCTGAATTTTAATACCTTGGTTATCATGGGTGCATCTGCAGATGGTTATACTTAGCAAGAAAAGATAAAGGCTGATAAAGCCTTCTGCTTATATTTTAAAAAGTCTAGATAACTAGTTGATGCACTTCTGCAGTTCTCACACTTGATATCAAGATTGGATAAGTATAAAAGCTGGCCAGTGCAGCAGAAGTCTGTTCTGTAACTTACTTTCTGATAATTGGAATACAGCTTTCTGTCTGAAAAAAAAAAAAAAAAAAAAGCAGTGTGTAATTTGACTATGCATTTATGTATTTCTTCTTTTACATTCTAGTTTTCTTAAGGAACTGTAAAGATTGTTTATATTAGAATATTCTGTGTAAATGGATAATCTGATGGTATTTACAGTATGTTTTCTCCTTTCAGATACTTTCACTAAATGTGCTTCAAAGTATAGGGTAGTTAAAACTGATAGTGACCCAATTTGCTTTAGTCCAAAGAATCTAACACTTAGTAGTTGAGCACTAAAAGATTTTTAGCAGATTCCTTTTTTTATATTTTTTCATGAAGGTTTAATACATTTTCCTTTTAGAAGCATTCAGATTGGCAGGTAGTAGAAAGATGATAATTCTTTTCTATGTAGATTGGTCTTGTGGAGTGGCTTTCAAACAAAGAGTTCAAGTAGCACAGTGAGCTTAACAGAAATTCTGTAATAAAGAAACAGGTTCTCACCAAAGTGGGTTTTGAATCTGGAAAGGTAAAGAAATCTAGTGTAAGATTTGAACTTAGTACTTTAAATTAGTCTATAGTAGGATTGTTTCCTTCTATGTGTTCCATTTTTAAGATGGTTAATATAAGATTTAAGAAAAGCATTTGTTTTGGTACTGTTGTAGTTTGTATATACCCTGATTTCATAAGAGGACAATTTAAAATTAATGGGCTAGTTGGTACTCCCTGCCCCCTCCCCAAAAAATATGCACATTAATATGAGTTTGCTAGATCCATAGAGCCATTGTTTTAGTAAGATACGGGTATCCTGGGTCATGATGATCATGAAAATAAGGGGGGTCTTTAGGTCATTTTGGACCATTTCATTGAGAGTTTTCAAAAAAAGAATGAAAACCTTAAATGCAGCCCTGTCCAATGAGCAGAGAAAGAGCACCATGCTCTGAACCAACATAAAATTAAAATATTTTATTTTTAAAAAATCATATTTTTAAAATGTTATAACATTTATCAGTTTGTATTTGGAGATGGAGAATTACAAACCAAAAGGTCAGCCACAGCTGAAGCTCAGGAGTCTTCTCTCCAACCATAAATATAAAACAAAGCTTGAGCTTTTTGCAGCATGACTATATTTGTATACAGGGGCCTGATCATTCACATCTCAGTTACTCTCTTAACTATGAAAACAAATGTGATCAAGGAAAGGAAAGGTGGTTGCTGCAGAGAGGGTCAGTTCTTTGAAAAGCTTTCCTCACTCCACCAACATCACTTGTTTTTCCAAAACTGTCCTCCAGTCAACTGCTCTTCTAGTTACTGATCTCCACCAAGCTGTTAGCTTTGGAGAGGGTGTTTTTGTACCTGATGGGAAGGTTCTGTAAAGCTGGTTGCCTTCTATTTATTCAGCTTCTAAATTATTTTTCCAACCTGGTACATGGATGGTGTTCTTTGGCTAACACCTCATTTTGTGGAAGATGCTGAGGGATTGCTAACAAATAAAAGTCTCTAATTTACCTTCTCCAAAAGGTAATGAATAGAACAGACAGCTATACACTATTGAAGTATTGTTTTGTGTTAATGCACTGATTTTAAGTAAAAACATCACTCATTTGATCATCGTTTTAGTACTGAATATCTCTGACCCAGTTAATCTGAGAGCTCTACTGGGTTAGTATGGCTGTATGTAACTAGTTATCTTTAACATCAGAATTATTTCCATAACAACTAGTTTTGACACCAGGTAGGATTCTAACAGAGTATGGAATAAGCATGGAGGATTTGTAGGATTAGTGTTTAGATAGGATATTGGAGTGTGAACCATGGCACTAACATATAATAAGCCAAGGTTTGACCTTGCAGAAATAATTCAGTCCATCTCTAAATGAAATTACTTATGACAGGGGCCAGCAGCATTTTTGGGCAGAGTACCAAAACCAACTGCAACCTCACATTATAAAATGTTGGCAATGCCAGGGGTGGACAAAGGGGGAGCTGCAAGGGCCCCAAGCTTTGCTGTGGCAGCACAGCCCTGGCCCCCTTCCCTGAGATGTGACTGCCAAGCAAAATACCTTCGCGTGCCACATTCTGGCTCACGTTCTTGAGGCTGCCTACCCCTGTTTTATACTATAACTAGCACCTTTGTTGGCAACGCTGACAGTGCTCACTTGGCTAAATTACCCCCCAGCTCTGGAAAGTAGTTTCTCCTGGCACATTAGCAAGGGTAGTACAAGTAAATTAGCTCTGCAGCTGCTGTCTGTCCTGTGAATAAATATTTCCATTTTTCAGTTGGGTCAGTCCAGACTCTCTCACAAGCCCTTTAAAGAAATATGAGAAAACAAAGGGAAGCAAAACCTGCTCCCAGAACCGTAATGAGCTCATTGAGCATTCACAGGGAGGAAGGGGATGTGAGGATATGCTGACCATTGTAGCCTCAGGGGAGTGAGAGGAAATGGATGTGGCGAGGGGAGGGCTTACCTGCCCCTGCTGCTTCTGGAGCAACACCACTGTGCTTAAGCAGCAGCCCAGTGGCTGGGCTCCCTGGGAGCTGACCTTGGTGGCCTGTTGGTTCCCTCTCCCATGCATGCATATTGGGTTCAGGACTAGGAAAGGCTCCTGGGTTGGGGGCACTCAACCTTTCCCTTCCCCCATCCTTCAGATACACTGCCCTATCTGCCTCCTAAGGTCAGGCAGTGGGGAGGGAAGGGCTGATTGTGCCATAGCAAAGACTCCTGAGAAGAGGGGGCAGTTATGCCCCCCCCCCCTTCTGGTCAGTGCCCAGGACTGGTGCCTCACTCACCCTGCTTCAGTTACACTACTGCATGCTCCTAACAACCCTGCTGTTAAGTCTGTGGTGCCAGGAAATAGCTGTTGTAGTTAGGAAAAGAGCTGTGCCAGTTTATATAGATAAAGTGTAGTAAAATAAACTCTTGCCAAACCATTTGTTAGGTTGGGTTTAGTATTTGTGTTGCAGACCAGTATTATATAAACTGTATATAGCAGTGGTTAATATCTGTTCTGCTTCCTGTAACTAACACAAATTTGTTCCCACACAAAGCTTCATCTTTTACACTCTTTTGTACACCTTCTAAATTTGTTGTTCCTTTATCTTTAAAATGATAAAGCCCTGCTTTGAAGCATCTGCTGCCCCTTGCATCTTAATTTAAAAAAGGGAAACACAGCTAAAGAGATACGATTTTAACAAAAACAAATGGGTATAAACAGACCATAAATAAACTTAGCCTGGAAATTAGAAGCTGTTGCCCAACCATCAGAGGAATGAGGGTCTAGAATCACTTTTGCAACAGTTGTGAAAACAACCAACCAAACCCAAACAGGTTTGAAACTGGATCTCTTAAAAAAAAGAGTATATGCTATGGTTACCTATGATATCTCAGACTAGATTGCATAATTCAGGAGGTCCTTGCTAGCACATATTCCTATGAAAGGCTTACACACAGGGGAGGCTGCCTGGCTATACAGGGAGATATTGAACCTGGTTATAAGCACAGTGCTCTCAAGTATGTGCAGTGAACAGACTATTTTCAGAATTTTTTTGTAATCAGTGTTGTTTGTAATAAGTTTTTCAGGCTTCCAAACAGCAGTATCTGGGCTTCTTGTCTTGTAAACATTTCTTTAAAACAAATCAACATAGAAAACTTGCATATAGGAGTGAAGTCATTATTAACTACTTCATAGGAAGTGTAGTGATGTCACAGAACATCTAACATTCTTAATATTAAGAAAAAGGAAAAGGGTCTAGTATACACTCATTTAATTTTGATAGAGGGGATTTCTTTTTTAGGGACAAACTCAATCATTTTTAATATAGACAAAATGCAGAATTCATGGATTAAAACTGGCAAAATGCACTATGAAGTGAGGTATTTTATAAGTGCTTTTTGTTTGTATCTTAACTCTTCTACATCATTATATGGTGTCACTGTTGTAAGTAATTTCTATATTTCTTCAGTTGCAAATTGGGTCATACATGGCAGTTGCTCTAAAATGGGTATAAAAAATGGAATATTCAACCTTCTTTAAAGGTAATTTCTTTACCTTCAGGCAGGTTATTAAAACACTGTGCAATGGTTTAGCAATTCCATGTAGGTGATGTGCATATTTACTCTTATCAGAGTTGCAGTGATGGGTTTTGTGGGTTTTGTTTTCCAATAGATTAAAATGATCGAGTACAAAATATTCTTGTGACGGATAGTTATATATTACAATTATTGTTTTAAATGATACCCATTCCAAAGTATCTTAACATTTCCTCTCTTACTTTACTGCATTCCTTCCTGCTTCTTCCTTCATGATCTCAAAGGACTACCACCTTGCTTTGTTACTCAAGGTATTTTGTGCGTTTCATCCCTTCTTTCATTTATACCTGTTTTGTAATGTTGAAGTGAACAAGCTGCTTACTTCTAAGTTTTCTTGGTTTGTTCCAAACAACTAGGAAGTTGCAGTTGTTGCTATTATTAGATATTTGGCATTTTCAACTTCAGTTTCCATTCATTTGCAATTTTCCTTGCTGACACTGTTTAAACTTGGGGATCCTGATGTAAGGTGGGTGCAGCTGCCAGTAAGGTAACTTGAACACCAGAATTGCTTCCGTAACAACACATTTTGTTGCCAGATAGGATTTGGAATTTGAGTTTAGAATGAGCATGGAGGTTTTGTGGGTTTAGTGATAAGTATAGAGGTTTTCTGCCTTAGGACATTGGAATGTGAACCATATCACTACTTCAAAATAAAGTCTAACCTTACAGAAACAATTCAGTCCACGTCTAAATAGACTGATTATGCTATAACTGGCATCTTTGTTGGCAGAAATGCTAGTGGGTCACTTGGCTAAAGAACTATTTATGAAATGAAGATCCAAGAGATATTTTTATCCCAATCCAAATAATTCAATGGCACTTTAAAATATCTTCCTAGCAGGTCATTTGCAGACAGGATTTCAGATTCCCCTTTTTCTAACTTAAGAAAAAAAATACAAAAACATATTTTGAATGTGAAACAATTTAATGTTGGGCCACTGCAGTCCCCTGGTTGTTACAGTTATTTCTAATTTGCAAGTAAATTGAAATTGGGGAAAGAAAATGATGGTGTTTGTTATTAGCTGCTCCTTGTACATATTTTTCTTTCCATTTATATATATTTAGATCCAGCTAAATACAATTTAATAGAAGAACTGAAACTTGCTGTGGTTTGAGTAATAGCATGTAAAACTATTCAAACTTACAAGGTGAACACATTGTTCCTCAGCTCTAATAAAAACACATAATAGCTTTTTCAGATCAACGTGGTTCTTCCTCATGGAAATTGCTCTCTGGGTTTAAAAAACCAAAACCTGATTTTACTGGAAATTCTTCTGCATTGATTTCCTGAATGGCAGGGTAGAGCTTGGGATGATGTTTTATTCTTCATGGCAGCATAAAAACAGACAGCCTGTGACAAGTTGTGCCCAGCAGTAAATTTAGAAAGACAATGCAGGTGAAAGAAACTAACTCACATTTCCACATATCTGCATCAGGTAGGCAGTGGCTACAGTCTGAGAGCTGGGAAATATATTTTAGTGACAAGTGTGAAGGGCGGATGTATCTGCTTTTCAATAAAAGTGTCTCTTTTGCTACTGCATGCCTCCTTTCCTGCAGACTGCAAAGCCTGGCCCTCATGTCAAAAAGAGTGAAGTGCAGCAGCTTTTATCTCTTCAGAGCCTTTTGCTGCTTTCTTTGCTTCCAGCATCACTTCTTCTTTGTCAGTTCCACTTGGGACACTATTGTTGCTTATTTTGTTTGTATAGTTCTTTGCCCTGTGTCCATATTATTATCAGGCTGTCCTTGTCCAGTAAGCAAGGGAAGGGCCACAAATATTTCTCCACCTGAAAATCTCATAACACTTTTCTAACCCAAGAAAATTGAATTTGAAAAGTTGCAACACTTAAACAGAGGCTTTGTCCTCATCTTATTTGTTGTGCAAAGAACTTGAAACGTCCTTTGTTACAGATGCCGTTATGCTCTCACACCTAATATTTATGGACATAAGCAAAGTTTCAGTCTTAAATTCTTGCTTTTTGTGAAATAACTTGGGCATAGTTCTCTTACTTTCGCTCTGAAATCAGTAAGACTGTTTCATTGTTAACAGTAGTATAAGATTAAACTGTAGTCATTATATTATCCCCTTAAAGTGTATTTACTTCCTCTGAGCCTTTCCCCAAAATACTGGACTTCTGGTTCCACTTAATACTTGCATAAAGCTGCAATTCCTGAGCTTTATAAATAGTGCTTTTAAGAAACTTACTAATTTCTTCACTAAACCATGTCAGGGACTTGTGATTATTGCACCTCCAGCCTCTTCTTCCTGGTCCTAGCTGTAATCAGCTAAAAAAAACCCCACAATTACTTTCATAATAGAACGCTTATTTAACTTGAATATTCTGGGGTGTTTTGACCATCAAGTTGAGGGTAGTGTCTCAGTAATGTTATTTTTAATGGAAACTGAGAGCTCCAGTGGGTTACTGTTAGGGCAGCCTTTCAACTCTGGGTCCCTGATTTAAATACTGACCTTGCCAAAATTAAAAAAAATTATTATTGCTCTTTCAGTGTCCTATGAGAAACAAACTGGTGATGGTCTTCATGTCCTTCTGCTGTCATAAGTGGCTGTATTGGCAGAGGAACCCAACAGTAAATGAATGCAAATTACACTTTCTGCCTAAAACAGGCTTGAAAGTAGTATGGACAAGTGTACTGCACTGCTGTCCTGTTTTGTGTGTTTGGAATTGGTGGGGATGGATAGTGCTGGAGAGAAGAAAAAGACTTAATTAGGGTATTAATCTAGCACCTAAGTTCCTGAGTACAGCATCTTGGGGGAAAGAAATCGTGTTTATAGATGTTGTACAGATATGAAACTGCATTTCACAGTACCAATGAAGTGCTATTGCCAGGCATACAAAAGCCTTTGAATTACTTTAGACTTGTGTAATCTTGTAATTGACAATGGTTAGGCCTGCAGAGTACTCTGTGAGAGGTGCTTTCTGCATGCATGCCTTATGATCCAGGAGTGTTATTAAGACATATATAACACTGCCATGCACTGCTGCTTCACATTGCCTGGAAGGACTGCTTTGTGAAGCATCGTAGAGTGAAATTGTAAGAAAATACTAGAAGTATTGAGGATTGAGGTCTTAAAAACTGCTCACAAATGGATTCTGGTATCATTACAGCTCAAACACCCTGGCCTGTTTTAATTAAAACTAAAACAATTTGAAAACTTTTACTTTCAATTTTCTTTCATTATTCCCCTAAACATATTTTTTTTAGAAAATATGGAAAATATGTAAACAAAAAAACTAGCTAATTATTAGTACAGGGATCAGCAACAAGAGGGATTCTAGCTTCTGCCACCTCTGTACTTGTTATACTGTCACAAGCGGCAATTTGTCCAGAGTTTGCCACATAAAGATTTAATACACTTTAATCCTTAACATTTCAAATAGTATCTGAAAAATAAGTGACAAACTATATATTTTTCCATAGTCTCCCTCATTGATTGTTTGGTATTCCCAGTAATTTTTCCCTCATCCCCAAAGGGATTCATATTATAATGCAGTTGATTTGAATTAAGCTTGCGCATTTCATAGTCACAGAAAAGTCAGGCTGAAAGGCACATTCAGAGATCATCTAGTTCAAACCCCCATCAATTGCAGGATCATCCCTATCCAAATCTGTGGTCTGGTCTAACCTCTCAGTAAAACTACACAGTCAGCCCTGACACAACTGTAAGACATAGCACCCTAACTTGCCCCAGGTATAGCAGGGGTACAGCAGCAGTCAGTGTCCTGCTGCTACATTGGTAGTCAACACGTACACAAGAGATCAAGGGATTCTAGGAAGAGGGCTGTGCCTCCTGCTGCAGGAAAAGGCAGAAACCCCCACAATTCATTCCAATATGACTATGGGGTAAAAGTCCTTCCTGGCCCCAGACAGTGCTCAGGATCAGGTGTATCAAAGGGGAAAGACCCTGTACCCATGGACCTCTGGGTTTAAGTCCCAGAAGCAGCACTGGCAAACCCCAGCAAAATCCCCAGTCTTGCCTGCAGCCAACCCTTAATGCTTCTGAAGATGATAAACACCCGCCCCCACCACCACCATCACATCTAGTGGCAGGAAGGGAAACAAATTCCAGCCTCATGGTAATCAGGAAATTCCAGAAGTATAGGAAATACTAATAGTACAGCATAGACATAGCTCCTATCTCATCCCTGAGTAATGCCTGTCCAATCATTTCTTGACCACATCCAGTGATGGAGATTCCACTGTTTCCTTCCACAGTCTAGTCCACTGCCTCACTGTTATTACTGGTCAACTGACCAGTCAAATATTGTCAGATGCAGGTCAAATATGTTAAACATTAATTTATTAGAACAGTAAAAAGAGAGACTTGAGAGAGGTTAGATAATATGCTAATTACAGAAACAGTTATCTGTTATTGTGAAACGATGAAATTTAAGTTCTAATAAATTGTAATTAATTTTTTATAATCGTCTATGTTAGGTATATGTAGATGGGATTGATTAAAACCCAAGGGTCAGCCTGTACAGTTACAAAGTAAAATTAAAAAAAAACCTGCACATAGCAACCAATATGTATTAGCTTGCTCCTCAATAGAGGGAGGGAGGAAAGGAGTGTTTATGTACAGCCATGGACAAGGTTGTACTAGATTTTCAAGGTTCTGGGAAATTTGGAGCAGTAGAAATCTTGCGAAGAGGGGCATACAGGTATTCCAGCCTGCAGATGCCCCTGCTGCCAACTTTCACCAGCCACAATGATCCCTAGTTTGGGGAAGGCACAGGGGAAGCTACTTTGACCCCTTCGGATCATGGAGTTGAGCATACAGGTGTTCACTCTCACAAGACACGTTCTCCTGCAGGAGAGATCTGGAGTGAATAAGCAAATGAACACACACGCACGTTTCTTGACTCCTGCAGGTCTGAGGGGCAAGGCATGCAGTCTTCCTGCCCTTGCTAAGAGATGAAATCGTGGAATGAAAAAGGCTACCACCTATACATGAGCATTCTTGGCTTCATGGAATATTTGAAAGTTTTTACTGTGATTAAGTACTAGGTGGTCACTTGACCAGTCAGTTGACTAGCTTCCCAACACTAATTTGAATACAAGAGCTTGAATGCTGTAATAGGACACTCAACTTGGCTGTGTTTGTGGAGTAGAAGAATCCTCTGCTTCCTGCTCTGTTTTCCAAAAGAAACTTTTTGTGATGGGACTTATTTTTAGAAAGTTTAGTGTGACAGTAGTATCTTGAAATCCAGGATTCAGAGTCCCAAATGTGTATGCATAACCAAAAACCTTTGTTTTTCTAAAGTGCTTACATTTACTGCTGAGCAGGAAATATGTCGCCCTTCCATGAAAATTTGAGATCAAAATTGTCCCCACCCCAAATCAAAATGAAAGTCAGTCTCAAATTTTTAGTTAAAAAAGAAAGATTAGTTTTGGGATTTAAAAATAAATTAAATATTTTTATATGAGTCATTTAAATCTTTCTTTTTCCCCACTTTAAACTAAAATTTCCAAAAGTAAACAATTTTCAAACTTAAACTTTCCTGGTTTGGAACTGCTGAAATGGGACAGTTTGACAATTTTACACCTTTAATTCAAAAAGAGACTTGTCAGAACTGGCCCTGACTTCATAAACAGTTACTATTTTCAACACAAGGAAAAAACCTGTTCAGCAAAAAATTCTTGACTTGCAACTCAAGTAAATGTGTGCCCTGACTGAGGTGTGCATTTAAAAAGTTATTTTCATTGAAACAAAAATGTTTGGTTGGTTGGTTGGATGGTTTGGTTGTTTTTAAAGTTGGGGGCAGAGGGAAGGAGGAGTGGAAAAATAACTTGTTTTTTTCTTTAATTTCTTTAGGATACAGGACATCCTTGTACAGCCAACGACCCAGAAACCTGTTTTATGCCAGTTTCTCCTCAGCATTTCATCGATCTCTTCAAATTTTAGGCTGGGCAATAGCTGTTTCTGTCTCTCTCTACTTTTAGTCATCCCTGTAGTGTCTGCAATATATTATGCTTTTTTGTGCAATATCTTTTTGTTGACCATAATTATTTCATTATTTTAAAAAAAGTGTGCTGGTAAGGAAGTCTTGGACAACTGTATTGCATATGCTATTTGTGGGCAAAAAAGGACTGAAGAGGATAAATGCTGAAGAGGAAAGCTGCAGTCTATAGAAACATTTGCAAAGGGCTCCTTGAAGTCCAAGAAAAAGAAAGTAGACTTAGTCCTACCTTGCAGTCTATTCTGCATTGATTTTGACATGACATGAAGGTGACCAGCTTCAAACATATTGGAGGGAAATTTTGATGGAAGGGCTAAACTGTTCTTGGACTGACCAAGAGCAATTTGTGTTATTTCCTTGAGGTAAGCCACCATTTTTCAAGCTCTCACATATAATTTGCACATTTTCATAAATAGCCAGCTGATTCCTTGTTTGATTGCTTCACATTAGCAAGTTTACCCTAGTCTTTGTAAGTTTGTGAATAAACTGTACTTGTGTGTGCGTGTTGTTGAACAAATTATGAAGGAAACCAAGTTCTGTTTGTACATTATGCAAAATATTTATTTTTCCTAAAAGATATTTTATTAACCACATCAAACCTGTCTGAGCACACTCTAAACTTAAAAAGTGTGGGAGATTAACCAATGGCTGTTGGAGAACACTGGATTTTTCTGGTGATTGCCAGTCTTCAGTTGTAATGGTTTTGCTGTCAACAATACTGTAGTAAGATTTCTAGACATCCTGTAAAAGGACGTGTTACTAAGGACTCCAGTATAGCAGCATTACCTTGTAGTAATAACTGAGGCTCTAATTTGGAAAATCCCTCCAAACTAGGGAAAGCCAGCTTGTTGATCTGGAGCACCTCCTGCTGATGATTTGGAAATAATAGTTCTGTAGGAAACAACTTCCTTACAATTTAGAAACTGAAAATGACAACATTAAAGAGGCTTATTTATTTGGCATAAGAAAAAAACAACAAAATTGTTTTCTTCTTGCAGTGATCATTTACCAACAGCATGTAAAATACAAACAAAATACAAAATGTAATATATTCCAAATTGGCTTGTTTTGAATCTAATTTTGTACAAAGTGTAATAAATCATGTTTTACTTATTATTCTTTGTAGCTTCATTTCCATGCAGGGATGAGTCTGTTTTAAATGTTATAACAATGACTTCCACATCTATCACCAAATCAGTTTTTCATTTGTATACTGAACAAGAAAAACATACATAGCCTGAATGCCAGAATTTTTCCTTTGTTTCATTTTAACCAGAACTAGAATTCCAGCACTAACAGATTAATTAGGAAAGAGAGAATATTTTAGTGTCCAAAATATTTAATGAATGCAAAATAAAATGAAGAAATCCCCTGTTTTTGCAGATGTAGACTTTGCAGTTAAAAAGAAAAAAGATGCAACGGTAAGTATTTCTGTGGGTAGTTTCTCTTATTGGACCAACTGCACGGTTGGCATAGACTATCCCAACTATGCAGTTGGTCCAATAAAAGAGACCACCTAAAAGAATCATTGTCTCTTGTGTATTTCCTGGACCATAACCACACATTGTCACTTCAACATTACTAAAACAGCTATACAGGTAGTAAGATGCTTTTGCTGCAGTAATTTTGAGCATCTAACATGTTGATGTCTACGAGTATCTAACACTTTGTCACAGACATCAAACACACAAAAAATCCTTGAGCATCTATAGCCAATTACAAATATTCCAACTTAAGTGAAGTCTGACAACAGTTGTAACATGCTGTCAGTGCCTGAATGAAAAGAGCTCTTAATGAGCGTTGGTTGTATTACCACAGTTACCCAATTCCAACACTAGATTGGGGTGGAATTCCCATTGCTTTAGTCTTCCCTAGTAGTTACAGCATTTCACTAATGAGTGGTGCACTCCTGTCTATCCTGCAGGAGAAATTAAGTGGCATCTGGTGTCCAGTCAAATAAGTTTCTGAGTAAAGAAAGCATCAGGACAAATACCAGTCAGTATTTTCCTTCCTCTCTGCTTTCTTCTTCTTCCTCTCCAGAATTACAGGGATGTACAAAGATGGACTTGTTACAAGTTGGTCTAGGTGTAAGATACCCAGCTCACTCTACACCTAGACCAACTTGTAACAAGTCTGACATGGCTTTTTTTCTTTTTTCTGAGTGGCAAGAAGATAACTGGTCACTTGTAGCATTTAGTCTGCTGTAAAGACAGGCTTAATTTGTTTTAAATTGTATTTTTGCTTTGAAGGGATTAGATTAAGTGAGAACTACACTAATTAGTATTTTGCAAAACAGTATGCCAGGGCCACATGGAAAAAGTATCTTGAGTACCTAAAATCCTCATTTTAAAGTAACATAAGATATTTAAAAATAAATGTTTTGTTTGGATTCCTTCTTCTCCCAGCCTTTTGTATATAAATTGGTTGCTTTCAAGTCTATGGAACAGGACGAGAGGAAATTATGGATGTTAAAAGGATAAAAATCTGGGTAGATGACTACCTGTAAATTTATGGGACGGGCCATAAACTTGTTTGTTTTTTTTTCTAAAAAAAAAAATACCTATAGCCTTCTTTTTTTAAAAGAAAAAAGCAACTGTGAGTGCTTGATTGAAGATCCGTCATTGGAATGAGGCTGGATGCAAGTGTTGATGGACAGCAGAGCAGAGCAGTACAGTGCCACCTTGTCCCTGAGTGGAAACACAATTCAGCACATTACAGGGACTCTTCATCAGGGCTTTCTGGCCTAGAGACCTCTCTACTACTCCCCGCTTATCCATGTGCTGCTGCTGCATCCTGCTGGCCATCACTTTCCTGTTGTGGCTGCTTATCTCAAAGGGTATCAGGGTCACATGGCCCTGAGCAATCTGAGGCACCACATAGGACAGGGCCAGTGTGGCTGGGACCGAGATGTGGAGCAAGGAGGATGGAGAAGTGAGGGGTGGGGGTCTGTACCAGGACAAGGGGAACAAGGCCATTGAAGGTAAAGCTAGGGGGTGTGCTGCATGGAGCAACATGGTATGGGGTTGAGGGTATCAGTGTGGGGATGAGTAGGGGACATGTAGGGTGGGTTTGGGTGCTAGATGTGTCTGTTTTACTGTTTGTGAGCCTGGATCTTATTGGTTGGTGGTCACTTTTGGCTAGCCTAAGTGCCAGAGGCTCTGGGTGGTAGCCCTGGGCAAAACTCCCCTCCCAAAGGACTGGGGTAGGTTACAGTAGCTCCCCTGGATTGCCTTGCTAGTGATTGAGATTTATAAACTCTAAATTTCACTTAATGCTTAATGGGTAAAGTTTTTTCTAAGGGTGTGTGTTTATCCCTCCTTCCCCTATAATAACCCTGTTATAGCTGAACATTGCTTACAAGCAGGGAAGTTTGTTCCTTTAGCATATGCAATTAAGATTTCTTTTTCCAGGTTTCACAGATGTAGAAAGTTGCTGTTAAACCCCTAAATTTGAACCCAGTCCTCCTTACTGCTGGCCAGGGCTTAGCAGAAGAGTTACATTTACATTATGTAAAACATATGCCAGTAGGAGTTTGGTTGTCAGTTTAAAAAAAAAAAAAAAAATCTCAGGTTGGCAGCTAAATATTGGCACGTGGAATTCTTTTTTTAAAAATATGGTAAATCTCTCCTTTCTAGTTAGGAAAACAATAGTATCTGTAATCAAGCTATTCACCATCTCTCTGACCCAAGGACTAAGCTTTCAAAAGAGTGGATTAGAAACAAGAGCAAAAGGGAGCTCCTGGGTCATGGAGTCTACTTGCCCACTGTTCCAAGCAACCACATTCTGTGATCACCTTCATGAACCAATCAAGCTCTGCCTGGAAGTTAATTAAGTTGTTTGTCCACACTGCATTTATTAGAAGGGAGCTTCCAACCAGAGAGGTGCTGGAACTCTCATTTAATCATTTAATTTAATTAATGAAATTTATTCATAGCTAAGTTAAGCTTGGTGCAAAATGTGATATAAGTGCCAGTTCCCTCCCTGGCATTCACAGCCCCCACCCTGTGTATCTGTAGGAAGCAACTACCTTTCAACCGTTACCCACCCCCTCCCCCACACAGTTCCTTGTGGGGGGGATGGGCAAAGGAGCTAAGCTGTCATAGTCTCCTTCTGTGCTACAACTTCTTAAATTCCCACGATCATCTTTCTGTTCCAGGCCAAATACCTCTTGCTTAAATATATAGAACCAGACCTACAATTGTCCAGCTTATTTTTTTCCTTATTAAATACAGATCCTATTCTTCAGTCATGCAGCACTAAGCTAAAGATTGTTGCCATCAGACCCGTGATTTCATATAGCTTCAGAGTTCTAGGATGGAGATTACCCAGTCCTCTGAACTTCAGCCCATTAAAGTCCTTGAGATCCTACCTTCCCTTCAGGTATGGTAATCTTCTATTTCCATACTTCCTTTCCTGTTTTATTGTCCTTATTCAGGCAGGTTTTTTAACTCACATCTGCTGGGAGTCTTCAACTGGCTTTCCTTCTGACCAGGACTGATCATAAGCTGATAAAATTGATACATCTGTTAACTTAAATCAATATTCAGCTCTAACTGAAGCCTGAAAACATGTTAGGTACATCTTCTAAAATGTTTTCTCCACCTACCCAGTTAAGGGAACCTAGGTTCCCTCCCCCCCATGGTTAGAAGCAAGTTGAATTAGAAAGCAGACACTAAATTATAGATCTCTAAGCCAAATTAGGAAAAGGTGCATACTTCACATTTTGATATATTTCTCAATTTGCCCTTATGGAAAACAGGGATAGATTTGCCCTTAAATTAGTTGAACATATCGTTTTTCCAATAATACTTAAAAAAAAAGGCCTTCAGCCAAGAAACTTATATTGTTCTGAGTAAATCTGAATTTCTTTAATGCTCCGCAGGGCAGAAAGTGCAGTGGCTGTATAGTGTTATTCTAACAATGAATAAAGAAAGAAAAATTCTCTCACACCAGACTAATGGTATGGAGCTTGATTAAAAGTTATTGCCTGGTATGAGTCCATTTGCCGCCAGAGAAGGCTGATTTTAATTATGTCCCTTAAGAAAATGTCCCAAAAATTGATTTTTGAAGGAGACTTCATAAACTTTCAAGTAACCAGTGCCAGAAATCTGTTTTTTACCCTTGGGTAAACTCAGGATATCACTGTTAGTAAAGATCAGGACCAGGGTCCGAGCGTGTTGGATACTGTGTGCAGATGGATTAACAGCCTCTGGAGTTCTCAGGAATTTCTCATAACCCTCCACAACTCCAGATCTTGTGGAATGAAGCAGAACAGCACTTTGCAGCATTTCTAATTCTTCTCTCCCCAGAATCGCATCTATAATTTTAAACACAAAACAAGCTACACTAGGAATGAGAGGAAGAAACAGCCTGTATGCAGCTTTAAGCAGAAAGACAGATGCATGCTTAGAGACCCCCAGTTCTCAGAACTGTGTGGTGATATCATTATCTCTAACCCTGATGACTTGCAAAGGAAAATTTTGAACATGTGCAACAGAGTCACCTCTGTCCTCTAGAGTCTTTAGAGGCTGAAATAATAGCTCTGAGAGGTGTGAATTCCCCTTCCAGACCACTGTGATTACTAAGTCTTAAAACTGCAATTCAGGGGAACCACAAACCTATACTACATCAGCAAAAAAACCTCAGGGTTAGAAGGAGCAATAGTAATATTTTTACAACTTGTCTCATGATTGAAAACCAGTCTCATGACTTTAAACAATTTGGGTCATCAGTGCTGCATTTCAGGTTTTCAAATAACTCTATACATACTAGTGACACAATGTCCTTGGAATGCAGGGATATCTTATCTACATCTTTCAACATCCCAATAGTAAAGCAGGAGATAAAATCCACTGCCCAATGGTTCTTTCATTGGGAATCTGCCTGGTGCAACTCATACATTACTTCATCAGTTCTGTCACTGCAAAGTCATATATGCTCTTCACTCAATATTACAGCATCTTTAAGTAAGTTACTAGCTGAACAGAAAACAACTGGTGCAAACTCGTTCTGGTCCCAAAAGATGCTAGCTAGGAAGAAGAAACACTTCAAAGAGAGTTAGTTAGGTCACTTCTCAGATTCCATCAAACCTATCTTGCCCTATTTATCAGTGTGCTGCAAAATCACTAGGTCTTAGGTTTGACTGAGGACTGCAAGTGCACACAAACAAGTTATCAAAAGAGAAAAGATGGGACTTTATTACTCTGTATTAGATGCTGACATGCACCCTTTTACCTGATACAAAATGATGGCTAATCCACTCTTTAAATGAGGTTTAAACTACAGCGGACTGCTGTCAGCCTTAGGCAAAAGCATGTACGTGGAAGTTACGGTGGAGCAGTTGATAAAGCCCTGACCACCTTTACCTTGTGTTAATGTTTTAAGACATAGATGCACAAACATAAGGGCCAAGAAAGCTCTCACTCTCAGGAGGTCCCTAAACAATTTAGAAAATAAATACTTATCTGCCACCAGTTGCCTGTCATGTGGCCCTTGATGGCTTGCCAAAAAACTCAGTAAGCAGACCTCTGCCTGAAATAATTGCCCATCCCAATATACACACATATATGCACATACACACACTGAATCAGAGCCCCTTGTAACAAAAGGAGGAAGACAAGCAGAATACTCTATGGGACCTACCCAGGGCAGGCAAACTACGGCCCACGGGCCAGATGTGGCTCACCAGGTATTTTCATGCAGCCCACAGGCACCCACCATGCAGCCCATGGACACCCCGCCCAGCCCTTCTGCCCATGAGAGTGGGAGCAAGGCACCCACATATACACCCCACTCCCAACATCCCCTGTTACACCTCGCTCCCACCCTCATGGGCAGCCCGGCCCAGCCAGCACACAGCTTCTGCAGAGGCACCTGTTACTGCTCAGACCTGTTCAGCTTCCCCTGCATCCTGCTTGCCCTGGTCAGCAGGTAGGGAAGTGGTGGGGGAGGGAGGGAGGGAGGAAGCTGAAGCTGTACAGGATCGTGGGGCTGGGACTGGCACTGGCACCAGCATGGAGCCCACGCCCAAGGAGGCAGAGGCAGCAAAGGGGCAGTGAAGGCAGCTGGCTCCAGTGCAGGGCTTCCCCCAGTGCCATGCAAGTGCTGAAGCTGTACACACCCTACACAGAGTCCCAAAAATAGAGGGAGGCTAGGCAAACCGTGCACCTCACCCCTGGATATAGTGCCAGCCAGAGCTACACACAGCCAGACACTGCACACCTCGCCACCCACCCACCCAACGCCTCACCATACATGTACCGCCAATCCCCAACCACACCCCACACACTATAAAAGAAGAATAAGACTTTATTTTGCCCTTCAGCCAAAATAATTGCCCACCCCTGCGCTATACAGATCATATTTAAGTGTGATCTATAGAAATAACAAAGCTCATCCTTACATGATCCAAATACACTATCCAATGCGTCTCATTTACTCATTTTGCAACACCAAAAACCTTGTCTTCTTCTTGCTGAATTTATATCCTTGGGTCCTTAAAATCTTCTATTCCTATATACATTTGTCTTAAATTAAGACAAAAGGGTTATTTCCTTGAAGTTATTCAACCTACCTTCAATAAATTCCATTTATGTAAGTGATTTTTTAAATTCAAGCTTTAAAGACAAAATCAGAAGTACTATAATTAGAGTAGAGTATTAGCATATGTTATAACAAGCCTGTGATCGATTCCTGCCTTTGAAAATAGTAAAATAAGTTATTTGAGGGATAAATAAGGAAGAGGACAAATAAGGGCTAATGTGTTGCCCATTTTCAAGAAAGGGAGAAGGGATGAGCCAGGTAACTTTAGACCAGTCAGTCTTACCTCTATTCCTGGGAAAATGCTAGAGAAAATAATCAAAGCACACACTGCCTGGACACGGGAGCTGAGACTGATTTCATCTTCCTGAACTTTAGGAAGGCCTTTGACACAGTTTCACACCCTATCCTCATTGGGAAGCTAGCAGACTGTGGAGTAGATGCCTGTGGCCAACTGGCTTAGGGACCGCACTCAGAGAGTGGTGGTAGATGGTTCCTTCTCGGCCTAGAGGGAGGTGGGCAGTGGGGTCCTGCAGGGTTTGGTCCTCAGACCAATATTATTTAATATCTTCATCAGCGATTTGGACGAGGGCGTGGAGAATACCACCTCCAAGTTCACTGATGATACCAAGTTATGGGACAAAGTTAGTACACCAGAGGGCAGGGAGCAGATTCAGGCCAACCAGGACAGGTTGGATCAATGGGCAGAGAGAAACAGGATGCAATTTAATAAAGATAAACTTAAGGTACTCCACCTGGGAAGGAGGAACCCCCAGCATACCTATAGGTTGGGGAGTGTCCTCAGTAGCTCAAAGGCAGAGAGGGATCTTGGAGTCATAATTGACTCCAAGATGAACATAAGCCAGCACTGTAACAAGGCCATCAACAAGGCCAATTGTATCTTGTCATGCATTAACAGGTTCATGACTAATACATCAAAGGAGGTGATGTTCCCCCTCTATGCGGCACTGGTCAGGCCGGAGTTGGAGTACTGTGTCCAGTTTTGGGCACCGCACTTCAGGAGGGATGTGGGGAATCTCAAGAGGGTCCAGAGGAGGGCCACTCGTATGATTAGTGACCTTTGTGACAGACCCTATGGGGGAAGGTTGACAGAGCTGAATCTCTTCAGCCTTCACAAGAGACAGCTGAGGGGAGATCCTGTGTCTGCCTATAAATTTATTAGGGGAGGTCAACGGGGAATAGGGGAAGTGCTGTTTACTAAGGCACCCCAGGGAGTGACTAGGAATAATGGGTGTAAACTAGTTGAGAGTGGATTTAGATTAGCTATTAGGAAGAAATTTTTCAAAGTAAGGGTGGCCAGGATCTGAAATGGGCTTCCAAAAAAGAGTTGGTGCTATCATCTAGCTTGGAGGTCTTCAAGAGGAGGCTAGATAGTCACCTGGCTGGGGTCATCTGACCTCGGTCCTCTTTCCTGCCAGGGGCAGGGGATCGGACACAATGATCCATTGTAGGCCTTTCCGACTCTACAATCTATGAATCTAAGTTACTTGTACATCTAAGTTTCTGTGAGATGTACTAACCACATAGCCCAGGGGTGGGCAATGTGGTCCACAGGCCTGATCCAGCTAGCAGTAGAATTAATTTCCCAGCAGCCCCTGCCCTCATAGGTGGGGCCAGTTTCCATGGAGATCCCAGTAGCAGCCTTGCAGTGATGGCAGGGGCTGGGGTTTCCACAGTGACTGGCCCTAGCAATGCTGGCAGGCAGCAACAGTGCCAGTCTCTTCCTGGTTGTGGGGGGTGATGGTAAGGGGAAGTTGTGCTACGGGCAGAAGCAGGGTGGGCTCAGTTGTCACCACAGGCAGCAGCGGCAGGACGGGGAGGGGTAGCTACAGGGGGTTACAAGGAATTTTGGGGTGGCTATAGCTCCCCCCTCCCCCCCAGTACCCTTCTAGCACCACCTCTGTTGCAGGGTGCAGAGCAGGGCAGGGAGCTGCTCCAGAACCAGGCTGGGAGCTTGTGGTGGTACCCTCCAGAGCCAAGACAGAGCTGTGATCTGCAGCCTGTACGTGCTGGGCAGGGAGGTGAAGGCAGCAGATAGTGGCTTTGCCTGGCTCCTTGCAGTGGTGACAGCATGGTCCGGAGCTGGGGCAGAGCCAGGATCCACTGCCTGCACATCCCTACCCAGAGTATGCACGTGATCTTATACGCAGCCCAGCAGCTTAGAGTATTTTCCAGCTGGTAAGCAGGTTGTGGTGGAAGGGGCAAGGGAAAGGTAGGGGTGTGTTGGTGGGGGTAGATTAAGGCCCCTGCAGTGAAGGATGAAATGGGGCTGGAGTATGGACTGGGGCAAGCACTGCCCAGCTGGGGTGGGGTGGAGCACAGGATGGAGCCATGGCTTTTCTCAGGGATGCAGGGTGGGGGGCAGCTCCCACTGCTTTGTGCACCCCAGGAGGGCACAAGTGGGGCAGGTACCCCCAGACCTGCACCTGGGGTGGCATGGGGTGCAGATGGGCTGCAGTTGCAGGCTGGGACCAAGGCTGTGCCAGGCTCTTCCTGGCAAGGGCTGGGCTGGGTTGCGCTTGGGTCATGCAGTGCTGGAAGGGAAGATCTGGGGTGGGGAGGGCTGCAGCTACCTCAAAATTCACCGTAGCCCCCCATTGCCCTTTCTCAGTGCCACCTCCTGCCCTAGCCTGAGTGCAGCCCAGCTCCCACCAGGAAGAGCCCAGCGCAGCCCCAGCCCGCAGCTGCAGCCTGCTTGTACCTCGCACACAGATCTGGGAGCACACGCCCCCCTCATGCCCTCCTGGGGTGCTCACAGCAGTAGGATCCACTCCTGCCATGTCCTCAATGTGAGCCATGGCTCCATCCCTTGCCCCACCCCACCCCAGCTGGGCAGCACCTACCCCAGCCCCACTCCCTCCCTCACCACAGGAGCCTTGATCTGCCCCCATGCTCATGCCCCTTCCCTCCCTCTTCCACCACAACAGATTTACCAGCTGGATGCAGCACTCCACACTGCCAGGTTGTGCTCCTTGCTACCCATGCTCTGCGCTGCAACTGTGTGTGTGCACGGAGCAATTATTCACCAAATTATCAGCCACATCAGGAAAAAAAAAGATAAAGAAAATTGACTGTATCAGAAATAAAATCAGCACCACTCTGATGTATTGGTGCACCTCTAGTAAATACAGTATTGGACAACACTATCCCCCTACACTAGCATTATATTAGTTCAAAAAAAAAAAAAAAAAAGAATGATGGTGGTGAGCAACTGGTAATGAGACTATGAATGGGGAGTCTCATTACCCCAAAAATGGGGAATTCTTTGAATTTGGAGCAACAAACAGATTCCCGGGGACCTAAGGAATGCCAATGTTGTGATTATCTTCAAAAAAGGAGGCTAGTCTATGGATGGGAAATTCTTTCCATATCAGAGAAAATCCTTGTCTGCATCCTCCTGATCCATGTTCTGTCTCTTGCTGAAAAAGTCCTGCTGGAATCTCAGTGTAGTTTCAGACCATCCCATGGGGCAATAGATATGATCTTTCTGGCCCACCAGGTCCAAGGAAAGTGTCAGGAACACCATCAGGACCTGTCTATGGACCTCACTGACCTTTCTGAAGCCTTTGATGCCATCACTTAGGAAGCCTTGTGGAAATTATTGGCCAGATTTGGATGTCCTGAGAAGTACATCAAAGTCCTGAGGCTCCTCCACATCCAGATGACTGCAACCATCCTATGTAGCAGATCAGAGACAGGCCTGTTTGTCATCCAAACAGGTCAAGTAAAGATGCATCTTCACCGCAACTCGGGTCTCCATTTCTCTGACAGTCATCCTGGTTCTCATTAAGGACCAACTTCTTTGGGAATTAAGATCAAGTGCCGAAGTGATGGGGGGCTCATCAATGTGGGTCATTTTTGCTCAAAGACCAAAGTACTCAAAACAACCATCCTTCACGTTCAATATGCCAATGACTGTGCTATCCTTGTGCACAGTGAGAAAAACCTCCAGACCATGTTGGATCTTTTTGGAGAAGCCTACCAAACTCTGGGCCCCTTTCAAAATTGAGAAGACCAAAGAGCTCTATCAGCCTACTCCAGACTATGAATGTGACCTCCCCTCCCAAATTACCATCAAGAAAAAGACTCTGGAAGTAATCAAGCACTTCCCCAATCTTGGTAGCCACTTCTCTCAGAAAATGAACGTTGATGAGAAGATCCAGCACAGGATCCAGCATGCAAGTGCTTCCTTTGGAAAATTGCTTCAGCATGTCTTCATTCATTGTGATCTCCAAAAAGACAACAAGATCCAGGTCTACAAAGCAATCAGCATCCCCACTCTCCTCTACAGATGTGAAACATGGGTGACTTACTGTTGTCACCGGGAGAAGTATCACCAATGATGCCTCTAGAAAAATCTCCCCCACCAGGATTCAGGACGGACTCAGGAGTGACTCTGCCAAGCCTCGGGTAAGGGAGGACCAAGTTAGGGAACTTCTGGAGGGGCTAGACGTATTCTAATCAGCAAGTCCAGACGCTCTCCACCCTAGGGTGCTTAGGGAATTGGCAGGGGTCATCGTGGGGCCCCTGGCATGGCTTTAGAAGCACTTGTGGCCAGGTGCCAGAAGACTGGAAGGCCAATGTGGTCCCCATCTTCAAAAAAGGAAGCAAGGAGGACGCAGGCAACTATAGGCCTGTTAGTCTTACTTCGGTCTTGGGGAAGCTCTTTGAAAAAACTATCCAGGAGCACATCTGGGAGGGACTAGCAGCAGGGAGGATGCTGAAGGGCAACCAGCATGGGTTCAATAAGGGCAGGTCCTGTCAGACCAACCCGATAGCCTTCTACGATCAGGTAACAAAATCACTGGATGCAGCTATCTCAAGAACCATTACTGAGCTGTGGTAGAGATCATCCTCAAATTGAGGGATTGCCATCACCACCAACATTATGTTCATTCAAAACACGTTGCCCTTTCTTTTGTACAAAGTATGGATTCGTACCTGTGCCTACCAGAGCCTATCCTAAAATGTTTGTCATGTGTAATGGATCTGTGTCACTGGCTCTCAGACATTATTCTACTAAGACTTAGCAAAACAGAAGTGGTTGAATGTTTTCCCAGGTTTATGTATAAATTATTTTTAAAATATGAAAATAATGTTTTCAGCTGCATATCCTAAGGGATTTTTGTACTTCAAGGATAGAGTTAAATGCAAAGTGATTTACTAAATCATGATACCAACTCCTGAGGTGTGAAAAAACTATTACTAAATTCTAAACTCACTTAAAGTTAGTCATATTTAATCTTTACATAGTCTCTCTTTACTTGAATGATCTCTTCTTCCACATTGTTCAAGATTAAAGGAGTAATGGGATAGGTGCAATTAAGATATGTCAATCATACTTCCCTCTGCCCAAGCAATGGTTGTAGACCGAAGCTACTTTGAGAGAGTGAGGACTTCTCTCCCCATCTTTTAGTTCACTACCAATTATGCTGACACACAAGACAGTAATTGTCACTTTCTTACTGGGAGCTGCTAATGACAAAGGCCTTCTTATGTACAGCCCCCTCTTTATGCTGACTGCACACCTTTTTTGCAACAAGTATCATACAGTACACGGCTAAATGAAAAAGTAATATTAGCACATTAGTATGGAAAACATCAACTTTAATATGATTCAACCAGCTGCTTATTCCTACCCACCCCCACTCCCCTTTATCACCTTGCTGGTTTTTGTTATTTTAACATCTGGTACATAATTTTTTCTCCCCAACTGTATTCTCTTTACACACAAGGGTGACCTTATTTAATATTCATTGGACTATAGCAAGAATGGCATACCTTGGTGCCTAGGACACTCACCTGTGAGACTGCTTCTTCTTCTAATGAATAGGAAAGTATTTTATACAAAATAAAGTACCTTCAATGACAGAGCCTTATTGAATACCCTATAGCCCAGTAGTCCATGTAATCTCCTACATTTGAGGCCCTGCTCTAAACCAAACAGGGGGCATTTTAACTGAATTCACACACATCTCAGGTTCCCCAGTTCCTCCATGTGGTTTTGTCTTAGGGGAGGGGAGGAGGCCTTCATCCAGCATGCATGTTTTAAAAATGCCTAATATGTCAGGCCCCATAGTGATATAGGCCTTATTTGAAAACTTGGGCAAGTTACCAGGCATTATTAGAACTTGGGTAGTTACATATATATTAACAGCAAGTACCTAGGGACTATACTAGCAGAAATTTAGGCATCTACAGACTCAAAGAAGTCTTAAATACAATGCAAGCAGAAAGGATTTTAAAGGGGAAAACAGCTCCAATGAAAAGACAGCTTTCTGAGCAAGGCAATATTAAAGGCACAGCAGCAAGTAATCTTGATGCAAAGGAAAGATGAGAAGAGACCAATATGGCTGGATCAGCAGGTGTTTGGAGACCTAAGGATTAGACATTTAAGCACAGAAAGGTCTCGTAGCTAAGCACTACATGTTCATAGAACAAACATGTATGAACATAATCAGAAAGGTTAAAGCACAAAACGGGGACATAAAAGGCAATAAAAAAAAGACTCTTACAAATAAAAGGATGCAAAGTAAATCTCTGTTACTTAATGGGGAAGATGAGCAAGAACTGAGGCCAGAAGAATGTTCAATGACTTTACTTAATACAGTGGTTCATTCTGACTGGATGCTGACATAATACAAAACAAGAGATGGAAGCATACAGAATAGAGAAGAGAGAAATAGGAGGTTATGTAACATGTACATGAACTCAAGTCAGAAAGGCCTGATTAAAATTTGCTGTGGATGAAGCAGTATCCAAACCGTTAGCAATTATCTAATTTATGAACTTACGGAATATGGGCCAGGGACTAGGGAAGGACAAACAAGGCAAAAAATGAAAAGAGGAGCAGACGAGGAATTATAGACCAATCAACCTAACTTTGATGTACCTGGCAATACTGGAACATATTATTAAAAATCAATTTGTAAGTACCTAGAAGATGTGTGTGATAAGCACATTTGTCCAGAGCCACCATATTAAATCAATTAATTCACTTCTTTGACAAGATAACTATAGAAATGGTAGATGAATGCTCTTAAAGCCAAGCTATAACACTGATATAGACTACAATCTGGTACATGAACTTGAGAGAAAAAGTAGTCAGACTCTAAGGTGCATGCACAACTAGTAGGAAAAAAATAAACCCATACACTCAAAGAGCAGGTATCAATAGTTTGCTGTTGAACTGGGAGAATGCATCACTTGATAAAGGGGAGTAGGGTGGGTCCTACAGAGGTTTGACCTGGATCTAGTTCAACTTAAAATTCTCAAGAATGCTATGGATAATGGAATACACAATACACTTACAAAATCTGTAGATGACAATCATCAGGATGTTTGGACAGAACACTTCGGACAGAAATCATCAAACACTTTGGACAGAAATACCATTCAAAATTATTATTTTTTTAATATCTATCATTTGATTTTGATAAGATACAAAGAAAACTAAAGAGCCTCTAAAGAAAGGCAACAAAAATAAGCAGGGTTAGAATAACCTATGATAAAAGGTTGAAAGAATTTAGTTTTTCTAGAAAACAGCCCCTTCTTCCACCTCTATATTTCTCAATCTCTGATTCTGAGTCTGTTAGACCTATGTTTAAAATACCTTAAGAAAAAGCAAATTACTATTTAAAAATTAAAATGACATATCAGTAATACACAGAAATAGTGTCCTCCAATATACAGTCTCTATTGGTTTGAATGCTTTA
>JAGPOW010003642.1:33813627-33879521 GCA_030014935.1 Caiman crocodilus
CGTTAAATCCCATCCTGTTTCTGTCCGCCCACTCCTGCAGCCGGCCCAGATCCCGCTGCAGCTTCTCCCTCTCTTCTGGTGTCCCCACCTCAGCCCACATTACTTTGGTTCACTTACCAACACAGGCCTAAACCATACAATATCCATATGAAACAATACAAATCAATACATAAATGACAATATAATATACAACAGTAAAAATCAATACAAACCTAATAATAATACAATATAAAACAGTGAATATATCCAAAACCAAAAACTTGCTACCAACATAAAAATGTTAAAGCTTATCCTAAGTCTGAGCTCGCTTATGCTCGTCTATAGGGAAGAGAGAGGGAGAGAAAGAAAAGCCAGAAATAATTGGGGAAGGGAAGGGAATGCATATCTATCATATAAAGAAAAACTGGGGGGTTTGCTACACCTTAATTCTTATGAAGTCAACATCCTACTTAGTTATGTCCAAGAAACAGTGGATAAAATGTTTATTATATATACAGAAAAGACAATAATAAATGCAGGCGTTCTTTATAAAGTATTAGAGCTTCATGAAACAGTTGTCTCTCTGATCCCATGAAAACTTTTTACAAATTTCAGAAACTTTCCCATTCTGCATTAGGATCCAAACCACCTTTCCAAATAGTGAGTGAAATACATCCCCAAATAGCCCAAAGGTTAAGCCTAGAATATAGAAAAATCAAATTTCAAGACCATATTTTACCTTATACAAGCAAAAGACTAAGATGTCAGACTCCCAAATCCCCTATTTGGCTGTTCTGAATTCTCTCACACACCTCAGAAGTTTTGTTGAAACCAGATATTTTCCTGAAAATGTGTTTCATATTTTCTACAAAAAAAACAAACCACAAAAGAATTATGCCCTCTCATCATTCCCAAAAAGCCCAAGAGAAATGGGCAGCTTTAGATACCTGCCCTTATAAATTAATAACCCATTGTTTTAAGATGCAATGAAATCTTTAGGAGGCAATATGGAACCATTTCTTGTTTTCACAGTAAGGAATTAATAAAAGGGTGGGTACCAATTAATTAGAATATGTGTAGTCCTGTCCAGAGGCAGATCCAGAGGGGTACAGTGGTACAGTTGCACTTGATCCAGACCGTGCCATGGTCTGTAGTAGATTTTAAGTCCCCATATCAGGTGAGAATTCTACCCACTTTTCCCTGTGCACTCAGCAGCACCTCCTCCCCCCTCCCTTCCACTGCTTCCACACCCACCTGCCACTGCCACTGCCCCTGCCCCTATTGTCTGTGGCTGCCCTCGGGACAGCAAAAACTCGAGAGGCACTCCTGGCCCATCCAGGCAGTCTGCACAGGGAGCTAGACACATGTAGGTACATCAGCACTGGCAGCAACAGATGAATCCCTCCTTCCTGCCCAGTCCTCTCCAGGGTATAACCCACCAGCCCAGGAGCAGGCACAAGAAGGAAATGCCCACTAACATCGCTGTCCCCAGCCAAGCCCAGGTCTTCATGCAGTCCAGCTGATATAGGACAGGAGTGGCTTTAGAGCTCCCCCTGGCTTTGAGGCAGCTTGGGAAAGCAGCAGGGAGGGAAGAGAACATGCCACTGAGCACACACGGGAAGGGAGGTGATACTGGGAGCAGGGTGGGGGACAGGGGTTCTTACCTTATTTCAGGACGTAAGCATCCCCAGCTGCTGCTTGTGTGTAATGATCTGCCTGCAGGCAGGGGGGTAAAGGAGAGGAGTTTGGGCCTGGGGGTGCAGCCAGCCCTGCAGCACCTGCAAACCCCCTTTACCAAATCCTGAATCCACCCTTGGTCATATCAAATCTGTTGAGTATTCCCACACAACAGCAACAAGTGTTATATTTGCTACTTCTAGGACAACTCAAAAGCGTACCATATGCATTACATTTTTCCAGATGCATCTGCTGCTTCCTTGGTGAATTCTACAACTTAAGCATCTTAAGGTAGGGACAGATGTAACATTTGACACATTTTTAAGTGTAGCACTTCAGAGATGGAGCACTTCAGCGACAAACAGGTGTAAAGCCTCCTGGCTAGAGTGCTTTAAACTGACACAGTTCCATGCAGCAGCATGCTCTCCAGCTAGGTGATGTAACAGAAGCTGCTTAGTCTCCTGGCTCCATCCCCTCCATGAGGGAATGCAGCCAATTGAAAGCAATTGCATTCTTATGTGCTGCCTCTACTCTTGCAGACTACCCTCTGCCAGGGCTCAGAGAAACAGTGGAAGGGGCCTCGGGGCTTCCAGTTTTGACACAAACGCAGCATGGAGGAGCAGAGGTACAGCACAAACACCAAATGCTGACAGTCTACCCCACTGAAGGGAGAGGACAGTGAAAAGAGTGCGAAGCACAGTTGAATACTGGAGAACTGAGCCTTCCCCCATCACGTGTGAACATGCAACAGGAAGCATTATTTTCTAAATAGTACTCATTCCTTTCAGGTTATTTTTGGACCATTTCTGTCATTTTCTCAATATTCCATATGGCGCGTACATCTGCCCACACCCTTAGTTCCACAGAGAAAAAACTGAATTCATGTACCAAATTAAAAAAAAAAAAAATAATCATATATAGTTGGGTGATTATGGAACAAAATAAGCAGATAAGGCATTTCAGTTCAAACTAATTCTTTATTCATAGTGAAAATACTATTTTTGCAAGTGATGCTAATAAATAAAAATATCCAGAAAAGACTTTTACTTAGCAGTAAGTGACCAGTTACAGCCACATAAAGCATTTTAATTCCATTAAGTCCAAGCCAACAATCATGCAAATTGGCCATGAGAAAGCAATAGAAACAATAGTCTATTCATTTTGTGCAATCCTGGTATACAATCTTAATGCTACCTTCTTCTAAACCAGTTCACATCGATTGAAATGTGATTTCAAAATAAACATTAAGAGACATATTCTACCCCTGTCCCACACATGGAGTTACGTGGAGCATAAACCCATGAATGTACAGTGTTGTTAAACATTTAAAGAGGAAAAAAAAATCAAAATCAACCTCTGGATATTTAACAGAAAGTTTACGAACATCACAAAAGAATCACATGAGTAAGTTCTCAAAGCAAAGAAATAGGTTATCAAGCATAACAATAAATTATATTAAATTTAATATTTGTGTCCTTAATATTAAACAATTATTTCTGAGGAAATCATTTAAAAAAAAAACAACAAAAACTGTTATAGCTAAGACGAGTCAGACTAAGTTTACATATCTCAAATTCCCATGTAGGTGTAATCTTTGTTCATTAGGTTTTCAGCTTTGTGACTATATCCTCATTGGAAATTTACACACAAAAACTGAAAAACTACTCTCAATTAAGCTGTGCATCACAAATACATGAAGGTGAGATACAGGCACTTGACAGTATTATGTGCAAGGCAAAACTTTTACTGGTCACAGTATAAATAGGGCTTCCACAGAAGAGAAAATAAACATCCTCAGTAAACTTCCAGGGTTTCTAGCAGATTTGCTTCCATCCCTTTAGGTCAGTACCAACTGTCAACATGCCATACTTCTGCTCCTGGTCTATAAAGACACTTCCTAAACTGTAAATCACAGCATTCCTTACTTGAAGTATCCAGCATTTTCTATAATCACGCCCAAAATAAAAAAGTCTGTACAAACCTGTTACATACAAAGACATATTTATCTTTTTTTCCTAACCAGGTTAACTAGTGCAACATAACAGGGATGCTGGTTTTCGCCAATTAAAAAAAATCCCCAATTTTAGGCTAGAAAAAAAAATGTAACCCCAAATCACATTTTTCCATGATTAAAATGAAACAACACTAATATATAGATCAGTATAAGTATAGATAGCTAGATATTAGTGGTGTTTCATTTTAAAAATCATGGAAAAATGTGGATTTTGGGTTACATTTTTTTTAAACCAGAAATTGAAGATTTTTTTAAATCAGAGAAAACGAGGATCCCTGAACATAACAGACCTTCAATTCTCTCTTCTCTACTTATATATTTTTAATTGATGCACTTGCAAGCTACAAGACTGTTCTGCAGCAGCTAAGCACTGATATTCCTTTATATAATCTGAAAAACAGCGTATCATAAAAGTTCAATTAAAAAAAAAAGGAGACATGCTTTACCCCACTGTTTTCCCACAGGCACATTTAGATAGGAAATCTAAAGGAATATCCATTTAGAAAGTGTAAACTAAAAGGACATATGCATATGTAATGTATGGATGGAAGGGTGAAAAAGGAGTAACATGGTAGTGGAGGGACAACAATGAAAGTAAATCTGCATCCCTTTTCCTTGGGAAAGCCTTTGTATGAAAATACTTATACAAGATACTCCTTGCATAATAACAATGCATTTTAATTTCTTAAAGGTTTTGATTTTGCTTGAAACTGTCATTTGATCCTATGCTGTCTGGCTTAAATTTAAGGATCAGCACAGAAGACCAGCAGCAGAGACAGTAAGCCAGCTTCTGGCTCTGTCATTCCAGTTGCACAGTTGAGATCAAAAAAGAATCCCCATGTCAGTATGACATGAAACAGTAGGCTCCCCATCCCCTGCATTGGCTTTAATACCATACTCATACATCTACGTATAAATATAATGGAAAATAGTTTTATATCCAATACCGGGCACATTGCTCATTTCCAATAACAATATGCCAAGAAGAGGCATTTCTAGTGTTTTACATACCATCACAAATATCTTGTGTAAAGTTTAACATCTGATTCCTTTTTACTAAAAATAAGAATCAATAGCTAATCAGGTACTCTTGTAATAAACAGTTTCAGAAGTGTGGGCATGCACATATTTGCAATTTCTGTAACCCTGAAAATATCAAAAGCAACCATCAAATCTGTGCTTAAGAAAAACAATGAACATAGGATCAGGATTAAACTGAAGTAAAAATGAAACAGCTTGAACAGAAACGGCAACAATTGCTCCTCCATGAGAAGTAATATAACAAACTGAGGGATAAGGATTCTGATCACTGGATTCCTCTTTACATTCAACTGTAACCTCTGCTTTCCTGATATTTAATAATTACTTATATTTTAACATGGTATTTTTCTTTTCTTTTTAAAACTGAACCTTTTTATACATGTTAAACAACATTTGGCATAAACTTTGGAAGACCCATTTTGATCTGACTGTGAAGTTCTGGTAATGAAAGAAGATATTTTACATGAATGTGATAGTCTCCCATATCATGTACTCTACAGTAGAGCATTGTAATGATCAAGTATCTTGGGAGTCCACAAGCTTGAAACATACGCTCACACTAAAAATCTAAAAAAGTAGTATACCAAGTGTAAGCAATTTGTGGCAAGTTGCAGATCAGCACTGCTATTTAAAGGGACAGCATCAAAAATAAAACCTTAGCATGATCCTCAAGTATCAGAAAACCCAGGATCTTAGGCTAGTGGAAGTTCCTACATAAGGCAGTCAAATTTACAACCAGTGTATACATTCATCAAAGAATTATTTTTTTGGTAAACTAACAACCCAACGTACTGCAGAGTCTGAATGTGAAATATAGGCACAAAATAGATTCTCTACTCTTTTCAGTGTGGAAAATGCAACTATCCAACAATGTAATAAGAAAGTTCACTAAGAGGTGAGCAAAAATTTGTAACAATCTGAATAAAACAAGGTATTGCATAAAGGTGCAATATAGAGCAAGTTTGATTTTGGTTTAAATATACATGTAAATCATGGAAACTTTCTACTCTTATTTATTATTTCATGTTATAAATGTCATTCTAGTTCTTCCCAGTTATCAGTAAGGTTACCTTTGCTTTGTCGTCTAATACTAACTAGCTTTCCAGCTGATTTGATACTCCACCTGGAACTGTTTCCTGAGCTAGCTAGGTTTGTATATTTTGTGGAGCCTTTAGTCTCATCTTCCCAGCCAGACCAGGATGTATAGTCACTTAAAGTATTTGCTGCATCACTGACAGGCTCTCCAGCAGTGATCTGTGGTGGTTCCCAGCCTTCAATTTCATCTGGTTTTCTGGACTGGATGTTCTGTTTTATCACCAAACTGTCCCAAAATCCAGATTTTTTTTCTGACTTCACATCTTCTTTTAATTTTAGATTAGTTCTAAAGAAAAATAGAAATGTGATATTATTAAAACACTGATAACTTCTCCCTATATTCAAGACATCAAGAAATAAATGTTTGCAACCTGGTTCCGCCAAATCAACCCAAAAGAAATAAAAGATTGACTGCTACAGAAAACTACCTTCCTAAAAATTAAATAGGTATTATAACAAATCCTTTCCTTGTTAATTTGCCACTTTAAAGGTCTCCTGGTCATAGAAAGCTACCACAAACTATCTCTATAAGTATTTAACAAATCCTCAAGTGAATCATTAGGTTAAATTATTTATCATCTTCATACAGCATTTCCCTTCTCTATCACATTTTCACCTCTTCAGCTACTAAAACAGATTAGCAATGCTCTTCATTTTAAGTATGGAATGTTCAACGTTCAAGGGTAATTTTATCAAAAAGCCCCTTTCTCTTGTTAAAGGAAAACATTTAAATCTACACTAAAAATGAGATTATTTTGACATATTTTTATATGAAAAGGTTTAGGCATGATTTTATATCCTAAGCAAGAGATTAAGGCCTACAGAATGGTTCTACCAGTTGCTTAGAACAAATTGATCCCCCTTTTTCTGCTGAGATTTGAAAAAGTCAGTCAAGTTCTGAAAGTGCTTCATGTGAATAGATTCTTGCCTAGCTTGCAGGACATAGGCTCTAAAACAAGTTATACATTCAGGAAGGGCTCTCCCCCTCTTTTTTTAAAATACAAATTACAATAAAAGCTCTTCTAGTCGACTGTTGGATATAATAAATCAGATATAGGAAAAACAGAAAAAAAAAAAAATACAAGAATTTTCCCGAGTTTCCAAATAAACATTCTAGAAAAAGAACAAAAACAAAGCCACTTAACATTTACAGTATTCTGGGCAAGAATCTGATACTTTTACTTACCTGGAATAGTAATGCTGACTTAGAGATGATCCCACTGACTAGCTCTGCTAGCTCTTTGAAAGTAAAGCCTAGCATAGTCTGCAACTGCACTAAACTCTAGCTTGTCTGATTTTTAAAAACAGACATACCATATTGGTAATTAGTTGATTCTTTTCATCCAGATTCTGTAATTTTGTTGAAGTATCAATATTTAAGGAACATACTTAATCCTACCGAAATTTCTTCCACTGTAGATCAGAAACAGTATAGAATGTTCAACTGCCTGAGGTTAATTGTCCAACAATTTATTTTATTAATTTTGGAAAGATTTTGATGGCCATTAATAATATGAATGTAATCAATATATTTCCAAGTTATAATCTTTGCTTAAAGGAAGAGCAACAAGATATTCTGTGTGTTATAAGTACACATACTTATGTATTAAGACTGTGTGAAGCTTCAGTTGTTGATTTGATTCGGTGGAGAGTCAGCCCAATTCAGTGGACAAATCTCTGAATCCGAAATCGAATCGAATCAGGAGACCCTTCAATCTCTCCGAATCAAATTGGAACCCGCCAAATTGATTCAGAGAGATTCAGAAAGGTTGGACAATTTAGACGTAGGCACAGCATTAAATGTTTACATACCTCAAGGTACCAGGCAGCTCAGGAATGCTGAGATGCTGGGGTGGATGGAGCATCCCACAGCAGCATGGGGGAGGGGAAAGGTATCCCCAGCGCACTTGGTAGCAGATCTAGAAGCGGACCCAAAGCACTTCCAGTCCACTTCTGGGTCTGCTTGGGAGTATGCAGAGGGCACCCTTCCCCTCCCTACCCACCCCCCAGCTCAGCAATTGATGCTTCCAGGGTCTGGAGAGGGACCAGAGGTCCCCCCCCCATGGCCGAATGCCAAGCTGGGGGGCTGCAAGGGGCTTCTGGTCTACTTCCCGGTTCGCTGCCGAGCATGCAGGGGACCCCCAGCACTCTTTTGGGGTGCTCCATCTGCCCCACCATCGCCGTATTCACAAGACATACCTGGTACCTGGAAGAATGTAGAAAATGCACTTAAAGCTGTGTCTATGGCCGAATCAACGATTCTCCAAATCAGCATCAAATCTTCAGATTCAGATTCAGTTGTATCCAAATTGGAGACAGTGATCCAAATCAACAAATTAAATCACTGCCCCCAATTCAGACCGAATCTGAATCAAATACAGCCCGTTTCACACACCCCTATTAGCTGTTATTTTAAAAGCCTTCTGCAACATATGCTAACCATATTTTTTCCCAAAGAAATACATTTTTGAAAACTGAAATAATTTAATGTTTATAATTTAATAAATTTTAATATTTCCAGTATAAATAAAGCCTTCAAAATGTCAAGCATTTATACAAAAGGAGCTTGTATATAAGCAAGTAATAAGACATAAAAGACTGAGTACTAGTGATGATATAGGTGTAAGATTGGAGTATTCAATGAGTTAGGGAGATGAAGCAAAATGAAAATATTCATTGCCCACTATTAGCACTCAGTGAGCTGTTCTTATTGCAATTAATGCAGATATTGAAGATTACTTTTAAAAAGAAAAAAATTGAAGCTTGACGCCTATGAAGCAGAGATTTGTTAAAAACAAGCTATTAAAAAAAAAGATGTTAAAAAATTCCCAATTAAGTATTAAAATTCAGTTAAGTTGTTTTTTTAAGTGATCTTTATTTTACTTATTAAAACCACAAATCTATTGTGGTTACTTTAACATAAAACAGTTAACACTGCTTCTAAAAGGAACTAGACTGATTTGCTCTTAAAAAAAAAAAAAAAATTATATTTCTTTGAGTCAGGTATGTTTTCCTGGCACAGCTGTGTTTGTTAAAGTATGATTTTTTCCCCCTACCTCTGATCAGTGTAGTTAAACAGGTAAAAGCTTCAAAGAGGCAAGTAACCCAGCCACAGTGCCCTCCTGCCAGAACTTATTCCATTCAAGGAAATAATTTCAGGTATATCAGCTCATTACTCCATATAAGTTGCATCATCCTAGTAATTCTGGCAGCTAGAAAGCTGTAAGATGTAGCTACTTAAGAGGGACCTACTTAATTCATGGTTTCAGAGATTTCACAGAAATTGCGAAATCAACAACAAAAAAAAACCTTAATAAAAATAAAATGCTGGCTCCCTAGTGGAAGCCAGTAGTCCTCACTGCCAGGAGGGGAAGGTACCAACTCATGAGGAAGCACAAAGGGCAGCAGATAAGATAGCTACCCCTTGTTGCTAACACCCTCTGCCCCAGGGCCTCTACACCAATCAGCACCGAGGGGCTGGGCCACAAAAAGGGCAGCCAGCCATCAAGATAGTGGCTACCCCCTCATTCCTCCTCCGCTTGGGGCCTCTCCACCATCAGCACAGAGGGACAGGGCCTCTGCAAATTGCATGTAAATTTGGCTGTGTGCAGACCACAAAAAACCCTTGTCTTGTTGTGATTTAGATAGGTCCCTAGCTATAAGCACTAACCAACTAGTGATTAACAGACTCAAGGTAGAAAAGAGTGCAGAGAAAAGAAAATATTTCTAAATTTGATTACATCTTAAAATGTTGAATTATAACAAAGCAAAAAAGATTTTTTTAAATATTTTCCTATAGCAGGAAATATTAAAGTCTACAGAATTATTCCAGCTAAAGTTATTGCAATTTTTTCCCTAATGTATAAGAGATTGTCCACAGCTAACTGTTGTTTCCACCTAGTAGAGGAACCCTGCCCATATTCTTTTAGGGTTCCAAACTTAAACAAGTTCTGTGCTCCATGTAAATTTAAAAAAAATAACTTTAGGCATGGTAGATTTTTCAACAGAATTTTTCAATAAATTGGCTCTTTTCACTCTACCTTTCATTCTAGCTCTTCATTGTTCCTGTATGCATTGTTTAATTACAACTTATTCCTTTTCCTACATTATTTGCCACTGTTCCATTTTTCTTACCCTTTAGATTTTGGAGACTTGCATCCTGCTAGCAATTGTTGTTCATCATCTTTATTGAAAAGGGAGGTCACTTCTTTCCAGCCCCGAAAACTTGCACCCTGGACCTACATGTGGAAGTAAAAGTATCTGAGAAAAACATATTACAAACTCAAGCCCAGAACAAAAGGGTACAAATAAATTTCCTACAGGCAGATACCATCCCTTATGCAGAATCTTTTTCCTTTCCCTGTTCCTCAAAGACATTTGCTTAAAGACATGTCTTGAGCCAGATTCTCTGGGCCACAAAATCTGCTTTCTATCATCTTAAAACCTGATGAGCTGGCCAGAGTTGCAAAAAATAAGCTGTGGCTGCTATAGCACCTGCACCCTGCCTTGCCCACTGTTGCATAACAGGAACAGGCTAGGCACAGAAATTACACATAAACCAGTATAAGTGATCGTAAACTGGATCAAATCTGTAACACAACAGAAGTTTAGTACATATAAGCCCTTTCAAAATGGCCAAAACTGGTTTAAAGATTAACCTGGATGGATGTAGCATAAGATTCAACTGATTTAGTTTAAAATCAGTTTACTGAACTGCACATCCAGTTCAAAGACCACCACCACCTATGCTTTGCACTACTGCCTTAGCACTTTGTTTCTCCATAGCTGAATATGCCTGCACCACCTGGGAATGCTCAAGTCACAGTAAACATATTGACACTGCCTTAAATGATACATGCTGTCTAAAACCTGCCCATGTTCCCTTCCTATACATGCTGTCTGGCATAGAGCCCCCTTATATCAGGAGGAAATTTTATTTGATTTATTAAAAGAGGCCATCCTTAATGGACTGGCCAAGGCCAACATCCTGAGGGATAGCCAGCACAGGTTTGTTGTGGGTAGGTCTTGCTTGACTAATCTCATTTCCTTTTATGACCAGGTGACCTATCACCTGGACAAGGGAGAAGAGACTGATGTTGTATATCTTGACTTCAAAAGTCTTCAGTCTGGTATCCCATAATCACCTCTTGGCGAAACTAGCCAAATTGTGGCCTTGGGTCCACCACCACCCACTGGCTGGGAAATTGGCTCTGTGGTCGGACCCAGAGGGTGGTAACTGACAGAAGTTATTTGTCATAGTGCCTTGTGACCAGTGGGGTCCCCCAAGGCTCTGTCCTTGGACTCATATTGTTCAACATCTTCATTAATGATGTGGACATTGGAGTCAGAAGCAGATTGGCCAAGTTCACCGATGACACCAAACTGTGGGGCAAAGTATCCACACCTGAAGACAGGAGGGCAATCCAGGCTGACCTGGAGAGGCTCAGCAAATGGGTGGATGATAACCTGATGGTGTTTAACACAGAAAAAAATGCAAGGTTCTCCACCTTGGGAGGAAAAAACCTGCAGCATCTTTATAGGCTCAGCAGTGCTGTGCTGACTAGTACTATGGAAGAAAGACTTGGGGGTCATCATTGACCACAAGATAAACATGAGCTTGCAATGCGATGCTGCGGCTAGTAAAGCAATCAAAATGCTGACTTGCAAACATAGATGCTTCTCAAGCAAATCCCAGGACATCATTCTCCCCTTGTACTCGGCCTTAGGAGGCCACAGCTGGAGTACCACATCCAGTTTCGGGCCCCACAATTCAAAAATGATGTGGAGAAGCATGAGAAAGTCCAGAGAAGAGCCACGCGCATGATGAGAGGTCAGGAAAACAGACCTTACAATGACAGGCTAAGATCTATGAGGCTCTTTAGCCTGGAAAAGCGCAGGCTAAGGGGTGATCTGATGCCACCTATAAGTTTATCAGGGGTGATTATCAGTATTTGGGGGAACGTTTGCTCACCAGAGAACCCCAAGGCATGACAAGGTCGAACAGTTATAAACTACTGCAAGACCGTTTGAGGCTGGACATAAGGAAAAATTTCTTTACTGTCCGAGCCCCCAAGGTCTGGAATAGCATGCCACCGGAGGTGGTTCAGGCATCTACATTGAACTCCTTCAAGAGTAAATTGGATGCCTATCTTGCTGGGATCCTATGACCCCAACTGACTTCCTGCCCTTCAGGCAGGGGGCTCGACTCGATCTTCCAAGGTCCCTTCCAGCCCTAATGTCTATGAAATGTATGAAAGTAGCAGGCTACATTAACTGTCATGTACAAGAGTCAGACAACTGCTACCCACTATACAGGCATCAAGCAGAACACTGTGATCTCTGATCAAGAAATAAGTTTTTTGTCCTCTACCACACCATTGATCACATCACCAGAATCAGCCAGACTTACCCTCTGGCAAAAAGAATGGGAGAAACTAGGTGACAAAGCTGTTGAATGGAGCTAGCAAGGAATTACTGCCAGCGAGGAGTTAGCATAGGCTCCAACTACAAATGGCACCTATAGAGGAGCCTGAACAGATTGAGAGTGGGTCTCAGAAGATGCAACTTTCTCATGAAATCATACAACTGATCAATGTGTTTGTCAGGAGAAGCAAACCATGGATCATCTTCTGAGATGCCCTTTAGCACCACAATGCCCCCTGACAAGATCTGTCAACAACACCAGAAGCAGTGGCCTGTGCAGAATATTGGGAACAGACCTCATAGGAAGGTTGGATTGGAGACATGACAATGATGACAAAAGTTTCTTGAACTTCTGTCACGGATCTCCTACAGACTCAAGTTAACTCACAGTCTCCCAGGATCCCAGGTTGCTTTGTACCTCAGCCCCTTTCACCCCACTGCCACCCACCCCAGGGTAGGCAGGATAGCCTTGGCCGAAGCTGTGTGATCCAGCAGAGTAGGAAGCCATGCTCTAGCACCTTCTGGCTTCGGGCCTAAACCACTGCAGGCGTGTACCTGCATTTCCAAGATCACAGGTGAATGTCTGTCACTTGCTTACTGGTTCAATCTATAGAGCTTAAACTAACCTGTGAAGCTTGAAGCAATTCAGTCTCAGGATTTTTGACTCTCTGTACTTAGCCAGGAGTTTCTTAGGTAGTCATAAGCACTGGCGATTGTACCTACCAGACAAGCACTGGAGACCAGAAACTATTTTACTTCAAATCAGAGATGGAGCCAGCAGCCTGACAAGGTGAGCCATGAAAGCAGAGGGAAGCTGCAGAGATGGCTCTTTATCCTTCTATCCCTGTAACTTCCTGCTTTTATCTCTATGGCTTTGAAAGTACTCTTCCAAGCATAACCAAAGTAGTTCACTTGCTGCTTAGTGCCTTTATTGAACAAAGGTATCATTTCTTTCCAACCCCCAGACCTTGAAAAGGCATACGGCATACTTAAGGCATACGGAGGAACGTAAAATGTGTCTTCCCACATTTGGCAACAGCTCCAGTACCTCTCAGAAAAAACTGAAAAGTTCTAGCCATTTTCTCTGCTGTTTTCTACAAAGCCATGGCCATCCCTGAAATTGATATTAATTAGGTGATTTTCATTTTGTTGCTGCAGCTTCAGCAGGTCTTCAAAAAGGCACCACAGACAACAGTGGAGCTGTTCACTAGGAAACTAGGAACACCACATAAAAGGAGGTTGCATACATAGAGAAACAATTCCAACCAAACCCTCCCTCTTCCCCCCCCCAGATTTCTGAGATAAGGATATGAGGTGAAGGGGAAAACAAACACACACACAATCCCCTAACCGCCCCACCTCATTCATACTTTCAGTAACTGAAGAAATTGGAAAGTCAATTCAAATTTACTTAGTAGCCAGCTATACAGAATTCAATATGAAATAACCTAGATCTTAAACAAGATCCAAGAAAGGCTCCCTAGGACAGGGGTTGGCAATTTACAGGTTTTTTACTAATGGACAGGCTAGGGATCACCTGCTGCAGCTGCTCTCTCACCCCTCTAATTGCAGCCTCTCCCAAAACGTGCTGAGCCATTTGAAGCAGCTAATTTGTCAGCAATGGTTAACAGAGACAGCAGTGGGACAGCAAAAGAGCAGTTCTGCAGAGAACAGGAACAACTGGGAAAGCAGTAGGAGATCGTTAATGCAACCCTGAAAGACCAATCATGGGCCAGACTGGATGTCTGGACAACAGGGGATCAGTGCACTTTTAGTAAAATCTAGGCCAGATTCAAATCTTTTTGCAACCTGGATTTGGCCCACAGGCTACACGTTGCCAACCCCTGCTCTAGAAGAAACCTCAGTACACTCCCAATACCACAAAGACCTTCCTTCCAGCCATTGCCCAGGACCCTCCCATTTTTTCCACTGTTGTCCAACTTGTTAGCTCAGCCCTTCGACTGGCAGGCAACTGGTACATTTCAGCTTGAGACGCAAGTTACACATAAACTTGGTTTAAGTCATGAGAAACTGGTTTAAACTTGTAACAGAACAGAAGTTTAGTGCACATAAATCAGTTTCATACTGGCTGAAACTGGTTTAAGATAAAGCCAGTTAGGAATAGGGGATTAAACCTATCTTCCCCTGAGCACAGAGCTGCCCTGCTAAACTTAGTGAACCTTTGTGCTGGCTGTGACTATGGACCACAAATCCCAGAGGCACCTGGAAGCAGGAAGAGGAAGTGATAAGAAACCCTACAGAGTCCTCCTGCTCTGATTCTAGACTGCCAATTACAGAGACCTCCGGGGCAGCAAGAAGATGCTGCAAACATACAGCCCATGCTGGATACATGCTAGAGAGCTGTGCTCTAGAGGTCCCCCAGCTTCTGACCTGAGTCACTACAGGCACGTGGCTGCATTTCCTGAAACAAAAGTGAATGCGTGTCCAGTTGTTTCTCTTTTAATCTCTGCAGCTAAACTAACCTGGAAAGGCTGAATCAATTCAGTTTCGGGCTTTTTGACTGTCTGTACTTGGTTTTCAAGTACTAAGTATGCGTGAGCAAAGTTGCCAGGCATGTGTGTGTGCAGGAGTGGTTGACAATGACTGGGATAAGTAAGGGTAAGGGAAAAACAAAATAAAGGACACACAATAGAGAATACAATATGAAGTAGAGGAAGGAGACCAAGAAAAGTAAATGTACTATAAGCAACACAAGAGATATACCATTAATATATATTACAAACTCATTGTTCTGCTGCTTTAGATTAGACAGGGCTCTTTGGTCTTTGCAAAGTGAGAAAATAGCAGCACTGCCATGTCTCTGCCT
Organism: Caiman crocodilus; assembly: GCA_030014935.1. NCBI lineage: Eukaryota > Metazoa > Chordata > Crocodylia > Alligatoridae > Caiman > Caiman crocodilus. The sequence continues at coordinate 33,828,684 of JAGPOW010003642.1, forward strand.
AATTTAAAGATTTAGTTCTGCAGCTAGTATGTTTCACAGCTTACTTGGGCCAGCACATGATAAATTCTAATATGTAAAAGATAAAACTTCACTGAATACACACTAATTTACATAAGTGAATTATTTAATGTTACCAATTATCAAGTAAATTTAAAAAAATAAAGCATATTGTGATGCATCATCATTCACTTGCTAACAACTGTAATTCAGTTTTGATTTTTTATAATATTTCATAATATTACAGCAGTATGTTTTATGAAAGTAATGAAAGCTGCCTACACTGCTATTATTAGCTTGTACACTGCTATTATTAGTTGTGGCTGAGAAAGAGCAAGTAAACTCTTTTAACACCAGATCATTGCAAAAATGTATTTTTATCACAGCATATAATTCCCATAAAACCCAACAAAATTCTACCAGCATCCCTCAGCACATATTAAAAAGGTAGAAAGTCAATTCTTGTTCTTACTGGAGCTACTGTAACCCCTCTCCATTCTATATGTTTACAGATTAAAATTAAACACACACACATTTATGTCCCAGTATTGATTCCTTGACTTTTGGAGGTATACCTTTGAGAATGTTACAATGTAATGATCTCTACACTAAAAAGATAGAGTGCCTGAAAAACACATAGACAAGGCATACTGGATCCAACCTAGAACCAGACAACTACAAAATGAGATTCGTAAAGGAACATAGGCAGGGGAATGCTGAGCTACCTGCCTGCACATGGTAGGTATCCAGCTCCCAAAGTGAAATTCACAAATCCAGGGAAGGTGCTTAGAAGTCATCTGTACTTCAAAAATAGGGAAATTTAGATACCTAGGACTGAGATGCACAACACTGAGTATGCAGAACAAATCAATGCCTAACGCCGGCCAATAGGAACATAAACCTTAAATACTGCCATACCGTCCCAGACTTCAGCTGCTTGTGTGTCATTTAACTATAAGAATCAAATAAGCAGAGTTAAATAATTAAATATTCTTACATGTAAATTAATTCAGAAATAATTCATCCCTATAGTTGAATAGTTAAAGATTAGGTAGACATACACAGATGCAATATTTTTGCAAAATAAAAAACAAGAAAGAGCTAGCTCTAATTGTGTATCCTCACAATGTAGCAAACACATACAGCAAAAACAGACTATCACAAAAGTTTTGGGGGTTTTTTTTAATTAAAAAAAAAAAAGAGAGTATGGCAAACATTTACCATCTGTGAGCTGTGTCAAACAAACAGAAACAATTACACAGCAAATGACACCCTCAGGGAAAACAATATTACACAAAATACTTGATTACATGGTTTACTCATTCAGTCCTGTGAACGAAAGTAGAACTTGAATTTTTTATATGCAGATAGTTCATAATTCTCTAGTTTGTGATAGGTTGCCAATTTAAGAACAAGCCATTCAAATGTTTCCTACAGCTTTTTCTTTAAAGCATGCCACTTCTCTAGTCAACTGAAGCACCACTGCAGTCTTGCACAGCTGACAAAAGAAGCATTTCTCTTTAAATGAAAGCCACAGAAAATAATTAATGTACCTCCACAGTTCTGCATAGCTGTTTTGCTGCAACTATATATCCTGGTTAGTTTACAAATCAAACCCTGCAAAGAATCCAGGTTCTATTGTATAACTTTTTTAAGTAGTACATGGTATTCGAAGAATTAAAGGAGATTAGACCATTCTCACTCCAAATCTTCACTAGGAAAGGTATAATCCTATTAACACATTCCTGTATCACAAAAGCTGACCGATTAGGGTCAGTGGTTCTCAATGTTTTTAGATTCAGAGTAACCCTCCATAACTTTTCTGAGTTTGGCAGCATCCTGGTAAGAACCACTGTTCTACCATCTGTTTACCTTAGTGGTTCTCAACTGGGGCCCTGCCACTTCCAGATTAAACTGCCCCATACACCTAGCATAGAGACAGACTGGGAAGGGCTGCCAAAGGCATATGTAGTGATTTCTGCACTTTGGGCAGAAATTGTGGGGAAGGGAAAGGAAGGGAAGGGTTGGGCTACAGGTAATGGGGGTGTTGCGCCAAACACTTGACAGTGAGGGTGGCAGGGGAGGGTGGGAAGGGCCAGGAGAGAGTAGAGGCAAACAGAGGAGAGTTACCTAATAGTAGCTCCTTGCACTATGCCTCACTGAGGCTGGGGCTGCCATTTTGGCATACTAACAATTAAAAAGACGACATAGCAAATATCTATCCCCTAAATTCCTTCATGCTCTTCATGCATAAAATAACTATTTCCCCTTAGCTCACTGAAAATAGCAATTGAGCATGCAGAAAGTTAACCTAATCTAAATTATAGGCAACATATATGAAGTGTATATGTGACGGTAGGAATTCTGCAGACTTACCTCCAATCAGCACTGTACCTTCATCCAGAACTGGCATACAAAGCTACAACTTCCATATCCCTAATCTCACTTGCATTGCTGGAGGAATTCTTAAAACAATCGTCTCGTCTAATAACCAGGAGGCCAAAGAACAAATTTTTCCCATGCTGTAATTTTCCCAGTATAACCCTGGTAATGACTTGGCAAAAAGTCCCAGTGTGCTATGTTTTCACTGTAAACAAATTAATTTCACTAAACTTGATACTTGATAATTTACAGACTTGTATTTCTAAAAATTTACCATCATTTCAAATATCAAGCAAATAAAACATACAGGTCAAGACAGAAAACAGGCAAAACCTTCTACTTCTGTATAACACTGCATTCTTTTCATAGAATTATTCCTTTGCATAGCATTATACATGTTCAAAGATTTGCAACTGTGTACTTAGTAGATATTTAGTTATAGTAATAGTTTTGTAACAGATATCTTCCAAATATATTTGATTACATTTCCTGCTATCTTTTAACAGGAACATTTTAACCATTTAGGAAAAAACTCCAAAGGTTATTTAGTGTTTTCAAATTAAAAAACTGCTATCTTAGTCTGTATTAAAAATATTTGTATCCAACAAAATGAATATAATAATTTTACTGAAACTCTTGTCTAGGCTGGTACTGGAATGCCTTGCAGGTACTAAACAGAAATCAGACTTACCAAGAATATTTAAGCAGAAGTCAGGGCAGCACCTTATAGATTACTTTGCTCAGAGGCAAAAGTTGTTGTAGGCTACAGCATACTTAGTCAGATACTATGTGGTAGGTTGTAGATTATTACAGTGTATGCCTCTCTGAACAAGATAATCTATTAAGGTCCACACTACCCTGCCTTCTGCCTAACATCAAGCTAACATAAATAATCTTAGTGTTAGTTAGCTAAGTGAAAGAATCAGGTCCAAATGCTGGGACTTAAAAATAAAACAAAAAACAAATCCATGTCTAGTGAGTAAAAGAAATCCCTAAAATGTATTAAGGCTGTGGTCTCAGGAGAGACTATGGATGAGCTAGCTTTTATAACCCTTACGTCCACTATGGCTTAATTGCTTTATTTATAGTCTTTGATCTCTCCACCCCATTGTCATATTGCTGAGCAGTACTTCCTTCTCCTACCAGTTCTTCCTCCTTTCCCTATCCCTTGTGTTTAAATTACTTGATTCCTGTCTGCAAGTCCATTCACAGCATCTGATGAAGTATGATGTGGACTATGAAAACTTATGTAATTTCTGAATGAATTAGTTTCTAGGTGCCACCCTGCTCTTCTTTCTACTTCCAACACAGTAAAAAGCAATGCGTACTCCAATTTAAACTCACACTCTCATGCACAAACCTAATGGAGATCTCAGCAATGTTATGACAGAATAACTTCCTAAACAAAAGGAATGTGTCAGTCTGACCTGATGATCTGTTAGTATAACTAACACTCATGTTTACTAGAACTGTGCTATGGGGCAACCAAAAGAGGACCACAGCAAGTCACACTAGAAACATAGAATGAGTCTGTCACTGGTCTAAAGAGTTTACAATCCAAACAGAAATGGGGTAAAGAAAGGGAGAGATCAGTAATGAGAATGAACAACACGATGGCTCAAAATACTCTTGCAATACATTATATAACACAAAGGAGCAGAGTTAGAGAATTATGGTTCCATCTTAACTTTTGGACTCCTGACTTTTGAATGTTTTACATGAATTTATTGGTGAATTTGGAACATGGCTACAAAGAGAGATTGCAGAGCCTCCACTCTTAGAGCATTTTTAAGATCTGGGTAGAAAAAGCCTTGGCTGGGATGATCTAGCAGCGGATTGTCCTGCTTTGAGCATAGGACTTGACTAGATGACCACCCGAGGTACCTTCCAACCCTAATTTTCTATGATTCCAAGTCCTGCTATTTCTAAATTTTGTTGTTTCTGCTTAGTTAGAGAAACCCTTTCTGTGCTTTTCTGCTAAGAGGGGATTAGCTGGAAAGAAAGACAGGAGATGAGAAAGTTGTCGTCCAGGAAAAGTAAAAGGTTGGAACTAATATTATGAACACTGAGTAGAGGAGTACCAGAGGAAGAGCATCTGAGACTGCTGTTAAGACTTACATTAGAGCCTAAATCAGACTGAGGAAGCTCAGGTATGTATCTTTTTGGTACCTGCTGGAGGTGGAAGTGAAAGCTTTACAGAGGCCTGAAGTGCTTTGAAAATGGCAGAGACGATTTGGAATTTGCAAGGAATGCAAGAGACTACATTTAACATATTATTCCTATACTTTGCTAGATTTTAACTTTATGAGATGTGTCCTGCTACAACCTTTACTACCACTAAGCAAAAGCTTCTCTGTACTTGTTCCATAGGACATATAGATATACACCTGTCCAATAGATAATTAAATGGTAGGTTCTCATGACCAGGGAAAGAGAAGCAGAGATGACAACTGACAAAACAACTGATTTTTTGCACACTGTACCAGAATTTACAGATTATAATTATTCTGAAGTTTATAATTGTATTACAGGATATACCAACTGTTTGAATTAAATTAACCAGTTTTTCTAAAAAGAAAAGTTAAAATCTTGTCTCACACACAACCAGAATATCTCTTCAAACAAATAAAATGAAGTATACAAACCATGAAAAGTCCAAACCAGATATACCACTTGACCTCTAGAAGTAGTTGCTTGCCTCTCAAATTCAGGTATTAGAACAGCACTAGATGCAAACCTTCCTAGTGGTTTACACAATTACATTAGACAACAGTAGAATACTGACAACCAGATATTGAGTGCTCAGTCACTTGATCTTGAAGAGTATGGTTAAGTGCTTAGAGAAAGACTAACCAAAGCACCCTCTACCAAGTATGTGTGCAGTCTAGGTATATTGTAAAGGTGCATAATGGCTTGGCACTAATAAAAGGAAAAATAGACATTATCAGCAATTGCAGCTTTTTTGACTGATGTAGCCAATATCACCGATAAATGCTGCATGCGTACACCCAGCCAGAGCACACATGCAACCAGGATTGCAGCTCGGCAGCTTGGAGAGCAACATCCAGCCGGTAAGTCTGCTGGGGAAAGAGGTGTGGGAAGAGGCAAACTGAGGCCCCCATGGGGAAGGAAGGAATGGGGATGGGGCAGGACAGAGCCATGGGCAGCTTGTCCAGGGGACCTGTGAGGGCATGGGGGGAAAGCTCCTAGCCGGCGTGTGCCCCCATCAGGGAAGGTGGGACATCATGTACCCTCTGCATTTGTGCATGTGAAGACGGCAGGCTGCCTGCTGAGAGCTCAGGGCCAGGGACAGCACTGGCCTCTTCCCAACAGGGGGGCTGGGCCAGGGCTGCACTCAGGGCAGGTAGAGGTGCAGGGTAAGGGGGGTTCCAGGTGGGCTAGGGCCACCCCAAAATTCTCCGTAGCCCCCAGAACCCCCCCCAGCACTGCCACCCACCCTGCGCCACCCCCACCTGCTCCGAGCACAGCCCAAGCCCAGACCCCCATTGGAAGAGGCCTGTGCAGCCCTTGGCCCTAAGCCCACAGCAGGCAGCACACCTTCACCCCATGCACAAATCCAGAGGGCACATGCCCCCCATGCTTGCCCTCACACAGCAGCCACCCTGCCCTTCCCATGGCTCTGTCCCACACCCTGCTCTCCCCAGCTGGGCTGCACCTGCCCCTGCCCCACTTCCTCCCTCACCATGAGGCCTCAATCTGCCACCCCATGCCCCTTCCCCACCACAGACTTACCACCCCAGTGCTGCTCTCCAAGCTACTGGGCTGCATATTGGCTATTGGATGGATATCAGCCACCGGTATTAGCCAAAAAAATCTTTAACAGTGTATCCCTAGTATATTGGAGTCTTAGATTTTTAACTGGCTATGCCAGTGGTTCTCAGATGTCTTAGACTTAAGGCACTCTTCAATAGACCTGAGGCAACCCTTGGAAAATGCCAGTTCTTATGTTCCACTTTTCTTTTCCTACAGAAAAGTAACAGCAATTCTTCCACTGCAGAGAACTCAAAATGACCACAACAGGTCAGAGTGTTTTAAACACCATGGATTCCTATTTGACATCTTTGTCTCTTGTGAATCATGTGTCCACACATAACAATGCTAACCTTGCGTGGCACTCTGTGGCACCCCAGAATGGATCTCAAGGTAATCCACGGTGCTGAAGCACTATGGTTGAGAATCAATGTACTTTGAAAAAAAACTCATAGGTACTCTTAAAATATTTGCAATATAGGTCATATCACATTGCTTTCTTCTATAGTGAAAGCATGAGAATACAAACCCTATGCTGACTTCCTAGTTCAGAGAGATTTTCCCTAAATTACCAGAGTATTTGTTAAAGGAAATCTCTATCTTGCCCTATTGTCTAGTGGTGTCATATTACATTGTCACTGCTACACACAGCAGATATAGCCTGGTACATTTCTGTTCAGCTACAGCCAAAAAATGAAAAATTATGATTCGTATAAACACCACCTACAATGAAAGATATTTTATTAACTGGAATATGAGCAACCTGTACAGCAAAGATCCAAGAACAGATATTAAAAATGAGGAAATTCTATGAAAAACTGCAAAAGAGTGGGCATGTTGGAAATATTCTGTTTAACCCCAAACTTTAATGAAAATAATAAATCAGATTTTCAAATATATTTACCTTTTATTTGTCATTTTATGATATTTTTTGACAAAATTAAGATGTTTAGCAGGAGCTTTACAAGTAATATTTGACTTGGCCTTAACCATGAGGTTACCACCATTGAGTCTTTGTCTAGGAACAGAAAACACAAACTGGTGTAAGTGATCATAAACCCATTCAAATCTGCAACACAACACATAAACCACTTTCAAAATGGCCAAAACCAGTTTAAGATAAACCTGGATGGATGTAGTAGCAGACATAAATAATTTAGGTTAAATTGGTTTATTGAACTTCTGTCCCAAGTTCCCTTCAGATTCAAGTTAACTCACAGTCCACCAGCATCCCAGGATGCTTTGCACCAATCCCTTGTCATGGGGTGGGCAGGCTGGCCTTGGCCCAAGCTGTCTGCTCAAGCTGAGCAGGAAGGCATGCACTAGTGCCCCCCAGGCTTTTGAATGCCTGTTCACTAGCTTATTGGTTCAATCTATACAGCTCAGACTAACTTGTGAAGATTAAATCAATTCAGCTTCAGCCTTTTTGACTGTACTTAGTTTGACTCTGTACTTACTGTATTCTGTATAAGTTTACAATTCTTAACTTTCAATATGAAGGTCAAAAGTACTCTATCTATATAAGAATTTTACATTAAGTATTTAAAGAGGAAAAAATTGAATGGTAAGGATAATAAGGGCATTTGAATATTCCAAGCCTGTTCAAAGACTGTTTCACAGCTCAAACATAAAGGAAACAATTTACTGTCTAAAACTTACTGGTATCATTAGACTAGAGCAGTGATTCCCAACCTGGGATACCTTGAGATTCTTTCAAGGGTGCTGTGGGATGCTATACAATGTGAGGTGTATAAACATGATTTACAAGATAAATCCAAAAATATGAAATAGGATTCTAAATGTTGACAACATTCTAACCTGTGGTTTTTCTGACTTCTTCGCAACAGAAAAATGCACTAGTATTTTTCTGTAGTCAGAAAATAAGAGGAAACTAAGAGCTAGCATTTTCTGAGTGGTGCCTTGAGAACCACTGAGCTAAAGTCATATATTCAAAAACTGACCTTTAAAATTAAAGGGATTCCATTTAAGAGCAGGACAGTCCAACTGAAGATATCAAATAAAAACTTTTATTAAAGACTAATACAGCAACATGAGATTTCAGGATTTCATTTAAAGGGTAACTTTAAAAGACGGACCATGGGAATAAGGATCTGCCATGTAGATTACGGTCCTCTGCTCTTAAAGTGCTTCTAACAAACAAGCCAGAACCGTATCTGAGAACAGCCCTGTCAAGTTCAATATTGCAGTGAAAAAATCAAACCTGTATTGGGTAAACCACTGGGAAGAAGGAGCATCCCCTTCAGAACTGCCAACCATAAAACCTTATTTTCCTCACCTTATCTGCCACTTCAGACAATTAAAGAATACACCTGCTCCCAGACAATCCTTCTACTGGACAGAATCAATAAGACTGATGATTAAATATCTGGCAGGTGGCTGGGAAACCATCCTCTCCTGATTATCACAATGGGCAAGCCCCCTGGAACATATTCCTCCATTTCAGCTGGCCAAATCCTCAACTTCAGAAGCAGTCTTTTTTTTTTTAGGCTATTTTATTGGCAAGGGTTAACAATAGAAACACAAGCAGTCACTTCAAGAAGAACATGCAAAGGATGACATTTACATATCTGTAGCTAAGCTGTCTGTTCCTTCTATAACTCTTTCAACTCTGCCAATGTTTCCAATTTCATCCACCCATCCAGTAGGTTCCTCCTTCACCCTTTATTTTGTTCCCCTGTAGCTCTATGCGCAAAGTACAATTTCCTTAATTTCAGCTACATAATCCCTATTCTACTCTTAAGTCTTTCTTAAAAGATCTTCTGCCATGTTACCTATAATGATCCAGACTGATTTTTACCTAAACTGCAATTGCCTATTATTACCTCCTTCTTCACACCTGTGTCTATTTATTCCTGTTTATAACTTTGTCCTTAGACTGTAAAATTCTAAGAGTAGGAAATGTCTACCTTCTGTCCTTAGACATCTGAGTGCATGCTACCACAAAGAAATAAATTCCTATAAGCATACAAATATGTAGTATTTCTTACCAGCATGCTTTACCAATGCATTGTATCTATGCATTATATGCTAGCTTTCTTTAGTTATTAGGCACCTTAGTTAATAAGATGAAACACAACATTCTACACAGAAGGAAAAAAACATGTGCAAAGTTCCTTTTAAATCAATTTTCTCATGTAGATACACATTTCATTATTAAGTTCGGCCAGAGGGCCAGAATTGATTTAAAAAAAAAAAAAAAAAAAAAAAAAACTTAACAATAAAAATAAGAATCGCCTTTAAAAAAAAAAAAATCAAGAATTCTGCAAGTTAAGTACTGAAAAGGCAAATCAACTAAAAAAAATTGATTGAAAGGGATACTACACAGAATTCTGATTCCGAGTACAAAATGAACCTTCATAGAAAGTATAATTTTTAAATGTAACTATTTAACTGATGGCACAATGGAGGTTATCAATATATGAAGACCTCAAAGAATTCTACGCTGAGTGATGTCAGACTTGAGACAAAGTCCTAGAAATATATGGTAGGTAGGGGCAAGCAAAGGCTTCAAGGCAGAAGAGTAAAATATGTGGGAGCATTGATTTGACCCGAAAAGTAATCTCCTTAGGCAGTTAGTCTCCATTTATACTTCTCAATGCACTCCAGCCACTTCTTCCTGACTGCCTGGACACCAGCTGGATGGCATCAAGAGCACAAGCTAAACAATTACCTGGGGACTTTTACTCTGTACAGCACTATTCACAGGCTGAAACATGTTCATTGCAAGCAGTCTTATTTACCTGCTAAGTTCTAACAAATCTCTAGCAGCAAGCATGAGCTGAGATTTTTCAGAGGCTTATTACTTCGGCAGATTTAGATGGATTTTCAGATGCAATGAAAATCACATCCTCGACATCAAACTGACTACTCAGCCAAATGTGAAGGCTGTACTACAAAAGATGGATGCTCCAGAGCAGTGGTTCTCAACTTTTTTGTACCAGGACCCATTTGTAAATGTAACATTAATGGTCAGTCCCAACTCATTGTCCCCACCCCCATCCCTCGCGGTGTGTGCGGCAGGGAGGAAAGGGAGTGTCCCCAAGCAGTCCTTTGCAGGCTGGACCTCTGACAGCCTGCAAGGGAAATGCCACAGTTTCCCAGATTTTTCTCCTGTAAAGGTTGCAAACAAACTTTAAAAACTGATTCTCCCTTTCATATTTTTGAGTTGCGACACATAGATTGAGAAACACTGCTCTAGAGTATCCCATGAAAACAAGGGGTTTTTTGTGTTTTTTTTTAGAACAGCCCATTCATTTCTTTCCTGAAATCAAAACTGTTTGTTCTAAAATCTTCCTGACTCAGTCAGCCTGAGACAAAAAAAAATTTGATGCAGAAAGATTCAAATTAAAATGTGGTAAAGTTTTAAGCAACTGGAACAGGATCTAATAATAGTAAAAACACCTTGACTATAAAACATTACTTTCTCCATTGTTCATGATAAATACAGCTAGCTTTATTACTAGGGACTACAAATTTGCGATTTTGCAGATTCCGTGAAATCCAGGCAATACCTAGAAAAATGCATCAAAGGTTAGGTGAACAACTGTTCACCAGGGCACCCTTGAGGAAAACTAGGAGTAATGGTCACCAACTCCTGTAAGACCATTTCAGGCTCAGTATTAGGAAAAACTGCTTCACAACTAGGGTGTCCAGCCTGTGGAATAGGCTCCCTCCAGAGGTGGTGCAATTGCCTACCCTGGAAATCTTCAAGAGGAGACTGGACAGCCACCTTGCTGGGGTCTCCTGACCCCAGTTGTCTTTCCTGCTTGGTGCAGGGGGCTGGACCTGATGATCTTCCAAGGTCTTTTCCAGCCTTACAACCTATGAATCTATGAAATCCACAGGGGAAAAAAAATTACTGAGAGCTGCAGCAGCTCTCCAGGACGGGAAACAGGCGAATGGGGAGGGCAGTCCCAGGAAGGGGTCTCAGCAAGATGGCTGCTGCTCCCGTCTCTCATCACTGATTGGCTGCTAGGGATGTCTGTCATGTAGCCTTGTCCCCCTCTACCAATCAGCAGCAAGGGGCTGAGCCACATGACAGACAGCCCATCAGCAACAAGTGGCAGGGCCATCCAGTCCCCTCAGCCAGAGGCGTGGGGAGGGCCTGCTGTACTCTGTGAAACAGCTGCCCAGGCCCACATTCTGCTTATGAAATCAGGGTGCAATCCTCATGAATTATGTAGGTCTCTATTTATTGCAGCTATTAAACAAGAACTTAAATGAAAGTACAAATTAAAAACACTTTTTATTTGAAGAACCCCAAAAAGACAACACACATTTTAAGACTCAAATCAACTGGCCAAACTTCAGCTCTTCTGCTCTTTCTGACCTACCACCTGGTTTCATCTAAAATTCCCACCATTCTAAACTCAACATGAAACGGGCATCTCACAAACCTGCTGCATTCTCTCACTCTTCTAAGGCTGACCAATTAGAGACAGTGGATTTATCTTTGCTGCACAATTAACTCGGACAACTAAGTCCCAAGTCTGAGCCTGAGGTTAGCTTACCCCAGATCAAAGTATCTCCACATAAAAACATTAACCTTTGTTATAATGTAGTCAGTTTCTGCACTCACTCATGTGTCTAAAGATTATGAAATGCTACAATCGTGTTTTTCCATCAGGAAGAACTGAGAGTAGGATGCTGGAAAACTCAAAACTGCAGTGGTTTAACCTAAGTCTTCTCAGCAAAGGGAACTTCCCACCTCAGTGAAAGCTAACCTCAGGGTCTACAACTACAAGCTAAACCACACCTTTTAGACAGCTAGCTTTGATTTACATCTCCAATGCTGGGTAGTAGTTTTGTTTCCCCTGTGTGGTATTGTCAATCTCTCATTAATGAAGTCATACCTTGCAAGGGTCACAAAAATCCAGCTGTGTTTCATTATCCTTAATTGTGCTACCTCAGTATGAGGACTCATAAAATACATGAACAGTTATCTCAATATGTGTAATTCATTAACTTCTTAGCAAGCATCGAAAAAGTTCAGAATGTCACTGCATCAGAGTTTTTAAAAGTTTAGATTACCCAGATAAAGAAATTAAATGTTTCAGATGCTAACAGTTGAAGAATAAGGCAATTAAGAGGGAATCAAAGTTGCCAAGACATTCTCATATCTGTGAGGTGGGGGGTTGGGTTCAAAAAAAATGTTTTTATGGAAATTGCAGTACACTGGTTTAACTGGAAAAATCTTTCTTGAAAACGAAACTAAAAGTAACTAATTAACAGTATATCAAATCTCAAAATAAACCAATTTTTAAAGAGTTATTTGCACTTAAAGCCTAGTGTGTGGCCTGAAAATCATTAAAAATTACCTTTTGATACAGAGAGTCTATGCTTCTATTGCCATATTTACATTAATCAAAATTACAATTACAGTATATCCTGAAGTGTTCATTACAGTAAAGAAACACCATTTATCAAGATGGGACAAAGAGGAACAGGTGGGACAAATGGAGGCTACCTTGATACAAAATTAATGAAAAGTGCCATATTTACTTGATTTCAAGACTAGCTTCTCCCTACCCCATTTAATATGGAAAAATCCCTCACTTTGGAATCAAGTACAAGGTGGGAAGGCACAGAGCAGCTGCTAACAGCTGTCTCTGCCCCCCTCCCCTGCTTACCTTTGCTCCAGAACCACTGGCTCCATCAGTGCAAAAGTAAGTAGGGGTTGAGGGAAGGAACAGGCACAAGCGGCAGGATAGGAGTCAAGTTGCTTGATCTTCCCTATCTACCTCCGTGATTCTCCCCTCCACTACCTGTCTGTCCCCCTGCCACTGCTTTCCCTACTGCAACAGTATGCAGGAAGGGAACAAATTTAAGATAGCCCCCCCAATAATTAGATTCTATACATGGAAGATGTGCAAATTTCTTATAATTTTCCACATCTAGAATCCAATTATTAGGGAGGGGTCATCTTAAATACAGGGATCTTGGATCCGGGTGAATATGGTACCTCTTACACTAATGCAGTTATTTAAATGCTTTGTTTAATATTGATAATAATACACATGGAATTTCAAAAATTCTTATATACAACAGTTAATACCAATGTCATTTGCTTTTTAATGCATTTTAAGAACATTAACCTGATGCATATTTAGAGTGTTTGAAAAACAAAAGAGAAAAAAAAACAAAACTTGGCTGCAGAAATTAAAATAACGTGCTTTTGAATGAGATGTAAAATAGGATCCCTCAATATATAGTCAGAAGCCAGCTGAACTAGGAAAGTTGCATATGATAGTTACAATAATATTTTTCATACATTTTCATAGCTTGTTCTGGCCAACGTCAGAAATGTTCCTTAGTCCTCTATCTCAATTATTCCCATCATTCCTACTTTGGACGAAAACGTTAAGACTGCATAGTTGTTAAAAGATATATTTTTCCTTTTATACACTCTTATAAGAAGTTACTAAAATAATAAATACATTACAAATTCTTGCAAAGCAATATCTAGTACAAAACAAACATATCACTTCATACAGAATAACAAAAAATGATTGCCAGGTGTCACATAAAACAATGGAATTCAACATCCCTGGACACTGAGTTTAGAGTACACATAAAAATATGAATGTTCTTAACATGCATTAACTGAACAATGAAATAAATTTCATTACATACATAAAGAAAAATATTTACCTTTGTTGCAAGTTGAGAGACAGAAGATGTAACTTCATCATGAAGAAACTGATCCTCGTTCTTAAAAAAATGTAGATAGTTCAATCAGTTCTAGTTGGATAGCAAGCAAGTAGAAAAAACTAAAACAAGCATAACATGATGCTTTTATTGTTCAGTCTATCTCCATGGCAAATTATATTATAATATTCAACTTAAAATATAACAAAACAAAATATCCTATAAAAAAAAGCAATAAGTGATTCAGATCAGATCAATGCAAAAATGTATGTGAAGTTAAAAAAAAGTTTAACCATTATAAGTACAAAAATAATCATCCATTTGGTAATGATTTTACAATTTTCTACTAATTTTACTTTGATATATGTCTGAAGTCTTATTTTAATTACTGCATTTTTCGGATTACGATATCATACCTATATGTACTTTTCCTAACCTATAAACTAGCTCTCTAGTTAAGTGCAGAGCAGCTCTGACTGGCAGAGAGCCCTGGGGGTCAGCCTGCCAGCCCGAGGCAGTTTGCTCTCAACTCAGTATGCTTCAGACAGGGTGGCTGGGGCATGAGAGTACTTCAGTGGGGGGCTAGCCAGCAGATGCAACAACCTTGTGTTCCAAAGGTGCAACACCCTTGTGTCCCTGCCAGTCCCATCAGCATCTATATATGTGCTGCAGCACAGTAAGTAACACCACTGTAGGACAGTACTTGCGTCTAGCAGTACTATCCTACACCAGAGTTAATTAGTTTACTCCATCCTAATAGCACTGCACATGTAGATGGTGACATTTCACTGAAGAATTAATTAGTCAACTCTGCACTACACACCTCCTATATACAGGCCATATGTGTACTTCTATACCATATTATCACTAATCTTATCCCCAACTTGAAGTAAAGTTAATCTTGACCACTTGTTCCAATTGGAGTTTTTTGTACATCTTCCCTAACATCCTCACTAAATTCCATGTGCAATATTCCACTTATTTACATTTCCTCAATGGATTACATTCCTGTCCATAAATGTAATGTCTCATTCCTTGTATTCTCTCTCAATATAGGAATTGTGCATCATAAATTGAAACTAATAGGTAGTAAGTTTAAAACCAATAAAAAGAATGATTTTTTTTTCCACATAGTATATAATTGAAGTGTGGAACTTACTGCCACCAGATGTTGTAGAATGTGACAGTTCTCCAAGAATCTGTCCAGTCTGTTTTTGAATCTGGCTGAAGAGGCATCAGTAGCTACTGAGCACAGGAATTAGGGATCCAGCCTCTGACACATAACTTCCTAGACCCTAACTGCTGGAGACTGCAAGTGAAACAGGCACACAGAATCACAGACTCATGGAAAATGAGGGTTGGAAGGGATCTCAGGAGGTCATGCACTCCAACCCCCTACTCAAAGCTGGAGCATCCCTAACTAGATCATCCCAGCTAAAACAGCAGGGAGAAAAATCTTTGGTCATATCAAATTCACCCTCCCTTTCTCATCTGCTCTCCGCCTCTGTTGCGTGACAGACCCATTTGATGTGCCATGGGGTCATGGGCTGTGGCCCATCATGAAAAACTATAAGCCTACCTTAATAAGGGAAGCCACTAGGGACACATCAACTAATTTACACCAGCCAGTGCCCAATGGCCCCTGAATAAAATGAGGGAGCCTGTGGATACCAACCAATGAAACTCTGCTTGGAGACATGAACGGACTGGAAGACAGCCCCACACTCGCCTCAGTTCCCTCCAGCTAGAGCCTCCTTCCAAAGGTGTAGGGAAAAAATGTAGCCAAACCCTCAGCAGGAGGTTCTGGAGAAGGTGCAAGAGGGGCTGCAACCTCATACAGTCAAGGTAGCTCCCTCTATTGCCAAAAGGGGCAAGTGCTGAGAGTCTCCATAAAGCATACCAGATAAAGGTCTGTGGTGATGGCTCTGTGGAGAAGCCACCAAGTGCAGGGACAGAAATTACACAAACTAGTATAAGCAACAGGAAACTATTGTTCAAATCTGTAACATAGCAAAAGTTCAGTGCACATAAACCGCTTTCAAAATGGCCAAAACCAGTTTAGGATAAATCTGGATGTATATAGTATCACATTTAACTGATTTAGGTCAAATTGGTTTACTGAACTTCTCTCTCAGATCCCCTCTAGATTCAAGTTAATTGAAAATCCCCCAACATCCCAGGAGTTTTTCATGTCCCCTGAAAACAACCCCCTTGCAGGGTGGGTGGGCTAACCTTGGCCCAAGCTATCTGGCTCCAGCTGAGCAGGAAGGCATGGTCTAGCACTCCTCCAGATTTGGCCTTGAACCACTGCAGGCATATGACTGCATTTCCAGAATCAAAAGTGAATGTCTGTTCACTTGCATATCAGTTCTATCTACACAGCTTAGAGAAACCTGTGAAGACTGAACTGATTCAGCCTCAGGCTTTCTGACTTTCTCTACTTAGCTCAGCTGAGGTCCTTGTTGGCTCGTGGAATCAAAGTGGAACACAGACTTGTCCAATAGGGACCACTGCCCCCACCTTTGCCTTGGGTGTTCCACCACTTGTCAGGAGATGGGATGATAGACTGTGAAGAACACGAACATATAGACTTGGTGGTGGTGCGCTGTTTCAAGGCAGACCAGCTTGGTATCCCTCAGCCTGCAAAGATGAAACTATGAGATTCCCCAGGGTGCTGTGGGGTCTGCCAACGCTACAGCTCCACAACTAGCTCTGAACAGCTGAGGGATACTGAGGGCAGGGAATGCCCTAGCACAGGACTTGGTGAGTATAGGCAGGGGCAGAGGGTGGCAGGGCAGACCACCTCCTGAAGCAGCAGGGAGCATACACAAAGAGATCCACCCATTCCCACCTGGCATAGATCAAGAAGTCTCCAACATGAGTAATTTTGGTCAAGACCATCTTCCAGCGCACCTAGGGCACCCCCATCTCTGGCACTACCAGCTGCAGGTTTTTCAGCAGGGGCTCTACAAGGAGGTCAGCACCCTGGACAACCACCTCTGGGTAGCTATAAGCACAGACCACCCACCAGGCCCTGAAGAATTCCTGGCAAAAGTCCAACAGCTCCTCCAGGTCCTGTTTGGGGAGACCCCAGAGGTAGGAGAGTTTATGAGAACCCTCAGGAGGCAGTGAAAGAAGGTGAAGGCAATCAGGCACCATGTTGCCTGCCTACCAGCACAGTACAGGAGCCTCTGCAGGGTCTGAGGGCAGAAGATGTGGACCTGGTTATGGAGGTAGACCCTCCTGCCCACCCTCCTGCAAAGTGAGGCTCAGGACACTTTCAGAGACCCAGTGCCCATATCTGGAGACTGGCCAGGAGCTCTGGGGCCACAGTCAAGGTGTTGAAGCAGTGCCAGAGCACAGGAAGCTGAGTCTGGCCCTTGTGCCACCCCCACCCCACCATACCACCCTGCAGACTATAGCTCCCAGCATGTCTGAGAGCCACACACAGAGATAAGGCAAGCTGCACCAGGCAGCATTTCTATGCCCAGGAGTGGCAGAATAGGGTGCAAGTGCTACAGCCAGGGCTGCCCGTCATACCTGGGCTGGGCAGGGCCAAAGGACCTGCCCCTACCCAGGTAGAATCACCTAGCAGGCTGGCTCTGGCTCACAGGCCATATTTTGCCCACTACTCTGTTAACATATTCCAGCATAACAATACCCCTTAATTTAGTTCTGTCTGTTTCCTGTGCAGTTTTAAAGTGGTGACCCCAGAAAGGAAATAAGGATCCATACAGAGCCACTACTACTTGGGGAAAAATGTGGGAATGGGAGGACACAGAACCTTTGGCATGGAGGTAGAAGGAGAATAAATACAACACACATGGTAGTGGAGGATGGGAGAGGGAAGAGGTGGGGGAGTTACAGACAGTCCATGAAATAAGGTGGATGGGAGGATGGTGGACACTGAGCTTTTGAAGAATGTATAAGGATCAGCCATTTAAGCACAAACCTCTACACTACTACATCTTTATTACTAGAAGATCCAGCAACTTCAAGTTAAAAAGTTATTATTGATAAAACTATGTTCCCCTCTATTTTTCATCAACATCACATATTAGTTCATGTTTTGATTGATAAGTATATTTTATTTCCCCTTTTATTTTTAATAGGAAGTAGATTTTTTTAGATTTTAATCTAGGTTTCCTTTCATTGGATATTTCAAGGTCAGATTGCTTTATCATACTATATATAATGAATTTGGACATTCTGGATTGTTTCAGAAATATGCAATGAAATATTAGTTTAGGTAATTTGCAGTTTTATTGTATTTCTTTTTACCTCCATGTTAAACTTTTTAGAGAATACTCCTCTAACTAAATGTTAATATTCCATGCATATGAAAAACCCTGATAGACAATTTCAATAACCTTCCAATTTTGGCAACAGAATGTTAGTACATACAATGTGTTTCCACAAGGAAAACACAAGTGTTCTTTTGTTGGATACACTACAAACTATGAAGTAGTCAAGGGATTAATTCAATAAGCATACACATTTTTGTACAAAGGTTACTGTGTTGATCTACTTTCCTTAGTTTCTTTTGCAAAAAGGAATGAATCCATCTCTTTTGTTCATTCATTTTAAGGATGCAGGCTAAACTTAGAGACCCTGAACATCAAACAATTAAAAGCATGATAAGACAGGCTTTAATGCACAAAGTAAATGATTATTTCTCTGATCAGTGTATCAACCCTTATTTAAAATACAAACTGGATTTTAAAAATCAATGCAAACACAAACTTATAGATCTAGATAATGATTATTTGAACTGTAACTCATTTAAACATAAACCATCTCTCCGGCTGACCTCTCCTTATTATCTTTCTGATCCCCAGCCAGCTCATAAAAAAGAGTTAAAATGCTACAATTTAAAATCTAGACTGTAGTGAATACAAGTGTTAGCTACATTAAAAACTGGAGATACCTAGTTTCTCAGTGAAAACAGCAAAGGTTATTCAAGAAAAAGAATCATATATTTTCATCCATCCCCCATACCTGAAAAAATATTTTGAAAAAAAAAGTTTAAAAATCACTTGGGAAACTACAAAACTGCAAATTAATCTCTTAAAATGGAAAAATTCCCAAATCACTAATTACAAACCAAGCAGTAAAACAACTATATAAATATAGACAGATCAGAGACACCCAGTTAGAAGTCATACCACCTAATTAACATCTTTAAGAAGCAACAACAAGAACCAAAGGGAGAAAAGCAGTAGACAGTCTTCCAAAGTTCAGGATGTATTTGATATAACATCAAATAAAATGTAGACTGGGTATATTATGAAGGCAAACCATAATTTTGTCTGGATTAAAACCCGGCTCAGAAGCAGAGGGCTTTCAGTAAATGTACCCAAAGGCAATTCAGAAGGAAACAGCTAGCAGAAGCACAATGATACTCTCAGTAGGCCACATTTTGTTTGTCGTGCATAAATATACCAAGAATAAAATAAAGCGCAAGAAAGTATACACATTTGCATCCATGGCACTGTCAACATCCCAAAAACAGTAATTTAGTTTAAATGGACATAGAAAAAAATGGGCACAGTAAAAGCTTAAAGTCAAATAGTTTATAAAGTCTTACAACATCTTACCTCATTGGGTAAGTGCAAGCATGGTACCATAACTGAAAATACAGATGTTAGAAAAACTAAAATGTGTACTTATAACAAGAAGAAATAAACAAGAGATGTGTGTAAATTAGCATTACTCTGCCATAAATCTTTTGCTTCTTGGACACATGACTACATGTCCAGTTGCCCAAAAATGCCTTCTATACTGCCCTGTCAGGCTGTTAGTCCCTCTTGGAGTTAATCTGATAAGATTATTTTATTAAATCAGAGATTCAGCTACTTTTTTCCTATCTGCTGAGAATTTAGAATCTATTTTGTGAGGTTCATTTTCCTTTTTTCAGAGTAAAGTTGCCATCTGGACAGATTTTAACTTATAACTCACCTACAACTACCACTGGTGAAAATACTGATCAGATTAGTCCAGAAGAAAAATATATTTTTGAATTCAACCACTGTTTTCTCATATATAGAGAAAAAGCAAACAAAAAGTCCAAACATAAACACTCATTCTATGCTCTTCAAACTAAGCTTATTTTTTCAGTGTAGATGGGCTCCGTCTTAAAAACTGTTATAACAAAATCATGGTCTGTTTTTTTTTGAAAGGAAAGAAAAATATAAATATGCTTGGCCAATATGTTTGGTTTGTTTTTGGCCTAGGTACATACTTGGATTAAAAGAATATTTTTCTAATCATAAATGAAACTGTACTATCAAGCACAAAAACATGTTTTAAAACCAGGTTTAAATAGGAGTATTTCTGAGAGCAGGCATGCATGACCCCATCATCCAAGTCTCTACAAGCTTAAAAAGCAGTCCACTATACCTAGATTTAATCAACTCAAGAAGACCTTGTCTACAATAAGGAAGTACAGCCAACCGCCCTGGCAATCTACAAAAAAGTCTTGATACCCATCTTGCTGGGGTCATCTGATCCCAGCAATCTTTCCTGCCCACATGCAGGAGGGCAGGACCCAATGATCTATAAGGTCCCTTCCAGCCCCTAACAACTATGAAACTCATACAAAGTCTTCCTTGCATCCGCACTGGTGAGCAGTTTTTAGAAATATTCTTTTTGTACTGCAGACTCAAATAAAAAAGTCATTGGCTGCTACACATTCTAATTCACGTATTTGTCTCATTTAAGTTACCTTCTGTATATTTCTCCTACCCTTGTCCTGTAGCTACACAATACTGCCACAATTACCATAGAAAAGAACATTATATATCCTATTATTTAATTTGTTTGAAAAGATTAAAATATTAAGTTAACAGATACTGAAATAGCACCTTGTGATTAGCAAATGCTTCATGGCCCACAACCTAAGACCCACTCACTATGTAGCATATACAAGTATTGTTAACTTAATTTCAGGCATACTGGTAGATTAGCATCTGATAAAAGAAGCAGAGATAGGTCTACAAATGACCCTTTTATTCCAAAAGCACAAGGTAAGTACATAACTCAGGACATGTTTGGCTACCTTTCACAATACATAACAGATTTTTGCTTATACTGTCTGGGGAGACTAGGGATATAAATATTCTTTTAAAAATTATCCATTTAACCTACACTAATTATATGAGCTAAATAGTTAAACAGGCCGCAAAGGGGTGGGGGGGGGGTGGCAGGGCAGTGAAAGGAAATGGGGCTGAGGGCAATATGCAGGATTGTAGCAAGTTCTGCCACCAGCAAGAACTGAAGCCCATGGCCACAGCAAGCTCTGCAGGGTGAGCATTCAGGAACGGGCAAGCAGCAGCAGCAATGCAGGACAGCAGGGTCCCTGGCTCGGTGGTGCTGCTGTTGGGGGAGTGTCTCTGACAGGGGCTGCCTGGGAGGTGGTGCAGATCTAGGCTGCAGCAATAAGGAGGTAAATAGTGGCTACCTGAGGGAGCAGAGCCAGGAAAAGTTGCATGGCAGAACCATCAGGGCTTAAAAAGGAGCAAGTGCAGCAGCAGGGCTGCCATCAGGTACAAGGGTGGGCTGAATGGAGGCAGGTGCCCTCCCCATAGCACCCAGAGAGCCCCCCATCTACCGGGACAGTCACACTGCAACCAAGTGGTAGCTGCAGCCTGCAGATGCCCAGAGCCCCAGGTGGCGATTCCCTCCCACCTGCCCCCAAGGCTCTAACAGCCACTGCTTGGCAACAGTCCACAACAGTTCTTCCGGCCTGTGGGGCATGTGGTAGACCAACTGTGCCATACAGAATCACACCAGAGGCATCCACCCATGGGCTGAGAACCCTGTTAGGAGCCACAGCATCAGGGCAAGGCCTCAGCAGGGCAAGAATGTGGTATTGGCCCAGCTACTGGTTGCATTCAGACAGGGAAGAGAATAGCACACAGTCCCTTCCCTGTCTGGATGCAGCCAGCAGCTGGGCTGGTGCTGCACTCCAACTGCTCAGCTGAAGGCTTGATCCAGAGCTGTGGCTCCTAGAGTGCTTAACCCACAGGTGGATGCCTCAGACGCAACCCTGCATGGCATGTCCATCCACCACACGGCCCCAGGCTAGAAGACCCACCACAGGTCCTTGCCGTGTAGCAACTGCCAGAGCCCAGGGGACAGGCAGGAGGAAGGGGTTGCCCAGGCCTCCGGGCACCCGTGGACTACAGGCACCATTTGGGTGTGGCTGTCCCAGCAGGCAGGAGCTCTGTGGATAGTAAGGGAGGTGGGGGAAACCTGGCTCCATGCAGCCCACCTCTGCAGCACCCAATGGCAGCCCCGCTGCTGCACTCACTCTTATTTAACTTTACCCAGCTGCACTCCCTCATGTAGCCACTAGTTACCAACATGCTGCAGCAGCTACATGATGCTGCAGCCTGGATCCCTGCTGCCTCCTGGGCAACTCCTACCAGAGCAGCTCCCCTGACAGTGGACACCACTGAGCTAAAAGGTAAACAGTAAATCTTAATAATTAAATGGTATAAATATAAGTGCTGTTTCAGCTTTTAAATCTGCAGAGGAGACTCAATAGAGAGGAGAATGAGGAATAGGAGGAGGATCAGTGCACAAACCTGCAGCAGGTTGTAGTATCTTTGAATGGTCATTTCATAGTCACTCAGAAATAGGCTTTGGAACCTTCCTCTTTGAGCCATATTTTTGTACTTTAGGTATAGGCCCCCTGAAAGTATCCATGGTGGGCAACAATATAACTCCTTTAGGAGCATCTGCCCTCCATCCTTCTCCCTGACTGCTGAATTTTTTGCGTTCACTCCTTAACAAAATCATTTAGAAAAACTGAATTGTCTAGGTAGAATTATTTAAAAATCTAAGTGATTTGGTACCCCCAATTTGAATTGCATTTTGAACTTCTAATTTTTATTTTCCTACAAAAAGTTTATTCTTCTTGGTGAGTAATAATTAAAACATGTTGATTTACAACTAAACTTGATCTTACTTAAAGATGTAAATGGTTAAACAGTTAAATGACATGTATTTATACAGTTTATGACTTACCATTTAGTCACCTCTGGCAGAAACAGACATGGCCCTGGCTCTTTATATCTTCACCATATGCCCAGTGCTGCATAGGCCCCAGATGAGGGGCAACAGGTATGGCCAAGACACTAGGAATGCTGCCCAGCTGCAGAACCATGACTTCCCCTTGCCCCAAGGGAAAGGGAGCTGGGGCTGCAGACCTCCCCTGTGCCTGGATGCTTCCCCCACAAGGAGCCAGGTGCCAGGTCCCGCCAGAGGGGTTAGACAGTGCCTACTGCCACAAAGCAGCAGGACTCCCAGCCCCATGGTGGGTCCAGCTGCCCCACTCCCCACCCACACTGGCACGGCCCAGGCAGGATGACAGGCTCCCTGCGCCTCCCATTGCACTTGTGCCACTGTGGCCCAGACTTAGAAGGCTCTTCCACACTGTCAGACCAGGCCCTCCCCAACTCCCTCCAGGTAACGGGGGGGAGAGGGGAGATCTAGTCCCAGTAGGGTGGCCTCTGCCAGATGTACTGCATTCTTCCCGTTCCCTCTCATGGTGCTGGGGCCATGTAGAGCCTGGCCTAGCACCTAAGCGGGACTGGCTTGGCCCAAGGAGGCACCATAGCAGCTGGAGCTGACAGCACCAGGTCTCATGGGTCACTGCTGGCCCCTCACGCATAAGTAACCCCAAGGAAAGTGGTGCAGCAACAATGCTTGAGGAAGCACAAAAGAGGCAGCGCATTAGTTGGACCCAGCTCGCCCAACATCTATACTGATCAGGTGCTTTAGTGGGGCTTTTTGGTGCTTCTATCTAATAGCTGATTTAATCAGCTTTAGATAAAAATCACCAAAAGGCTCTGCTGAAGCACCCAATCTATACAGATGCTGCAGAGATGGGCCCAACTAACGTGCTGCTTCTTCTAGTAAAGCACCTTTGGGTTTTGGTTTTTTGTGGGGTTTTTTAGGGGGGGCGGGGGGGGTTGGTTACACCTGTAAGCAGTCATTATGCACATTTAAGCACTTATACAGCTTTACAGCCATGTGCATTTATTCAGATTCTTAATTTCTACATATTATATCAAAAAGCATACATTTCTTATTTGCTCAACTTGCCTTTTCTTTTTTTTTTTTTTAAATAGTAACTGATTTCAACTTTTTGGATAGAAACTGCAATTCAGTTAAAATGAAGATCACCAACAATATATTTTTGTATTATCAAATAATAAAACTATGCCAACAGAAACAAATTTATCAAAATACATTTTGCAGTTAAAATGAAAAAACATTCAACAAAGGAAGTATCAGACAATGAGTTGAAGAAATTGTTTCTGGTTACCATGTCCTTCCTGAGTTTAAAACTAGATCTCAACCTCAAAGCTATTTTTATTTGTAAAGCACAAGGAGGAAACAACTTT
The DNA here is from genome assembly GCA_030014935.1 of Caiman crocodilus. Lineage (NCBI taxonomy): Eukaryota > Metazoa > Chordata > Crocodylia > Alligatoridae > Caiman > Caiman crocodilus. Next base: position 33,852,914 of record JAGPOW010003642.1, read on the forward strand.
TCCTACTATTTTCAACTCAGTAATTTTTTTAAAAACTAGTAAACTGACCCAGACTAAACTATGAAGAAAACAGTTTTTTCTGAATTTGCAAAAGGATCTATGGCTGCCAAAAGCAGGTTTATCACCTCAATAAACTCTGCTTAGGAGCGTCTCGGGCGGCCAGAGCCCACTCCAGAGCGACCAGAGGATCGCCAATTTAATCGGACATCAGGCAGGCCAGTGATGGAGATGCGAGACAGCTTATTGGTTTTAAAAGATTATTTTACTTACACCGTGTGGAATGGCAGCGCAGGCCTCAAGGTAGCTTGCTTGCGTTGTCACGGATAGCAAAACGAGTTATGAGTTAACGAGGTTGACTGAAAAGGAACCTGCAGGATAACGGGGGTACATCAAGAGGACCCGTTGATGGGGAGATATTGATGGATGATCAGTCCACCAAGTTTCCTCGGTCACGCTACAGAGTTCTCCAAAGTTACTCTGCCGCATGCTCAGAGGTCTCTGACTTGGGCAGAAGCTGCATGAAACTTTATATGTCCGGAGTGGCCAATAACGGGCTGCTAACCACGAATAACTAATGAGGCGGAACGTGACCAAATAATGGCTCCATGCAATCTATTGTGACATGGACACTCAACTGATTTGGTTATGACAAGGAGGTAACACATCTCTTCCCAATTCAGTAGTCTGACTTCCTTTAAACTTTCAACAGCTTACACTAGGCTCCTTTTTAAAAAATCTGAATGACTTTAATAAATAACCTGTAATAGATTACCTTTAAATTTAGGCCTTATGATAACACAGCCTAATTTCGAGTTCAATTTAAATAAGTGTATTAAAAAAGTTTTTAAAAATCAAAGCCTTGATTTTTTTAAAAGAAATAAATGACTACACATTCTCAACCTATGTAAACTGTTTATTTCAGTTATGTGTCCACTAATTTTAAAGGCTTAACACTATATGCAAAATATCGCAAAAATGTAACTTTCATGAAAAAACTTTATAAATTCTGGTTTCTGTGTTAATTAGGCTTTGCAAAGAATTTCTTCTTAACTTATTACTTCTTCCCATTATCATGCATTTCTGCACTAATCCACTTCAATCTTAAGTGGAGTAAAACTCATACACATCTCATTTAGACTTTGATCAAGAAAAAAAAATTAAAAGCAACACTATTAAAATTTAGAGAACTAAAAATAGAGCCAGTAAGGAAAAGAATTTTTGTCCCATGGAAATTTCTGACATTTCATGGAAATTCCCATGGAATTTTCTGACAGAAAATGGGAGAAGCAAAGGCTCAGGGGTGACTTGGTGGCAGCCTATAAGTATATAAGGGATGTGCATCAGGAACTGGGAGAACATCTCCCAAGGACACCCCAAAGGAAGATAAGGTCTAACTGTCACAAACTGCTGGAAGATAGTTTTAGACTGGACATAAAGAAAAGCTTATCATCCAAGTAATAGACTCCCCCCAGAAATGGTGCAACAACCTAAACTAGATACATTCAAGAAATGCTTGGATGCTTACGTTGCTGAGACAATCTGACACCAGCTGACTTCTTGCCCCTTGTGAGATTATCAGGTCCAGCCCGTTACCCAAGGTCCCTTCCAGCCCTAATGTCTTTTGAAATCTGTGAAAACTGTCCCATTCTTTTTTTTCCCCAAACAGTTTACCTAAAATAGAGGCAACTCACCTACACAATTCACATGTTACCTGCCTTCCTGATTCACAAAATAAAGTTCTCCATGGCAATAATGCAGTTACTAACTTTCATGTGACTGTATCTCGCGTGCGCACGCGCGCACACACACACGCACACACACACACACACACACACACACAGCATATTCAATTAAAACTGTACATAAAAAAAGTTTTCTAGCACCTTTTATCACTACAGACCAACAAACAGTCTAGTTTCTGAAAAGAAGTATCTAATAGGCTGAATACAGATTAATAGATTCACAGACTGTAAGGCTGGAAGGAACCTTGGACGATTATCAGGTTCAGCCCCCTACACCAAGTAGGAAATATAACTGGGGGTCAGGCAACCCCAGCAAGGTAACTATCTAGTCTACTCTTGATGATTTCCAGGGTAGGTGATTAAGAACAATGGCCACAAACTGACAAAGAGCAGATTTAGGTTAGACATCAGGAACAACTTTTTTTTACAGTGAGGGTTACTAGAATCTGGAATGGGCTTCCAAGGGAGGTGGTGCTCTCCTCTACCTTGGGGGGTCTTTAAGAGGAGACTAGACATGCACCTGGATGGGGTTGTTTGACCCCAGCACTCTTTCCTGCCCAGGGCAGGGGGTTGGACTCAATGATCTGCTGAGGTTCCCTTCCAGCCCAAACATCTATGACTGCACCACCTCTGAAGGGAGCTTTTCCCACCATCTGGACACCCTGACTGTCAACAATATTTTCCTAGTGTTGAGCCTGAATCAGTTTTCCAGGAGTTTGTAACCCTTACTTCTAGTTTTCGTTTGGGTGCCCTGGTGAACAGTTGCTCAGGTGAACAGTTGCTCACTGAGCCCTTGATGTACCCGCTGGTGTAGCAATAAGCTGCTACCGGATCCTCTCTCAGCCTTTTCTTCAGGTGGAAGAATCCCAGATCCCTCAACCTTTCCTTGTATGGCTTGTCGTGTAAGACTCTGATCATATGGGTGGCTCTTCTTTGGACTCTCTCAAGCTTGTCCATGTCCTTTTTAACATGTGGTGCCCAGAACTGGACACAGTACTCCAACTGTGGTCTCACCAGTGCTGAGCAGAGCAGAAGAATTACCTCCTTCGTTTTGCTGGAGATGCACTGGCTACAACATCACACTGTCGATTCATATTCATACTGTGATCTATTATTACCCCAGGTCCCTTTCAGTCATGATGCTAGTCAGTTTGGTGCCACCAAGCCTGTAGATGTGTTGGGGGTTGATCGTCCCGAGGTGGAGCACTTTACATTTCTTGACGTTGAGCTTCATCAGATTCCAGTCCACCCAACTTGCTAGCCTAGCCTGTTTAGGTCCACCTGTATTTGTAACCTATCTTCACGCATGGAGAAATGCCCCATAACTTGGTTTTGTCCATGAACTTGGCCAGGGATCTCTTCAACCCCACATCGAAATCGTTAATAAAAATGCTAAAAAGTACTGGACCAAGCACCGACCCCTGTACAACACAGTTGGTCACTTCTCGCCAGGATGACACAGATCCATTCACTACCACTCTCTGGGTCCTATCCTGCAGCCAGTTTCTCACCCACCTGACTGGCTCAGAGGTAAGTCCACAATCCTACAATTGTCTCACGAGGACATCATGGGATACTAGATCAAAGGGCTTTTGGAAGTCTAGATATACAGTATCAACCTGCTCTCTCGTGCCCAGGTGGCTTTAGCATTAACTTTACTAACAAATCTGCTTTTTTAAGCATATTGGTTTTATGACCAGTTTTGGCATCAACACAGGTCTATCTGTACTGTATTTCTATATTGGGCCTATTCTGATCTTCTTTATTCACCTAAAGGTACCACTGAAACTTCTTTAAAATCTTCCTGCATAAAGTTCACAGGAATTAACTTTTCTTACTTGCTATTAAATTCACTTGCTACAGTTGTTTAATTAGTCAGACACAGCAGAGCTCACAGAAACATGGTGGGACCCAACGCACAATTGGGCGGTGAATATCAAGGGCTATAGGCTGTACAGGAGGGACAGGACAGGTAGGAAAGGTAGGGGTGTGGCGCTCTACATTAGGGAGGAATACACATCCTCATCTAGTAGCACAAGATCAAATGAGGGGCACACTGAGTGCTCTGGGTTAGAATACAAGGGAGTCAAGGGGAAAGGGACTTAACGGTGGGGGTCTACTACAGGCCAACCAACCAAGGGGAAGAGCTAGACTGGGAATTCTTAAGTCAGCTCACGGAGGTAGTTAGGTCAAAAGATGTGGTCAACATGGATGACCTGAACTTTCCAGACGTCTGCTGGGAAGAGCAGTCAGCCAGGTCTGACTGCTCATGTAGGTTCCTAGCCGAGATACAGAACCTCCATCTAACTCAAGAGGTGCATAGCCCCAGCAGGGGAGACACTTTGTTGGATTTGGTGCTGGCCACAGGCGACGACCTCGTGAGGGGGCTGCAGGTGCTCAACCACCTGGGCGACAGTGATCATCACGTACTGGAATTCCATCCAGCAGAAGGTGGCAAAAGCCTGCAGCAAGGCAGCACTTCTGGACTTCAGAAGGGCAGATTTCAATGAGGTAGAAAGAAGAGTTGGGGAAGTACTGAGGCCCCAGAGGGGAGGAGAGTCAAGTGTCCACAAAGAGTGGTCGTTCCTTAAGGAGACAATCCTCCAAGCCCAAAGAGAGGTAATCCCAACAATTAGCAGAGGTCATTGCAGGACCCCTAGCATGGCTTTATGAGCGCTCATGGTGCTCTGGTATAGTGCTAGAGGACTGGAAAAGGGCCAACATGGTTCCCATTTTCAAAAAAGGGAGGAAAGAGGACCCAGGAAACTATAGGCCAGTTAGTCTTACCTCAATCCTGGGAAAGCTTTTTGAGAGAATTATCCTGGCGCATGTCCACAAGGGGCCAGCAGGGGAGGTTATGCTTAGGGGCAACCAACATGGGTTCATTTGAGGCAGGTCCTAGAAAGCCACCAGGTTGATCTGACATGACCAGGTCACAAAATCCTTAGACACAGGGGTAGCAGTGGATGTAGTCTTTCTGGACTTCAGGAAGGCCTTCAACACTGTCTCTTACCCCATTCTCATTAACAACACTAGAGGACTCAGAGGATAGATTCAGACTAGACATCAGAAGGCACTACTTCACAGTCAGGGCAGCTAGGACCTGGAACCAACTTCCAAGCAAAGTGGTGCTGGCTCCAACCGTGGAGGTCTTTAAGAGGAGGTTAGATGAACACCTTGCTGGGGTTGTTTGACCCCAGTACTTTTTCCTGCCATGGCAGGGGGTCAGACTTGATGATCTGCTCAGCTGATTACAGGAAAAGCTTGGCTATTCTGTTTTAACTTATTTTTATTTTAAACAAAACTTTGCTTTCTACTGACTCCTCAACTGATAAAAAGTTTAGCCTGGCTGAAAAACAAATTATTTTAATTTCCTTCCTGTATGTTATTATTTTATAGCCACTACAGTACCATCCAGAGGCCCCAAATAGCACAAGGACCACACTTGTTAGGTATTGCAAAAATCACATATGAACATCAAGTGGGCAGCTTGGGGAAGGTGGACCCTAAGGAAAAATGTGAAAGAGAAAAAGATTATGGCCTTATGGATCAGTTAAAGGAAAACATACCATACATAAAGACCAACATACCATACATAAAGACAGCTCAAGGCCCAGAGAAAGTTGACAAAGAAGGGTGGTGTTACTAGCAGAGCCAAATTAGCATTATGATTTGCATTTCTTTGGCTGCAGGTAGTTTTTGTTCTGTCCCCATGGAGAACAATGAAATACTTTATACTTTTGGAGCTGTTACGATGTCTTCTCTCACTCTCCTCTTCTCTATACCAAAGAAACTCAGTGCTTTTGGTCTTTCCTCATAGGCAGTTTCTATTATACCTCTTGATCATTTTTGTTGCTCTCCTCTGGAGTCTCCCTAACTGGTTCATATTCCTCTGGGAGTGTGGCATCTAGAACTAGGCAGAGTAGTTCAGTTGAGATCTTCCTGGTCCTAAGTAGAGAGTGGTGTAAAGTTACCACGTCTTACACATGACACCTCTCTTTAAAGATCCCAATATTATGATTGGTTTTCTTGCAATAGAACAACATTAACTCTTAAGTTCGTGATCCACTGAAACCCCCATATCCATTTCCTAACATGCATTGTGTACTTGATAATTACCATAAGTATGGACTATAAGGTGATTAGAAAACTGGCTGGATGGTTGGGCTTAAAGGAATCAGTGGTTTGATATCTAGTTGGCAGCCGGTATCAACTGGAGTGTCCCAGGGGTCAGTCCTGGGACCAGTTTTGTTCAATGTCTTCATCAATGATCTGGAAAATGAGATGGAGTGCACTCTGAGCAAGTCTGCAAATGACACTAACCTAGGGAGAGTAGTACATACACTGGAATGTAGGGCTAACAGCAACACAGACCTAGAGAAATTGGAGGACTAAACAAGAAGGAACCTCATGAAGTTCAATAAAAACAAGTGCAAAATCCTGCACTTAGGATAGAACAATCCCATACAACAGAACAGGCTGAGGACCAACTGGCTAAGTAGCAGCTCTGCAGAAAAAGACCTAAGGAGTTACAGTTAACAATAAGCCAAGTATGAGCCAAAGGTGTGCCCCTGTTGTGAAGAAGGCATATTGGGCAGCATTAGCAGGGGAGTTGCCAGCAAATTGAGCAAAGTGATTGTTCCACTCTATCCAGCACTGCTAAAAGCATATCTGAAATAGTTTCCAGTTTTGGGTCCCCCAATACATAAAGAATGTGGACAAATTGGAGAGAGCCCAGCAAATGACAATTAAAATGGTGAAGGGGCTGCAGCACATGACTTCTGAGAAGAAGCTGAGAGAACTGGGCTTATTTAGTGTGGAGAAGAGAAGACTGAGGCAGGATTTAAGACAAGCACGTCTGGTGAAATCAGAGTGGTGGGGTGGTGGAGCAACCCAAGGGAGCAGGGGGGAGGGGTTTTGCAGCCAGCTGACAGCAGGGTGGGGTTTGCAGCCAGCTGGGCACTCTGATAGGTAGCAGAAAGGCTGCAAACCCCCACCCCCCAGTCAGCTGCAAACCCCCCTGCCAATCCCATGGGATGCTCCACTGCTCCATCAATCCAAGTTCACCAGCCGCATCTGATTTAAGAGCAGCTTTCAATAACCTGAAGGGGGGTTCCAAAGAGCACAGAGCTAGACTGTTCTCAGTGATAGTAGATGATAGAACAAGTAGCAATGGTCTCAAGTTGCAGCAAGAGAAATTTAGGTTAGACATTAGGAAAAACTCTCTCCCTAGGGCTAGGGACAGACAATACACATAAACCAGTTTAAGTGATCAGAAACTGGCTTAAACCTGTAACAGAACAGATGTTCAGGGCACATAAACCAGGCTAAAACTGGTTTGAGATAAACCTGGTTAAATGTAGACTCAGAGATGTGGGTTTTCTGGAAAATTTTCCAATACCCTAAATAGAACGTGATCTGATTTAGCATGTTTATTTGACTTATATTTAGTAAAGAAAACTAAAAAAGTACCCACATGTTAATTTTATGTCCCAATAGTCACAAGTCTTTGAACTGAAATATTTAATTAGGAAAAAAAAAATAAATACAGCCCACTGGTTTAAATGTGGTTTAAATATCATAGTCAAACAAATTCAAAGCTTTATGTGGAAAGATATTATTGTTATTGAAATACTTGTAAAAATGTAAAGACAGTACTCAATAGCATGTACTTCCCTTACACTATTTGTTTGAATTTAAGAAAAAAACCCCAAAAGCACAGAACACTGTTAACACACTAATTACAGCACACCCAGAGAATGGTGCATATGCTGGGCTTTGGTTTTGATTTGACCTACACAGCCAATTAGATACATTTGTAACTTGATTTTTGGTTTGGATTATTATCTGAGTGTACTTACTCTCCTGTTTACACATCAATACAACATATATGTATTCTCTCACACACTCAGCAGGGATAATCACCTGAAAAACATTAATTACAACTCTGAACCTGCCAAGCTTGCCTAATACTGCACTGGCATCCATTCATTTTTACTAATGAATTTTATATAACAATGAATTTTTAGACAAGGAAAATTTCCACCAGAAAAATAAAGCACTGGAAAAATTTTTCACCCTGCATCTCTGATCAGATTTAACTGATTTGGGTCAAACCGATTTATGCAATATCTGTCCCAGACCCCTTGCTGGTTTAAGTTAAACCAGAGTCTCCCAGAATCCTGGCATGGTCTCTGGGCTGAGCAGGGCTCTCTGCTCCACAGCAGGGCTGGCTCTGCTCCCTGGCTGCAGCTCAGGCAGAGACTGCAAGCATCTGCCTAGCTTCCCCCTGCTCCATCCTTCCCTTCCCCCACTCCCTGCTAAGCAAGGATTTCCCTTCCCCTTCCCCTCTACCTTACACAGGCACCTCTCAGCATTAGCTAGCAGACCACATGCTGCCTAGGGTCCATGCTGCAGCAGACAGGACAAAAGCAGAATCAACAAATAGCTGGTAATGTCCCTCTGTAGTTTTCTTAATGGGGTGATAAACAGTGTTATCAATCCCCTGCTGAGCTGGTCAGAACCCCTTCCTAATCAGTGTCCTACTGGGGCCTGGACACGCCTCCCCTCCTCAGCTCAGCACTTTGGAAAGGAAGGAAGGACTGCTCTAGAGCTCCCTGGCTTCTTGCCTGAGCCACTGCAGACATATGCCTGCATTTCTGGGATTCCTGTACAGTTACAAACTGATTCAGCCTAGCCAGGTTAGACGAACCTAAAAACACTGAATCAATTCAGGATCAGGCATTTTGAATGTCTGTCCCTAGCCTAGGAGGGTAGTAAAACACTAGAGCAGGCTACCCAGAGAGGCTGTGTAGTCTCCATCCTTGAAGGTTTTTAAGACCTGGCCACACAAAGCCTTAGCTCAGATAATATAGTTGGGGATGGTTCTGCTGTGAGCAGGGAGTTGAACTGGATAGCCTCCTGAGATCCCTTCTAACCCTAATTTTCTGTGATTCTCTTATAATGAGAATAATTAAGTTGTATGAATAACCTTAAGGAAAAGTGTTATGAATAACCTTGAAAATGAGGACAAGAAACCTGAATTTAACATACTCATTCAGAAACAGCCAGATGAAGAGATGAAAAAGAGTGATACTCTCAGAACTACAAGCAAAACAGTTAGTCTCAGCAGTTGTGACTTGCATGGACTGGAACACTATCTTTCAGTGTTAGTGAAACCCAAGAAGCTGAAGTTTAGTGATTAGGGGAGGTAAAGCACTGCACAAGAATTTCTCCTGTCTGAACAGAAAAAAAAGGACAGACCTCACAAATGTCAGGGAAAATCCAAAGTTTATATGCCTGACAGATAAAGAGGAAGGTAGTATTGCCTACAGTGATGCAAACAATAGGAAGTGGAGCTTTTGGAAGATGGAGGGAGGGGGGGGGAGCAGGAAACAGGCATAGATTTTTTTCCTCTGGAAGGGAAAAAAAAAGAGAGTAAATAGAGGTAGACTGACCTGGGTCTCTAGTCAAGACCCACGAGTCATTAGTGTAAGACGGTACTATATATAGTGTGTGCAAATGAAGTCAATTGAAGGGGAAAAAAAGGCCAAAGCATAAATGTATGACTCTTCAGTGGAGAATAGAGGGAAGGAGTAGAATCCAGTTAAGGTGGGATGGAGGGATTAGAGAAAAAAGAAAACCAAGAAACAAAGCATCACAAAAACCATATAAGGAAAAGGTTTCAAGAATGAAACTCTGACAGATATTTCCTGTCAAGAGGGGAGTTCAAAAACAAAGATGGAATGGAAGCCTTGAACTCCGGCCAGGAAAAGATCATTGAAGAACCAAATAAAAGTTTTTAGGAAATGGGCTGGATGGAAACTATAACAGAGGTAACCAAAATACAACTGAAGGAGACAAGGGAACACCATAAACTAAACATCTCTTCTTCACTTTTCAACATTTCAGAAGTTAGCTGGATTAACATTTATTAGCTGCATTTAACCAGCAATTGATTGTGCCTGACACAGGAACATAGAACTAAAAGCAGCTCCTGGACCACTGAACCCAGTCCCCTGTATTTGTAAGCTATCCTTAATCAAGGGAATTTCTAAAAATATCAGTTCATTTTGGCTAATATGTGCCTGAAGATTTTACTGATTTTTTTTATCCATCCCCTCAGGCCCTGTATGACTTTTATACACGTAACATGGGAGCTTCGATCAAAATTGTACTAATGACTGTTAAATATGTTAAATAACAAGATAATTATAATTCAAAACAGCCTACCTTTCAAATGTTCAATAAACAGACCTAAGCACTTTTTAAGATAAAAAATGCCCCTGAGTTTCTGTTTTTCAATATAATTGAAAGTAAGACCATAAGAAAACAGGTCAGAGAAAACAAAATTCCAGTATTTTTTCTTTTTTAAATTACAGAAAAATAATGTAATCTTACCTATCAGCTCTCTTATTAATATTTTTAAATGTTCATTACCATCCCACAATTTATGAGTTCTATAACTTAATATATCACTGACATTTCTTATGTGTAGTTCAGTCTTTTTTTTTTTTTAAAGTACTTTAGTCAATGAGAACTGACTTACTAAGAATGCCAAAACATTGCATCTCATAAGAGTCCAAAACAAACATCTTTTCAAGTTCAAACAATTGACTACAACTTGAAACACAATGAGTGCCTTGAAAAGTAAGCTTATATTTACCATGCATGGTTGTAAAGTTCTTTGAAAATGCAGTAGGTACGGCAAGATAAGAAAAGCACATTGAATTTTAATACAGTCTTGTGCCCTTTAGTTTTATTAAATTCCACTCTAGGTAGAATTTAGGTTTTGTTGGGAACAGAGTTTATGTACATATTAAAATACATTTCTGTAATGTAAAATGTAGAATTATCCAGTAAAAACATACCAACTTAAATGTATTGTCCAATTCTTTCAGAACTTTGTTTAGTCTTTTCTATCACAGGAAACAGCTTAAATAGTGGTAGCATCAGTAGTAGTAGTAGTATTGACAACCCAACCTACCTCTGTGTTATGTAGACACTTCTGAGTAGCCTACAAGTAGCTAAAAGATAATTCACTCTCATGGCAATTTGGGGGTTGGATATTTTTTTCCTTTTTCTGTTTTGAACTGGAACAAAACCAAAATATTTTGACATAATTCATGACAAAGGAATTGTGTCAGAATGTTTGCTTTGTACCTAAACCTGAGCGTTTCAGTGTGGAAACATGGGATTGTCACTGTGTCTCTACCTCTAGGCTTAGGGTTAGACTACTAGCCCAGAATATAGTAGGAGACCTAAATTCAGCCTCTACTCTGCCCAATTCAGATTCCTCCTGAGATGGTGATGAACATTTAAAAATGAGTAAGGGAACAGAAGATTGGGGGGGAAGGTGGGGCAGCAGGGAAAAATCAAACTTTTTCTTAAATGAAAACAACAAAAATAAAAGAAATATAAAAGCTGTAGCCACCAAGCTCTAAAAGTGAGAGCTCTTTCTCTTCTTCCCTATTAAACACACATCACATTTTGGCATTCATGAAACAGGTTTTTAAAATAAAACTGTAGTATTTCACTGAAAATAAACTGAATAAATAAAATTGAAATTGGCAGTACTTGCAATGGCACGACTGTCACAAAGTTATTTTAAAATTAAGAAACCGTAACAGTTTATAACATAACACATTATTCAAATTACACATGAGAAGCCTACAAAATCAAAATCAACTCATAAAAATACTAATACCTGATTTTAATGATAAAGACTAAATACCACAAATTCAAAATAAGCGTGAAACAGTCTTTTGAAATAATCTGAAAATATTGTTCCTCTCTCCTTATCAAACATACTAGACTGCATTCCAGAAAAAGTAACATAATGATCACACTAAAGGCAAGAGATCAATACTGTTATTGTGACATTCAGTGGATGCCAAAATATAACGCGGAACTTTCTAATTTACTAACAAAAACTCAAAAACACAGGCACAAGACTGAAAATTAGAGAGGTCCTTGATCCTAGTTTTCAGTGAACGTTTCTTCAAGGCTACATGCTCATGCTGTGCTATGAGCAGGTACGCAGGATCAGGGGTGAGGAGGGCTAAATTTCACAACCCATACAGCAGGGACAGAATGATCCCCACAGCTGCTATTTCACCTATGACCCTGTTTGAGGACCAGTATACTCCCCTCTCCTTAACAGAGGGTTGGAAAGGCATAGCAATGCTGTGTAATGCACATGAGGTACAGAGCACCTCACATCTCCTCACCTCTCATCACCCTGATGAACATAAATAAAAGCAAACTCAGTGTTCTCCTAAGGTCAGTATCAAAACTCCCACTGCTTTCAGCCCTACCTCTAACTGGTTTTACAAGTGTGCTTCAGCATTCTCCTTAACACCTGCCTCATAGTATGTTTTAGAAACACAGAATAGATGCTGATAATTGTTCCACTCTACATAGCACACTAGAAATAAAATAGATTTGTCAAAAATAGCCTTGACCATAGTTTAAAATGTTAGTATATACATAATTTCATTCCCTCCCTCACTTATTAAATGTTTAAAACTAGGCAATTCTCCTCAAATGATTATTTAACACTACGTTTAATATTTTACTGCTATTGTTAGAGCCTTTTTTATTTCAATGACCAGCCAATTATAGCTTATTTTGATTTAGTTTTCTCTGTAATTATGGCCTAATCTCTGACTTGGTAAAAGCATTTTTTTTTTTAATTAAGCATGAAGTGTAAGCCCTCAAGAATTTTTCAATTAAACCGTTGTAATCATTCCTCCTGCTTTTCCTCCCTCCCTCACAACATTTTGAATCAAATGCTGAAACTGCAAGCACCAGAGGGAAACATTATTTACTAGAACTGTTGACAACGATCTGACATTGGACTCAATCACTTACTATTACTTGTATTCCCGCCACACCCAAGAACCTTATTCAAGGCCCAGGAGGACCCTGCTATGCCACAGGTTGGACCCATACAGGGCCAAGCGAACAGCCATTGCCCTAGGGCCCTGCTGCACATTAAAATGAAAATTAGACAGAAACTAGCTACAGAGTCATTTCCCATTTTCAAGCACTAACTTCGTAAGTGGTCATCTCCATTTATAGCCGACTACTCACTGTTTCTATGCAATAACTATTTTGCATGCATGCGTGGCGGGTCTCTGTTTATTGCGCGGTTCGCCAGTCAGATGCGTTACACACATAACATGTCCCAGTAAGACGGGACAGTCCAGATGAATGAGGCGGTAGGGAAATACAGGGCAACAAGAGCGCAGCAGGCAGATGTCCCGGCACAGCCGCGTGTAGGCAGGCCGCCGGAGGAACTATTTTGAGCTGTGTCACTTCACCTGCAGCTGCCCCCCCGACTCGAGCGACCCCCCCAACCTCCCCGTACCTTAGCTCCATCTTGCAGCATGGGAGGAACCTCACTGACCAAACTAAGGGCAAAAAAAAAAAAACCCTTGTGGCAGCTCCTACCACACAGAAAGGGGAGGGGAAGGACAGGACCCTCCCGCTTTTCAGAGGCTCTTCGCCCGTCCTCCCCTCGGCACGTGCGGCCGTGCTACCTTGCTGGCGCCCTTCCCGCTCCCCCCACCCAACGTGTGTGGGGCCGCGCAGACCCGGACCCGCAGAGCGGAGCGGGCCCCGCCACACCAGCGACGCGACTGCAGCCCGGGGCGGCAATGCGGAGCCGTGGCACGAAGCAGCCGCAGTGCAGGGGGCCGGGGCCGGGCCGGCTCTTACCTGAGGGGCGGCTGCGGGCGGCGGCGGCGGCGAGGGCGGCGGATCCTGCAGCCGCGCAGTCTCGTCCTCCTCGGGGGACGCGTCCAGCAGCACTTTGCTGCTCTTGTTGAGTTTCCACATGGCGGCGGCGGCGGCTCCGGCTCAGGCGGCGCTGCCAGGGGAGGGGAGGGGAGGGGAAGGGCGGGCAATGAAAGCGGCCCGACCCCCGCCCCGGCACCGGGCATCGCGGGGAGGGGCGGGGCGGGATGGCAGCCCGCGGGGAGACTCCGCCCCGCCCCACAGGTGGTCCCTCCGGGGAGGGTCGCGATCGCGGGAGGATCCTTCCCTCACCTGTGACCTTCCGCTGTTGCTGCCATGTTGGTGCCTGGCGGCGGAGAGGGGGTCGGGCTTTTCCGTCGCCGTGGCAACGCCATCGCGCCGGGGCCTGCGGGGGCCGGAGCCAGCGCCTCGGCAACGAGTGCCTCCCCCCACGAGGCCCTCCCCTGTGGCTGCCGGCAGAGCCAACCACACCGGCAGCCAGGGCCGCCGCAGGCTCCGGTTGTTGCGCGCACACCCTCCGACTTGTCCCACACACACTGTCCCCCTGAGGCAGCACAAGCCCCAGGAAGCTGCATCAGACAGAAAGGAGCCAGACTCCTCGTGAAGGCATCCCCCGCCTGGCATCGCCACAGCACCCCAAAGCCACAAACGCCCCCGTGGCCTGCCCCAAGCCCTCCCTCCTGTCCTACAAACAGCTCTACCCAACTCAATGCAGTTACCAAAATGGCGTGTGGAGAGCACGCTGCACATGGCACATGCAAAGAGCGCGTTGTGCCATGTAAATGGCACCCTGAACGGACAAAGAACGTCCTTCCCAACACATTGGTGTCCCGCATGTGGGCAGCACCCCACAGGCACACCAGCCACGCTCCTACGCCCTCTCATGAGCGAACGGCACCCCCACGCATTCCTACACCCGACCACGCGTGCCCAGGGACACCTTTCACCACACCCCTCACCCTGCTGCCAAACAAACAAAGCACTTGCACAACCAGTCTACACATTGCTTCTTGAAAACAGGCAGGGTCTACCCAAACTGCACCCTTCACCACATCCAGGGCAGACAGCACTAAACACAGGTCCTGCAGTATCTCCACAGTAATGCTCCCTGTGTATCATATGCAGTTATGATGCCAATACATCACAAGGACACCCCAGAAGGATAATAACTCAGACCCAAACAATGCCCCTCTTAGCATACCACACACACACAGAGCTATCCCCCCTGAGACGACTAATTAAAAAGCACCACACAGTCACCCCTACCCATACAATGTCCCTAGTCAATGTGCTAAACTAAAGGTTCCCAAATTGTTGTCCACTGGTGGTCTGCAAGGCCATGGCCTTGCAATGGGTCTGTAGATCACAGTGGGCCATCAGTGCTTTTACGTTTCCAATGCTAAGGGTGTATGGGAGCTCATAAGAAATGTTGAGGGTTGAAGATTATTTGTCAGTTTAAATAGTTCAGGAACCACTGCCTCAAGCCATCTCCAGTATCCAACGCACAGTATCTTCCTACCCACCACTCAGGACATTTCATTCTGCTTTTCAGTCCCACTACCCAAAACAGCATGCACACATAGACACTACTCAATTAGTGCTTTCACATGGAATATCTCCCAGCCACTACTTAGGTACTGTCTTTCACATGGAATACCCTTCACTGGGTGCATCTACACACATCCTTTAATGAACAGTAGCCAATTTTACTGTGCATTAAAGTGTCACATAAAACTGTGCTGTTACACTAATGCAAAATCAAATAGGCTACTGCACATTAAGCATCATTAAAAATGTATGTGCTTTCGGTACTGTGCATTCGGGTACACGTTGGAGGTACTACATTTAATGCCTATTAGGAAAAGCACATTAGTGCACATGTAGATACGCCCAGTCACTCCTAAAGTACTGCCTTTCACGTGGAATATCCCCTAGTTACTTTCCCCCCACAGTATGTAACTCACACAGTGTTCGCCTCACCTCACACCTCACAGATAACTCTCATGTATCTCACTGGTTCTTCCCAGCAGGCCATTGAGACCTGCTGGGAGACCATTGTGGGTTAGACAAGAATCAAAATTAAATTGGTGAAAGAAAATGAAATCTTACTCTTTTTTGGTGGCATTTTTCTGTACAGGTAGATTCATTATGCTTGAATAATATACCTCATATATCAGCCTGCATGTCTGTTCCAGCCAATTTCTATGTTTTGTTTTCAAATAGGCAAACTGGCATTTCCTCCAGAGGAACCCTCAAACAGCCATTTGATTTCCATTATTACAAATTAGGGTACAGATTATACAGTGAGAATCTGGACAGATGTCTAGAGAATTGTCTCAGTATGCTTAACTGCTAAAACTGATATCAGTTGAGACTGTGCTAAATGCTCGACCTTTCTCAAAGCCATACATCTGCACCACTCTCACCTACAATGGGGGGTGACAAACTTGCACATACAGCACCATGCATCACAAAAGGATGTAAGAATCAAAGCCTGTATAAGTCTTTTCATAACCAATTTGGTCGCCTCTCTTGAACAGATTTGCAGTAGTTAGTTCACGTGCAGTACTGCGTTACTTTATGGTTTCAGTCACAATGCCTTCCTACCTGTCCAGCAGGAAAAGTGAGTGCATTGGAGATGGAATGCTAAGTCCCCAAGACCTGTTACTCAACATGCTGCACATACAAAAAAGAGTTACTTTACCTCAGTACCGGTAGAATCTGAACCCCTCCTGTACAAAGTTTAAAAGTTCAATATGAAAGGATCATATTTTGAATCATAAAACAACATCCCTGCAATATGAACTAACTCTGTGACTTCAAATACATCATCATTCTTAACCTAGCCTATTCAGACTAAGGGTGCATTTTCTTACGTTTCGAGTTATGTATAAGTTTTTATTTTAATGCACAAAGATATACCAGTTTGCCTTGGAACTGTAACGTAAGTTGCAGGAGTACAGAATAGTCCGTAGCAGTGTAGAATAGGCTTGAAACTGAATGAAAATCCAATAGTATTCATATATGTAAAATTAAGCATGTGCACAAATGTTTGCAGGCTTAGGGTCTTATATATTTACAACAAATTTTCCCTCAAAATTAACTTTTTGTTTTTTATCCCTTTCTCTCATAGAACTAAAAACCATTAACAGTTTACCACAAAACTTATTTTCACATCCTACATTAATATTAACTGAACATCAAGAGCCTGGGAGACAGCACATTTCAATTATTAAAACCAGATCAGATTTAGCGTGAAGGTTCTTTCTAGAAAAGCAGATCAATTTGTAACTGGTTTTCTAGCCTCTCTCTTCTCATTCAAATCTAAAAGCAAAATACTAAACAATTTCAAAAGATAATCTCCAACATTTCTTATTTACATGTGATTGTATTTACTCAAATGGAAATTGGAGACAATTCATTTAATTCAGTTTTCACTTAGTGATTTTAGTTGCCATCATTTTAGGTAAAATTGTAAACAAACTTCATGATCCTACATTTTTAACCCATGCCTTTCTATTATTTTGTATCCTTGACAAACAATCAAGTCCCCATTATGCCCTATTAGTATGCACATGCTTAATTTTGTTCTTATGAGTAAAGCCGCTGAAGATTCCCAATAGGACTATGCACACAAGTCATTCTACAGTCACGGCTTAGGCCAGGGGTGTCCAACCTTTTGACTATGGGTCCAGCTCACGAACTTTTTATCACCCAGTGGGCCAGCAAGCCATATTCAAAGACCTCATGGGAAGTGACATCACATCAGGAAGTGATGCCATGGGACCTTCGACATCAGTGAAGTTGCAGGAAGTGATAATGAAATGGGTCTGGAAATGTGCACTCGTGTGTTGCAGCAGACAGAACCGAAGCAGCTATTGGGATATGCTGGGAAGCACACACACGTGCACATGCATGCGTGCACATGCATGTTTGCACACACACACCCAACCCGGCCCTGAGGTGCCCCCAGCTCTGCACGGGAACTTACCCCATGCTTCCGTCCACCCCGGCCCGGGCCCAAGGCGCCTCCAGCTCTGCATGGAAGCTTACCCCATGACTCCATTCAACCTGGCTCAGCCCCGAGGTGCCCCCAGCTCCACATGGGAACTTACCCCGTGCCTCCATCTGCCCCGGCTGGCCCTGAGGCGCCCCCAGCTCCACACAGGAACTTACCTCATGCCTCCGTCCACCACATATGTGGACAGGGCACAGGCCATGCTGCAGCTCCTCCAGCCACGTGCTGGGGGCAAGGGGCAGAGCCCATCCCCAGCTTCTCCAATCAGGCACGGCTGGGGCAGCCCCACTCTGCGCAACCCTTGGGGCAGCTGCAGCAGGATCCGGCTCACTGATGAGCCAGGCCCCACGGGGGTAAGCAGCTCCCCTCCCCTCACTGCCAGCTGGGGCCGACGGGCCGGCCCTGGCCGCCTCACGCCGTGACTCCATGCTCTGCCACCGCAGGCAAGATAAAATGGCTTGGCAGGCCATATGGTGGCCTGCAGGCCGTATGTTGGACAAGCCTGCTTTAGACCAAGGCTTTTTAGAATCCCATATCCATTGAAATCCATGGCAACACTCCAGTTGATTTCAACGGACTTTGTTTTTCACCTTCCCCCTCTTTTTGTTGTGGAAATTTGTAGCACATAATTGAATATGATCAATATTTTATTCTTTTAAAAGTTGCTGATTATCTTTTTGCAGGTGTCCTGTAGAGTTCAAGTTTGAAAACATATATTGATTTTTTAATTTCCTTTAAATGGCAATTATATAAAGTTATCAAAATAGTTCTTCCATCTGGATCACAAAGCCCACCTCATGAATTAAGCTTGGCTAGTATGTAAGAGAAATCAGAACCTGCATGCATTCAAGCCCGGAGTGTTCTCCTTCACCCTACTATATTATGCTGTTTGCCTTTAGCTGCATAAAATCTTTTACAGAGAAAAAACCATGCCTGACAGGCTTCTTAGAGATGATACTCTAGATGTATAGAAATGGTATTAACAATACTATATGAAAAAAAAGAAGCTCATACAAGTAACTTGAACTGCTGTTGTTGCTGAAGTCCAATCCTGTTACCTAAAAAAAACCCCACCAAATGAAACAGAAAAAATAATAAACATATAAAATGTAGTTTCTTTTCCTGGTGTTTATTCTTACTTGGAAGCCAGCTGCTATAAAAGCAAAGGCAGAAAACATGGTTATATAAATCACTTGGAAACCTAGCAAATCTTTGCCAGCATCAGGCTATTTAAAACATTGCCTTTACTTTTGCTTTGTTGGTTACTGGCTATCCACAGCATTGAAAATGGTGAACTTGTTTTTGCCAGCTAAGCCAGACTGTTAAACAAGAAAAACCAAAAAGAGAAAGTTAAGAATGAAGAAAAATAGTGTAGCAAAGGAAAATATCAAGCTAGGAAAGGGATGAAAACAGAACCCTAAGGTTCGCCTCCTTAACATTTTTCAGAGTTTAGTTGAAGTGAGGTAAAGTGATGCTTTATCTCTCTTGCTCAATGTGGTCAGGCATTTTTTGGGATTAGGACAGCAAAGATCCAATGTGATCTAATAGATCTGAAGCTTCCAAGAGATACAGAAGTAAGAGAGACTTGTATCCTTGTTGACAAAAGTCACTCCATTAATTTCTTTCATCCCTCCATCTATTTCAGCAAACTCAGAAAAGCAATGTCCAAGAAGGGCTGTTCAGTTCTAATTTACCAGTCAAAATGCATTTCCTTCTTTTTCTAGAATTGTTCACCTTATTGTGACCATTTATTACTTGTTCAGTACCCTTTAAGTCCCCATTATCACAGTTCTTTTAATTGAATACATATGTACCAGTTTTTGTGTCCCCAAAGTTTTTCTTGTTTCTATAAACAATTTAGAGTAAGAGGGTGGGTTGTGCAATAGGGAATAAAAACTCAGTTCTGTAGTATCTTCTTTATGAGAAAAATTCTCCTCTTTATGACAAAAATCTAGTCTACAAATGATAAGTAGGACGATAACATACTCAATTAAGAGTTAAGCCAAATGGTTTTCAAAACAAGCAGTATCAAGCAATAGTCGCAATGGAAGTTCATACAAAGACAGTCCCTAACACAGGGGTGGGCAATTATTTCAGCTGGAGGGCTACTTAATGAGTTTTGGTGAGTTTTTGAGGGCAACAAGGGTAGCCCTGCCCCCTGGTTGCCATTTTAGAAATGGAAGTCCTACCCTAATCCCTGACCTTTGCCACCAGAAATTCCTTCCCTTGCCCCAGAAGTACTCCATTTGAGAGGTGGGAGGTTGCCATCTTGAAACCAGAAAAAAGAACAGATCATATACCAAAAAAATCAAACATCTATTATCACTTATTTTAATTTATTTAAAAAATATATATTTGTCCTGATTTGTGTGTTTGCTTAGTCTATCTAGAGGCAATTGCATAGTAGCTCAAAATAGTCTTACTCTTGTACATTGTGTGTGGGAGGTAATGGGTGTAAGTGGGGGGGTGTTGGTGAGTGGATATGGGTATGATGGGTGGGGTGTGTTGGGGCAGGTGTGGGAGCTGTGGGTGTGGGGTATGTGGTGGTGTGAGGTATCTGGGTATGTGTGGAGTTATGGTGGGGGTAGAACTATGTGTGGGAGGGTGTACATGTGTTTGGGCATATGGTGGGGGGGTGGGAGGGTGTGTGTGTGGGGAGTCCCTGGAGCGTGCCACTCCCTGGATCTGCATGTGGTGGCAGAGAGCCAGGCCAGCCTCACCCGGCCCCATAGCACAAAGCTCCCCCTATTCGCACCTCAGTCCCTGGCCACAGGTGGTGGCAGCATGTGGAGCCAGCCCCACCCAGCCCCGTAACATGCAGATCCTGCCCAAGTCCCTGGCTGCAAATGGCTGCAGCATGTAGGCCCAGCCCAGCCAAGCCCCATAGCACTCCCACCTGAGTCCCCGGCTGCACATCATGGCAGCATGCAGGGCTAGCCCCACCCAGCCCCATAGTGTGCAGCTCCTGCACTCCTGTAGTCTGTGGGGCCAGCCCAGCCAGGACCCATAATGCATGGCTCTGTGTGTTTCTACCCTCCTTCCCCCAGTGGCAGTCGCTGGCCCCTGCTTAGTGGGGCTTATAGCTGAATTCCCATTGTCACAGGAAGGGAGGTTAGGAACAGCTATGGGGGTGCCAGCAAAAGCTCTTCCAGGCAGAGGCTTCTTGTTTCTATCACCCCCTGGCTCAGGGCTGGGTGCAGGTCATACCAGGCGGGTGGGAGGATGGTTGCTTGTCAAACAGAGCGGCACCTGCTACAAGGCCATGCCAGCTTGCAGAGAGGCAGTCAGGGCCGGGTCTTACACAGGGGGCCCACAGGCTAGATGAAATTGCCTGAAAGACCGAATCTGGCTCTATGTACCAGATCTTGCCTGCCCCTACCCTAATATGACCCTTGGCAGGTGCAGGACAAAATGATAAAAAACCAAGTCCAGTTGCAACCTCACAGATAATCATAAAAATGAGCAGTAACATTGCAAGCATAAATAAAAAAAAGATTTAGAGTAGGGGCAGCCTACCTGTAGCACAAGTGCCACAGGCAGCTGCTGCATGTGACTGCTAGGCCACGGCCTTAACAGGGAGCCTCAGCCTGGTCAAGACAGCTGCTCATCCCAGCCTACAACATTATGGCTGGTTGCCCAAGTTGATCCATGCTATCCTGAATCCTCAAGCAGCACCCAACCTGCCACCCACTCCATCACAGGAGTAGCCATTCAGGATCAGCTGATACTCTACTTCCTGCACTGGGGTTTATATGGGGGAACAAGAACTGTCCAGAAAGCAGGGCTTAATTCAACCTAGGACTGCTCTGCTGTTCCCTTTGGTGTTCTCCTTGACTCTTCTCTCTGCTTGATTGCCCAGTTTCTTGGCCCAGCTTACTCCTTAACTCTGTGCTCTACTTGACCTTAAAGCACAGCAGCTGCTAGGTCAGGAAGCAGAAAACAGAGAAGGAGAACGGACAATGGAAAGGGATCAGAGCAGCACTTATGGAACTAATTTGTGTCATGCCTGCCAAAGGGACTGGCCCCCACTGATACAGACTCTTACTGCTAATGGCCCCTAGAAGCTGGAGACAGGGGTGGAATTTTAGGGCACTTAAGTGCACTGCAGGCACTTCTGATCACACCGTAACTTTTGGGAGCTACACAAAGTGCTTAAAGTTACAGTGACAGACCCTACCAGAAGTTCAGCACTTGGTGATGGGGACTTGAAGCCTCCATGAACTGCCTGAGGCCAGGAAGCAGGGAGCACTGTTGCCCACCTCACAGCATGTGCCACAGGCTCACCAGGCTGTGGGGTAGTGGTGAGAAGGGGCTAGAGAGCTCCCTACCTGGCAGACACAGCCAGCTGGAAGTCAGCAAAAGAAAGTTGGAGGTAGAGTGGCTGAGCCCTGCCCAGCTTCTTCACTACCACCGGCTGGCAGAGCGGTCCCTCTCCTCAGACTTCCCACAGGTAAGGGGGCTCTGCATGGGGACAAAGCCCCCCATCCAGCAGGCACAGCTGGCTGGGAGACAACAAAAGCAAGCTGTGGGGGAAGTGGGGGAAGCCCAGCTTCCTTGCTAGTGCCAGATAGCAGAGTGATCCCTCTCCCCGGGCCCTTTGATCTGGTGTCCCATGACCTTCTCAGGCTGGAAGAGTACAGGATCAGGGGGGACCTGGTGACTGCTTATAAGTACATAAGGGATGTAAATCAGGACCTGGGAGAATGTCTGTTCACCAGAGTGTCCCAAGGGAAAACAAGGACCTATGGTCATAAACTCCTCCAAGACCATTTTAGGCTGGACAGAGGAAAAAATTTCTTTACTGTCTAAGCCCCCAAGACCCGGAATAGACTCCCTCCAGAAATGGTGCAGGCACCTACTCTGGACTCATTCAAGAAATGTTTGGATGCTTTTCTTGCTGGGATCCTTTGACCCTAGCTGACTTCCTACCCCTGGGGCAGGGGGCTGGACTTGATGATCTCTGAGGTCCCTTCCAGTCCTAAGGTCTATGAAATCTTGAGGAGAAGTCAGTCTGGGCCTGTGAGGTAGAGGGTCTCAGATTTCCCCCATATCCTAGCTACCAGTACCTGCTGGGTGGGGGCCTCCCTCTCTCTCTCTATCCTCACAGAGAGCACCCCTGAGGAAGCCTGGTAAGAGATTCATAGATTGTAAGGCAAGAAGGGACCACAGAAGATCATCAGATTCATACCCCTACACCAAGCAAGAAAGATAACTGGGAGTCAGGTGATCCCAGCAAGGTGACTGTCTAGGGACTACTTTGCTCCTTGACGCTGGCGAGGAAGCCAGGCAGGACTTAGACACTCTTCCACCCACTGTAGTTTGCTTTTGCAGGGTTACAGCCAGCTGTGTCAGCTGGGTGTGGAGCTCTCCTCCCCCTCCACGTCCCCTCGAAGGTACATGGGATGCAGGCAGAATCCCACAAAATTAACCCTTGCAGGTAACCTTTACACAAGTTCCCTAAAGTGCTCTGCCTTGGAATGCCTTCAGCTAATAGCTGATTTAATGAGGATTATTTTTTCACTCAATCAACCATTTTAAAAGCACTCTGCAGCCATGAATTTTTGTTATGGTATAGCTGTAGAGCACTTTCAGGGGCCTTATCAAGAAAAAATGTAACTTCTGTAAGCACTCTTAATGTTCTCTTTGGATATTTAAAGATGCACCCCAGACTCATTGAGCAGTAGCAATGGATTCAAAGGAAAATGTTTTTTTGGTTTGTTTGTTTTTAACCCTTTCTTTCCTGCCAACTCCACCCTGGCCTGAAGCAAGCAAGCTCTAAGCATAGTCTAACCTTTGAAATCATAGTGTCATAAAGTATTATTCTTGTTTAAAAAATAAATACACATATGCATATATATGTTGATTTGGCACGGTATAAAGATTTTACCACAATGAGTTTTGGCTGGCATAGAATACAAGGTATGCAAGTCATCCCAAAAATGTATACTCAACCTAAAAAATATATTTTTATCATACCACATCATGATATGTCTGTGTAAATCACATTTATTACAAATAAACTATTTAGAAATATTTTTTAAAGTTTTATATAAAGTTCTGCTTGTAAAACCAGGTGATGTATTACCAAACACCTACATTTCAGGCAGGAATCCCCTGACATGCTCAGATGTTGATTTTTCTGTAAATCACACCTCTGTATTTTAAAGATCTCCAATATCAAAGGAGGGAATTAAACCAATTGGGGAGGGTACTTGCTACTATGGAGCAGGGCACTGAGAAGCCATAACATTTTTATGTATAAAACATTGTTAATAGTGCAGGACTACAGCTTGATCAACCAGGACCTTCAGCCAAGGCATTATTTTGAGGGAAAAGTAAAAATATTTTTTCAATAAGCTGATTTTAAAAAATTGACAGCTGTTAGAAATTGTGCCAAGTTTTGCAATATTAGAGTAAATCTCAGAGCAGGCACAGAGGCTTGTTAAATCAACTTTTTGCATGTTACCACAATTTATCATATGGATTTCATGTCCACAGAGCTGATACAAAAGAAGTAGAAGACACTTGAATTAGTGACAAAAAAGGCATAGAAAGAGTTCTATAAGAAGAAAGATTTGGTCTGTATTTTGGAGCAGAAATGAATAATGAGAACAAGTTAAATCTATGTAGAGTGATAGGGGAAAGGTAGACTGGGCAATTCCAGTCACTCTTCCCCAAATACAAGAGAAAGGGATATATGTTGAAACTGAGAGGCAAAAGGTTTATAACATACAGAAGGATATTTTTTTCACCCAGTAAATAATTTCCAGAGGATGCCATGGTGTCCAGGAGTTTGGCAGAATTCAAGGCAGGATGGGAATTAACAAAAATATCCAATGTGAAACCCTGAGCAAAATGTGAGAGTTTGATAAGTTACATAAGCTACAGCCTTTGGGGCCTATGCTACCGTCTATCTTGTGGAAGGCATAAAGAAACTCTCCTTATGGAGAAATTATTTAATAATTTTGAAGAGGTTTTTCCTGTAGTACCAGGTATCTGATACTAGAAAGAGGATATGAGACTAGTTCTGGGATGAGCAATTATTTGGGTTGGCAGGCCACTTAATGAGTTGTGGTGACCTGTTGAGGGCCACACCTCTCTCTCTCTCCCCCTCCCTCCTGGGGCTATGACCAGCGTGGAAGCCTGAACCCACACACAGCTTTAGCATGCCCACATCTGCCCGTGGCCAAAGTCCACCCATCCACAGCTTTAGTTCACCATTCCCCGCCCACAAGTTTGGACCCAGCAGCTACTGGTCACATCCACAGCTGCCTGCCCAAATACTGCCAGCAGCTTCTAGATCAGGGCTGCAAGCAAAGGTGAGTTAGGGGGGAGATGGTAACAAGGCATGCTACAGTTGTGGAAGCCTGAACCCACCCACAGCTATTGCACGCCCTACTTTCCATCTGCTCCCCATGCCCGCAGCACTGACTCAGAAGCTGCCGGCTACATTTGGGCAGCTGTGAACATGACCAGCATCTGTTGGGTCTGGACTTGGGGTGGGGTGGGGAAGAAGAAGACAAGGCATGCTACAGCTGTGACTGGGTTCGTGTGTCCACCTCCACACATGTGGTAGACTTGGCCCAGAGAGAGAGCGAGTACGTGTCCAGCAAACCAAAAGCAGTTCCAAGTGCCCAGCACCATGCAGTTGCTGGAGCCACCACCCACCCACAAGCTGGGTACATTCCCTTGGTGGGCACCCACCCACAGGTCAGATCCAATCACTTTGCAGGCCAAATCTATCCTGCAAGCCATATTTTGCTCATCCTTGAACTAAATGGACCATCAGTCTGATACAGTATGTCAATTCTTATGTCCTTGTGTTCCAATAACCCATTTGGGAATGAAGGAATCCTTCAGTGGTATTGTTCACTATGTATGCCGGATGTAAATCAATTTAGTAGACCGAAGGTAGCAGAGAATGGCACTAACTGGTGCCATTTAAAAACTAACTGGTTCAAAAAGGCATGGGCTTTCATAGGTAACACATTACATCCTATGAACCAGCAGATTGGAATCCTGATTTTCATTGCCTTCTGAAAGAATGGCTTAATTTGAAATAAGTGGAGCTGACCATTTTTATTTGAAATGTTTTGTATAATGCTGATCAAAAATTGGTTCCTGAATAATATAATGCATTTACTTGGGAAAAGTTAGCGTAGCCTTCCACTACAATAAGAAAAGCAAGAATGAAAAAATTACAGGATTAACACTTGAGGTACTGAAGCCACAAGATACAGTGCTCATGAAGGATTTTACCCACATTCATATAAAGACAGCAAAGACAGCCAAATGTATCATCAATTAAATTACTAAATTAGGGAGAGAAATAATTTATGTTAAAAGAAATAAAGACTCTGGCAAAACAAGAAGTCCCCACAGTCTATACACACCCCAGTTAAACAAATCATTTAAGTCCATCAATGTCAATGGCACTACTTGAATGCTCAGAATCAAGTATGAGGCTAAGTATGTTGGTGAACTGAGACCTTCTGCAATGAGACTATCATAATAATTGTGAAATTTGATCCTAATGGCTCTTAAATGAAAATAGGAACAAAATGTTCTCCAAATCTTCTGGCCTGCTTAAGAATCACATAACTGCTTCAACAAAGGACAGCATCCTTCTTCAGCAAACCTCTTAAGCATGGACTTAAGAGTTTTGCTGATCAGGGATGGTCTTTAGCACATACTTCAGTGCTTCTCTGAAGCGGTCCTTTATACAATCATTCTGTTCTGGTTTATCTTTCCGTGATTTTGTGAATTTCAGTTGACAACTGTGGTAATTAGAGAATTTTAATTGATTGCAGTATCAGTTTGACTGAAGTATCAAAACCTTGTTCTTTGGATGTCCTTACCTTTTCAGGAATACAGGCTGCACTTTTGTGACACCATAAATTAGTTATCAAACTCATCTGGCCCTACAAGGCAAATGAACAGGGCCTGACCAGTCTGCAGGCCAGATCAGGCCCACGGATTCCACTTCCTTGTGTCGCACCTCCGAAGCCTTAATTCCGACAGGCCCCTAGGGCGAGAACGAACGCACTCTAACTAATTTCTTTTTCCCGCACTAGGCTTTGATTTCCCT
>JAGPOW010003642.1:33886999-33913847 GCA_030014935.1 Caiman crocodilus
TGGCTTCAGGCATTACTACAAGGGGTTTGATTTCACTACGAGGGTTTGGCTTCTTAGGTGGTGTCATGAGTCACCGCCTACAATGCAATCTGCACAGTTCCAGCGTGAGACACTGGAGGAACATGGATGCCATCTGTGAGGCATAGGACATGGTACAGGGAAGGTTGGAACCATATATATAAGCCCCTGGCATCACAGCAAGTAAATGGGTAGCCTCCTGTCTTATTGACATACTTCTATTTGTTACAACAAAGCCATGGCAGAAAAGTAGGCAGCCTGGGAGACAAGTTTGCCCAGAGACAAGTGAGTGGGCCAATGATCTTACTGACCCTGGGATGCCCACTTGTTACAAGAATAAAAACTTGGGGATTAAAATTCTGTCACATGTACAAGTGCCTCAGATGATGTTTATTACTAAAGATTCATGGAGGAAACAGTTCTTTTGCTTCTGTGGTCTCAGCCTTTGCACAAGATATACAACCAGGGAATGCTCAGTAAAACAGACTTTTCATAAGTAACCTGCCAAAGTACTCCTTTAATAAACCAGTCTGCAACCAGTCTTTGACAAAGAAGGAAGCTTGCTTTATTATAGGTTCTAACCACAGTGTGATAGGTATAAATATACATTGTCTTTGGAGCAGGATCAGCTGTGCCAGGATATACCAGCACAACTGACCTACTTCATTGGCATCTACAATGGTTGACAGAACCATTGTCCTGCCACTGCCACTTCCAGGGTTTCAGGGTCCTGATCTGGCAGGACCATGGCCCGGGGTGCCATGCCCCAATGTAGGGCCTGGCAGTAAGATACCTGTGCCACAGTAATCTCCTTCAGGGAAATTCCTGTAATGTGCTATGTTACAGGTGGAGAAAGACTGGGGTGACTCCCGGGTCCATGGGGGAAGCCCCAGGGCCAGGGGCAGAGGGCGGAACAGAGAGGAGAAAGAATAAAAAAGACAATTTATTCAGCGCAGGAAGGGAGGAACAGCAGAGATGGCAGGAGAAGCTCACGTGTGGCACAGATCATGCCTTTAATTACTTAAGGCTGGAGGATGATGTCACTTCTAATCACCGTCCAGCTGAGATAAAAGGGCCGGCGGTGAAAAGGAGTGAGGGGTACACGTGGCTGCCAGGAGGCAGCCTGGCTGGTAGAGCTGGCTGGAGGTGCAGAATGCTAGAGCTGACTGCCAGCACTCATTACAGCAGATTAAAGGAACCCAGGGGTGAGCAAGGGCAAAGCTTGTAAGTTTGCAGCCTGCAAGTGGAATTTGTCAGTCACAATTTAAGCAAAGTGTTGAATCTAACTGTTTGCACTGTTCATGGGCCCCCAAAACAAGCAGAACTATAAGATTAGCTGACCTAACAAGTTTTTTAAAGGTCATGCCATAACAAGATCTGACCATGTAATATAATTAGCACATTCCAAGGAATCTAAGAAATAAAAAAACAGGGGTTGAGCTTGGGCAGATAATGCTAATTTCAAACCTCAAAATAATCTTATATAATTTGCTTATTGGGTGAACCTGAGTTCGGGCTGTAATTTTTCATGATAATTTCTAACACCTTTTGATCCCATACAGTAACAGCTATAGGGTAAGATTGTGAGTGGCTCTAAAGCCAACAGATTAGCATAAAACAAGGCATAAAGGAATGTCCAAGTAAAGTGACCAGTTAGAAGGATGGGACAGAAGGACCATCGCTGTACCAAGCCTGGACCCTGGACTCCCAGTGTGAGTAAGATCCTGACCAAGGGACCTTCCTGGTGACCCCTTGGACAGTGTTGGTCAGGGACACCTGACTTCGCTGGAACAACTTGACACACACCTAGTATAGAGGGATTGCCAATAAGTTGCCAACCCCATGTGGGAACTCTTTGTCATTCTGTCTATCTGCTGTATCTGTTGTTATCATTCACTATTAGCTCTTTATTACTATACTATCTGTTTGTCACATTAACCTTTCTGTTAACTGTTGTATGCTAAGTTATAAGTAAATTTGCGTTTACTTCACTCCCGACTCGCCTCCTCAATCCCAAACTCAGCAACCTAATGGCTGATATACTCACAGCACCTCGCCAGCCTGTGACACACACCCTAAACTAAACCAAAGAAAGAAATATTTCTACTTTGAGTTATACCAATATACTTATACCAGTAAAGTATAAAAGAAAGGATCAAGTTATCATCATCAGTCCATAAATGCATTATTTTAATCTTTGTGCAACAAAGCCACAGCAAAGAATAAGGTAAACCACAGAAATGAAATTTCATGAAAACAGAAGCAACTCTAGTAATGTGGAGCAGCCCTTGCTATAGGTACATGCAATTCAGGTAACCCTGAAAGCTCTGTAATCATCACAAAGAGCAAGTCCAGCCTCCACAACTCACCAAAGGGGACCAGTGGAGAATGGGAGAGACCCTGTTCCCCCGAGCACTACCAGGAGGAACTAGGAATAACAGCCATAAATAGACTGAGAGCAGGTTCAGGCTGGACATCAGGAAGCACTACTTCACAGTCAGGGCAGTGAGGATCTGGAACCAACTTTCAAGGGAAGTGGTGCTTGCTCCTACCCTGGGAGTCTTCAAGACAGGCTAGATAATCACCTTGATGGGGTCATTTGACCCCAGCATTCTTTCCTGCCCATGGCAGGGGGTCAGACTTGATGATCTGCTCAGGTCCCTTCCTACATCCCTTTCCAACCCTACCATCTATGAAACTAGAAACTGAAAAATGAGTTTCTCATTTTCTATGAAGAGAACATATTTATGTATGCAATTTGCAAAGAGTTAGTAATATATTTATATATATTTTAATAAACAATCCATTGTTATATATTCCTGTAGTTGTGTAGATTACCAGTTGTTATATAATCATCTATAATGTGTGATTCACCTTTTTATAAACATTTATAATATGTATTATTCACAGATATAAATTTAAAAATTATTAATATTTTATTAACCTTTTAGAAACTTTTTATAAATTTAAACTTATAAAAAATATTTTATCATGTTACATATTTTACTAGGATAATTATCTCCCAGGAAAAAGAGGGGGCTGTTTCTTTTGCAGGAAATGAGTTCCAGGTCTTTAAAAAAAACACCAAACAACCCAACACTGCAAATCCTGACTGCCTGAAGATAATCTCAGTCAGAAATAAATTGAAAGATGCTGATAAGCATTTGTGAAATGCTTTTGTTGACATTTCACTTTTCAGCTGATCAACAGTGCTTCTCTGTTAAGATTTAAAACAAAATAAGGGAACATTACTAGGTGTTTTCACACTAATTTCTAAATTAAGACACACTAACTTCTTCACACATGCTGGGAAATCATAAATAGCAATATTCTTAGCAATTGTTAAAGCTATGCAGAAAAAATATCCTATCAGCTAGTTTTTCAGGAGTTCATTTTTTTTTAGCAACTGTTACTCTATGCAATATGTATGTGTAATCAAGTTAAAATTAATTTATTTTAACTATTACAGCTGTGAATAGATATTTCACTTTAAGATATTGATGTTCATAGATTCGTAGATCTTAGGGTCAGAAGGGACCTCAATAGATCATCGAGTCCAACCCCCTGCATAGGCAGGAGAGACTCCTGGGTCTATGACCCCAGCGAGATGCATATCCAACCTCCTCTTGAAGACCCCCAGGGTAGGGGAGAGCACCACCTCCCTTGGGAGTCCGTTCCCTAATGTTATTCTAAAGCATTTGATATTTAGCATTGCCAATTTGAAATGGTCATTGGGATGCTACCAAGTATCTGTAATATTACTTTAAAGTCCTTAAATGAGGCTTGCCAAATTATGTCCTGAAGCTCAGAAACTCTGAATGAAAGCTTCTTTAGAGGTTAGCATTTCTCTAATGAAACTGGAATTGCTGAAAGGATATCAGCTGATAATAGTTTAACATGTATTAACACATAAAAACACACTTAAGTGATATTAAGGTTGTGACAAACGGCTAGGAGCAAGGAAACTCACTTAGAGTTAAATTTCACACTCTGTCCATAATTTGTCTTGTCTGTCATATAAACTAGGTAATATCATTCAGTGATTAGGAGCTCTTGTTAAACCCAAGTAAGTATGATAGAGCAGGTGGAGATGTTATTTTGCACTATTTCATAAACTAATACAATGACCTTTTTGTTTCTTAAATATAGTTTTGTGGGGATAGTTAAGAAATGGCTTATAATTTTAGAAAATGAGACCTTTATTTTGTTTTGCTGAATGAACTGGTTTTATTATATATATATTCATTCTAGCTGGGATTCTTCAGTATCAATAATTTATTTTACAATTGATCCAGTTAATGTTATCTGCTGCTTCTCTCCTATCATAAATATTAGAGAAACTTGGCTACCCTGAAAGGCTACTTTAAGTATTCATGTTAAATGGAGGGAATGAAAGCAGCAAAGGTACTGTGGATGTTTATGGTGAAATAATGGGAGGAGCCTCCTTGCTACCACCAAAGAGAATTTCAACTCATCTCCACTACCCCAAGAGATGTTTTGTATATAAGTAAATGGGATGGTAACAAGCCTCAGCTTCCCCCAAAATCACTTGGAGCCCTCTAGTGGCCCACTGAGACTTGTTATGCACCTTAGCCACCAGTCACCTTCCTAATTCTCCCCTGCCCTGACTTTGAAGTTCCTAGGAGCATCAGGAGGCTTCCTTCTAATAACCTGAGCATATCTTTAAGTGTCCTTTTCTACTCTGCACTGTTCACTGTAACCTTTTTCTCTTTGGCTCAGGCTATGGTCTTCTTTTTGCCCCCTGTTCAGTCTCTCAGGGCTCTCATGCCCTCTGTAGTGGCCTTGGGGGCTCTAGTAGCCTGATCACAGTTTGCTGGGCCTCTAACAACCCACCAGTTCCACAATGTGACCTAAGTTCCTCTGTGGGGTGTCTTTAGTGGCCTCCTTTCCTCCCCTTCAGCCATTCTTCACAGCTTTTAAACCAATCCACAACATAAAACGTGAAGCTTTCTTCACCTATATTTAGTCAGTCCCTTGGAACAGCTCCTTCTCATCATAGCCTATGGACTACCTTGCCTCCTTGGTCTGTGAGTTTGCATTCTCCAATTCCTGTGAAGCTCTTGCTGGCCAGAACATGGCACATCCTGTATCTGCCAAAACCAGACCACAACTGAGACACAAACCCCTGGTTCCAGCTTTTACATGTCTTCACTCCTCCCCTGCTGGCTACCTGACCTGAAACTCCCTTAACCTATTAGCCTAATTAACAGTCCTGCTGTAATTAACAGTCAGTCTGTTGTCTGATGCCATCCTCATGCAGGACTTGGGTAGTGTCTCTTACAGCATACTGGAGATTGACTGTCACTTCTCCCAGAAGTCTTTTGTAAAATATTATGCCACCCAAGAACCTGGCTGCTGTCTGATGTTTCTAGGAATGGGCCTACAAATATGGCTTGAAATTTCTATATCTCTCTTTTATGCCAACTCTCGCAGAATACATGGACCACAAATATGACGTATCCACTCCTCAGGGAATTTCCCCAGTATAGAGGAAGTTACTGTGTGCCATGAAGTTGATTTAATTGTTCTATTCCACCTCCCCATTTACAACTCCTAATGCGCGGGATATTTTGGGAGTATTGCCAGAGAAAAATAGTATGACTGATATATAACTTGCTAAGGCTATTCCCAGCTGTTCCAAGAGTCCTTTGGAACAAACCATAGACTGATGCTATTTACACCCTCCTCGCCTGTGCCCCTTCCAGCCTGTGAATTAGGTCATGGTTGATAGTAGTCCTATGTAAATTTTAAATGATGGGTTATATAGGATTGTTTGGATAGGGATGATCCTGCCTCAGGCAGGGGTTCAACTAGATAACCTCTGGAGGTCCCTTCCAGCCTGACTTCTCTATGATTCTAAGATTCACTCTACAGGTATTAATTACCTCATCTCCTTTTTTAATGGTTTTGGTGGTCTCCACTATTCAACCTGAACCTTTCTTCTACAATTTTGCTGTCTGTTATCCATTCTTCATAATGTTTCTCTTCTAGTCCAAAAAACCTGCAGACTAGTTTTAACTCTAGCTAAAAGCTTTACCTCAGGTGTGGTAATATTAACTCAGGTAAATGAGTTAAAATTAAAATGAATTAATAAAATGACTGACAGTGAAGTACTGAAGACACTGTCAAGAAGTTCAAGAAAGCTAGATTTTGTTTTATGAATCTGAATAAGAGATGTACATGTAATAATAATTATAGGACCAATGAAACAGTATCTTTTGACCAGCTATTTCTTAGTTTTTTGAGTTTTTTAAACTTAATATATAATGTAGCAAATTAGTACACATTCCAGTAAAGTTATTTTATTTTTGCTATGATTTTAAACACAGTGATATAGCATTAGGCCTTCAGCATATTAGTAAAAATTGCAGTTTCTCTTTCACTAGAGAAAAATGTATTGTATTATACAGTGATGCAGTATAGCATGTGCACCCTACTTTTCAAAATCCTAGATATGTCCATGTCTACCTCTACTATATTTTTGGAGGTGCTTTTTACCATATTCAGTTATTTAGTGCCTTCAGCAAACCAGTCCAGGCCCTAACAGACCTTTGGAAACTGAACTTTGGGAACTACTTACTTCCATCCAGTTATACCTACTCTTGCTTTCTAGTCCTTTAACATTTACTGATTCATAAGTGGACCTTGTTTGTATATGTGAGAAGGGAGGCAAAAGCCCCCCCAACGCACCCCAACCCTCCATCTGATGCAACCCAATATTCATCACAGGAGCAAAGGTGAGTTGTAGCTGGGGAGAAATGCCAGTGTAGACTTGGCAGTTCTGGAACTACCTGAACCTGTTAATTGGTGAGCTCCGGGGGCATGGCTCCAGAGAGGTGCATGCTGCTCAAAAGTCAGCCAGGGACACAGCTGGTCCGGTGCCAGCAAAAGGAGAGCAGAACGCCAGCCGGGAGACACCAGCTGTGGAGCTGGGGAGCACCAGCCCTGAATGTGGGGAAAAAGAGCTGAGCGTCTCCTGGAGGACCCCAGCAGATGGAATGAGCAGACCAAGCCCTGGGAACAGACGGATGCCAGGGAGCTCCATTGCAGAGATGCAGTCCCACAGGATGCCCAGGAGCAGAGCCGCAGCCATGCCAGGGGGTACAGGTACTGTGATAGGGAGTTGTGACAAGGGACTGCCAGCACCCTTGGGCAGCATGGCAAAAAGGGAGGCACAGGAAGCTCTGGAGCCCCATGTGGGAGTGGCAAGTGCCATCAGCTGGTGGGACCCTGACAGCCCAGCTGTAGGTCAGATGTGTTAAAACGGAAGGCATGTGGACCCCCAGGGGGCCTGCCCAAGAGGGCCAACAGATGCCTGGCACCAGATGGCTGATCCATCCAAAGGCAGAAAGGACGGCGGGATCTTCAGCAAGATGGTGGGCACCTGGGAGACAAGATCTCAGGAGTCTGTCACCATATACTGACTTCTTAAGTTCATCTCTGATCCTAAGTTGCAGTTAATTCCAAGACATGTTTAGTTGCCCAGACCTCGATCCAAAAGCAAAAGATGACCTGGGAGGAGGGATGGCCAGGAAGACCCGACCCTTGGAGGCAGGCAGAGTGGAGGAGACAGGATTATCCCAGTGCAAGACCTGCGGAAGAGTAGAGTCCATCCCTGGCTATAGATGTGGTGAGGGTGGGGTAAAGGGAAGGTTGGAGCCCCATGAAGAAAGATCAGGGTTGATATCCTGTCAGGTCACCTACAGCGAACTACTTCCCAAGAGAACAACAATGAACATCAAAGACATGGCAGGCGAGTAGGAACAGCACCTGAACCATCTAGGTGGCACCAAATCCAGATCTCACCCTGATGTTACTGGGGGGGCAAGGTACCAACCAAAAAGGGGCCAAAGGTCTATTAACACCTACCAGTGACAGTATACCATGACAACCTGATTTTTTTAAAAGATCCTTTACTGTAGGACTTTGTCAAAAAATTTTGAGTGTTCAGATACACTGTATCATATATCATATATTTGGTGATGCCCTCAGACAACTCATGTAGGCTCTTCCCCAACAAGTCCTGTTCATCCATGTGAAGGACAATCCTATTTGTATTATGGTTTCTATCACTTCCCCAGAATTAGTGTGGTTCCCCTGATTTAACTGTGTCAGATTAGGAACAGAAGTAGGGCTCACCAGGGTGTAGTTCCCCAGAACCCTCAGAGTCTTATTTAAAGCCTGGTGTTACATTGGCTACCCTCTGGTTCTCTTGTATAGAGACTGCTTAGCAATAGGTTACATACAAAAGTTCATAGAGCCACAATTTCAAGTTTGATCTACTTAAGGATACCTGGGTAGATGCAATCTAGTCTTGGTCATTTGTCAATGATCTGTTTATCAATTTCCTCTATAACAGTTCTACTAATTTGTTTCCTACAAAGAGTGCCACCTGCACAGGAGTATCCCTAAGGTCTTTAGTGTGGAAGACAAATGCGAAGAACTCATTTAGCTTCTTTACATGGGATCCATCATCCTTTAATATTCTTTTTTCTCCTCGATTGTCCAGTGGCCCCACTAAATCCCTGCCAAGCTTCTTGTTTCTAATGTACTTAAAAATATATTATGTTAGATGCAAGTTGCCCCTCAAATCCTTTTTTGGCTTGCATTATTAGAGCTTTACATTTAGCTTGTTCAAGTTTGTACTCTTTTTTTATTTTCCTCTAATCTAACAAGAGTTATTTCATTACACACACTACTCCTCTGAAAGCCAGCTTGAGCATCCCTATGCTATACTACAATCTATAACATAGACATACCCTTAGGCGGTATTGAACATCCACTTCTTTATTTTTAAAACCTTTTTTGTAGTCTAATGAAAACAGTGGGTTGAATGAAATGAACACTATTTTCTTTTAAGCCCTTTTTAATCTGTGAGAGAAGCATGTAATCATATTAATTAGATGAGCACTCTGTGTATGTGGCTCACAAAATTAATAGCATTAATATTCTGGCTCCTAGATGCATTTTCCATTCAATCCATTATGAAAATAAAAATGAAACAATATATTTGTAAATGGACATAGAATTGCCTGTCTCAGAACAATTGTAGATACATTTCAGTGTTAGTCTATGCATAATAAATATTAGAAAAGATTTCTGCCTTCTATTTGGCTAGTGACAATCAAAATATCAATGCTAACACTTGATGGCAAAGTAAGTATATGTTATGCTTTTTGTTTTAATCTGTCCTACTCTAAGCCTAGTCCAGGGCTGTCCAGCTGGGAGCCTGTAGGCTGCATGTGGCCCACAAGTGGTTAACCTGCAGCTCATGGCTCCCTGCAGTGATCTTTTCCATTGCTGGCTATGTGGTAAGGAGCTATGCCCTGCTGGGGTGTGGAAGGCTTGGGAGGGGAGGGGAGGGGAGTGGGAAGGGAGACCGAGGGCTGTGTGTCAGCAGCACCACCTTCACAGAAGTCATGGGAGTGCCACACAGAACTAGTACTGCCTATGCAGCAGGCTTACATGCAGCTGCTGCAGCAACGCAGTGGGAGGGCCTTCCAGGAGGTTGCCCCTGCATTTTCTGGCTGGGGAGCCACATGACAGCACTGTATATGGCCCTCAGTCTTGCCAAAGTTAGACAGCCCCTGCTTAATCTATACTAGAAAAATTTCTAGTCCAGCCATATTTGAATAGCTAGAGTAACAAAACCTAGTGTCTATACAGCTTTTACCACAAAAACTGTCCATATAGTTTTGCCATTCTGAAAAAAGGAATAGCACCAGAGTAACTGTCTATGCCAGGGGCAGGCAAAATATGGCCCTGAGGTCAGATTCAACCCACTAGGCAGTTTTGCCTAGCCTGCAGGTACCCACCAACTAATTGTACCCTGCCTGGCTTGCATGCTTCACTCTCCCCCTCATGCGCAGAATGGCCTGGCCCAGCCAGCATACATAGCTTCTAGGCAGGGCTGCTGCTGCCAGCCATGCCAGCCTCCAGTGGCTCCTCCTCCTGTTCCTTCTTTGAAATAAAATTAAAAGATGTGATAATAGATATTTAACTTTTAGTGTATGATTCGGGTTTTCTTCTGGTTCCTCCCTTCCCAAAAGGAGTACTTCTAGAGGCAAAGGGAGGGACTTCCAGTAGCAAAGGTCAGGGGATAGGACAGGATTTCTGGTCCCAGGATGGCAGTGGGCGGGGCACCTGTCAAGAGGTGGGACTACTCTGGCAGCCCTCTACAGCTCACCAAATCTCATTAAGTGCCCTACCCTTGGCCTATGCTATGGCTTTTGCTGATATGAAAATGTAATGAAAAATCCCATGCCTAACCAATAGTATTATGTTGATGAAATGTCTAGTGTAGATTCAGTCTTAGCACATGCTTTATAGGCAGCCTGTAGACAGGAGTCACTTAAAACATCTGATAATATATCACTTATTAAACAGAAGGTATTCTACCATAAGTACTTAGTCATTTTTACCTTGATTAGCAGTTTGTAATTCCCCATTGTCAACTTTTAATAAGTGAAAGCAGGGCACTTATTTTGATTATCCATTTCTTAGTGTTTGAAGCTCTGTAGAAAGTAGATGAAGACTTCTAAATAAATTTTTAAAGATCCACTTTAATTGCTTTAGTTTTAGGATAAGCATGGTACAAAATTCAAACAAAATTTGAAGGATGTGACCATTTTGCATGGGATGGGTATAAATATGAACATTTTAAGAGCATCTTATTGCAATATGAAAATGTAAATTACATCCAGAAATTTTAGAGGTAAAGTTCAGAAAATACACAACAACAAAATATTATTAATTCAAGAGGATATTAAGAATCAGCCATATACAATTTTGCAAACCAGAGAGCATAGTTTTACAACAGGAGTTAAAAACAAAATGTATTACTCCCTAGAGCTGGGTGGAACTGGTTTCCAGGTCTTAAAAAACTTGAGAAAGATTTACTATTCTATACTGAAATCAATTCAAGCCCTTGTTTAAAGCCTTCCCAATCAAAGAAGATGAAAGAGGCCACTCCAGAACAACAGAGTAATCAAAGTACTGCCTACCAAAAATGTGGGAAATGCAGTGTCTCCTTCAGTCAGACCAAGGTCCTGAATGTGCTTACACCACACACAAAGTGAGTGGCCCAACTCCCATCTTGTTGCCTATTCGGAAGTGGGGCTATTCTATTTTTTATAAATAATGAAATATTCATTGAGCAAGAATCTATAGCCCAGTAGGTGAGGCATTCAGCCAACATCTGGGACACCAATGTTCCTCATCCTCATGAGGAAGAGCAAGGACTTCTATTTGGATTTTCAACATCCCAGATGATAACCGCCAGGCTCTTCTGGGATGGCTGTCTTTCTCAGGCCTGGGAAACATTTTCTAATGAAAATTTCATCAGACCTGATATGTTACCTTAAATAGTTATGGACTCTATGAATTCGCATTTTCTGACACAAAAAATCTATTTTGTCCAAAATATTCCCTAGCAGCTTTATTGATCCCTAAAGCTAACAGGATTAAAACCAGAGCTACTCAGAAAATGAAAAAAAATTATGATTTTCTTGCCATTATTTTTTCCTGGCTTTGATGAAAAAATAAATTCCAAGCTGCTTTAGTGAAACACATCTTTGCCTCCTTATTATAGTCTTGTAACCAGCACCATACCAAGAATATTTGGTGTGGAAGAGATATGCTAGAGTTACTCTTTCCACATCAATTTAAAAAAATAAAAATAAAAATTGTGACTATTTCTTTGGAAGCAGTAATTTTAAAAAGTGAATATGTGTAGAGTCTATCATATTATTCTTATTACAGAGAGATTGTGTGCAATATTCCCCCTAAGCTGTGCGCTGTGCTTGGCTGCACAGGCATGCCTGGCAGTGAGGCATGAGTGCACCTGCATAGCCATGCACACCACACAATCACTTAGAAGGATGTGATTATTTGTCTCTTCTGTTTCTCCTAATACTGAATAGTAGCACACAGCCTCCCTGTTTCTTCTACACACTGATTAGTTAGAGCTACATTATTGAGGTTCTTATTTGTGTCTGTGCATATTTACTATGCTTGCTATAGTACAATGTCTTGATAAACAGACTGTGCGCAAGAAAATTGCTGTCTCTTATGATTACATTACCTCCTTCCTTTTGCAAAGGACCCACCATAGTTATAGATTCATAGATTCATAGATGTTAGGGTCGGAAGGGACCTCAGTAGCTCATCGAGTCTGCCCTGCTGCCCTGGGCAGGAAAGGGCACTGGGGTCAGAAGACCCTGGCTAGGTGCTTGTCCGGTCTCCTCTTGAAGACCCCCAGGGTAGGGAAGAGCACCATCTCCCTTGGAAGTCCATTCCAGATTCTGGCAACCCTTATTGTGAAGAAGTTGTTTCTAATGTCCAGCCTAAATCTGCTCTCTGTCAGTTTGTAGCTATTTTACCTACTCCAGGAAGTGCCTGCATAAATAGAGCATCTCCTATTCCCTGCTGCCCTCCCCTCATGAATTTATAGGCAGCCACAAGATCATCTCTCAGCCTTCTCTTGCAAAGGCTGATGAGAGCTAGGTCTCTCAGTCTCTCCTCATAGGGCCTTGCCTGCAGGCCTTTGACCATACAAGTGGCTCTCCTCTGAACCCTCTCAAGATTCTCCGCATCCCTCTTGAAGTCCGGTGCCCAAAACTGGATGCAATACTCCAACTGCGGACAACCAGTGCCACATAGAGAGGAAGCATCACCTCACTGGACCTGTTCATCATGCATTTGCTAATGCATGGTAAAGTGTGGTTAGCTTTGTTGATCACTTCATCAAACTGATGACTTGTGTTCATCTTGGAGTCAGCTATGACTCCAAGATCCCTTTCTGCTGCTATGCTGCTGAGAAGGTCCTCCCCCAGCCTGTAACTGTGTTGGTGGTTCTTTTTGCCCAGGTGCAGCACTTGTCATTCTTAAACTGCACCCTATTTTGTTCTGCCCATTTTTCCAACCTGTCCAGATCCACCTGGATCTGTTCCCTACTCTCTGGTGTATTACCTTTGACCCATAATTTGGTATCATCTGCAAACTTGGATGGGGTGCTCTCTATGCTCTCATCTAAGTTACTGATGAAGACACTGAATAGCACCAGTCAAAGGAACGAGCCTTGCAGGACTCCACTGCCCACATCTTTTCAGGTCAATATTGACGTGTCCACCACCACTCTCTGGGTGAGACCCCTAAGCAAATTTCCCACCCACCTGACCATGTAATCATCTACATCACAACCTGTCAGTTTATTTACGAGAACAAAATGAGATACCGTATCAAATGCTTTCTTAAAGTCTAGGTAGATGACATCTACCTCAACGCCTACATCTAAGCATTTTGTGACCTGGCCATAAAAAGAAACAAGGTTCGTCAGGCAGGATCTCTTACAATGGATCCGCGCTGATTTCCTTTCAGCATTATTTCCCTTTCTGGGCTCCTACAAATGTGATCCGTAATGATTTTTTTCAGAGTTTTCCCAAGGATAGAGGTGAGACTAACTGGCCTATAGTTTCCAGGTTCCTCCCTCCTCCCCTTCCTGAAAATAGGGACCATATTGGCCCTATTCCAGTCCTCTGAGATCTGACTGGAGCACCATGAGTGCTCAAACAGCCATGCCAGTGGCTCTGCTATGACACTGGCCAATTCCTTCAGCACCCTTGGATGAAGTTCATCTGGGCCCACTGATCTGAACACATCCAGCCCCTCCAAGTCCCCCTTCACTAAATCTGCACTAACAGTTGGTGGGCTGATGTCCCTCCTGTGTCTATCTATGATCCAAATGGGAGATTTGTCTTGGTCAGTGTCTAGGAATACAGATGCAAAGAACTCACTGAAGAGCTCATCTTTGTCTCCCCTCTCTGTCACCAGTTGCCCTCATTTGTCCTGTAGGGGTTCTATGCCACCCTGCACCTTCCCTTTGCTCCCTATATACCTGAAGAAGGACTTTCTGTTGTTCTTAATTTTTATTGCTAGGCTAAGTTCTAATCCTACTTTGGCCTCCCTAACTGATTCCCTACAAGTGCGAGCCAGGGAGGTATACTCCTCCTTGGTAGCTACTCCCTGTTTCTACAGCCTGTATATCTCTTTCTTTGCCTTTAGGATTTCCTAGACTTCCCTGGTCAACCAAGAGGGCTTTTTGGCTCTTTTTCCCCCTTTTATGTGTAATGGGCTTGTTTCCTTCTGCACCCATAGGATCATTCCCTTGAGTAACAACCACCCTTCCTAGACCCCCATTTCACCAATGCTCTTGAGCTTTAACACCTCACTAACTAATCTCCTGAGCACACTGAAGTTAGCCTTTCTGAAGTCTAGCACTTCAGCCCTGCTGGTTAATTTACCCACCCTTCTCCAGACAGTGAATTCAATCAATTGATGGTCACTATCCCCTAGGTTACCTTGTACCTGCAGATTCTCCACAGAATCACCCCTGTAGCTAACACCAAGTCCAGCAAGGTGTTTCCTCTAGTGGGGTCGTATACCTCCTGTGCTAGGTGGAGGTCCTGTGTACAGGTTAAGAACCTACGTGAGTAGTTAGATTCAGCTGACTTCTCTTCCCGGCAGATGTCAGGGTAGTTTAGGTCACCCATGACAACCATCTGTCTCAATTGAATGGCTTCTGAAAGCTGTCTGGAGAATTCCAGGTCTAGCTCATCCTCCTGGTGTGGCAGTCTATAGTAGTATTTCTATAGTAGTATTACTGCTACCAAGTCTCTTTCCCCCCAACCCCATTGTATCCTGCCCACAGTACCTCAGTTTGGCCTCTGATCCCATCTTGATTATAGATGATGTATATTGTTCCTTAACATAGAGAGTAATACCACCCCTACACACTTTTTTTTGCCCATTTTATCCCATCTGTACAACTTGTAACCCTCAATGCCTACTGCCCAATCATGGGGGTGGTCCCACTGGGTTTCAGTTAGTCCAATCATATTGAAGTTGTGCTTGCAAGCAGGAATGCAAGTTCCTCCTGCTTGTTTCTCATGCTCCTAGCATTAGTGTAGAGACATTTAACCCCACCTCACTGATGGGTACCCTTGTACCCTGTTCTCTTGTTTATTGGGCCCCTTAGTGTTTATCTGGGCTGATCCAGTGTATTGCTCATGACTTGCTGATCCTAGGTTCTCCTTATCCTCTGTTTCCCCATCCCCTAATGAATCTAGTTTAAGCCCTTTGAAGGATATCAGCCAACCTGTAAAAGAACAGATTCTTACCTTTAGAAGAGAGATGAAAACCATCTTGTTCCAGGATGCCTCTCTCATGGAAGTGTGGATCATGGTTGTAGAAGCCAAAACCTGCATGATGGTACCAACTTTGGAGCCACAGGTTGACTTCCCTAATGCAGGCATCCTGATGCTGAAGGTGACCACTGACCAGAAGGATAGATGAGAAGGCCACCTGTGCCCCCAATTTCCTGAGCCTGGCCCCCAGAGCCCTGTAGTCACTCATGATGTGGTTCTGATTACTCCTGGCTGCATCATTCATGCCCACATGGATGAGGACCATGGGATAGCAATCAGAGGGCTGGATGAGGTCAGGAATCCATGCAGTGATGTCCTGGATCTTTGGGTAGGCAGCAAATCAATAGATAGGCCCCTCTGTGCCTCTCAGGAGGGAGCCACCCACCATGATGACCCACCATCTCTTTCTCTGGCTGCTCAGTTATCACTCAGCCTGCCTGGTGTTTTTTGCAGACGTGTTTTTCCCTGCAACTTCCTCTGTTGCATTGTTCTCCAGTGCTGCCAGGGCTTCATAGCTGTTCCCCAGTTAGGTTGGGGAAACAGTCACAGCCACATGCTATTTAGCTCTGGAGGTGACCATCCTCCATTCAGCTGTCCTGGGACTCTCCTGTGATGTCTCTGTGCTAGGTGTCTGGTCCTGCAGAGAATGAAAGTATCCCTCAGTCTCATCCTCTACAACCCTGATCCCCCAGAGCCTGCTCACCTCTGCCTGGAGTTCCCTCACCTGCCCCTCCAGGGCCTCAATCTGGGCACATGTGGGACAGGCAAGGGAACCCCTGGACCCCATGCTACCCCCAGGCCTCAGAGGTCCCACCAGGCATGCCCCCATACACAGGGGCCCAGGACACTGCTGACCTATCCAAGTGGCCTGTCTGGGTGTAGGCATCACAGGAGATCTGGGCTGGAGGCAGCAGCAGAGCAGGGTCCCTGGCTGCACTTTGTGTCACAACCCCCATAGGCCCCCTCCTCATTCACTTACCTGAAGTCTCTGTCAGAAGCACCTGTGTACACGAACTGGCCTTAAAACTGCCTGCAATCTGCTCCCCTGTTGGCAGTCCATGTTCGCTGGCTCCCTGGTCACAGGCTCCCTGGTTGCCTGGGGAGTCTCCTTTCATACCCTTATATTATGTTACAAGAGGAATGTATGTGTAAAAAATGTCTACTCTTTTGAGTATTGACAAGAGTTGTAGAACCACGAGTCTGAAGCAGAATACAAGGTTAGCAAAGTAATGAGGTTATTTCAGCACTTTCCCTTCACTATCCACAACTGAGCCAAAACTTTATTTCCTTGGCTTCCTAGTTAAAACTTTTAAACTGACATGTATGTCTTCCTTACTACATCTAGTGTCTGCAGATCTCAAGGGCAGGTTGAGTGGACCAGTTGTGTACGTATAATCTCAGAAGGAAAACTCATAAGTCTTTTAAACCTGTAGTCAGGCCAATCCACAGCTCCGGAGTCCAAACCACTGAGTCCAAACTGAGTAATGTGCTTGCTGTGAGCAGTCACATCACATGATGTGACAACTATGGAAGCTGGTCACCATGTGTTTGTGCAAAGATTCAAGGAAATGCATATTAACTTCTGAAAAGCTGCGTGTGGCTCCGGAACCACAGGTTGGCCACCCCTCCTGTAGACCAATTTAGTTGCATCAAACACAGTAGTGCTTATTGGCCTTTACTAATCTTTAGTTTTAAAATTAGTACTGTAACTATTGCAAAAATAAAGGTAAGAGCCATTTCATGTGACCACTTTGTTAAAAGTCTAATAGGAAAGATTAGGCTGATTTCCCCCATTTCCGCAGCTCTTTGGTGAATGCCTTTAATACTTTACTATTTAGTCTCCTAAAAATACTTTTTTCCTTCAAATGGTACTAGATTACAGCAGGTATTAGATTTGTTTTCAGTTTTTCCTGGGAAAAGTTCCCACATCACTCCCTTTCTTGATTTCAGATCGCACAAATAGTGGTTGGTTGTGGTTGTGGTTGTCATAAATGAAGTGTAAACATTTCCAGAAAAAACATCTGGTTAGATGTTTTTGTTTAAATGGCTCTCCATTTCTTTAGTATTCTCTCCTGAAAGTTCATGTCATGGGTCTACTCAGACAATACTGCCAAACCTCCAGCCAAAGAAAGCCTGACAAGTCAAGGTGAGCCCCACATCCCCAGGGGAAGGTTTTTTCCATAACAGTCATGTTTAAGTGCCACTTGGAGTGGTGATACCAGCTACTTCATGCAGGACTCATTAGAGCCATTTTAAAGGAATAAGATGTCTGTGTGACACCATGTGAGGATCTTTTTTTCATTTTTTTCAGGAGGAGCTCACCAGCCATAGTTTCTCCCTTGTTATTTCACCATACCAAACCTAGAAATGAAGATAGAAGAATTTAGAGCAACTAGTGAGGAAAGCATCATACATCAAATGTTTGCCTTATAGGGAGGGATATTGAAGATAGTTTTGGTGAGGGCAAAGCCTGGGTTTTAAACTATTTTTTCGTACCCCCTGTAACCAGAATGTAATCAAAGGCTAAAAGAGAATGTTTTCATCCAAATACTCTCAGCCTAACGCTGGAA
This sequence comes from Caiman crocodilus, assembly GCA_030014935.1. Lineage (NCBI taxonomy): Eukaryota > Metazoa > Chordata > Crocodylia > Alligatoridae > Caiman > Caiman crocodilus. Next base: position 33,904,812 of record JAGPOW010003642.1, read on the forward strand.
GATGTGGACACTGACTCGTATATAATAATTGCTCAAGACATTCTGAAAAATAATCCAGAAATTAGAGGGCCAAACGCTCTCTACTCCCTAACTCTAAATATCCAAAATGATCTGAAAGAGATTTATGCAGCCTTCAGGATTAGCCCTGTGCAAGGGGCAAAATGTACAATGTACCATCGCATGAGGAGTGGCTACTCTTAACTACAATGCCTTCCCTACTTTTTCTCACTCCAAAGAGAATTTATTTACTGGAGCTCTTGCCAGGGTGTACCTTACTTCCTCCATCATAATAACTCAGCTCTCCTGTTTCAGACAAGGGAAAGCAGAGTCACAACTTCACCATTCTCTGCTAACTAGCACTAGCTATGATATGACTGGTATGGCAGAGGAAGAGAGGATAGTGTCTAACTCCCCTACATGGGACCACATTACATGGGTCTATAATCTGGTTTTATAGAAATATATGGTACTATTAACAAATCCAAGAAGTGTCTTCAAATTTCTTCTGGATTATGCTGCTTCTAGGGACAAAAATATTCTCTTATGTGGGTCTATGTGACTCAGGCAGGGGTCTAATGATACATAGTTCAGAGTAGTTTCTTAGCTGTAAATTGACAGGACCATGATGCAATACTTAGCATCTCCTACACTGCTGCAAGAACTTGGATTGCCTGCCCTAAGGGCCTGTTTGCACTTGGAAGTTTATTGATATTCCAGAATATCGCTGGAGCATGAGACTCCACGTGGAATATTCTTATTTTAGAATAAGAATTTTTTTTTTCTGATTTAGCTTAATCTACTGTCAAAACTAAATCAATACAAACAGCCATACAAGAGTTTATATTAAAATAGTGATCCAAGAATAATTATTCTGCATTGTTATTGTTGTTATATTTAAATTTACATTGTTATTCTGAAAAAGTTCTCCTAATAAAAAAACTTCATGCACAGACAAGCTGCAAGTATCTGCAACCTGTATGTATTTTTCTGGTAGAAAAAAATCTCTTGCCAAAGAGATTTTGGAAATATAATGAAAATCCTTTAAAAATGTTGTCCTGGACTGCCACTGTTGTGACAAATGCAATCAATCAATCAATCAATCAACCAATACCACACTTTATTTTTGGAGCCTGAAAAAGTGAAAACAGAACTTATTGCATCATGGAATTACTCACTGACCTGCTTAAATTTTAAATAAAGAGAGATGATTCATGTCCATCTAATGTAGGAGTAACACTGTTTAGATTGAAATGATGTGGTGTTTTATTTCTCTTGCATTAATAAAGAGATTAATCATTGCAGGTATAATTACAGCAGTCATTACAACTTTGGTATTGGGAGAGCTAGAAAGCCAATTTAACTGCCTTGCTAAGAAATCTCTATGTTAAAAAAATAGTGTAGATGGTTTTATAAACGCCTTCCTTCCTATGTCCATGGAGAGTGGCCAAGGGAGAATATATAGTCAGAGGTTGTCTACTGTAGTAATTCCTGGCTGTATTAATGATCTTCAAGGGGTGCTGCAATGTTAAACAGGAGCAACCTGGAAGCTGGGCTGGATTCTTACAAATCATTGTACATAGGAACAAAAGATCATAGTGCAGCACATAAGCCAAAAGGTAATAAATAATTTCAAAATGACCATAGAAATCTCTGTCCTCAGTCTGGTCAAAAATAAGATTCAACTCTTCATAGCATAAAGATCTGACTACTGTATAACTATTGAGGAATGGTATTATTACTCAATGCATTTTCAGCACCCATAAATACTTCACACAGTTTTGAATGCTGAAAACAAACAACATGATTTATAATAAATAACCATGTAAAAAGTATGCAAATTTGATCACTTCTACCATTATGCAAAGTATTTTACTACTAAAAAAACCTGTTATGTCCAATAATTCTACCAAACCATTGTGCTTTGCTTGGTTGAAAAAAATAGCATAACAATGTGTGGGTAAAAAGAGGAAGAGCCCTGGTAGCTACGTTGGGGGGGGGGTGAGGAATGGAGGGGGTCACACTACCTGCCCCCTTTTCCCACTGTAACAGAGCACTCCATGCTCTGTTATTATCAGGGGCCTGAGCAGAAGCCAGGCAACCCACAGCTGCCTGGGATGATAATCGAGCAGAGTTGCCTGATTTGGGGAACAGGGCCCAGGTGCAGTATAAAAGGGCTGGGTCCCTGAACTGCTAGCAACAGTTTGTGGTTACCAAATGAGGAGGCAATATGTGGTTGAGCTGTTGCCTAGAACATCTCAGAGGTAAGGGCTGGGGCTATGGAGGAGGAAGAGGCCCCATGGTCCTGGACATGACCTGATACTGTACCCTGCTGGGGAAGGGTGGCCTGGTGGAGCTACCTGTGGTGGGGTAGCTCCCCAGAAATGCCAGGCCAGTTACCCACCTTTCACTGGGGAGGTATGGGTGCCAGAAAACCCCAGCCCCCACATCCCTGGTGTGTGAAACCTGAGACAGGGGCAGCCCACGCTCACTGTGAGCACTGAGGCAGGGCCCAGGTCAGTAGAGGGACCTTTGGCAGCCCCAGCCTCACAGAAGAGCCTGGGGTACATTGGGGACCTGGGTGTTAGGCTCCGTAGGGGATGGGCCTTGGAGTCTACTCCATATTGTAAGGGGCTTGGAGCCCATAATGAGAGGGCCTGGGGGCCCAGTAATAGAGACTGTGGTAGATCCTCAGGGATAAGGCTTGGAGCCTGAGGACAGGGCAGAATTGTAGCTGGGGATAGGGTATAGAGCCCAAGGATAGAACTTAGAGCTGGGAGAGGTTTGTGGCCTAAGGATGGGGCCTGGAGCCCAGGGATGGTGTTGGTAGGCTCAGGGATAGGGCTGGAAGCCCAGTTATTAAGGAGATTATGATGAGGCTGGGTATTAGGCCATGAAGATATGAGGCTGGCTGTTAGACAAAGACACACCTATGAGGATGGGACACATCAAGAGGAGGTCAAAGCATGTACAGAGGCCCTTGTCATCAGGGTAGATAAAGGCCTCCCACCTGATTAACATCTGATAATCAGGAACATCAAGATGTGGCAGGTGAGCTGAGTGGGTGGCTAGCCTGGAAGCAAATGGCCAGGCCTACTTTAAGATTGGTCCTGGGGTGCCTGCTTGTTACACCCACGGACACCATTCACCTTCTATGACACTACTCCAGATCTGGAAGTGTGGAGGGGAAAGCAGATCAGCAACTGAATATGCATGGCTGCCAGAGATGCTTGGTCCAGGAAAAGCAGCTGGGAGAAGAAAAAGGTTGTTCCTAGGAGGGAAAGAAGGAAATGTCAAAGAGAGTTAACTGTCTTGCCTCCTCTTTTTTGCTGCAGAAAACTGGGCTTTAAATCGGCCTTCAACACACACTGGCAACAAAAAAAAGGAAGGAAACCTTCAGCTGCTGCCCTTGCACTGTGGACCAGCACAGTCCAAGTCACAGAAATGGCTAGTTACACCTCTGGTTGAAACCATCCTAATTCAGTATAACCTTGAAACAAAATAAACTATAAAGGTTTGAAACCTGCAAACTTCCTGTTATTTGAAGCTTAACTTGGCATTTCATCCAAGGAGGTGAAAACACTTAATAAGATGAACTAACTTCTCATAACAGCTCTCTGAAGTTTACAAATGGGATTTAAGCACAGTCAGCATACATGACTGAGGCAATACAAAGTAGCAGCACAGCCAAATTATCATAATAATTCAGTTTGCATAACTCTGTTACCCTAGCTCCCCACACTAGGAATAGTTCCCTTTCCTGGCAATAAATGAAAACAACAGTTTCTATCAGACATAGACAGGAAAATACTGAGCGGTTTGACAAGGATGCCTTTCATTTATGCTATAGTTATAAACCTTACTGAAGCTTATGGGTTTGGTAACAGTCTTCCATTCAGAACCATCAAAAGCTTCTCTTCAGTGATAGCTAAAACAAAGGAAACCACTACCTCCAATCCAAACGGATTGCAAATGCAGAAATAAGAAATGAAATGGGAAAGGTTCAGTATGTCTGTACCAGGAGCTGTGAGAAACAGAACACAAACAAAATAAAGCACAGACACACACATAAGGTGGCCCTCAGAAAAAGGCTGAGAGAGAACTATTTGGGCTAAGCCAGGGGTGGGCAATTATTTGGGCCAGTGAGCCATATAGGGAGTTTTGGTGAGCTGTTGCAGGCTGGGTCAGCACCCGCAACTCCCCATGCAACAGTTCACCAAAACTCCCTAAGCAGCCTCATCCCATCTGCCTGGCTGTGTGCCCTGCCTGCGTGGTCCTAGCCAGTCTCCATGGAGACCCTGGAGTCATAGGGCAGTGACAGCACAGGGCTGAGAGCCGAGGACGAGCTGTAATCCACTCCTCACATGCCCCTACCCACAGACCAATGCACAGCACAGGCTTGTGAGAGCAGTGGATCATGGCTCTGCTCCATGATCAGCTAGGATGGGGCCACAGGTGGGCAGAGAGCAGCATCCAGGAGTGGGACAGGTGGGACTGGAATCATGGAGCTTTGGCTTCACACTGTCACTGGCCAATGATCCCAGCCCTGGCCTCACCTGTGTACCTGTCCCACTCCTAGATGCCACTCTCCCAGATCCCAGCCCCACCAAGTGGGTAGAAGCATGCAGGTAGCAGACCACAGCTCTGTCCCAGGCCCTGGTTCTGCATTGTTACTGCACCATGATCCTGGAGTCTCCACAAAGACTGGCCAGGATCCAGGTGGGCTGGGTGGATGGGATGAGGTCACAGCTAGGTGGGGAGCAGTGTCCAGAGCTGGATCCAGGATCTTAGGGTGGTGACAATGGAGGACCGGGGCAGAACCGCAATCTGTTCCCCACACACTCCTGTCCACAGAACCAACACCTATCACAGAGATCTGTGAAGAGTGGATCACAGCTTGGCCCCACCTCTTGTGACCTCATCACATCCCCTGTGCTGTCATTGCCCTGTGATCCTACCCCATGATCCTGGCCTCACCTGCCCATCCCACTCTCAAATACCACTACTCACCTGCCCCTGGCCCCAAGCCATCTGTGTGGCTGCACGCTCTGCCTCTGTGGGTCCCACCCCTGGCAGTGGGTGCGGTGGGTGGGTTAGGATGCCCAGGCAGCAGGGCTGGCTTCAGCAGCAGAAGCAGCCAGAAGGAGCTGCCACCACTGGGGCTGCTGAGAAGCAAGTCCAGCCATCAAGCCACTCCAGCCCTGCTCCACATGCAAGAGCCCTGCTACATACCAGGCTGCCCCTTGCGTCTGGGCTGAGTGAGACCAAGGGACCCACCACAGGCCAAAATTCGTTGGTAAGCCAGACCCAGCACACAGGCTGTATTTTGCCCAACCCTGAACTAAGTTCTGGGTCAAAACCCCCAGCATAGTGAATGATAAAATTACTTCTTTTTTTTTCATCTTTATGTGTTTAGGCAATGCAGTGACAATAAGATGGATTTTATTCAAGTCATAGGTGACCATCATCAGTTTTTCCTCCCAATGGAAACAACCCATAAAGCCCCAAATATAAAATTTTTTTTAGTGCTTGTATAAAAATGGGTAAAAGTACAATATCTGGTCTGTCAAGTCTATCTGGTCTGCTAATGTCTATCATAGGCATTTAAGAGGTGACTATCTCTTAAGGAATGTAAGAGTATTTAGGCATGTACTCCTTCACCAAAGACTATGATAAGATTCATTGCTAGTCTATCTTGAGCAATAATTAGGTTTCAGTAAATATAGTCACTATTGCCTTTTAATCGGCTTCGAAATAATTATCAAACATTTGCTTAAAAACCTTGTGGAATAAGTGGCCATTGATTACTATAAGTAAATAACATTAGCAACAAACAATGAATGATTGATGAACTAATAATATTGAAAGACAATAGATTCCTTCTGCCACTCCTTCACTGCTTTCTCAAGGTCTCTAAAGCCTCATATATTGCATAGTCTATTTCAGCATAAGTGAGGGAAACATTCTAGTCCTACATTTTACTGTTCTTCTATAGCAGTGGTTCTCAACCTTTTTAGACTTGAGGCACCCCTCAGTAGACTTAAAGCACTCCTTGGAAAATGCCAGCTCTTTGTTTTCATTCATTTTTTACTACAAAAAATAGAACACTTTTTCTGTTGCAAAGAGCTCAAAAAGACTACAATAGGTCAGACCATTTTTAACACTATGGATCTCTGTTTGAAATCTCTGAGTTCATCTTTTGAATCATGTTTGTACAGTCAACAGTGTTAATATTGAATAGCGTCCTACAGAACTCTTGAAAAGATCTCAGGACACCTCAGAGTGCTGTGGCACCCTGGTCGAGAATCACTATTCTATATTAAGATTGCAAGTGGTAGAAAATGGGAACCAGAAGGTTATAAAGGATCAGATTCTAATCTCCATTATACCAACACAAATTTCTGCTAACCTTTGTGTAGTTACTTCAGATTAACACTGGTCTAATTGTCGTTATCAGTGATACTGATATTTATACGAGTAATGCATATTAATCATTCATAAACATTAGGACTGGAAGGGACCTCGGAAGATCATCAAGTCTAGCCCTGTACTCTAGGAGCAGGAAGTCAGCAGGGGGTCATAGGATCCCAGCAAGATAAACATCCAAATGTCTCTTGAAGGCATTCAAAGCAGGTGTTCGCACCATCTTTGGAGGCAGTCTATTCTAAACCTTGGGGAATCGGACAGTAAAGAAGTTCTTTCTTATGTCCAGCCTGAAATGGCCATGGAAGAGTTTGTGACCGATCAACCTTGTCATCACTTGGAGTGCTCTGGTGAGCAGATGTTCCCCCAGATACTGGTGAGCACCCCTGATAAACTTATAGGTGCTCATCAGATCACCCCTGAGTCTGCTCTCTTCCAGGCTGAAGAGTCCCATGGCTTTCAATCTCTCTTCATAAGGTCTGTTTTCCTGACCTCTGATCATGTGCGTGGCTCTTCTCTGCACCCTCTCCAGTTTCTCCACATCCTTTTTGAATTGTAGAACCCAAAACTGGATGCAGTACTCCAGCTGCTGCCTCACCAAAGCCATGTATAATAGGAGAATGACATCCTGGGATTTGCTTGAGAAGCATCTATGGATGCAAGTCAGAGTTTTGCTTGCCTTACTAGCTCATCACATTGAAGGTTCACGTTCACCTTGTGGTTAGTCATGACCCCCAAGTCCCTTTCGTCCATACTGCTAGCCAGCGTAGCATTTCCAAGCCTATAAGGATGCTGCAGGTTTTTCTTCCCAAGGTGGAGAACCTTGCACTTTTCTGTGTTAAACACCATCAGGTTCTCATTTGCCCATTTCCTGAGCCTGTCAAGATCTGCCTGGATCACGCTCCTGTCCTCAGGTATGAATGCTTTATCCCATAGTTTGGTGTCACTGGAGAACTTGGCCAGTCCACTTCTGACAACGATGTCCACATCATTAATGAAGATGTTGAATAGTATAGGCCCAAGGACAGAGCCTTGAGGGACCCCACTGGTCATAGGGTTCCGTGACAATTAACTTCTGTCAACCACCACCCTCTGGGTCACAAAAGAGTTAATTTTGTTTTTCATGACTGTGATAGGCCCTTGCCCTACCACATAGGGAAGAAGCGATCTTGAGCCTACTCATCGACCACAACTTTGGTGTTTCTGGTAGCACCTACTTCCCTACACTCTACCCTTTTCCACTTGGCCACGTATGTAGATCCAGGCTGCACCTTGATGTAGTCAGAGGTTCTTTGATGTGATGGCTGGATGAAGCACAAGTGTCACAGGAATCTCCCTGTTGTCCTGTCACTCTTTGAGAAAAATTGCTAACACAAAACAATTTAACTCAACATATTTTAGTTTGAGTGGTGGGCAGGGCAACATTGCCCCCATACTAAGCTGTTCAGTCTCAAGCACTAGGGATTAAGGGTCCACTTCCCCAACACTTTGGGCTACTTGGTCCTTTTGTCCTGGGTCCTTTCCAGATGGCTTGTTTGCCATGTGTCCCAGGGCCTCAGCATGTTCCCAGCCAGGCTTCCTCATTGCTGAATGTGACTGTTGTCTCCTGCTGGTGCACTTTGAGCACACAGATGCACTATAGGGAGGTATAGGCATCGCAGGCTGTCTCTCCATGACTCAGCCTTGTTGGGTATCCTAAGAACCCAGTGAGCCACTGTGACAGGTCTGCGCTCAGGCCCACCCTCCATGTGGCCCACGCACCTGTCCCTGGGCAACCGCCCGCCTCGTCTCACCTGCCATGTCTTTGATGTTAATTAATTAATTGATGTTAATTAGCAGGAGGCTGCCTACTCCCACCCCAATGGCCAGGTGCGCTGTTTGAGGCTCCTTCCTCCCCAATACTGCAGCCCAAGCCTCGCAGATGTCAACTCAGTCCCTGCACCCCCATTTGGGCCTCTCCAAAAGAGGGCCCTCTTCCTGGGGCTTACTGTGCCCAACTTGGGCTCCCCAGTAAATGCAGGCCCCTATCGGGGCTTGCAGCGCCCAACTTGGGCTCCTCAATACTGCCCCTCTCAGAGTTCCTTAGGGTGGCCCCTCTCGGGCCTCTCAGTGCTGCTCCCTTCTTGGGGCTGGCTACGCCCAACTGGGACTTCCTACAAAATGCCCCCTCTCTGCACTGGGGTCTACACAGCCCCAGGCTGCTGCACCCTCAGAGGCGCTCTGCTGAGCCTTTTCTGGCACTAGGGCCCCACACCCTGTGGGCCCCTATGAGGCCTCCTCCAACCCCTTACAGCCTCACCCAAACCACCGGTATCATAGATAACCAGAAAGTAAACTCAAGCCCCCTGGCTATAACTAAAAACATAAACCACCTGGCTATAATGACAAGGCAAAATACAAGCCCTTTGGCTAGAGCAAACAGAAGCCCATTGTCCCCAGACAATACCCAGTCCTGCCAGTGACCCTTCCTGTCAGCTGCAGCCCCTGCCTTAGGTTCCCTCTCCCTCTCCCTCCCCTTCTCCCCTCCCCCTTCCCCTCCCCCTCTCTCTCTCTCTCTCTCTCTCTCTCTCTCTCTCTCTCTCTCTCTCTCTCTCTCTCTCTCCCTCTCCCTCTCCC
>JAGPOW010003642.1:33924023-33955659 GCA_030014935.1 Caiman crocodilus
GAGGCCAGTGGCAGGACCCTGCCTGCTCAGAGCTGGCACCTTGGACCCAGCTGGCTGTGGCTGACCTCCTGGCCAAATGGGGCCAGGAGGACATGCTTTAGCAGTTCAAAGCAAGCCGCCACACCCATCTGGGTGATAGATGTCCAGATGGCCAGGCAAGGGGCACAAACAGCAGTAGTGCTGCACAAAAGCCAACCCTGCAACCGCAGTCCATTGGCAGCTGGCCCAGAGGGGCAGATGCCTCTACTGTCTCTGCAGTCCCCATTCAAGTCTGGCAGGTGCTCAGCAGGTCACAACCAAGCAGCAGCCCCCACTGCCAGACTGCTGCAGTGGGTACAGGGAACTCTCAGGTCTGCTTCAGCAGTCTAGCTGGCACAAGGGGTAGTGTCCCCAGGTACCAATTGGCTGAGCCCCAGAAGCTCTTGAGAGCTAGTAGCCCTGAGCTATTTGCCAGGGTGGCTTTTTGTACTGCTGGGGCCAGGACAGGGCAGCTTTTTATACTGCTGGAGACAGCACAGGTGCTGGCCACAGGCTCTAGTTCCCCCTGGCTGAAGATCCGGGAGGAACAAGGCAGGGTTATTCTGCCCCAAGTGGCACAATTTGCTCCACAACAAAGTGCATGTTCGGGCATGTGCACTGAAGCAAAAAGACTCAGCTCAAATTTGCACTGCTTCTATTTAAGCTGCTGCAAGCGCATGTACTTACATGTGTGGATGCGCCCTATGGGTGTAAACAGTTGAGTGGGAGCATGTGTATCCCCAGGGACAAAGGACAGCAACACACCTTCTTCCTGGACCACACATGCTTTGGTGCATACCCCACAATGGGGGCAAGGGAGACTGGGGCCAGCAACTTTGCTGGTTCTAGCAGCCTTACTTGGGGTCCTGGGGCCTCTAGGAGCTGTAGCCACAGGCACCATCCTGGTTTGGTTTTTTTTGGCATGGGTTTTTTGATCCTGGGATCTCCTGGTGTCAAAAAATCCTCTCTGCACTGCAAAGTAGAAGTGTGTGGAAGCTTGGGATCCTGGCTGGCAGCAGCTCCCCAGAGCTGGGGCGGCTGCAGCCAGGAGGCTCGAAACAGCTGTACCAGGCTCCTGCATCAGGTCTGCACCAGCACATGCAGGCGCGCCTCAGAGCAGGCGGTGGGGGCAGGGCCTGAGGCAGTGCAGCCCCCATCTCTCCCCTGCTTCCAGCACAGAGGTGATGAGCTCGGCGCAGCTATTTGGAGCCAGCCTGGGTTCTGGGCAGCTGCAGGAAGCAGGGGGCAGAGTGCAAACAGCTGCGCCGGGCTCATCACCTCCAAGGCAGGAGCGGGGGAGAGACTGGGGCTGTGTTGCCTCAGGCCCTGCCCCCCCCCCACTCTGAGCTGCGCCTGCACGTGCTGGTGTGGAGCTGATGTAGGAGCCTGCACAGCTGTTTGGAGTCTCCCGGCTGCAGCCACCCTGGGATCCCAAGCTGCTCGCAACAGGCAGCTGGGACACTGCAAGTCCTGCTGGGAACAGCCCAGACTCCAGCAGCTACCCAGAGCTGGGGTAGCTGTTGGCAGCCACAGAGCCCAAGCTGGGAGGAAGGGGCTTTGGGTGGGGGGCAAGGGGCAGCAGAGCTGGGGGGAAGGGGCAGTAGGGCTGGGGGACAGGGGCTTTGGGTGGGGGCAAGGGGCAATAGAGCTGGGGGTCAGAGGCTTTGGGTGGGGGACAAGGGGCACAAGCAGGGCATCCTGCCATGTACCTCTTGCCCTCATTTGTTTTTTCTGTCACGCTGGCACTCTGGCACCTTCCAAAGTAGGCATTATGGTGTTTTTTGGCTCTCCGGCCAGAAAACGTTGCCTACCCCTGACTTACTGTATACTAAGTCCTTCTAAAAACTTCACTCATACTCACTCTACACTGCCTTTAACCCCATTATAATACTTCCCATTCCAATACGTGCTTTTCATAGATATATAGGCAACTTTTAAAGCCGGAGGAATTTTTATGATCATCCAATATGACCTTCTGTGCAACACAAAGAATAGATTCTCTCCCTGTAATTTTTTGCATCAAGTTCATAACTTCCAATTGAGAGTGACGATCTATTTTAGAAAGAGATCCAGTTTTGACTTAAAGGATTCATGCAACAGACTTTCCACCACATCTCTGGGTAAGCTGTTGTATACCTTAACTTGAAAGCTAAAGAATCACTCATGTGAACTCATACTTATGTAAGAAAGAGACACTCTCTCTCTTTCACTTAATTCTCATATTAATCAAACACAATGTATTTTCATGCTAATAGAATGCTTTATATAAGATTTGAAATAATCCAAGCTAGGAGTTTGTTAGTATTTTTCATGTCATGAGTATTTGTTCTTTATTGGCTCTTTCTATGTCCTGTAAACACATGCACAAGGAATTGACAGAATCATCACTTGTTTCTGATCATCACTTGTTTCAATTTAATTTGAAAGCAAATTGTATGTCAAAACAAAGCCTGACTGTTCACAAATGCAGGAATGTAAATTTGTACATACATCGATTTTACAGGCATGGTGTAGGGAGGGGTTTTTGGAAGTTTTCTCTTTGTTATTAGCAACAGTTTTTCATAATGAATATTCAGCTGCAGCTATCTCACAATATATGTCTATTAGACACCACAGTTAACTGAAAATGAAACACTACATAGTTGTTATATATACTGGCCTCAGTAGCCAACACTGCAAAATTCTATACAAGTAAACTAATCAAAAGAGACTGGGCAATGAGCTGTATTTCTGAGAGCTGCAACCCACTGGAATATTGTACTAATTTGGAAATGTATTTATTTAGAACTTATTTATTCTGATTTGACATTTAAAATGGGATGTACACTGATGTAATCACCCTTTCCAGGGAAAGAGTGTTACACTGTCTTTTGCAACTGCAACAAAATGAGGCCTACTTTATCACAAAGGATTTAAATGAAATTGCCTGTACCTGACCTGCTAAAACAACTGGCCAGAATATTTTAAAATGTTAAAAAAATAGCAATGGAACAAGTAAAAAGGGTCATCTAGAAGATAAAATTAATTTTTTAAATTTTCAAAATCTATGAGATGAAAAAGGAAGTCTGAAAATTTTCACTGAATATTTTTATGGTATTTTTTTCACTTAAAATCTACAGGAGACTTATTTTCTTTTCTTTCTTGTTTTGTTGTGCTATCTGTCACTGAGGAGCTGAACACTATACTGAGTAAATAATAAACAAAGGAAACATAATGCCTCCCAGCCTCTAGATCAGGGGTTGTGCCAAGCATGGCACATGAGGCCATTTTGCTCTGCATGCCATGGCCAGCCCCAGCTCTGGGTAGCAGCTACTGGTGATGGAGCCTGGGCTGCTCCCAGCAGGGCTTGAAGCATCCCAGCTGCCTGCTGGCAGCAGCCCAAGCTCCCAGCTGGCAGCAGCTACCCAGAGCCGGGGCTGGCTGCAGTGGGAGGCTGCAAACAGCTGTGCTGGGCTCCAGAGCCCAGGCATCAGCTCAGTACCAGGGCGTATACATGCTCCTCAGAGCAGACAACAGGGCACCACAACCCGCCCCAAGGTGCATGCGTAGTCGCTACCAGCACGGAGCTGATGCCAGAGCTGTGGAGCCCGGTGCAGCTGTTTGCAGCCTGCCTGATGCTTGCTGCAGCTGCCCAGAGCCTAGGCTAGCTACAAATAGCTGTGCCGGGCTCTGAAGCCCAGTCACCAGCTCTGTGCTGGGAGCTGGGGAGAGACCAGGGTTGTCCTGCCTCAGGCTCCTCCCCCACCACCCACTCTGAGGCACCATGCATGTACAGGTACAGAGCTGATGCTTGGGCTCCAGAGCCTAGCAAATCTGTTTGCTGCCTTCCGGTTGCAGCCAGCCCCGGCTCTGGGTAGCTGCTGCCAGCTGGGAGCCCAGGCTGCTCCCAGCAGGAAGCTGGAATGCTGCAAGCCCTGCTGGGAGCAGCTCGGGCTCCAGCAGCTACCCAGAGCCAGAGTAGCTGCTGACAGCCACAGAGCCCAGGCTGGGGGCAGGGGCTTTGGGTGGGGCACAAGGGGCATTAGGGCTGGGGGATAGGGACAGGAGGGTTAGGGGCAAGGGCTTTGGGTGGGGGGCAAGTAGCAGTAGGGCTGGGGGGCAGGGGCTTTGAGTAGGGGGCAAGGGGCACAAGCAAGGAATCCTGCCATGTATCCCCTGCCCCCTTTTCGTTTTTCTTGAATACCGGCACTCCAGCACCTTCCAAGGTAGGCATTGTGGTATTTTTTGGCACTCCAGCCAAAAGCATTGCCTACTCTTGTTCTAGATGATCAGTAGTCTATGCAATGCATGGACCATTTCAGCTAAAATAAATTGGGATTTACTGCCAGCATGGTAACAATGTTTTAATTGCATTTATTTACCAAGGCAGTTACTTATAATATCTATAATATGGAGTAATATGCTTGAAGAGCAGTCATACCATCATCTACAATGTGGAATAATGAGGAAAATGATAAAATTAAATTTATTTTCAGCTGCTTCAAAATTTGCTATCTAAGGACATATAAAAATTAAAAAGAACACTCAGCTTAAAAGAATTACAATATCATATATTATTAAAAAACAACAATTTAGGCAAAGTTTACATTTATGTCTATAACAGAGGTATCAAATAGAAGAGATTAAATTCCAAGCCGTTTCTTCATCGCTATCATATTTAAAGCAGACTTCTCTTTTCAGTTTCTATTTTGAGGACTGAAGTTACTAACAGCTGACAACTTCAGGGTGAAATTTATAAGCTGGCCTGCTGTTCACTTCCTGGTCTTTCCAGTATATGCATCAGAAAATCCTGAAACTTCACTTCCATTCCAAGCTGTATCCATCCAGACTGCTCAAATCAACTCTATCTTACTTTTTAAAAAAATCTAAGCTTTTCCCTTTCTATTTTTATATAACCAAAGATATGTTCAGTATTGCAATTGTGTTATATACTATGGGTGGCACAGCATGTTTCAATATTGAATTACTTATTCAATATTCATTATTGAATTAATATTGAGAGGCAGCAGTTACACAAGCAGCCATATCATGAGTTTTGCCTGTCAGAAGTTAGGGGTGCAGGGCCCCATAACCCCCCTGCCCCTATCTTCTTGACAGCTGGCAGGCTTTGTGGCCTCAGCAGGGGCTAGCAGGCCTGCAGCCTTCACCTTGCTGTGCCTTAACACACACAGTGTCACCCATGTCATGAGTTTTGCTTGTCCGCAGCTTGAGGTACAGTTTTCCCCAAACCCCTGTACTTATCTTCTTGAAATTTGGCAGGCTTCGTGGTCTCCATAGGGCTAGCATGCCTGAATTTTTGACCCTGCTGTAGCTTAACACATATACATGACATGAGTTTTGCTTTCAAGAATTGTGGTGCAGTTTCCCCAACCCCCCTGGATCTATCTCCTTGTAACTTGCCAAGCTTCATGCCCTCAGAAGGGGCTACAAATCCTGCAAGTTTCATCCAAATCAGTCTAGAAATGACAAAGTTATAGGATGTTTCAACCTTCCCCATTATAGCCTATGGGCGAAATGTTGAAATAGCATTGAAACAGCAAAACGTTTCAGCTTGCCTCATTTTGTTTCGAAGCTGTTTTGACCATGTCTGTTCCATTTTGATTTTGCTGTTTTGACCTTGAATGAGTTGAAACAGCAGTGAAACAAAATTGGAGATGAAATTTCACACAGCCCTAGTAATTTGTACATAGTACCAATAGCTTTAGTTCACTTAGAATTGATGTGTATAACCTTTTTTGGAAACTTCTGCAAGTTTTGGCACAGGTATTTCATAAACACACTTCTAAGTAGCACTTTGACATTTTACTTCTATAGTATAGACTGGGTGCGTCTACATGTGATGCTGTACTGCACAATAAAGCATCATTGTGCTAGTAGATTAGTCTATGGCACAATTTTCTACTACCAGTAAATACAGGTAGTGGGTTTACTGTGCAGTAGTGTACCATTACATAGCTGACTAGAAGCAAATTGCTCCTGGTCAGTTCAGACAGCAGAGGGTGGGAGGATTTTCTCCTGCACTGGGCAGCTACCTGCTTCCCAGCTGTTTCTTACCCCAGTTAGCTGCCTGCTGCTGGCCTAGCTTTGATTACAGAGCTGTGGAAGGGACAGTGTCCCTTGCTTCTGCAGCAGACAGCTCCCCCCACCTTCTGGAATCCAGGCCTGATCCTGGTGCCCCTGCCAGCCTGGTGCTAGCATGTGGGGGAGCCTTGAGCTCCCTCTGGCTGCCCTATAATAGCAGAGCAGGGCAGGGCAAGCGTACTCCTGCCAGAAATGCTCCCATTGTAGATGTACCCTGAGGGGAAAGCTTATTGCAGAGTATTTTACTGTGCAGTAAGAATTCTGAGCATTAATTGCACATGTAGATGCACCAACTATGTCTGATATTAGTCTAATGCCAAAAAACTCATGATTTGTCCTTTAGTTCATTGGGCTGTGCCCCAGCAGAGTCAACAGTGTTTCAGACCATGGTGTCCCCACAACTCATCACTGCTCAGTATGGGTATCTGTAGATGAAATGGGGGCCCTACATTGAAGCAGTGGGTTTTTAAAAACAGTGCTTCAATTTAGGGCCAATTAAACCCCCGTGTCATGCACACACCTGACTTACCTGCCTCTCTGGTGGTGGGGAGGGGAGGGCAAGCTGCCAGTGGGTGAAATGGTTCCTGGGCTGGGGGGCCAGTCCTTCCCTCCAGGATGGCAGCAATTCCCACCAGGCAGCTGTGGGGGGGCACTGCTGCTGCAGGCACCTGGCTTGGGGGGCACCACAGCTGTGGAGGGAAGCGCCAGGCTGCCATGCAGCTCAAGCAGGCAGGCAGGCAGGCAGGCTCCAGGGGAAAGAAAAAAAAAATCAGGCTTGCACACGTGCCCCTCAATTCATCTATACACGGCCCAAGTGTGTGTACTCCAGATACTCCTCACAAAAGTAT
Source organism: Caiman crocodilus (assembly GCA_030014935.1). Taxonomy (NCBI): domain Eukaryota; kingdom Metazoa; phylum Chordata; order Crocodylia; family Alligatoridae; genus Caiman; species Caiman crocodilus. The sequence goes on from JAGPOW010003642.1 coordinate 33,930,971, forward strand.
CCATCTGCTAATTAGCCCCCCATGACTGGAACCAGGTGTTCTTGTCATGAATGCTGGGATGCTCCAAAACTTCATGTGCAAATAAGACACAGGGCAACCTGGTCTGGCTTTGCCTCATGGAGGTTGGGGTCACATTAATCATATGTGACCAACTGAAAGAGTGACAGAGATTCTGGGTGAACTGTTTGGGGCCTCATTTGGTTATGTTTGCCAGACATGTAAGGCTGGTGAAGAAGCAGGACTTATTGGAAATGGAAAAAAAGGCACAGAACAACTGTGGGAGGCAAGAGGAAGTTAAAATGTATTCAGTATACTAACTCACAATGAAAGAGTCAGAAAAAGAGTCAGTGTCAAAGGGGACTGCTACTGTGTATTATCTCTTATTCAGATGAACTGCACTAACATCCTTTTTGTTCACTATAAGTTATGTGTTTTATAGTCATGCTCACTGTTAGCTGCATTTAATCAGCTTCATAATTAGTTTTCATTTTTGAGCATATACTGAGTTTAATAAGCCTTCCTTGTATATGAATATAAAAGGAGGGGCTTCTTCCCTACAGTGAATGGAGGAGTGGGGGAAATCACATCTTGTACTCAAGCAAATAGGGTATATTTGAAAGATAGTTACTGTTACTGATCATTTGGAAAAGTTCATCTTAACATTATGCAATACACAAGGAGTCATGGTCCAGACTGGAGAAGTTCATAATGAAAAAGAATTTTAAAAATAAAAATTAATATAATCAGTTTAAAACAATGAAAGAGATACTAGTTTCCTTACTCGCAGTGGGTGGATCTACACATGCATTTGACCTGGAATCAGTTTACTCACAAGCAAATTACTCATAAGTAAATGCTCCCAGGCCAGTATCTATACATGTAGGGAAGTGGGAATAGATTTACTGCTAATGACAGCAAACTGCTCCCACTTCATGGAGCCCTGCAATGGGCCCATGCTGCCACTAAGAGGAGCTCTAGGCTCCCCTTGGCTGCTAGACCAGGGGGTGGCAGGGAGTACTGGGCCAGGAGACAGCTGTGTCCTGGCCCAGGTTGGGACATTACACTCTATCCCCAAGGAGCTGCTTGCTGCCAGGGCAGGGACAATGTCCTCCTGCCTTCTCAGCAGGGAGCTCCTGGCCCCAGGTCCCTGATCAGGGGCAGGGGACTTGGAAAGAGCTGCAGGGGAGGAGCAGGTCCCAGACACCTGCCCTGATCTGCTTATGCAGCAGCTAGCTTTCAGATAGCTGCTCCACCAGTGGATCAGGGGAGGGGCTGGAACCTACTCTACCCCTGCAGCTCTTTCCAAATCCTGTGCCTTGATCACCCAATTGAGGCAAGGGGTCAGGACCTGTCCTTGACCAGGAGAGTTCCCATTCCCCACTCAATGATTGTGAGGCAGAAGCTGGGGAGACTGTTCCCTGCCCAGCTCCATGAGGATGGTGCTTGGGCTGGGAGATGCTTATCTTCCAGTGCCAGCTCTGTGGTCATGGGGCCAGTTCTGGGAAGTCCTTATCTCCCAGCACAAACCATGTGGTTGTGGGACCTGGCCTTGGAGATACTTATCTCCCGGTGCTGGCCCTGCAATCACAGAGTTGGCACTAGGAAATAAAGGTCTCTCAGCCCCCTGCTCCCCAACTGTAATAGCAAAGCTGGTCCTGGGAGATAAGGATCTCCCAGCTCTGATTCCTCTATTTCAGTCTCAGAGTGCATGGCTTGGAGTTCCCTGCTCCCAGGGCATGGGGACATAGTTCCTGCCTGGGCTTCTGTAGCAGAGCCTGCCCCAGCAGCAGACAGCTCCTGGGGGCAGGAAGCAATCTCCCACCCCCTGGTGGGTAGCTGACCAGTAGTAGATTTGCTCCCAGTCAGTCTTCTATGTGAGCGCTACTGCACCATTACTAATTGAAAGGAAATTTGCTACTTGCATTTGCAGGTAGAAAATTTGTCTGCAATCAGCAAGATGTAAACTAATGTAGACTATGCTACTGCTACAGTAAGGTGCAGACTATGCTACAGTAAAGTGTCTCATGTAGATATGCCCAGTAAGTTGTAGTTTATTCAACAAATAGATCTATTGACATAAACATGGAAAGTGCTCCAAAACTGGACCAAAAGAAGCAAAATATCTATGACATTCCTAATAGGTAATATCACATGTTCTTAATGCAAACTTTATTACAGGCACATTTTTAGTACAAATGCCAACTTCATAACTGGGGAGAATACAATGAATTCTTAAATGGTGTACATGACGAGTATTAATATCCAAACTATAGGTGAAAATATTATTGTCCTTTACTATTCCAGAATGAAACATTATTTGCAGAAATTCATCCTTGAGTTGCTGCATGTGAAATTTAATTTTGGAGAATTGGGAAAATGAATATAGTTGTTTACAGAGTCTTCTTAAGAATGAAGCATTAAAGTGTAAAAATTCATTTTTATTGTTTAATAAATGGCAGATGGAAAATCAGGAGAACTTATTAGCTGTATCAGTAGATCCAAATTAATAAGTTTGGGGGCCAGATTCACACTGAGTCTTGTAAGAAGCAACCTTTATATTGCAGTTACATTTTAGGTGTTTTATCACCTGTTAAAGTTCTCAACCCTAAGGCCCTTGCCAGACATGTAGGCAAAGGCAGGATAGGATCTGAAGCACAGTCCACACAGTCATGCTTCCTAGAGGTGTGATTGTGGAAGCAAGTATCAGATCCCATCATGCCTTATTGAAGGTGCACTGGGAACCCAGCATCATGATCTTGGACTCCCCCTGCACTAGCAAGTAGCAAAGTCCCACGGATAGGATCCCGCAGCTGATGAGCCTCACAGCTGCAGGAGTGCATGATGCTCCTCCTGCAGCTGGGATCATGAACTCATGCTCCCCTTGCACTGGTAATAAGGCACGATGGGATCTGAGGTTTGATGTATCCCTGAGGCTGGGATCCCAGATCAGGTGATGAGACTCCAAGACCCAGGAGCCATGGTGTGCCCCCACAGCTGAGAGCCCTGTTAACTTCAGGACTCCTAGCCTTGGGAGAACATGGTGCACCCCTGTGGCTGGAGACCCATCAGGTGACAGGGCTCCTGACCACACAGTCAGTTAATGACATCTTAAGAACCAAAAAATGTGGAATAACTTTGTGGCTTATTTCTTGATTTGTTATGTCATGAATTGCTTTAATGTAGGTTACAAATTAAGACATTAACTGGTTAATCATATCATAAATGTAATGTGTGGCAGAGGCCCTGGTCAGACATTTGTGCATGGGGCAAATTAGGCAAAGATGCTTAAATGCCTTTGAAAGGCACTTAAATGCCATTCCACTTGATGCCTCACCTGAAGAACAACACTTGATTTCTGAAAGCTCATCTAACAGCTCTCCCAGCTATACTGTTGATCCAATGCTAGAGATCACAAAAAAATCCTTGCTTCTCATACATCTCCTGGACTATCACTGATCGATCAACACTCTAACATCAGAGATGGTAGTTACCTATGTTAGTCTGAAGTCAATCAGAAGGCAGGATAGATTTGTACCCAAGGTCTAGGGACAGACATTAAAAAGCCTGAGCCTGAATTGATTCTATCTTTGCAGGTTAGTCTAACCTGCCTAGGCTTAACCAGTCTGTAACCAGGCAGATATTATCTCTGGACTCAGGAAATGCAGGCACATGCCTACTGTGGCTCCTGCTAGAAGCTGGGGGCGCTAAAGCAACCCTCCCTTTCCTTACAGAGTGCTGAACTGAGGGAGACATGGCCAGGCCCTGGAAGGATGCGCTGGTTAGAAAGGTCTGCCTGCACAGTCCCAGGGTTTTCTGCACTGGCTGCTCAAGGGGTTGCCAGACTCTAGCCCCCTGCTAGCACTCTGAGGCGAGGTGTGGAGGTGAAATGCAGTGCATGCATCTGTTGATGATACAGAGCTTTTCAATCTCCCTCTCTCTGCCTCTTTATACTATCTACAGCAAACTGACAGGTGAGCAAGCCAGCAGGGAGCTGATAAAAGTGTTTATCACCCCAACATAAAAGCAATAGCTTCTCTCCATTTGTTCAAACTCTTCCTAAACAGTTTACCAGCTGCCTCATTTATTAGCTTGAAAAAGCCCTAAGTGGTCACTGTTCTGTCTGCTTGTCCCAGTGAAACTGGACACACACACACACACACACACACACACACACACACACACACACACACACAGCTCTCGGCATTAGCTAGCATACCACATGAGGTCTATGGGGCTATGGTCCATGCTGTGAGAGATGGGAGGGTGGAGAGGATTCCTCCTTGAGCAGTGAGCAGCGAAAGGGGAGTAAGGCAGGGGGAAGCCAGTCAGACCCTACTGTGTCTGCAGTCTCTGCTGGAGCTTCAGCCAGAGAGTAGAGGGGAGGCCAGCTCTGCTGTGGTACAGAGAGCCCCACCCAGCCCAATGAGCATGACAGGATGCTGGGGGAGTCTGCTCTATCTTAAACCAGCAAGGGGTCTGGGGCAGACATTGCATAAACTGCTTTTAGCCAAGCAGTTATGTCTGAAGTCTAAATTGCTTTATGTGCACTAAACACCTGTTCTGTTATGGGTTTAAACCAGTTTTTGATCACTTAAACCAATTTATGCATAATGTCTGTCCCTAGCCTTATAGACTAACTAAACAGGATATATATTGAGAGAGAGCATAAGCTTTCATGAATGTAAGTTAACTTCATCAGATGCTGTGGGAGGACATGCAGAAAGCAGATTCTAAACTATGCCACTCATAGAAAACCAGGTAACTTAGACTGATTCTGCCTCCGAGCTCTCCTCCAGTTTGGGCGGGCATTGCCCAAGCCTATTATTCGGTCAGTGAGACAATTGCTCACGTTTGCATAATTTACGGTGGGCCAATCATAAGCATGCACTTAGTGGTGCAGCTGTAAGGTTGTGGTGGGCTCTGACCATGCACCGAAACTTTTCCCGAGCTACAGGGGAAAATCCCTGCATCCATGCTTGTAATGTGCTCAACACAGCTGTGCTGAGGCATTTCGTTAACTGTTTTGCACAGACAGTAGCTACCAGTCCCTCGCCAGGCCCCTACACCGGGTCCTGCCAACAACTGCCCAGCCTGGCGGCACCATGACAGCTGGAGTGGGATCCCGGTGCTGTCCCCCTTGCTGACGCCCATGCTCACAACTGTGTCCACCACCTGGGTCCCCAACTGGTTGCAGGAGGAGACAGGTGACCTCATGATGCTGTGGGCCAAGGCAGTGCCAATTTGAGGTGCAATGCCAGTTTAAGCAGGAAAGGCACTCCAATGCCTGCATCCAAGAGGGCCTATCAGCCCAGATGCAGGAGCATGAGTATGACTGGTTAGTGCAGCAGTGCCTCATAAAGGTCAAGGCCTTGTGGGGCACAGTGGGTGGCCATCACCAACCACAATCATTGGTTGGGGAATGCCTGTAAGTCCATGACCTTTACATGGCAACTGATGGACACCCTCATGCCCTAGGAACCAGGCCACAGCCATGCTGTCTACAGCAGCATGGGTGGCCTGCCCAAGCCTTCTCCCTGGCCTGGCACCCTTGGTGACCCATCACCAGGGGAGGACCCCTCAGGTGCCCAGCAGCCCATCCTGCTGAACTCTCCAGCTAAACCCTCCATTAGCAGCTCAGGAAACCTGGGCCAGCGTCTGCTGCACCAGCTCTGCAGCCCCAGACCCCAACACTAGCCTGGGCATGACACTGCTGACCACCAGCAACATCAGCTCCTCCCAAGGTGGGGCCCTGGCTCTGCACCCACATGTTGCACTCTGCCTTCTGTGGACAGTGCCTGGGTCCACATGCCATCGCCAACAGCCAGGACCAACAGAATCGCCAGCCATGCCAACCTCAACCACATGGTAAGGCCCACACTGGAGGAGACCCCTCCCTAGTCTTGCCCTGGCTCTGTCCAGCCTGCCCATGCTTCCTTGGCCCCGGGTCCACCTCCACAACATGCAGGGTGTTAGGAGACAGTGAAAAACTTTATGAACCTCTCACACACTGAGGAATGCACACAGAAGCATGCTCATAGTGCATCATCACTGTGGGCAGGTCTGGTCCAAAGGCACCTCCTTGGACATGTCCCCTGTAGGGAGGACAAGGGTGCCAGCAGCTCCTCATCCCACACATCTGGGAGTCCTGTGCCCAGCAAGCCTGGGTCCCATGGGCTGAGTGATAGCACAGGAGACAGGCTGGCCTGCAGGAGGAGGTGGGCAGCAGTGTCTGGACACATGGAAACAAGTGTTGCCAGCAGTTTGGCCTGTACCACCCTGGAAAGGGGCTAAGGAAGGCAGGCTGCCTGTGGCAGAACCCACCAGCCCACCAGCCCCAGGGAGTGAGCAAGGAAGTGGGGTTTGGCCAGTGGCTGCCTGGGCTCAGGGATGCCCACCCTATTTACCACGGTCTCTGGGTACCTCTTCACACCCAATCCCCTGATCTGAGACTGGACATTCCATAGCCCCGGTACAGAGCATCTTACCTCTGAAATGTTGCAACTTCACACAAACACCTTTCTCATAGCTTTACACATAGGGGACGCAGGGGAGAAGCCATGTTTGGTAGCTAGGATGCTGCTTCAGGGTCACTGCTACCCCTGGGCTCTGTCCCATCCCATGGCCCCCCACCCTGGGACAGCCCACAAAGGACCTTATACCTAGTTTTCATGGGAAATCATTTTTTTTATTGTTGGTGAGTGGGATCAGTGGTGGAGGGGTACATTTTGTTGAGGGGGGTAGGAGGCTCTGTTTGTTGGGGAGGGAGGGTTGTGTTTGACACAAGGGGAAAAACAATTTTTTTTCTTTTGAAACATGTATGCAGTGAGCATGGTGCTGGGGGTGAGCGTGGGAGTGGGAGGTCCATGGGTTCCGGTCTAGGCAGGCCACAGTGGTCAATAGTGGAGGTGGTAGGTGCCCTAATTCCCTGGTCTCCACTGTGAGATGCACAGCTCTCCTTGGAAGGGAGGGGGTCACCACTGTTGCTGCCACTACAAGTGGTACTCCTGCTGTCAGTAGTCTTTTGCATTTGTCCAGGCCTTGCAAAAGAGCTTTCCCTAGGCCTCCTAGATGTTATGTAGAGCAGAGCCTGTGACAGTGACCTGGGTGAGGTTGTCCTTGTTGAACTTGAAGCAGAGAGTGAGGGTGCACCAGCATCCCTTCAGGTGCCCAAAGACACATTCCACCAGGGCATGGGTCCAGCCCAGGCAGTGTTTAAAGTGGGCTTGGTGGGGGTCCAGGTAACCAGTGCAGGGCTGCATGAGCCACAGCAGGAATGGTTAGGCAGGGCTTCTGATAAGGAGGGCCAGGATGGCGATGGAATCCAGCTGCAGGTTTAGCACCCCTCAGTGCAAAGCACCCACTCTCCACAAGGCCTGGTTGGCCAGAGATCCTGAAGACACAGTTGTCATTGGTGCTGCCTGCCTAGCCAGCACTCATGTGTATGAAGGCCCTGCAGTGGTCCATGGTGGCCTGAAGCATCACAGAGTGACAGCCCCTCCAGCTATAATAGGAGCGGGATCCATGGGGTGGGCAGGTGACAGAGATGTGGGTCCCATCCAGGGCCCTGATGCGCTGTGGGACCCAGGTCATAGAACTAAGGTAGATGGGGTTGAGGTGGCAGGTATGCAGCAGCAGCCCTAGGGAGGCGCAGCAACCTGGCAGGTGGTCACTGTGTGTAGGGGAGCCAGGAGGGGCAAGATGGCTGTGGGCTAGGAAGCAGTCACTGCGGTGGGCCAGTAGGACCAGCTCAGTGACCTGGAGGAACCCAACGCTCTGGTCATCACTGCCAGGGACAGGGACACGGGCAGGGGAACCATAGCACAGGAAGGCAGAGGTAGCAAGGAGAGCACTGCTGTATGCTGTCCCTGTGGTGGTGTACCCTTTTTTCATTTTTGTTAATTAAAATTGTTGCACAAGTGTGACCCACAAGTAGCCAGGAACTAATCAGATTGTGGACACTTGTGGGTTTTTGTTTGATTTAGGTATTATTGAAATAACCTGAGGGAGTTTGTTGTTTACTATTAAAGCTATCTAATTTATAGGATGCCAGTCACCTTGACATCCAAGTACTAAACAATAGGCAGTTTAAAGGAGAAATTGCCAAGGCAATAAAGTTTAGTAATCTCTGAAAAAAAGCCTGGAAATTTATAGTATATACTTATCAGAAAGGAAAGAAGAATAAACCTTAAGCTGTAATTATTTTTATACTGACCTCTTAAATTAAGCACTCACATTTTGGGAAAAAACAAACAAATAAATGGACTGTCATGATGTGCAGCAGATGATTTTACAAGTTTGAAACCCCCTTCTTATTACTTTCTTTTCTCTCATATCTTCTCACCCTCTCTGCCAAGGAATTGCATCCCACATACCCTTATTTATGTGTAATCCTTATCTAAAGAAAGATAATATAGTGAGTTCATGCAGTGCCCTGGGCAGAGTGCCAACCACTGAAGAGCTGGGGAGGACGTGGGGAGCCAGGGAGAATCTTACCTGCTACGGCTCTCTCTGCACTTTGATGGCAACTGCTGCTGCTGTAGTAGCATGGGTTCAAGCTGCTATAGATGAGTTACATGCTTGCTACACACCAGCTGCAGCAGGGGCACCAAAATGCCCAGATCCCCAAGCCTTTGATCTACAGGCACAGCCCTGTGCCACCCAGCCATAGAAGCTAGGCAGCCTTGCACCCTGAAATACATGACAGCAGGGGAGCACAGGGGGGTGCCCCCCTGGGGATTTTTGTCACTGAACACTCAGCACTGCTCCGCGCCCCCTAGATATGCTACAGGGCAAGAACAGGGCACAGGGAGCGGCCCTCAGAAAACCCATGATGAATACATTTAGCATAACTAGGAAAGCCAATTTAGAGGTGGTGCCAGAATTGCCCCCAGAAGTTTTTGCTATGCAGGCACATCTCTGCTTCCCATCCTCCCTAGATAAACTGCTGGGTGGGAACAGGGCACCAAGGCAGACCCTGAGAAGCCTGTTCAGCAACGACTGCAGCTGACAGGCAGGCTTGCTGCACACTGACTGCAGAAGCCCTGCACTGGGGAGCAGAGCTGTGCTGCAGGACTCCTGCAGTCAGTGTGCAGCAAGCCTGCCTGTTAGCCGCAGCAGTTGCAGCACAGGCTTTTTCAAGGACTGCTCTGGTGCCCTTTCCCACCCAGTAGTTTGTCTAGGGAGGGCCAGGCAGTAGAGATGTGCCTGCATAGCAAAGACTTCTAAGGGGTGATTCTGGCACTCCCTCTAAATTGGCTCCCCTAGTTATACTGCTGCCAAAAGACAGAGTTCTGCTGAATCAATGACCTTATTCTTGTGAATTAAGATTACCGTACTCATATGCTTAAGCATCCACAGACTGTATTTGTAGTTACATTTGTTTCAAAACTTAATTGGGAGGCAGCATTTGGGAATCATATTAAACAGAGCATGCAAACAGGAACAGAAATGTAATCTAGAATAATTCTTAAGGAGACAAGAGCTGATCTGAAGGACACAAGGAGGAGGCAAGAAAGCAACAGAAATAAAGAGGGAAGAGTTAAAGGGTTATGCATTTTCTAATTAATTCAGAACACCTTTCAGCAGTTTCACAAGACCTATATTCTTTGCTTATTTCTCCCTGTCCATATAGATAAAAGATCTGATTGTACACAAGCTAAAAGGACAGGCTTTCTTTCTTTCAGAAAGAATAACAGATCTGAGTCAAACAGAAGAGCGAGGTTATAGTAGCCCATCACAGTAAAGCATTTTGCAAAAATCACAGTTGTCATTGAGAAATAACGGTATGGAAGTTATGCAAATGCATGCAACCAGCTAATAATTGACCTGAGCTAATCTAAGTATATGGATTCTGCTACTAGAATATTATTGAAAATTTTCATAAATACCATTTAAACTCCCAGAACCAGACTTCAAAGAATTTCAGAACTACTTAAGGAATAGAATTGATTTAGATTTTTTACTTGCAGCTAGTTTTCAACATTATGTAATGTATGGCAACTTTATGGCAAAGATTATTAATCTAGCCTACCAAAATTTCAGCTGTTCACGTGTTCATTTCAACTAAAGCAAACATGTGGCATGCTCTCTTATATTTGTTTCTCCCATTCCATATCTGCCTTATCTATTTGAGTTGCAAGGGGAAGAAACCATTATCTACTTATTTGCACCAATATCTAGCAAAATAGGGCCCTCTGTTTGTGCTTCGTGGAAGTACTAGAACATAAATCATAAATATGGTAGTTCATTCATTATGGACTGCTACCATCACTCTCTTCAAAAACACCCAATATACTACTTTAACAGCCTTAAGCAGGGAAAATGTTTGTTAAAAAGGTTGAAAGAAGAATATGACATTAAGATGAGATGTGGGGCTCAGTAGGTTTCCAGGAACTCCTGAGATGGGAAGAACTACACGGGTCCAGAAGACTGCCAGTTCTATTTATGACATTTTGACCAAAATTATTTCCAAAGTTGCAAAATTATTATATATAGTGCAGTAATTCCTATGCACTCCCACTAGGAATTGAGATCCATTTCTCTAAACTAGAGACTTTCAACCAGTGACTGTCACACCCTGATGTGCCATTAGACCCTTTTTAGCATGCTCTTTGAAGGTTTAATATTAGCACTGTTCTGTATCCAAACATTTACATGATTCACAAGACAACCCCACAAACAGGAATTCATCATGTTAAAAACATTTTGACCTGTTATGATTTTTTAGAGTTCTTTGCAACAAAAGAATTGCTCTATTATTTGTCCATAGTCAAGAAATGCATGAGGACTGGCATTTTTCCAGGGGTGCCTTGAGTTTGATAAGAGGTACCCCAAGTCTAAAAATGGCTGAGAATCACTGTTATACATACTGGACTAACCCTTAGTTCTACTCTGAAGAACTTAGATTCCAGTGATATTATTAGTTATATGGAAGTGACACTTAGGGCACATCTACAAGTGCAATTCATTCAACTGAATAAATTCTGGTGAAGTTCAAGCCAGAGTTTATTGCTCCCAGGCACTGTGTTTACACATGCATCTGGGACCACAGCATAGGCAGTGAAAGCCAGGGCTAAGGGGGATTATTCCCCACCCCCCAAATGCAGGCAGCCCAGGCATGGGCTTCAGGTGTCTGCAGTGGGGGAGGGGAACACACAGACAGAGGAACAGTCGGAGCCTGCAAGTGGCTAGGAACCCAGCCTGACCCGGCTGTGCATGGAACAGTGTCCAGCTGAGCAGGTAAATGTGTGGACGGAAAGGTGTGTGGGGGAGGAAAGGGATGCAGGGGACAAATTGAGGCCTCTGTGAGGGTGGTGAATGGGGCCCTGGCGCAGGTTGTGGGATGCTTGCTGCCTGGTTGGCTTGTCCAGGGGTGCAGAGGGAGGGATGGACAGAGGAACTTCCATGGCTGCCTGCACCCACAGAGCAGGCACAGCCCCCCCAAATCATATTTTCTTCCTTTGCCTATGGATCACAGCATGTTAAGCCAGATTGAAGCAGCCAAAGCTGACAAGGAGCCCAGGGGGTCAGCCTGCCAGCCCAGAGCTGCTCCTACCCTGTTCCAAGTGCTGCAGAGGGGCTGTCTAGGGCACAAGGGTGTTCCAGTGTGGAGCTAGTCAGCAGGCAACTCCCATGGTGAAGCACCCTCATGCCCCAGCCAGCCCCATCAATGTCTACACATGCATTGCCGCACAATAAACAATTCTGCTATAGGATAATGCTTATATTTACAGGTACCAATCTGCAGTGGAGTTCATTGATTTCCTGCAGGCTAATAGGGATAGATGTAGATACTGAGACTTTACTGTAGAGCTGATTATGCAGCTCTGCAGTAAACAGCTTGTGTAGATGTTCCCAGTGATATTATTTGTTATATGGAAGTGACACCTAGAGGTCCCCATAAGCGATTATATATCTGTGTCTAGGCACAATAAGTATAGGTATTTAATGAAACAAAGCTTCTTACTTCCAAGAACTTAAACTCCAAGCAGACAAGACAGCCAAGGAGTAAAAAAGAAAAATTATTATTTCTCCTACTTTCCAGATTGTAAACTGAGGAAACTAATAGTCTCCGTAATCAGAAGTAAATCTAAAACTTCAGGTCCTGTCACCATAAACTATGTCTCCATTGCTCTTTCCTTTAGTAAAGTAGATGATTTCAGGTTCTTGTCATCTTATCAAGCTTTCAGGGCATAAAGCACATGCACAGTACTTTATTTACAGTACAAGGATATGTAGCTCATTCACCCTTGGCAATATTATACAATTATGTATACACAGATGCATGCATTGAAAATAAATGAAAATTATTATTTATATTGAAGCTTTCTATGGTAGTCAGTGCTGAACAATATAATAATCAGTAACAACTGTTATATGCAAACAAATAACAAAAGAACACTACAATATAAGCATTGGCATATGAATATTTAAAAGGCTACTACACTATAAATTATATATTTTAGTCCAGTTTAAGGAACCAAAATGTCAGATATGCAGTGCAATTTACTTTTTTCATTAAATGTCAGGATGGCCACAAAATATGTGACAGCTGTGTAATGAAGCCCAATAGCAAGTGAAATTCAATACAACCATATTCAAGGAAATTCACAGTATTTGTGCATTGATCTCCCGAATATATTACCATGGTGTTAATATGTTGTGTGTATACATTATAATGTCATCACTTCTGCCTGAAAAAGACCAGGATGATGGTGAAAAATTTGATAGCTGAGAGCCTTTATGGAGCCCCAGAGAGTTTCCCTTTGGGTACCCACAGCCACAATGCCACTGTAGCAAAGATCTGTCATTGTTGATGTGCAGAAAAAGAGGTCAAGTCACAGTCTCATGCAAAATAAGATCATTTCCCATAAATATCTACTTCCTTTCCCATTTTAGGACTCAGGACCAGCAGACTGGTTCATCCTTTTTAACTAGGGACCAGACAGCTTTCTAGGACCCAGACTATTTGTCATCTTGACAATTAGAAAGGTGATGGCCTTGATAGTTACTGGTCATGTTGTCATGACAGTCAGTTTCTCAGAGTGGTTGTTTGCTTCTGCCAGCATCATTTCTGCTTCCCTGAGCTGAACCCAAGGTTATCAACTTTTTGTCCAGACATTTACTTTTCCCAGTCACTGGGACAGCTTGATAATGACACCACCCCTCCTAGCTGTGAAAAAAAAATCTGTAGCGTATTGTCAACAGTTATTGTTGGCATCCAAAACATAACATCTTGATATCCCCCTTGGTGGTTTAACATAAAAGTGAGAGATATTCAAAGTCATCAAACCCTTGCTCATAACAGGTTTCTGGGATTAATCCAAGAAAAATCACAAGAGAAAACATCTTAATGCCACTTCACTTGTATCTGCATCACCTTTGTCCTACCTGCATTCAGCTAGTGTACTACTTTTCATCTAGCAGTACGTTTTGGCATTAAAGCAGCAGGGTAATGACAGTATTTGCATTTAATGTGAAAGAGGCATTTACCAGCAATGAAGGTGTGAATGAAGCCATTTTAATTCAATTCTAGTCATACCTTCCAGGACTCATAAGTGAGTCAGGGTCATCTTGTGAGGAATGATAATGGAAGGTGCCATTGTGTATAAAAATGCTAATGTAGATCCCCTTTTTCATGGGTAAAATACAGGGGTAAATAGTGTCTTCTTTATTCCATATTATATTTGGAGTCCTGATTAAAATGGGTTTAGATTGGGATATGGTAAAGATCACATGCTATAATAATTGGTTGAATTTCAGGAGAACTTTCACAAGAAGGTGAGATAGAGGAGACATTACTGAGAATACTGGACTCAGAAACCCCCAGGTGACAGTCCAGCTTGACCTGAGAAGCTCTGACCTTCAGAGCCTGAGGTTGTGTTTTTACCTTGCAAGGTGTTTGGAATTCACCTAGGTCACAAGCATGAGAAGTCTACTGGGAGCAAGCCTAAAAACTTGCTGTCCTCACTTTCAGCTCTTCTGCACCCCATTTACCTGTAATTACAACAAAATTGAAAAGGAAAGAGAAATTTTGAAGGGTTTCACTTGAGGATCAGGAAGCAAATTCTACAGTTGCTTTAAGACACACTACAAACAGGGAAGGCCAGCTCATTTGGCTCAGGCTAGGTTAGGCTGACTCTCAAGACCAACTTTAAATATGTGTGTAGACACAATTCAGGGGCACTAGCTAGTTTTGACAAGGTGTGCCAAAATTCAGGCCACACTGTCTTCACAGTATTGTTGCCTATACAAGTTACATTAATGATTGCTATCAAATAACCACATGCTATAGTCACACCTCTAGTTACAGCATAGTGTCTCAGCTAGCACTGGCTTCATTACCATTCATCAGGCTTGAAAGTCATAATCTAGTTCACATGCCCGAATTTTGCCCATTGCTTTCAGAAGTTGAACTTTTGAGATTTGGGTCTTTACAGTACAAGAAAAAGGTCAGGCCTGCTGAACACAGCCTTTATCCAAATTTTAACAAGAGAAAACAATCTCAAATTTAGCCCACCTTTTTGAGAAATAGGTTGAGAGCACCATACGGAAGATCAAAGCTGGCTGTTGAAATGCACTAATTAGTCTGTTCTCCGGAACAGCTGTACTGGTGGATTTGTAGACACAATGTGTAATATTTTGATTGAATTGTAACTCCCAAATGAAAATTTAATCATCTGTATGGACTACTCAAGGAAGATGTTTGCTTAGTACACAAGAGCAGAAGCACATAAAGCAAAAGTTAGGATATGTTAAGGAAGCAACAAAGAGTTATAAAGGAAATGTTATGTCACCAGTATATGCTTCAGTTATGTATTTTCACATTGAATACTGTCTATAACAGTGGCTTAATACAAAATCTATATAGCAAAAAGTGATATGGTTAAATCCCACCTATAATATACATGGTTCAATGTGAAAGATTGGTCTGTTTCCCTCACTTAGCTGGCCTGCTGTAGGTGCAGCAGTAGATAGTCAAATTCATTTTAAGCTGTTAGAATAAAATAGTCAAAGTTCACCCCAGCTAGGTAGAAGGGTGCATATTCTTCCCTTATTCTTCACAACACTATGCTAATCTACTTTTCTTTGGCAAGATAAGGTCAGCCAAGGCTTCCATGCTTTTTTTAGTTGGCAATGGAAAAAAGAACAATTGAGACATAAAGAAAGAGGGCAGAAAAGATGGGGATTCAAGAGAGGGGAGATTAAACATTCCAAAAATTTATGAACAGTAAGGAAAAGTGATTTGAAGTTAGAGGGTAATTTGCAAGTAATGTATTTTAAAGATTGAAAATATCCTTTGAGGGGGTTTTTTTGTTTAGATACCTCCTTTTGATACTTGATATTATCAAAGTAATAAACTAATATCACTAAGGAATGAAAAGTGGGAAACGATTCTCTAGGCAAATTCAGAGCTCTTCGTAATCTGTAAGTGAATGGAATGGGCGGTGTGGGGGGTGGAGGAGGGAAGAATCTGAGTTTTTTCATGGAAAATCTCTCATGAGAACCAAATGGCAGATAAATGCTAAGAACTAAGGCTATTTTTCTCTAGTTAGGTTAAAGTCAAGGATTTGCACAAATCATATGTTACATAATGACATGCTTCCTCACACTTCTTCATTATTCACTTTCTTCAGTAATTGAGTATCAGATCTCTACCCTTGTCCTTGAATGTGCTCTCACTCACTCTCTTACTCCCACAAACATACAAGGCCAGATCTTGGCTCTGATCTGGTTCCTTTGCATTGCTCTCCTGGTATGAAAAGATCAGAAGGCAGCTAGCTCATACCAGGACAGCCATTGGGGAATGGCAATCTGGAGCTACTGTAGCAAATACCAGCTTCTGTACATGTGCCATTGCCAGCTCTGTGCTTTCTTTTGATGTATATTAGTGCATGACCAGAATGACATATTGTACCTTAGGAAACCACCAGATGGGATAACAGATCCTCAAGGGCTATTACAAGCCAGCAGACTGGAATTCTTCAAGTTATTTCCCACCAGTGATAGGGGGTTTTATCCCCTGCAATGTTACTTTTAGTTATGTAATTTAAAATAACAGTATTCCTTTCTGTACAATACACATTAGTCGTGTCCACACATGCTATTAATACTATAAAGGCTTACTGTGCAATAAGCCTTCCTGGAGAGCACATCTACACATGCTCTCTGTTGGGAGCAAATCTGTTCTGAACAGGAGTAGTCTGGTGGAGGGCTGCTCTAACCTTGCTCTGGCTCCCAGCAGCAGCCAGTGGGAGCTCCAGGCTCCCCCAGGGTGCTGGCTCCAGGACTGGCAAGGAGCATGGGGCTGGTCCCCACGTACACAGAGCCAGAAGAGCTCTGCCAGTTGCAGCAGCAGCTGTCTCCTTGCCATGTCACATTGGGAGGCGTCCTGATACCCATGGGGCTGGGAGACAGCTGCTGCTGCAGAGCATTCCTGGCCCTGTACACATGCCCACTGAGGCTTTCCCAAGCAGCGTGCGGCTAGCTAGAAGCTGTCCTGATTCTGGGGCAGCTCGCCACCAGTGGAGGGCTGGGTGGAGATTTCTGAGGAGTCTGGGGCTGTCTGGGAACTGTCTCAGAAGAGGGCAGCTCCTAGTCAGCCCTCAGCCGCTCATAGACTTCCCCACCAAGCTGAGAGCTGGCTAGGTGCTGCTTTTGAATTTGAAAAACCCCAGAAGTTGAACAGCTCCCAGCCAGGCCCTGGCTGAATGGGGAAACAGAGTTCCCTGGTGCTGGTGATGCTAGGCTCCCATGTCCTTTGGGGAACTGAGAGATGATCTGTGTCAGGAAGGGGGTGGAGGGCAGACAGCTACCCTGTCCGAGTGCTGCTCAACTGCAGCAGTGCTAGGACCAAAGGAGTTGCCATCCCCTGTGGCCCCCTGATATTGTCCTGGGGGCAAATTTGCTTTCAGACAGCATCTACCCATGTGCTACTGTGCAGTATCTACTGCACAGTTAGTCTACTACCTGTATTTACAGGTAGTGCCTAAGTGTGCAGTAGACTGATTCTGTGCAGTAAATAGTGAGCATGTGTAGACGGTGATGCATTACTGTGCAGTAGATTAGTCTAGTCCACAGTAAACCATCTCATGTAGACACACCCAGTAAAGATCAAAAGATTTTATTTTTCGTGTATTTTGATACTAGCTGAGTGCATCTACATATGATATTAAGGCACAGTTTGTGCCAGTTTATTGCTCCTGGGTGCACCATTTTCACATGTCCCTGGGACCATAGCACATTGAGCTGGGTTAGAGCAGCTATGACTGGCATGGAGGCCCAGGGGTGGGGGGTCAACCTGCCTGCCTGAGGCTTTTTCAACCTAGCTCAATATGTTGGGGTACAAGGGTGCTCCAGTGTGGGGCTAGTCAACCCCTGTGTAGACACTTAGACTTTACTGCAGAGCTAATTAGGCAACTCCATAGTAAATGTCTCATGCTGCTACAACTGCTGCCTTCTTCAAAATCAGCAGCGAAATTACCCTCTCTCTATTATCCTACATACTAGAACAATAGAATTGAAAGTAAAGAAACAAAACAATTATGAAAATATATGTATATGTATGAACATTCATAACAGAGGATATTAAAATTACTAATGGAATCATGTAATTGTCTATTACTGTATTTCTTTCAACTTTCTTAAAATATCTGTTCTTATTGACTGTTATAAGAGATAGGATTCTGGATCAAATGGATCACTAATCTCATTCAGTATGGCGATTCTGTTGGTCCTGCAAAAAAACTAAAACAAACAAAAAAACCCTGGTTTTGTAATCGGTGAAAAGGGCTGTTCCATGAACTACTGTACTCCAGTTCTATCATTAAACTAGGCCTTGAGCACATCCTTTAACCTCATTTTCCTCATCTGAAAAATGGGATTATTTCTCACCTGCACACCATCATACATTCAAAAGGAGATTGGACAAATTCAAGAAGGATAGCTCCATTAGTCAAAATTAAACATGATAATTAGCACTCCTATCTTAAAAATTAGGACTTTCTGGCTAGAGACAGAAGTTATACATAAACTGGTTTAACTGATCAGAAACTGGTTTAAACCTGTAACAGAATAGAAATTCAGTGCACATAAACCAGTTTCAAAATGGCTGAAACTGGTTTAAGAAAAACTGGTTGAATTTAGTATCAGACTTAGGATTTAGGTCAAACCAATTTATGAAACTTCTGTCCCAGACCGCTTACTGGTTCAAGTTAAATCACAGTCCACCAGCATTCCCGTACTTTACAGCCCTGGGCTGAGCTTTGCTGTCTGCTCCAGACAGCAAGGCCAATGCTCCCTAGCTGAAGCAGTGAGGGCCACTGCCCCTGACCAGGCAAGTCCTGGCTGGGGTCTGGGGCAAGGGACAAAGGTTAAATTTCCCTTCCACAGGGTACTGAGCTGCCCTGCCTTGCTAAACTTACTGCTGGCTGTGACTGTAGGCTACAAGTCCTAGAGGCACCTGGAAGCAGGAAGAGGAAATGATGAACAGCACTGTAGAGTTGTGCTGCTGTGATTGTTGACTGCAAATCCCAGAGAAGTCAGGGACAGCAGAAAAAGAAAGCAAACACACAGCATACTGGCTACTTGCCAGAGATCTGTGCCATAGTGCCCCCTGGCTTCATGTGGCTGCATTTCCTGAATCAAAAGTGAACATCTGTTCACTTGCTTATTGGTTCAATCTTTGCAGCTTAGACTAACCTGCAATGACTGAATCAATTCACTCTCAGGCCTTTTGGCTGTCTATACTTAGCATCTAAGCCTGTGAATGCTGGGAGCTGTAAAAGGAAGTAGTGAATGGATCAGTTTGGATAGGCCTTGTTTATATATTGTTTCCCTTAGTGTCTGCTCACTGATACTGTGCAGAAAAGGTTATTAGGTTAGATGGACTTGTGGTCTCATTCAATGTGGCTTCTCTTATGTTCTTATGGGAGTGCTGTGGATAATATTGTTCATATGTGCTTTTGAATTTGAAAAATCCATAACTATTATTTTTTAATGCAGTGATTAAAGTTGATTACTGAAATGCTTGGACTTTGTAAGAGCACAATAACTGAATGAAAGTCACACACAAAAAATATGAATAACTTTTAGGGTATCTGTTTTAGACCAGAAAGTCTACCTATATAAAAGTTCCAGCTTGAAAATAACAGTGAAAATTCCAGTTTGAAAGTTTGTTTCAGAGACATATTAGACCATTGATTCTTTAAACAGAACTCTCCATTAGAATCAATGGGGAACTTTGCTTAAAAATTAATAACACAATATGACTCTTGACTAGTGAGGAAAAAGGTGATTACATGCTTAGCTCAGGGGGCATGAGCTAAGGGCATGAAGTTTACTCATTGAAGTGCCATTTGATTAAGCTACCTTTTGGCTATCTTATTAAGTTACTGTTTTTGTAGCATGGTAACAAGAAAGTCACCTGAAAGAGATCAGACAGACTTAGCTATTTATTCTATTTCTTTGTGGTAGTATCACTCTGAAGCAAAAGGGGAAAAACATATGAAATGATGAGCACTAATATCATGGAGAACTCCTGGAGCACTGCATGCATGTGTGTCTGGTACCTCCTGATACTGGCAGGGCACCAGTGGCCAATTGCTCAAGTGCTAGGAGTGCCGGTGGCAAACCCTGAAGTGCCACTGGTGTTTCTCTCAGTGCCCCCACAATCTCAGAGGGGGCACCTGCCATCATCCCCCACTCCCTGGCCAATCTCGGGGGGGGCACATGACCTCCATCCCCTCCCATGTATCGCCTATGACTGCATGGTCAAAGACATTTGTCTTTTTAACTACTGTGATATAGGTCATATTTCACAGAACTCATCTGAATCTGAAGATGTGGATTACCATAAAAAGACGCTCTGTAGTTTATTGGTATGCAAATGATGACACAGACAGGATGCATATTTAAAGGAAGCTTCTGCTGCTCCAAAATTGATTAACCAGGACCACTTCTTATTATTATTATTATATTTTTACTACTACTACTGCTAATCAGCACTTCCAATTCTTGGCACTGTATGAGCACACAGTGAGAGACCATCCCTGACCTGACTGTCTATAGAGGCAATTAGATGAAAGTGAGAGACAGAGACACAGAGAACACAGTGACTTGCTCAGGGTTACATATCAGATATCAGATCACCGACAGAACTGGAGTTCTGGATATAGTGCCCTATTCCACTGGACCACAGTTGTCTGGAAGGGGGGCATGGGAGGGCAAGTGCTCCCCCTGAGATTGGCCCCCATCTTGGCACTGCTCATGATGGGGCAGATTTTTTGCCATGCAGGCTGGTGGCATATTGAGAGTAGGGGAACACTGAGCCATGGGACAAAAGTATAGGAGTGATATGGGGCTTTTGGCCCACCCTTGGGTCTGTGCACAAATTGTGCCCCCTCAGACTTAGAAGGCACTAGTCACCCCTGCACTGCTGCACTGGACCAAACTACCACTCTTAAATATCTGTGCATACAGTAAATTCTTGTTAATTTACCACTACAAGAAGCAAATAATGATAATTAGGTACAACTGGATAACTTATCACATAATTGATTATGACTGATTAATGACTGAGGATAGGGAAGAGGGGGGAGAGAGTTGGCACTAGCTAGAAATTGAAACAAAAGTGAATTTCACAAAAGCAGAATTATCCCATTGTCTAATTAATCGGTTCACTGGATTCTTTGGGCTACAGTTTACTGTGTTGTCAAAACAGCTACAAAACATATGGATCTAGATTTAAACCATCATTACTATGTTTTACATTTGAATAGGAAACTTTTATGTAACCCAAACTCCTAAGGCATTTGAAAGGCAGTATTGCAGACAAGCTCTGATCCTCAAACTCTACTGTATCTCTAACATGGTGAAAACATACCTGTGGCAGAGCACAGAGTGTACTCACCACTTGTGAAGATCACAGCAGGGCACTGGTTGTGCCTGCCTCTTTAAGGGCCTGGAGTTGGCAGCCTCCAGGTGCCTGATGAGGGCAGCCATTTTGAGGCCTATATAAACAAGGCAGTTGGGCTGCTGAAGGCTAAGCAGTAATATTATCTGGCTTGAGAGCTGTTGGTAACACTCTGGAGGTAAAGAGGAGCTGTAAGGGGATGGCAGGAGGCTCCTGGTCATGGTCATGACCTGAAACTGTACCCTGCCAGGAGTGGGTAGCCTGGTGGGGCTCTCAGTGGTGCAGGAGCCCCCAGGAAATGCCAGGCCAGTTACCACCCCAGTGAAAGGTGAGTTGGGGTGCCAAAATCCTTTGCCCCCACCACTGGATGGGTGACCCTGTTCATTTGAGAGGCCCAGAGGGTGGACCTGGAGATTGAAAAAGTGAGGGGCTAGGTACCCCTGGTGAAGGCAGAGAAGAAGACCCTGTGTGTTTGGAGGGCCCAGAGAGGGGCTAGGGACCTGGCCATTGGTAGAGTACCTTCAACTGGCTCAGGCTGGGGCCAGGACCCAGGGAGGGGTCAAAAGGGCTAGGTGACCCACCATAAGGGATGCCCAAGACCTGGAGGCCTGGGGTTCTGACTAGCTGGGAGGTGGGCCAGGGCAGGTGGCTGAAGGTCCAGGGGGGACCACACCTGAGAAGGGAAGATGGCTTCAGGGAGTTGGCTAGCCCAGTTGAAGGGGGTGAGGCTGCCTGGTTGCATGGAATGTAGTGAGGGTCCTATGTGGATGATCCTGAGGCCCAATGTGGGGATCCGGTGATTAGAACATCATGATGCCATCAGCGAGGCTTGGGCTGCGGTATTGGGGTGGAAAGAGCCACGGAGAATGCCCCCTGGCATCGGGACTCGAATGGGCAGCCTCCCACTTACTGAACCAATAAGATCAAGATGTGGTGGGTGAGAATAGGCGGGCAGTTGGCCCAAGGACAGTGGGGTGGGCCACAGAGCTCGGCCCTGAGGGGGACCTCTGTCACAATACCCATTATACGTGGAAGAAAAAAATGTACTTTTTCCATTTAGGTTTTATTCCTTGCTAGGCATGGAATAGATTATTTGTGCATTAAATTTGTTTTCAATGGATTGATAACTCGGGCAATAGTTTTCCCTCTGCCTACATTTGTCCACCATTTAGGCAAGTTATTATATTTAGGCATGTCCCTTACCACATGTTTGCCCCACTGAAGCAAATACCATATGAAGTATGTTCATTTTAATTAATGGGTTGCATTAATTGCATCCTGTAATTCCAGCACTTTTCCTTCAGGTTTTATATATCCCTCAAGTCAGTCTTGGGATACTTGAAGCCTAGTTTTCCTCCCATTAAAGTAATAAACTTCAACAGAAACTAGATAAATTTTTCAAATTTTGCAACAGATGTAAAATGATACCAACCTCCTAACTACCACTCAGTGGGCACATCTACACATACACACTTACTGCACAGTAAACAAAATTACTGTGCAGTACATGCACAGCAGTACTGTGCAGTAAATATGGTGACTTATGCCAACTTGAGTGCAAGTTTGACACCTGTATTATGCAGGTATCAAATTTACACCTAATTAGTTACTGTGCAGTAATGCACATATAGATGCCTTACTGTGCAGTAACATTGTGTGTGTGGATTGACCTGGGATTAACTTTAGTCCCAAATCAGTCCACATGCAGCATTAATGCACTTTAATGCCTGTATGTGTAGATGCTGGCCTATTCTCACTTACTGCACAGTAATTTTAAGCCAGTGTAAATGCACATTTAGACACAACCAGTATTTTCTACAACAGAGAAGAACAGTAGATACTGTTCTATTCAAGAGTTTATAAATTGGTATAAAGAGCAGACATTCAGTGAAGGATTCTCAGGGAGTTCATGAGCAAACATCAAACTGGTTACACCATCCTGCCCTTACATACTACTGAATGAGTGCATCTATATGAGATATTTAGGTAGAGTTGATGAATTTTTTCCTCAGTAAAAATGTCACTATCTATATGTACAGTGCTATTAGGATGGAGTAAACCAATTAACTCCACCATAGGATAGTACAACCAGACACAAGTACTATCCTATGGTGGTGGTGTTTACTCTACCACAATGCATGTATAGACATTGGCGATGCTGGCTGAAGCATGAAGGTACCTCAGTGCAGGGGCTGTCTGCTGGCTAGCCCCACTCTGAAGCACCCTCATGCCCCAGCCAGTCCCTCCACAGCATGTTAAGTCAGGTCAGAGCAGCTCCTGGCTGGCAGTTTGACCCCCCTGGGCCCTATGCTAGCTAGAGCTGCTGCAATGCCAGGCACATGTACAACAATGCCCATGAGTAAGCTTATTCAGCTAAATTAATTGCACATGTAGATGCACCCAATGAGAACTATATCCCATCTGAGGTTTTGTGAAAAGTTGAGAGCTACTTTACAAGACATAGTGACTGCAGCTACACAAGGCTTTGTGTGGTCAGGCCCCTTTGTCTACAGCTCGACCAGTGCCATGTACCCTGTCAGAAAGTACACTACTTTCTTGGGATATTTTCCTGCCATGACTTGATGGTGTTAACATAGAATTCTCTCCCAGAGAAAGAAACTGGCTCTGCCATCAAAGCTGTCTTTAGTAGTCCATAAATAATTAGTTATGGCCTGGAGTGGGGCCTCACAAGCCTATAACAGGGACTCCTCCAACCCCTGTACTCCCACCACAGTCCTCCCATATGATTAAGGGCTACTACTGTTAAGGCATCACAGATAGGAGCCAAACTCACTACCTTCCTGGTAGACATCCAGGAATTCTCTGCAGTCCATTAGTCACAAAAATAAAGACAAATGGGTAGGTCTGCCCCTCACCCCTTGTTTCCACTGCTGTCCAGCATAGGGTCTCCCCTTTCACCACTTTGTGTCCTTTTAGGCTCTCCTTCATATATTCCCATCCTATCCTCATTGGCTTCTCTTCTCCAGGTGCAGCTCATCTGTCCTGCATCAAGGCAAAGCACCTGGGATGAGCTGCAATTAGGTGTTTCTTTCCCTGATGGCATAAACTACCCAGCATGTCCTAGCCCAGCTTTAGTGGTCCCAAATAGGGCTTCCTTCTCCTCCCCTCCCCCACCCCCAGGGACTCTGTTTCCCAGGGGAACTTGTAAAGGGGCTGGATCACATCTGTACTCACCACTGTGCTGCTCTTAGCATCCCTTTAGCCCATCTTTCCCTTCTGGGCCTGCTTGCATCTCAGCCTGGGAGACCTCCTAAGGTAAGGGTTTCATCACACTCATGCTGCCAGACCCATGTTGGGGCTTCCTGGGAGGGTTGCATTGGGACCGGATCTCCAGCTGCTCTGCTTCAGCCACCCCTGCAGTTTGTCCCAGTAAGGCAGCTTGCCTTGCAGATGCTGGGGGCAGGGGAGCAAGTGGGAACTATGACTCTGACTGTGCAGTAGCTTGTTACTACTGCATAGTAGAACTGTGTGGCACAAAGTGTGATATAACGCTGCTGTGAAGTAGTAATGAGCTACTGCTTAGTCAGCATCACCTAAAAGTCAGTCGGTGACACTACTGTGCAGTAACTCCAGTTACTAAGGTACTAAATGATTATGCAGTAAACACTGCACAGTCAGGGTCTTGTGCAAATGTGGCCACTATGTTCTTGTTGTGAATTGCTTGTATCATAGTATCATAGTATCTAGAGTCGGAAGGGACCTGGGCAGATCATCTAGTCCGACCCCCTGCCTTGGCAGGAAAGAGCACCGGGGTCAG
>JAGPOW010003642.1:33955759-33974405 GCA_030014935.1 Caiman crocodilus
CACGTCCTTCCAGGTCGAGAAGGACCCATCCACTACCACCCTCTGGGTGCGGCCCTCTAACCAGTTGGCCACCCATCTGACTGTGTGGGCATCGACACCGACACCCTTATGTTGTAAAACATATTGTTTTAAGTATTTTTCTTTAATGCACTACAAGAGATCAGGTTTGGAAACTCGCTGATACACATGGGCAACAGCATTTATTTAAAAAAAAAACAACATCTTTCCAATCTCAGTGTAGCTGCCTGTAGACAAGAATAGTGACAAAGTTTGATTTACTGACTGTTAAATACTTTCATTTTATTTGACTTCCAGAGAGAGACTCACACATGAAAACTAAATAGTTATAAAATGTTCTGGGATTCCTGCTGGTAGAATACAATAATTAACTCCATGCATCAAGCCATAATTTAGATTTGAAGAGTTATTGCTGACTGAAGTGGATTGTTTGGCACGAAGAGATATTGACTTAGATCTGCCTGATTTTTTTGAAACTTAACAACAAAATGTAAATTCTGCAAAGCATCTTTTAAAACACATTTATGAGCAAAGCCTAATGTTTATTCACTTAAATAGAACTATTATTTAAACATTTTCACATAGTTATGGAAGGTAAACGGTAATTCCTGCAGTAGAATTCCTCAAATTATAATTCATGTGCCCAATTAAATGCATCTCTGGTGTTTCTAAAAACCTGTAAAATATTAAGTAAGCAACTTTAACCTTCAAACACTCAATAGGCTTCCAAGCCTAGTTTTCACTCCATGCTAAGTTCTTGATGAATTGCCAACATTTTCAAAATGAAAGCTATGTAACTAAAGGGGGAAGATGTTGAAAATGTAATGGTTTCTTTTGGTGGGTTGAGAGAAGCAAGAACAGCAGAAAACTGTCCAGTTATGTGAGCACATACTTAAATTGCTTTGACTTCAGTAAAATCTGGGAACATGCTTAAAGTTAATCTAGAGTAGACTCTAAATGACTACAGCCTAGATTTTAAAAGGCATTTAAATAATCTTTTCACCTTTCCTCTTGATACAAACTTCCTAGTCAGAATGAATGTGTTTTTTTTTCTGTAACGTGTGATTTGTCACTTTCCTAACTAAGCCCCACCCCCTCTCCCCTGCGCACACATGCAGGTAAAGGTGTGATGGGATCTTATGTGTAAAATTAACAAAATTGTACCTCCTGCCATGACTTGTGTGCACAACAGAAGGCACAGTTGTGTCATTGCACATTACATCCTATCATGCCTTATGGCCAGTACAGCAGAAACCCAGTCCTGGGCTCCCCTTGCACTGGTAAGTAGCAGGCTCCCATTGCTGTTAGCCCCATACACCCCAGTTGAGAGGCTTGCATGGCCCCCAAGAGTTGGAGGATCCCTACTGTGGTGACCTCCCTGCCCTAAGGGTGCAGAAAACCCCTAGGGCAGGAGGAACACTGGTGCGGTGATCCCATTGCCACCCTGGTGCAGAAAATCCCTGCAGCCAAAGGATTGATGCAGGGGCAGTTCCCCCACTTCAGAGGTGTGGGAAAACCATCAGGGCTGGAAGATCACTGCAGGGGCAATCTCCCTGCATGAAACTCCTGGATCCTGGGGATCACAGCTGCTACAATCCCCAAGGCTTGGGGGTGTGTGAAACTCTTGGCCCCTAGGGATCTTGGGTGCCACAATCCCTATTTTTCACTGGGCATGGACTGTTCTTCAGAAAACTCTACAGCTAGGAGGTCCATCAGCTAATGGGGCTCCCATCAATTTGGAAGACCCTGTTGCACATGCAAATTAAATCTTGATAGCAACCAGTTACAAAGTTAGGAGTTAGTACACATTTTTGAGGTCTAACTTTATAGCTGGTTGGAGTTTTTTATTAGGATAGCTACTTTACATGTATAGCTGGCCTCCAAGTAACTGTGCAGTTAACCAGGTAACTGTACAATACCTGTAATATGTAGAGGGTACTATGGCAGGGAACTGGTTGTGCCTGTCACTTTAAGGGCCTGGAGCTGGTAGCTGCCAGATGCCTGATTAGGGAGGCCATTTTGGGATCTGGGGCTGCCCAAAGAAATAGGGCAGCTTGGCTGCTAGAGACCAGGCAACAACATTGCCTGGCTGGAGGGCTGCTGTTATCAGCTGGAAGTAAGGAAGGATCTCTAGAGGATGGTTAGGAGGCTCCTGGTCCTGGGTACGACCTAAAACTGCACCCTGCTGGAAGTGGGTGGCCTGGTGGGGCTGTCATTGGTGTGGGAGCCCCCAGGAAATGCCAGGCCAGTTACCACCCCAGTAAAAGGCAGGTTGGGGTGCCTTTGCCCCCACAACTGGGTGGGTCACCCCTTTGTTGGAGGGCCCAGAGGGTGGACCCTCGGAGAGTGAGAAGGGCCATAGACTCAGGCCTGTCTCAACTCTGCCTGACTAGCCTATGCTGGGGCCAGGACCAGAAGGGTCAGGGGCCCACTGCGAGGAACACCCAAGAGATGAGGGCCTGGGGTCCCGACTGGCCTGGAGGTGGGCCAGGGCTAGAGAGCCAAAGGTCCCAGTAGGGGGATCGCATTTGAAGGGGGATCAATTCAGGGAGATATGTTGCCTGGTATGACGGTGGAAGAGTCCACCTGAAGGGAGCAATCCAGGTGGGGTTCAATAGTAGGATTCTGGGGCCCAGACTGAGGGGCTGGTGATTATGAGACTATAGATGCCATCTGTGAAGCTTAGGCTGTGGTGTAGGGGAGGAATGGAGCCTCAGATAGTGCCCCCTGGCATTGGGGCAGGAAATAGGCAGCCTCCTGCGTAATTAACATCTCTATTAATCAATTAACAACAAGGCATGGTGGGCAAGAATGCTGGTGGTTAGCCCAGAAACAGGTGGGCAGGCCGCAGGGAAAGCGGCAGCAAGAAGGCCCCCTGTTACATGTACCTTAGTGTTTACTGTCTGGTGAAAATCAATTTCAGTGATGAAGATCCTAAATACTGTAAGCTTTCAGTATGTCTGCCATTTGTAATGAGATAGGAATGTTGATGCTTGAATCCTGCCTGAAGTTATTTGCATAGTTAGGAGACTGGCAAAACTTTGAGATACTCAAAGGGCACTTAGCACAAGTTAAAGAGTTTTTACATGTGGAGACTCTTGTTTTATGTCCTTTTAGTATGGTGTAAGTGTAACCTATCATTTCACCCTTAGATTCCTTCTGAGTAGCAGGAAGGAGCTTTGCTTTAATTGGGATCCATAGCCATGACCCTTGCATTAGAGTTGGTTGCTCATCCTAGCCCTATTTCAAAAACACACCCAAGGATGAGGTGATACCTACAGCTCATTGGATAGAACTTCATGAGACCTGAGTTCAATTCATTTCTCTACCTGAGCTTATTTGAATGTATCTTCTACATCCCAGGTAAATAATGCAACTGGAAAACCATAGAGTATGTTGAGGTAGAGTTCAACCAATCCCTCCTGCTGTAGCTGTTCCACTTTGAATCAAACAATTCAGTGTTCATTAGGCCACAGAAAAAGAGAATATGACCTTTTTCTCATAGTGCAGGCATGACAAACTTCCTAACTCTTCTAGCCGTAAACTAAAACTTTGACATAGCTGAGAGATGCAAGACATACATCTTCTGAGATGCATAGACACCCGAGTTCATGACCTGTGCACAGTCTCCCAACTCAAGAATTGTTGCTCAATATCTTTCTTCAGGAGCTGCATTTAAAGTGCCAGGGGTCACATGGAACGTGTAAGCCATGGTTTGGCTATTTCTAGCCTAGTGATTAGAGCACTTGCCTGGGAAGAGGGAAGCCCTTGGGTTCCTGTCCCTGTGCTAATGAATACTTCTTATAAATTACTGGAATATTCATTCTAGAACATTTTATTGTATCAAGTTAAGTATAACTGTTGTAACAACACATGATGTAATGTTAGTGAGCCCCAAATTTTTATTTGAACACACTTAATGGAACCTGTGACATTTTAATGTTCTTGTATATTCTCCTTTCAACAACAGTTAACAGCTAATACAAAAATGCAAGTGATCAATATAATAAGTACTAACTTACATTTTTTTCACAAATAATTCTATATTCTTACAATTTTGTATCCCCCATCCCTAGACTGATGAGAGGTTTAATTCAATTATGTATCTTCCACTTATAATATCACTTTTATTTGGGCTGAAACGATGATGTTTTTCTGATTCCTCTTTATGTGAAGGTAGAACATAGAACCATATCCTTCTATAATTTTAGTACAAACAAAGTGATATCGACCTGCTAAAAACTCATTTTCTATTCTTTAATTTAATCCCATTGGGTTTCTTTCTTACATGGGGAGGGGTGAAAAACAGCTCAGCATGATATAAATCACAGATTCAGATTTAAAATGTTGCATAGAACTATCTTGAAACATAAAAATATTCAGCTGTGTAGGATGCCCCTTAGTGGCTGAATGTAAATACTGTTGACAGAAGAAATTATTCAAAATACTTAGAAAAAATATGTTTTGCTGATTAACCTGGAAGACACGAGTTTAAATCCTAACTAACCAACATAAAGTAGTCTACAAGGCTGTGCCTGCATAAACTATCTGAAACAGTTAAAATAAAAGGAAAGTACTGCATTAAATGAGATGGAAAAATGTAGAAGTGGGGAAGAAAATCACAAACTCAATTGCTATTTTAATCAGAATGTGTGTTATGCGATCAACAAACTATGTAGAGGGAATATGATCCAACATGCTCGACTCATCTGTAAAGGACAACCCATCATGCTTATTGTTCTCTTCTAGAGTACAAAATTTCAAAATATTGAAGATCTAAAAAAAAATTAATATAAAAATATAAAATACTAACAGAAGAAAAGGTTACTTTGGTATTGCTAATCCTTTCCAATACCATGTCTACAGCAAATAATCTACAGCCATTTTTCTATGATATGTTAGGATATTAAAATATGTTGCATTGTATGAACATTTTCAGATAAAGAGTCCAAAGATCAACAGCAGTAAAAGACAGATTCTGCAAATTCTGACACACACGCACGCGCACACACACAGAGGAATATATGTTAGACATCTGTGTGTATGTCCAATATTAATGGTTCCTGAGAGGTATTTTGCTGTTTGCTCTAAGCCTTGTCAAGAAAATACATTGCTTCCAACACTCCCTTTCAGAATAAGTCTTTGTATTGAGATGATTTTCAGAAGCTGTTACAAGGTGACCCTAACTGAGCATGGCACCCCCATCAATCTGTTTATACCTACTCTGATTTTAACTGTACATCATATATGTAACCTTCTTTCTATGTACATATAGTATAACCAAAGAAATCCATCACATTTTGCAGATATTTCATTTTGCTTGCACATCTAATATCCCCCCCAATCATCAGTCATTATTTCCCCCGCAGAGATCCGCAGTTCTTTCCCTAGTTTTTCAAGTTTGCATTTAGAAATCTAGACTGAAGCGTCTCTCAAACTGCAAACTGATAATGGACAGAAAAGTCATTACTCAGCTCTATCGACATAAATCTTATTTCTTGGGTCATATCCCAACACAGCTTAAAGGGTCAAGCAAAGTCTCTTCTCTTGAGTCAGCCGGTGCGTACTATAGCCAGATACACTGATCCCAAACATTCCCAATAGCAAGGCTGTACGTTGCATCAATAGGTCTGTTGTGTTGATAACTATTTTTCCCGTAGCTTGAATCTGTGGGGGGAAAAAGCAGGACAAGTTATATGCTGATTTTGCTTATTTTAATGCAAAAGTAGGGCTTTAGAATGTAAAAGCAATTTCCCCACTTCTCACATTATTTAATATGGCATGACTATTTTCTGCTGAAAAAATATCCGGCACAAATAAATATGCAGTTTGAAAGGTCTCTTTTATATATTTTGTGAAACAAAGCATGCTTGTTTAAGCACTGCAAATAATGAACCTGATTCTCATGCTACTTACACAGTTAGGTACCAATGAATTCAATGACTGGTGAAGATACTTGTGGCTATCTGATGTTCGGGAGAGGTGTGGAAATGAGGAGATCTTAAGAGAGACCTTATACTATGAAATATATGAAGATTTATTTTTCTCCTACAGTTAGCTACTATTATAATCTTACTCCCTTGC
Organism: Caiman crocodilus; assembly: GCA_030014935.1. Taxonomy (NCBI): domain Eukaryota; kingdom Metazoa; phylum Chordata; order Crocodylia; family Alligatoridae; genus Caiman; species Caiman crocodilus. The sequence continues at coordinate 33,961,862 of JAGPOW010003642.1, forward strand.
ATGTTAGAAATTAATTGTTTATTGAAAGGCAGAATAAAGAATGGAAAACATTTCGGGGACAAATTTTGATTGGCCCATTTGTGTCATCTTGAGATGTAGAATTATGAACACACAGAAACCCTACATATCAACAGATTAATTCCTTGGAAATGCACTGAATTGAAGGATACAGTGCATCTGTTCAGTAACAGCATTTATTATTTTAGATAATGTATAAGTACCATTCAGGAAAACATGTCATTAAAAAAGTTAAAGAAATAACTCTCATTCAGTGAAGTCATAATAATATTTCATATCACAGTTATTCTAAGTACGTTTGAACAATGAGACTTCACTGTTCTAACTTTAAGTAACCATGATATTAAAATCCTTTAATTTGTGTTTAAAAAAAAACAACCAACAAAAAAGCCCAAAAACCCCAACCCCCAAACAAACAAAAACAAATCCCCTCCCTAAATTTTTTAAAGCAAGCACTACTATGAAGGTTGATCACAAGAGTTGCAGGCAAACAGGAAGGAAATTCAATATTAATACGTCAGTAATATCCTTCCCTTGACTAAATTATCCATAAGCTAATACATGTCAAAATTTTAGGTATTCATGTTGTATGGCCAAGACCTGTGAAAGCCTCTAATGCAAGAATGTATGTGTTATAAGTGTCAAGGCATAGAATGAGTTAAGAATGAAGCCCAGGAAATTTAAATCCAGAATACATTTCTGATTGTTGTTTTAGTCATATTACATTTATTTAAAGCATTTTCTTTACATTGATTTTTACAGCAGAATAACTTCTCCATTCACTTGATGCTCCTGAGGTCATAATTGTTCCATTTTTCTTTATCCAAATTGCCAAACTAGGCAGAAATGCTTCATTGTAGGTCTGTTTTAGTTCTTTTGGAACACTGCCATTTTCATTATTGTTAACATTTTCTTACTGTCTCAAATAAAAAAAGTTATTGCAAACTGAAGCCTGATGGGGAAACAGTCACTGTTTAAATACAGCAAAAACATAAAATGCGTCTCCTTCCAAATGTTCTGCATTAAGTATTCCAGAATGAGACCAATTATCATAACTAATTTACTTTTCAGCAGATGCTTAATTAAGACTTCTATGATTTGTTATGAAAGTTAACCCACCAGAAGCCAATGTTCTCTTGGGTTGGTCACAAGATATTATGAGCTTGAATCCCTTTGAGTAAGACAGAGATCTGTATTCTAATGCTTTAATTAAATAGGAAAGACAAGGAAGTTTCATACCTGCAATAATCTTATATATCCAGGCGTGATCCTCCATAGATGAAACACCATTTTAGCAGTCTGTGTAACTTCAGCCCCTAAAACTTTAGAAAAGAAATAATGTTACTATGTTCTACAGATCTTCTTTCTAGATGAGCTTGTACTAAATAAAAGGTTTGACCAAATATGCCAAAACATTTTGAGATTAGAAGTGTTAATTAAATATTAAATGGAGTTCATGTAAAGATGAATGCAAACAATTTTTCTTGACCTGCTGAAGTCCTTTCCATATAAACCCCTTATATGCCAGTACTTTACTAGTATATAAAGCCCATGTCAGTTGCATAAGCTGTCACATGTGATATATCTGTAAAGCTTAGGTGCTGGCAGACAGCCTTAACCGTCATGCCTGGGGGCAGGTATGTCTGCAACATCAAAACATTCTTTAGATATATCCAGAGCTCATTAGAAAGCAAAGCAACAGTTGACCTGCTTAACAACTGAAGGACTGAAGCCTGTTTTATAGACATTGTTGGTTGTAATGATAGCACATTTTAGCATTGTGAGGTAACAAAATAAATTGGTTTCAACTGATTTTATATAACTTATGTAACTTATATCCACATAGCAACTTACTATATAGTGAGTTTAATTTAGCCAAGATTCAATTTAAAAGGAGGTGCTAATAATAGGGTCACACAAATTCCACAAAATATTTGGAAGCAGGCTGTTCCTTTTCTGTCTGAATTCTCCTCTATCCTGTATTCAGCATATATATAGTCCCTTTTTCTATTTCTAAATCCTTAACACATGGATGTGACATGAGCCCCATCTCCTGATTAGCTAGTTTAATTGTATTAATAAGTAATAGTAACACAAGCACATCATATCTAAATTGTATATGTCACCTGACTGTAGTAATTTTGGTACCTAGTTTGCCCGTGGAACAAGGTACGACTCAGTGGGCATGTCTACACATGTACCCCACTGGGCGATTGGTACTTGTTGAGTAGGTAAGCAAAAGTCTAGTGGAGAAATTCATCATTTACATACATCAACAAACATGAAATGTCTCTTCTTCCAGATGTTTTGCCTTAGGTAGTCCAGAATGACACCAACTAACCAAGATTACCACAACTCATTTACTCTTCAGCAGATGCTTAATGAAAGCTTGTATAAAGCAGGAACACTGACTTCAATTAAATATATATTGATTTACACTAAGTGAGGCTTAGTTCACAAAACATAAGGAGGATAAGCCCGAATCTTTGTTCTTTTACAATCATTTTACAACAGTTTCATTTCCTCAGATTTTTGGTGTTGCTTTTGATTTAAAAACTGAAAGAAGAACCTTGCTCAATGGGATTCTAGCTTCTTGAGTCTAACCCAAGAGACAGCTCAGTGCTTGTACACATTCATTAATGTGCCATAATTATGGCACATTTAGTACCTGTAACAACAGGCACTAAATGTACCATAATCAGCACTACTGCACATTAGTGCAGATGAATGCTTTTTTAGTGAAGTTAGTGTGCATTAGACTGAATCCACTGTGCATTAGTGCATTAGCATGGGTTTAGCCCACCACATTAATGAGCAGAATTAGTCTTCTGTGCAATAAATGTCTCATGTATATGCACTTATTGGCATCTGGTGGGTTAACCTGAAAGCAGAATAAGCTCCACAGTGTGCACATCTACCTGTCTGTTTTACTGCATTACCATGCATACATATGTGCAGCAATTACTGCACAGTACATTAATTTAAAGCACAGTTTGCTAGTGCCAACAGATACAGATACTACAAAATGGCTCTTTAAATTAATGTACCTAAGTACATGTGTAGACACTGACACTGGAGCAAATTACTCCCAGTCAGCCCAGGCATCAGAGGGCCACATGGCTGCTTGGCTTAGCCATGAACACCAGAGCCAGGATCAACTCCTCTCTGCCCCCACCTCTGATGTCAGGACTAACCCCAAGGTCTGCTTGGCTTACAACTGCCGCTGGATCCGGGGACAGTTCCTCCCTATCCCCTGGCATCCAGGCACATTAATTGCATCTGTAGATGCATCCAGCATTGACTTTAGCACCTACAGCAGGAGCCTAGTATCTTAGGTGTCATTTTAACCAATTCTCACAGTGACTTTATGCCTAACCTCAGATTAATTGCTTAACTTCTTTCTGCTTTGTATATGTTGCTGGAAAACATTTGGGTATTTGGTCAAAAGTAAAAGACTTCTTTTGACTTCAATGGACTTTGTATTAGGCATTTCTCTGAGTTTCAGTTCCTATTATCATACTGGAAAAAATGAGTGAAATAGAATTCATCAGTAAATCTGAGACACTGAGCAAGTACACATGAATGTAGCACTAGAATGTCTACTATATAAAAGTAAGACAAATCTGCATCTAGTATTATTATTTATTAGTAGTTCTGGCCCTGTGCAATGTGGTGACTGCTGTAAAAACAAAAGAAGCCAACATCCCTACCCAAAACACATGCTCTATTCCTAAATCATCTGACAGAAGAATTACCTTCTTTTGAAAGTAAATGGAGCTTGGGGTTTTTTTTTTTTCTTCCAGTGACCAAAATTACACTCATTCAAAGCAAAGCAAAATTTCCATTGATATCAGCTCATGCAATATTGCATCCCAATGAACTAGTTTCACTGTACCTGCATAAAAGTGTATGTGTGTATTATGTTCATGTGCTGATGAAGGTGTATAATGGGGATAAATATGGAGGTACATAATGCAGAACGGGATTTGCAGAGTTTAGTTAAAAGAACTACAGTAAGTGCACACAATTCATTACTGGAAACAGGATTGTGTGTGTAATTCTCTATATTCCATTTTGAAAAGTATCTTTATTTGTGGTGTTGAAAGAGAAAAGCAAAAACCAGCCTCTTGTATACTGACATCCAAAATGGTGAGGTTTTACATCCAAGTTGTCCTGTGCTGGATCTGTAAGATTCAGATCCAAAATTAAGATGAAAGTAAAGCAGTATTTATGAGTTCTGCAGTTTTCTATAAGAATGACATCTTGGCTAATGGTCTCACAATTAAAGTGCACTGTATGGGCTATAAAGTGTTATCAGTCTGTACTATACAGAAAAGAATTCACATTATGGGAGCCCTGGGAACAGTTTCTAATGCCGAAATCCATTGTGAAAAACATTACATATAGAATACCAATGCACATTTACCGAATTAATGCTATTATCACAACTCCCAGTAATTGGTGGGGCAACTAACCTTTTTTAAAATAGCAGAAACATCCATTTATAGGAGCATTTCATGCAATTCTAGATGAACTGGTATTGTACAAGAAGCATGTGCAGTTTTATGGCATAGTTTTTCATGAAGTACAAACCGCACAAAAAAGCAGTCATGAACAAAGTTTGATCTATAATTCTATATACCATTCTTACAGAGCTATAGAATTTAGACCAATTGGGGCAATTTTGTCCCTAGTACAATTTTGCTCAAGGCAAATGAATTATATCAGGGATGGTTCAGGGCTAGTGTTAGGCCAGTGCACAGTCATTTTTTTAAGCTCCAAATATAAAACTTCATTTGTAGCAAGGTATTTAAATATGTACTATGAGAAACAACATATGTAACTTTCTGTTTTGAATACTAATGGAGCCCAAGTAAAATCTGCAGGTGCAAGGTTAAACAGTAGTTTGATGCTCTGGTGAGACGCGATGAAGGAGACCGTGATTACATTAGTTCTGAACTCCCTTGATTTTTACCAGGATAAAGCATTTATTTAACATCACTATCAAACACATCTGGGATTTTCACAGGACTCTGAGGGCACACAAACAAGTTACTGAAAAGGTGAGAAAGGAGATGAATTTACAGTGCATCAGCTACTTGTGGTTACTGACTGTTGGGCATGCGCTTACCTTGCAATAAACATGAGGCAGCCTGTCCCACTTTCATTGAAGGGCAAGGTTACTTGCACTTACTGTGGAGGTTAGTTTCTCCTGAAAATCAATGGGACATAGTTTGCGTAAACTGGTTCCTTAAATCCTAACCTACAGAAATTAAGAGTCCTATTTACTGCTGTACAGAAGAATGGCATAAAGAAAAATGTCATCACCAGAAACCACTTTTGGTGGAAAGACAGGGTGGATAGCATTGGAAAGAGACTCCCCAAGCAGCACAGGAGGGTGCTTTTGGGAACTTCTACTTCAAAACAGAGTTTGATTTGCCTGAGTTACCCAATCATGGCTTCATATAGCTAGCATTTCCTATCAGATACTAAGCATATCTAGATGCAAACAACAGGACATTTTGTCCCATCTGTTACTCAGATTACAGGTAATCTTGTGAGTAGGCTACTGATAAAGAAGCAGAAACAGGTCTACAGCCCTACCTTTTATTTGCTTGCACCTTTAAAATATTAAAAAAAAAAAAAATTATTCCAAAATTTGCCAGGCTACCTGGAATGGCACAACATAGATTCTGAGTTTTTCAAATTTTTCTTCGGTCTATGCCCAATATTTATAGATGGCTGGTTTTAATATTCTAATTAATTATCTCTGGTTTTATTTACATTTTTTTGTTTCATGGAAACTTTTGAAACTGGACTGAACAGGATTTTTTTGTGGACTTGGAAGGTGTCAATTATTTGGGATTTATGTCTTTGAAAAAAAAAGATGTTTTCTTATTTTCTTTCCTTTCCAACTGTGGAATGCTCTTCCTGTTTTTTCTACACCTTAGATCAGTGGCCACCTACTCAGTTTTGGCAAGCTATTGAGAGCTGCAAAGGCAGCCCTGCCCCTTAACAGGTGCCCTGCCCCCTGGTCACCATCTTGGGACCAGAAGTCCCACCCCCTATACTCTGACCTGTGCCACCAGAAGTCCCTACCCTGCAATACCAGGCAGTACTAGATGTAGAAATGCACAATTTAGAGAATTTGGAGACCTGACTGCTTTGCTCCAGCTTTTAACAATCCACTTATCTCACTCCCCCATGCCTTTTTCTCTGTTATGTTTTGTTACAGGAACAATCCAACTTCTGAGTCTTTTAGAAAGACAGGGACACCAGCACTATCCCCTAAAGAGACAAGGCCAGCTGGTATGATGAAGGAATTAAAACAGAATATAAACTAGTACTTGTAGCTTCCCATTTATCTCAACGGAAGTCTTCAGTACTGGGTTTCAGCCAACACCTGATGATATATGAGGGTATTAACTGGCTGCAATCCCTAGCCCACACACAAGATTTAAGATGATGTCTCTGATCACCTTAAGCCATCTTCTTATGTGCTGCTGACTTCTTCTGTGCCCTGTGGATCTCTGATGGATTAACCAAAACACTATAGGTCATTCCCCATGTATGACTGTATGTCCCCATAATAAAAAAAACAAACATGTTTTTCTTTCTGTAGAGTAGTAGGCAGAGTAATGAGGGGAACCAGTTCTGCAGTGTGTATCTTGTAGATGTTTATTCCAACTTTATCTCTCTTGTTCCTCTATACTAGATTACAGAGGTGGTTAGATGTAGTTTAGCTAAGGTGCCCTTTGGTTGCTATTTGAAAAGTCTCCTAAATACCATATTTACCATATAAGATGACTCTGACTGTAAGACAACCCCCAAAAATTAGATTCTATATATGGAAAACATATAAATTTCCTATAATTTTTCAGGAATATAATCTAATTATTGGAAGTTTATTTTGAATTTGTCCCCCTCCCACTGCTACAGTGGGGAAAATTAAACTGGGGGGGTGAGGGGGTAGTTCAGGTGGTACCCTTGCCCTCTGTGCCACCAACTTCTTACCCCTGCAGCCCTTCCCCTCACCCCTCAATGTCAGACCCTGCCCCCTCTGGACACATGGAAGTGAGGGGCAAATTTGAAAATACTGGGTGCATCTCAGTGAGATGTGCAGTAGACTAATTAGCTGCGTAGCAAATGTTGCACAGCTACATATGTACCTCTGTTAGGCTGGGGTAAACTAATTAACTCCACAGAAGGTTAGTACTTGTAAATACAAGTAGTATCTTGCTGCAGAGTTTTTTTTCATGTGCAGTAATGCACATGTAGATTCTGACCCAGTTGACTTGGGCACGAGGGTGCTATATTGTGGGGGCTGCTTGCTGGCTAACCCTGCACTGGAGCACCAATGTGCCCCAGCCAGCCCCTCCACAGCACACTGAGCTGAGTTGGAAGACCCCAGGCTGGCAGGCTGACCCCATAGATCCCTGAGAGCTGGAGCTGCTCTGACCTGGCTCAGTGTGCTGCATTGGAGTGTATTTAAACAGTGCTTGCTGCCGCTAATCCTGTATACAGCGATGGTGTACCCCCCATCCTGGTGACAGGCCCGACGAATCCAGCGGGCCTTGTGCCTTTTCTTTTTTTTTTGGGGGGGGGGGGGAGACAGAGAAAGTGGCCAGGACAGAGATATATAAGGTTGAGGAATTTGGGGGATGGGGCTTCCCCAACATAGAAACCTTTGTTTACGTGCACTTTCTGAAAATGGTGGTGAGGGAAACGAGGGGAGCAGCGGGAATGGTTACCAATTTCTGTAGGTTCTGGGGGGGAAGGTTCCTGAGAAGACTAGGCCTGTTTGGGAGTGCGTGGCAGGGAACGTGGGCTTGGCAGATGTCGCTGCCCTACGCCCAACTTGGAGCCTTTGTTGCACAAGAAGGATTGGTAGGGGTAGGGATCAAAGGCCTGGGAGAGGCCAAAAAGGTCTTTAATATGCTGAGAGGGAAGCAGAGGATGTCGGATATTGGGGAACTGTGATCAGAGCAGGTCAGTACAGTGTGGGAAGGAATGGAAAGGGGAGCATGAGGAGCTGGCATGGAGGGCGGTGCGAAATGCTCTGCCAGTGCAACAGGTGCTCTATCGCTGGGGACTCTCTCGGTCCCCCAAGTGCCCAAGGGAGCTCTGCAATAAGCCCGAGTTGGTGACACGTGCTGTGGGACTGCTTTTATGCACAACGGGTGTGGGGGAAGGTGGCTACTTATTTGAAGGAGTTGGGAAGGGGAACGGGGATCACTTCCAGGAATGTCCTCTATGGTTTATCTGAGAGGACGGATGGGACATGGGGGGTAAGACTCTTAATCACCTGTACCAAAGCAGCACTGTGGAAAGTACGCTCCTTATTGGCTCTAAAGGGGTCGTGTTTTTCCATAACAGAGTGTCTGCAGTTAGCAGTGCACGAGCTACAGTTCTATAGAGCTAAAGAAGGAAACACGAAAGAAAGCGGAGATAAAATATTCTGGCAAGAACTGGACTTCAGGGGAGTGTTCCAACCCAGCACAGGTATAGGCTAAACTAAGTCAACTTTTGTGACCAGGAAGACTGTTTTTAGGGTTGTACATGGGGTAGAGACAACAAGGGACCTTGTGTATGTCCTCGTGTTGCTTTTTCCAAAAGTTCATGATGCCTAACATGACACCTGTAATATATGTTCAATAGATACTACTCAGGAATCTTTGTATATACTGTGTAAAATTGAGATGATGTGTAATAAATATATATAAAAAAAACAATTCTAATCCAATATAGACCATGTGTTTCGGAGTCATGCTCAGTGTTGGCTGTATTTAATCAACACACTAGTTGGTTTCCATTACTGAGTACATGCTGCTTTGGATGGCAATTGAATGATAGTATATTTAATGAGATTTGCCTTGTATATAAATATGAAACAAGTGGCTTTTCCCCTCAGGCTGGTTATCAGGAACAACTTTATCTTATATTTCAGTAAATATAGTACTGGCTTGTCAACTGGAATGTTTGAAACTTATACATTCCAACCTTTTGTCTTTCTTCCTTTTTCTGGCCAACATTCCTTGTTAAAACAGACCTAGAACCACATGTCTGAACAGTATTTCAGTCCTACAGCTCAAGATGCTCAAATCCCTGGCACTTAGTACTGGCAAAGAGCAACATCATCAATACAAAGAAGGACTGGGATATCAGACAGAAAGGAACGGATGACTTTGAGGCCTTATACAAGCGAAATGGGAGGACATTTAATAGTGCAAAAGGGCAAGGTAATGTACTTCTGGACTAATAACAATTTTTTCTGCTGTAAACTAGGAACTCATTATTGGAAATGAGAAGAAGATCTTTGATTATTACTGATCACCAGATGGCTCTAAACCTCCATTACACTGTAGCTATAAGAAAGGCAAATGTGATTCTAGGATGTGTCAGGTAAGGCGTGTCCAGTAGAGATAGGGAAGTATTAATGCTATTATGGAAGATACTGGTCACCTGGAATATTGTGTATTGGGTACTCTTCTGGTCCTTCATGTTCAAGAAAGAAGAATTTAGACTAGAACAGGGGATACTTATTGATCAGGAAAATACAGAGACCATCTTATGAGAGGAAACTAAGGGTGTGCAGATCAAGACAGGGTATTGCTATATGGCACTAAGCTAGCTTTGCCCCAGCTAACAATGAAACTGGCAGTGGTAGAGCCATGCTAGTGTATCAGGCTAATTAGCAGTACTTATGACCTAGCCTGACTGCATTATTCTCTGTATTGTATCCTTACAGTATAATGTTCAACAGACACCCCAGCCACACCTAGAAGTGCAACTAGCAAAGTGGGTTCCAATTGTGCCATCTACCTTTGGTGACCTTCACCGGCCTTTAAACTCTGAGAAGACCTGGCACTAGTTTAGAAACCTTAACAGTGAGTGCATCTACATGTGCATTAACAAGCCTTAGTTAATGGTCATTAAATCTAGTACCTTCATTGTGAGGTACTAGCAAAATGTGCATTAGCTTGTTTTAATGCACATTAACTAAAGAGCACGGTCTTCAATTGATGCTTAGTACACATATGCCTATGCACATTAACTAAAAAGCACGGGTTTTTTTAGTGATGTTTAAATGAGCATTAAATTAGGCCAATGTGCATTAAAGCAGACGTGCAGATGTGCCCACAGAGAATTAAAAAACCCTCCTGATCTGCTTACAGCATTTAGGCAGTTCAGGACAGGGCAAACTTGTCCTTCTTGGCCTCTGCATTTTGGGAAAGAAGGTTGTGGATAGTTATGAACTTCCAATTCCACTCACAGCTATGACACAAGGAAGCAAATGAACCCCTCTGTCAACACACACTAAAAATCTAAGACAATGGAATTTCTATATTTACTTAATTTTGTTATAAGCCTTTGAATGTACAGGGCCTTATGCTTTTGAGAGAGAATTTACCCATGTGCTCAAGGTCTACATGCAGCTCACATCCCCCTTTAGGGATTTATGAAGAGGTACTACATTTATTTCCACCAGTACTTGGTCACTTCTCAGGTAAAACACAGCAGCTGTTTAATAGCACACAGATAGCTGATGAAATAGTATGCTATTTTTTTAGCTGTAATTCCAGACTAATTTATATCAAAAGCACACAATTTTTGTGCCCTGTATTTCCCTTTTCCTCTCAATAAAACATTTTGGCTGATTAAATTGTGTAGGTTAGTACATTCCATATGTTTCTTAAAAGTTATGAGTCCTCAATCCTCAGCCAAGTTTTTATTCCATTTTCTTTTTTAATTCTTGCAAATCATTTTTAGGTCTCAACTTAAAAATAGCTGTTCAGTCTTCCGAAGAATGCTGGTAAAATCTTTCTTCTTGTTTTATTTCTATGAGTTCACTTTCTGTGTGAGATTCAGGTCAAAATTAACCAGTAATCTAATGCCAAATGGTAGAATATTTGCTTGTATTTGTAATGATTGTTTCAGCAAAATGAGTTGGAACAGGACAAAAAGTTCTAAAATCCCCTTAATCTAATTGATGTTTTTATAAAGTTAGTTTTTTAGATTCAGCAATAATTGATATGCAAATTTCCAGAAGCCAAAATTAGTTCCTGATTTAGAAATAAAATATTTCCATGTAAACCCCTGGAAATATTAAGAGTCTAGAATCATTACTGCCTTTCTCCATGTTTATATCAATTATACCTTTTATTGTAATGGGGTAGTTGCTTCTGGCTTGATTCATTACAATATGCTGATCAATTCTTTTGTTGTACATTACAAATATATATTTCAACAATATACCAAAATAGAAATAACTACTACCTTGTCTTCACCATTTTTATTTCTAGGCTTGCTTCCTTTTTGACACAATCACTTGCTATATTCTCTTGAAATTGCATTACATTGTGAATTACACTTAGTTCTATAAATTACTATCTCTAGTCTTATTTACATGTCCTAATCCCTTAATGAGATACTTATTATTCTGGGAATGGTATTATGTAAGCGATGATCTTTAATTAAGTGTATTTATTATGTTGTAGAAGCTCCATCTGACCACTGGAAGATTTTCATATCAACTTAAATGAGGGGTAAACAGCCTACGAGGTAAAAGCATAGAAATTATATGAAATAAAGAGTGGAATGTTTGCAGAAAGTTAATTTTTCATTAGCCAACCCTTATTTTCTGACTCATTGTTAAAGCTATTTGTCTAAGGCCAAGTGGAAACTCCAAAAACAGAATTTAAAGAGACCAGTGAAGTGAAAAGTATAACACAAGAGGGGCACCAGTAAATTGTCACACTCCTGAAGATCCACAGAGCATAGAGAGTCTAGTTTTCTTTAGAGATTTTGCTGTGTCCTCCATGACACAAGACCTTTAGCTTCTGTGTTGTTTCTGTCATTCTGGCTTATAAACTGGTTTCATACATTGCTACGTGCCATTCTGTGGATCCGTGCTTTTTTTATTGCATGTGACAAATTACGCTGAGGGGAAACCAGCACGGGTTTGCATCAGGCACGATCTGCCTGCTTAATCTAGTCTTTTTTTATGACCAGGTTATGAAACGCCTGGATGCAGGAGGAGGGGTGGATGTCGTATACTTAGACTTCAGGAAGGCCTTCGATATGGTATCCCACCCAATACTGGTGAACAAATTAAGAGGCTGTGACTTGGATGACTACACAGTCTGGTGGATGGCAAATTGGCTAGAGGGTCACACCTAGAGAGTCGTAGTGGATGGGTTGGTTTTGACCTGGAAGGGTGTGGGCAGAGGAGTCCCTCAGGGCTCAGTCCTGGGACCAATGCTCTTTAATGTCTTCATCAGCGACTTGGACGAGGGAGTGAAGTGTACTCTGCCCAAGTTTGCAGATGACACAAAGCTATGGGGAGAAGTGGACACGCCGGAGGGCAGGGAACAGCTGCAAGCAGACCTGGACAGGTTGGACAAGTGGGCACAAAACAGAATGCAACTCAACAAGGAGAAATGCAAAGTGCTGCACCTAGGGAGGAAAAATGTCCAGCATACCTACTGCCTAGGGAATGACCTGCTGGGTGGCACGGAAGTGGAGA
>JAGPOW010003642.1:33979833-33990437 GCA_030014935.1 Caiman crocodilus
CGGGGTGTAGTTGCTGTCGCATGTTAATTTGAGCGCGGCCATTTTCCCTATAAGAAAGAGCTATACTCCATTTTACTCTGTTTGATTTTATGACAGTCAGCTCCAGAAAAAGAAACTCTTAATAAGAAAGCTGATAAGCCCAAAGAGACTGAACATGAACCTTCCCCCTTCCACTTCATTGGAGAGTAATGACTACTATGCCTCTTGTTAAAACTATAGCTGGATACTTAGATTTTTTTTTTTTACTATATGTATAAATTAAACTGGGCCCCACATCTGAAGTTGGGAAAGACCAGTGTATTGCTAGAGCCATGGCAAAAGTCCAGTATAAGGCTGAGTCAGAATTTTGAGAATCCCACAGGTCACTTTCTGAGTCCAGTCTTCGCTATGTTGAAGTGGAAACCCCAAAAGGAGTAGGTGTTGTTCAGAAATCCAGCTGTAGGCAGAGTAGTAGGCCTTTTTGCCCTGCTGTCCCACTACACTATTCTAGCTATCTAGCAGCAGCTGAGAGAAACCATCATTAAGGTAGTATTAGGGTGGGTGGTGTCATCTTCTCCTCTTCTACATGTAGGCAGAACCAGGCCCAATCTGGCTCTCAAAAAGCAATTTCAATACCTGAGATTCTCTTTCAGGGAGATGAAAAGCATTTGGGCACAGATCCTCAAAGCTTATACACCTTTCAGTGAGTCTCACACATGTAAATACCTTTGAAGAGCATTCTTGGTTCATAACAGTATTTTGGGTACAGAAAATGTTTAATTATTTCATATTAATACCCAGTGCTAACAAACCAGTGCCAGAATGATGGACCCATTAGGTTTGTGTAAAGAATTGTTTCTGTAGTTTCCTGGAAATGTGTGTCCTAGTGTGATGGTTACAAATGTAACTTCAAGTAAATTTCTGGACCTAAACATTTTCTTATTTATCACTACATTAATAAGTAGTTCTTTTGTCCCTATGAGCTGAAAGGAATATGCCAAAGTAGATAACATACTGACAAGACGCATTTAGTGGAATGTCTTGTTGAACACTGAGTATATTAGAAACATAAACAACCTATTACATGCTGGTGACAGAGTTAGTGCGATGGATCACATCTTGCAAGGAAAAGAAACAAATATGAATGTTTATTTGATGTTTGAACACATGGGACCTTTCTAAATAAACTCTTATAACTAAACAAACCATTCCCTGTGGAGCAGCAGATTGAAAATAAACACACAAGATGGAGTTGAAAGGCTGTTTATTGCAAACACCTTTCAATTATTCTGCTTTCCCTTGAATACATTTAACAAAGGCAGTTACTGTATGCTGAATGTGCATTTGATTAAAGCTCTTTTCTACTGGGAAAACTAAAACTTGTTCTCATGGAAAACTAAAGGAAAATGACAGTAATAGACCATCACTTTGGACCATAGCACATGGACTCCTGTGAGAATTTGACTAAAAACCGTATCATGGTCTGATTATAAAAAATACCATTAGGCAGTTTCAGGTTCTTGTTGCACATCAATTTTAGGTGGCTCCTGGAGCTCTTAACCCCTGGATTTTCCACACAATAATATCTGAAACTAGATTTAAACACTTCTAGGAACCTTACAGTTATGCCACTCCAGGGCAGGTTTATCTCTGATCCATATTACCCAGCTCGTGTTCTGCTAATCTGTGGTCACTCCCCACAGATGAGCCACCCAAGTTGCAGACCTGGATCCCAGAATGCAGTGTTCCCTCCTTCACCTACCATTCCACCGCTTGAACTCTAGTGCCCGGGGGTAGTTCTGGCACACAAAGCCCCCTCCTGCTCCACTAGGAGTGCAGCTCTGTGCAAACAGCCTGCTGAGTACATGCCAGCTAGATGGGTTGGAGGGCAGACAGGTCTACAATTGGGTCTAAGGTGATTAGGGGGAACAAATCAGGTCCCCTTGAGCTGGGGCTTCCTTCTTAAGGCAGAAGCAGTATCATTTAATTACTGCTCCTACCCCCCAGCCACCCTAGGAAGCATGTCCAGGACCCCTTATATCACTATCTCAAATTAATAAACATGAAACCTTCTTAATTTATTTCTTCTTTTTCTTTTCCATCTTTTAATTTCTGTTTATTTTATCCTTCAGTGGTTGACTTCCTTCATTTCATGACACTTCTCCCATCCCCATTTCCCTTTCATCTCCCATTTTATTACCCACTGGCAGGTGGGATCTGTGTCCCCTGCTCCATGTATCTGGGGGGCTTGCTCTCATGCTGCCTCAGGTACCTTGGAGCATCACAACAGGAGGAGGAGGTATTGCAGGGGTAGTGGGCTGCAGGCAGCCAGTGCAAAGCGAGGGCAATGTGAAAATGGTGTGAGGCATCATGGTGGCTGGTGCCTGCAGAGCACTTGGGTCACAGTGTCGCCAGCTGTAGGAGAAAGTGGGATTCACCCCACCAGTGTGTGCCTGCCTCCGCCCCCCAGGTGGCTCCATTGCATGGAGTGCATCCCTGCAAAGCAGGCTCTGTTACATGGGGATGAGTTGCCTGTCCCAGCCTATAAGGACCTACAATCACCTTCATTAGTTGTGCCTCCCCTAGACTCCCCTTGTCTTTCCTGCCTCCCCCCTGCCTCCTCCAGCTGTGGGACAAGCAGTGCCTGCCAGCAGGGACCTCTCATCCCCTAGGGGTGCAGAGCAGAAGGAAACAACTGAGCAGGGGTGGAGGAAGCCCCTTGATAGCTGCGGCTGCATGGCTACCAGGGATTGAGTGAGGAAAGCCAGGCAAACTTTGCCCTCCCTTTGCATTGGTCACTTGGAACTGACTCCCTGCCCTAACACCATCTTCCCCTGCCATGATGCTCCAAGGCACCTGGGGCAACATAAGCGCAAGTTCCCCAGAGTCATGGAACAGGGGGCATGGCTCCCCACCACGAGCCTGGGACACAAAGCTTTCACTGCTCTGCCCTGCCTGCCTGGCCTTGAGGTTCCTGCTGCTTGGAGCTGCCCCTGGAGCTGGGGACAGCTCCTCTGCCACCCTCTGATGCAGAGGTAGGCAAAATATGGCCAACAGGCTGCATCCAGTCTACCAGGCACTTTCACCTGGCCCATGGGCACCCACCAATGAACTGTACCCCGCTCAGCCCTTCCACCCACAAGAGTGGGAGCGAGGCACTGGTGGGGGTGTAGACACACCCTTGTAGGCGGAAGGACCTGGTGCAGCCAGCAGCAGCTTCCAGGTAGGGCTGCTACTGCAGCCACCCCAAGCAATCTGCTTGCTTCAGGTGGCAGGTAGGGAAGTGCTGGGGAGGGGGCAGGGGCAGCTGCAGCTGGGTAGGGGGCAGGGACTGTAGGGCTGGTGGCGGTGTGGAGTCTGCATCAAGGGGGCAGTGAGAGCACAGAGCTTTGTTGGGCAAAGTGTGGGGGGTGAAGGGAGCCCTGCACACTCCCCCACATGGCACATAGCCCCCGCTGTGGGCAGAAGCAGCAGGCGGGGACATTCGGGACACTCATGCTGTCTACAGTCGCCGGCGTATGAACCAGCACTGTGCGTTGGGGTGAGGAGTAGAGTCTCCCTGGCCCACCTCTATTGTGGTGCTGGTCTAGAGCTGGATGCCTTCTCCACTCCCTACTGCACAGGTCCTGGGCATCTGCAGGGAAGCAGGGGCCAGGGTTCCCCTCCACTCCTGGTGGAGTCCTGGGACCACTGCAGCAGAGGGTAGGGAAAGCAGCTGGCTCCAGTGTGGGGCTTCCCCCGGTGCTGCACGAGTGTGGGAGCTGCACATGCGCCACATGGAGTCCCTGCAATAGAGGTGGGCCAGGCGGGCTGCATTCCTCATCCCCGTGCACAGCACTTTCCACGGCCACATGCTGCAAAGTGCCAGCGCCTGCATGGGGCATAAGTTCCCCAAGTTCCTCACCAGCTGCTGCTGCCAGCAGTGGGGGCTGCATGCCATGGGGGGAGTGTTGGGGAGTGGGGGGGTCTCCTATACCCTGCACCCATAACCCCCCTGGCATATACATCACCCCCATCATACCCTATGTCCCCCACACACAGAGCCGCATTCCCTCACAAACCCTCCCACACACCCCACCATACATACAACCCCAGCCTCAAACACACTCCACACACAATGTACAAAAGTAAACTTTATTTCTGAGATTTTATTCAATCATTTCTATAAACAACATACAAACACAAATTATGACAAAAATATTTTTGTAACAAAATTTAAATATATTAGAGTAGGCATTTGAATTTTAGTGTATGATTTTTTTTCTGGTTTCAAGATGGCTATCCTCCTCCCAATCGAGTATTTCCATTGGGTAAGGGAAGGGACTTCCAGGTCAGGCGGTGGGACTTTTGGTCCCAATATAGCAATCAGGGTTAGGGCACCTGTCAGGAGACTGGGCTATTCATATGGCCCTTGACAGCTCACCAAAATTGTTAAGTGGCCCTCCAGCCGAAATAATTTTCCGCCCCTGCCCTGGAGCTGATGGCTAAGCTGAGCAGGAGTTGTGGCCACATGATGCCTGGGCTGAATAGGAGCAATTTACTTCCAGATCAGCATCTACACATGTATTCAGTTGCATTATTGTAAAGTACCATTGGCTAGTACCTGTACCTGTTGCAACCTGTACCTGTTGTAGTAGCAAATGGCACTTTATGTCAATTTACTGAGCAGTAATTGCTGTGCACGTGGAGATGGTAACACTTTCCTGTTCATTAGATTAGTTTAGTGCACAATAAAGCACAGGTGTTGATGGGCCCAAAAAGTGCAATGAGTAAAAATGACCACTCCAGGAGAAGAATAACCAGGGGTAAACCACTTCCAGGTGAGTCTCTTCTGGGAGAGCGAATGTCTGTACATGCTAATACAAGCTAACCATGATCCATCTAGGTTAGCTGATCAGGGCTACCCTATGCACTGTCATAATTTGTTGCCAGACAGACTAAGGGAGCCCACAGAGCATACTGATTGCCTATCAACAAATAACAGCAGTGCATAGGACAGCTCTGATTTGCTAACCCAGATAGCATAGAGCATGTACTCGCTTCTACAGAATCACTAGAGAATTGCTCCTATACAATAGCTTGGTAACACAGAGTTTTCTGCAAGCTGCACCTTGGTCATATGCTAAGTAAGAGAGAATTCGTCATAGCTGCCTAAAGGTGACTTAAATCTAAGTCTGGCCCTAGGTGTCTTTTTGGAAGATATGCCTTATCAAAACCCAGTTAGGAGCTCAATAATATGATAGCAGGGATGAAATTGAATGGCCTATGATATATAGGAGGTAAAAAACCAGCCTGAATGTTCTCTTCTGCCCTAACACTCTGAATCAATGAACTTACTGAATAAATATGAAGTGGGATTTTTTTCTGCATGACTTTTGCTATCTGTGACATGCAGTACAGCTACAAAACATTCTAGTTAGATCTAGAATGTATCAGAAGCCACAAAGAGGTGTCTGCTCTGAAATATCAACTATTTTACAAGCTTAAGGTTATTTTAATGTTTTTCATGTCAATTTTAAAATCGGATGATTGGGTTAAAATGAAAGGGTTAAGCACACCAGCTAATGAAACACTGTGCCATTTATTTAGCTTAATGTGGCTGAAAAAAAATCAATGCACTTTGGTCTGTCAGTTAGCAATCTCACATTTAATTGAATAATGTGTCAAGTATTTTAAACTGTTTAGCAATTTAAATAGAATTTAGCACTATAGTAATGCTAATGAGCCAGGATGGTTTTCCTGAATTACAATTGGATTTGAACATGCCCTTCATTTTAAACTCCCAACCTACTTATATATAGATCAAACAGCTATCATTATGTTCATGTAGGTTTGTGAAAACCCCTATTATTCAATTATATATTCTTTCCTTGATTCTCTCTAAAATTAAGTAACTGTGTTCAGTTTGATATTCCTAGTCATGGCTACTTCCTGTGTGTGCATTTGTATTCTCTTCCACTTCATTACTGTTACTGAGAGAAGGAATAAATCAAACAGTGGTCTTTTTATGGCAGCTGTGTGATAAATGGTTGAGCTGAGATATGCACTCACGCACTGAGCAGGCACTAAGAAAATTGAGGGGAAGAGCAGAAGGAACTGCTCCTTACATCTTCTGGGCAAGGACTACGCATACCCACATTCTTTGCAGTGTCCAAAGAACAGGGATGACTTTTCCTTTGGCTCCCTCTAAAATACTGATTTCTAAAAAGGACGTGGCCTCTTGATCAGAAGAGCTTGTCAATATGCTGGAGAAAGAATGCTGTATCGTCCTAAAAGATGGTGCAGTGAAAATGCTTCTCCCCTGGGTTTAAAGTGTGGCAAGGGATTATGTCTCTCTGCCCCACAGAAATGCGCAGCTCAGGGGGCTGATTTCTATCAGGAAGTAAAATTCTTTTGTTCAGTAATTGTTTATTTGTTTAAAATAAAATCATTAGTGTAACCAATGGACAACCAAGATTACATTATGCTCTGGCATATGACTATCTATCTATTTATTTATTGTTGTCTTTCCCTAGCATGTAAGAAACCCAAACATGGACCAGCACTCCACTGGACTAAGTATCGTACAAGAACAGAACAAAATGGTGGGCCTGGACTCTAAGAGCTTACAGCCTAAGGCTAGGAAAAGACATCACCTTTGTGTCACCATAAAAACTTTTATGGTGGCACAAAGGCCAAGCAAACAGATGTCCATGCTCCTGGTCATGCCACAAATTCACAAAATTGTGCCAGCAACAATAGATGGTAAAAATTTATGTGTTTTTTTTTTTTTCGCAGTGGACAGGTTTACACCCACTTGGCCATTTTATGGTTGATGAGCATAGGTAGCTTGGAACTGCCTCCTCTTTCCAGCTGCCCCAAGCAGGTGCCTTCCTGTGTGCCCTGGGAATTCCTATTCCTAGGATATATGGGATCAGCTCCCTGAATCCCCAGGCGCACCTGCCCAGGTTTCCTACTTGCAGATATGTGCCCCAGGAATCCCCCAGCCACACACATCGCACTGCTGTACCCCATGCTGAAGTGCAGCAGCACTATATGTGCCCCCAAGGAATCCCCTGCCGGGAGATTCATGTGGCTTAAGTCCGCAAGCAGGAAACCTATGGTTTCCGTTCGCAGCTATCCCACAGGATTCGGCTCCTAAAACAGCAGGGGCCCAATGCTAAGTGGAAATGGGTAACATCTCTGACACGTGACGAACCGAGTCAATTGATGCTGTAACAAAAATGCATGCATCTACCTTTTGTGTGTGTAGGTATTTGTTTTTAGCCTAAGACAAGAGAAAAAAACCCAGACACTGAGAGAGAAAAAGGTACAGGAACCAGGAGATGGAAATAAGGAGACAATACTGGCCAACCTGAAAGGCTGTGATCTTAGCACCGTTACCAAACACCTGGTGGGCTTTCTGGCAAAATGAGTCTGAAAGAAGGAACAAGAGATAGCTTTGCAATTTCTATAGGGAGCTCCTCTCAAGCATGAGTGGACAACATGGAAAAATTGTGCAAAGAGAAGAGGGTGTCATGATGTTCACTCTCTGTTTTCCAGTTCAATGCCTTAGGCGTCAAACAGGTGACATATCATATACGAGGGAGTATAATATTTAATGCTGGGCTACCTGACATCAAAGTCTATTGAACAGACTTCATTTTGTAAAGTGCACTGTTTCATAAAGAGAGACAAGGTTCTTTGGGTAAATATGATATCTTTTATTAAAGCAAAGATGTCACATCTACCCAAAGAATCATGTCTGTCCTTAGACCAACATGGCTACAACCAACAACCCTGTTTCCTACAGAAAATGTTGCTATCAAACATCCTCTACTCTGGCCCATTTTCAAAGTTACCTGAGTTCACCCCCCCAACATTTTTGGATGCTTGTCTATGTAAAGATTTAGTCCATAAACTTGGTTCACAGTGTCTAAGACTGGAAAGGTCTGAATAGTTCATCATATCTAATCCTAGTGTGCATCCTGGAGTTCATGTGCTTTGCTACTCTAAGTGCTAAATCTGATTTTCTACCTTTATTGATGGTGACTCAACATTTTCCTTCTAGTTACTTTCATTGCCCGAGTGTTCTCAATGTAGAGACTTTTTCTTTTAATATCAAACTTGAGTTTTTATCTCATTTCATAGCACTAAATTCATACAAGGAATAATCAAAGAAGCAGTATATTTTTATGGATCATAATCACATACTTTGAACATTATTTTGTGCATAATCAACACATACAGTTACTTCAGCCTTTCCCTCACGTCCTCTTATCCTTTATTGTACAGCCTTTGTTTTGGACTCCACTTAGACACTCAGTGTTCTTCTATAATTACGAAGCTTGAAAGTGGATGCAGTGCTGCAGTTATGATACATTTTTAGTAAGAACAATTGTAACTTACTTGGTGTTAAGAAGTATATATTCCACAGAAAAAATGACTAGAGATGATTAAGGTTGCAAAATTAACACAAGATTTAGGAAACCGATTAAAGGTTACAATGTATGGTTTTGAGTCTGACCCTTGATTATCTTCCTTACTATATAATCCCACACTGTTTCTCAAACACGTATTATATACATTTTTTTTCAATAACTTTAAGTAAGTAAGTAGTATCTTGTAAAATCCATCACTCTTTATACTTTCAGCAATTTTTCTCATCAAGGTCTAGTATAGGATAGGCATTGGCTTAGACAGCTTATTTTCCTCTATAAGAAAAAAATATATTAAAAAGGTAAAAGTACCTATATCATACTTTTCCAATTCAATCAGAATCGTTTAGGTGCAATGTGGAGGATGAGGCAGCTAACAATGAAGCTAAAATATGCAGTACAGCCCTCATTAGGTGCAGTTTAAGGTTGAAGCAATTAACTGCAGAGCTTAGCTATAACCTGAGGTGGCCTAATGTAAGAACGTCAGCAATTCTTCACTGTGACCCTTTGTTGTTATATTTAATGAGGTATACGTTGCTGTGAACGTTATGTTACTTTCATGGATTATTTTTATGATACATAAGACATTACAAGTGTGAAAAGGGCATATGGACATCCCATCTGTGCTGTGCCAGGGTCTACTGCTAAAAAGTGCACAAAATTTCACAAAAAATGTTTCAGCCAGTTCTTAGTGCAAACAGTCTTTTTAGCTCTTGTTGATTACGCTGTGTAGCCACATGCCATACTTCATCCTCAATATTCATTCCATTCAGGGTTTATGTAATTTCTTATGTTTTAAAGAAATATATGTAAAGAGAGCTTACCTCTCAAACTTTGAAGCAAAGAACTGACAATAACCCATGTACGTTTACAGTTTGGAACTAACTGGTTCAAAGCTACCGGAACATCATTTTCTGCATATTTTACAAGTTCCACATTATGCTGGACACCCAGGGGCTGAACAGCTCTTAAGAGGCATAAGTTTGGCATTTTCTCCTCTGCACTGTCTTGTTTTAATAAGAAAACCCAATGCAAAATATTAACGACTCAATGGAAACAAAGCTAAAACAATCAGAGGCACTTTCTGCTCCATTCAGCCTTTCATTATTCAAATGTTCAGTTTTTATAATCCAGCTTGTTGGATATAAGGCTGTTCAAATAATGTTTCAGGAGTTTTCTTTAATTAATAGGGACACCATTCCTCCTACTGTTCTCCTAGCAGCTACATTCTTTTTGTTAAAATTAAACACAATGCAACAACAACTCACCTCTCCCCACTAATTCCCATAAAACAAAAAATTACACCCTTCACAGAAACTTAGGCATTGTCTTACTGGCTTGGACCAGAGGTCCATCTAATGCAGGGATTGGCAAGCTATGACATGTGGGCTGCATCCAGCTCGCAGAGCCATTGGATCCAGCCCACAGAGCGGGAGCTTTGTCAGCAGGGGGCTTTGGCAGTGTTTGGCAGTTGGGGCCTTTGCCTGCGTAATGGTGCAGCTGGGCAGCCATAATCTTTGCTCAGGCTGTACACAGGGAGAAATGGTGGTGGCTGGGTCCTAATTCAAGCCTGCCTTGGACCCAAGCTGGGTCATTCCTGCCCAATGCTGGAAGACACTGCCAGTCCCTGATCCAATGCCTGGATACTTCAGAAGAAGGCATAAGAAACCTGGAATAGGCTGATGTGGTGTAATCCAGCCCTCTATCCTGATATCTAATACTTAGAACGTGAGCATGAACTTCACCATCCTCAGTGATTAGCTGTGACACAGAAATCAGTTTTTTTAAACACAACATGTGATCAAACATTTCTTTATTTCTGTTGTGAATTCCTCTTTACATTTAGTTAAAATTGGGCAATGATCAAGTCCTAAAAATTTCAGCCTGAATAAACAAGATTTTTGGTGAATATGAATCTCTGAGAACAGGTATTAGGATAAAATCTTTGGGGGGAGGGGGTGGAGGAGGAACTCGGTTACTGCATTTACTTGAATATAAGATGACCCTGAATATAACGCGACTTCCCACTAATAGAAATATATGGAAAATCTGAAAAATGATGACAATTTTTAACGTGTAGAATCTCATTATCAAAGGGTTGTCTTAAACCCAATGTGGTTCCCATCTTTAAGAAGGGGAGGAAGGAGGACCCGGAAAACTACAGGCCAGTCAGTCTCACCTCGGTCCCGGGAAAGATATTTGAGAAGA
>JAGPOW010003642.1:33990537-34041772 GCA_030014935.1 Caiman crocodilus
CTTTAAGAGTAGATTAGATAGGTACTTGGCTGGGGTCCTGTGACCCTGGCACTCGTTTCCTGCCATTGTTGGGGGGTCAGACTAGATGGCCTGCTCTAGCCCCTTCTGACCCTAGGTACTATGATACTATGAAATATCTCCCCCTTCCCACAGCTACAGAAGGGAAAATAGTGGTGGGGATGAGGGAATCAGGTTACCCCATTGTCATCAGTCCCCCTACCCTCCTCTTCCCCTTGAAACTTTCTTGCCTTCTCTTACTGTCAGACTCTGCTCAGGCCCCATTTCTCTCCTGAGCACAACCCTGAACATGACACGGGGGAAAGGGACAGTTAGGAGGGTCAAAGCAGCAGAGGGGGACAGGAGACTGCTATGGAGCTGGCTCAGGACAAAGTTAGAACCACAGCAGGTGCTACTTACCCCCCTTCTCCCACTCCCTCCCTTGGTCCCTTAAATTTCAAATTAACAAAAAACCCACTGACTTTGCAATAAACATACCTATAGTAACATGCATATATGAAAATTACTATGGGTACATTAATCTAGAATTGATGCATTTTAACTTGTTGCAAACTGCTGCAGGTTTCAGGACAGGTACTACAGACACACATTTTTAGGCAGCCTTTTTGTACCTAAATTTACATAGTACAAACTATGCATGGTATTTGCCAGAGGCAAAAGACTCATGACTTTTCATTTATTGGGCTGGGGCCAAGCAGAGTCAACAGTATTTCAAGCTACTATGACCCCGCATCCCAATGCTGCTCAGTTTGTGTGTGTACTCTAGATACTCCCTGCAAAGGACCAACATGCTAACTAGCCACCCCACTCATGACTGGAGCCAGGAATTTTTGTTGCGAGTAAAAACTTACATGCAGATGAGGTGCAGGGCAACCTGGTCCATCTCTAACCCATAGGGGACCAGGGCCACACTAACCACATGAGAAAAAACAGAGAGATGGGATGAGAGCCTCTCAGCTGCATACAAGTTTGGTAATGTTTGCTAGATATTTAAGGCTGGTGAAGAAATAGGAACCATTAACAGGAAACACATCTGTGTTTTTCTTTAGATAGAACGTTGCCCACCTGACATGAGGTTATTCACAACAAATGATAACAATGAAAAATATAGTTGTATGAAGAAATTTGTGCCATGTTAACACACCTGACTATAAAAAGTAAGACAAAAAAAAGGAATATTCGCATTCTAAAAATTAATTTTACAATTGCAAAAGCAATAGGTTTGTTCACTATCCATGTTACTATGCATTAGGGCTGTACAAAATGTCGATGTTCATTTCGTTTCGACACTGTTTCGATTCACTTCAAGGTTGAAACAGCAAAATCGAAATGAAACAAAGACGCTGAAATAGCCGTGAAACAAAACAAGGCCAGTTGAAATGTTTCAGAAGTCCAGCTGGGCTGACTTCCCATTCCTGGTGCAAGATCTGGCATGGGGCAGGAAGGCAGCTCAGCTGAGATGGCATGATCTGGGGAGTCAGCCCAACTCAGGTTCCTTTCCCCAGGCTCATAGTCTGGCAAAACAGCTGAAACAGTGAGGCTGCTTCGACTTAAAATTTTATTAGATACAAAACACTGTTCTATTCAGACCCCAAAACTGAAGTTGGAACAGAACAGTGACATTTTGCACAGCCCTACTGTGCATTATGACTTTGATCGTGACTTTGTTGTAGTGCAATCAGCAAACATTTGGGAATTTCTGGAGCTGAGATGCAGTAACAGAAAATAAGACATTTTGCTCCCTGTGTGATCCTTTCCTATTCCAGACCAGTGAACTTCTGGGAGACCAGAAGAGTTTGGGGGAGACCTTTCCCCTAGCGCCCAGCGGGATAACAAGAAATAACGGCCACAAGGTGTTGGAGAGTACGTTTAGATTAGACATCCATAAGAATTACTTCACAGTTAGGGCGGCTAGGATCTGGAACCAACTTCCAAGGGGAGTGGTGTTGGCTCCTACCCTGGGGGTCTTTAAGAAGCGGCTTAATGCCTACCTGTCTGGGGTCACTTGAGCCCAGTTTTCTGCCTGCCCGGGCAAGGGGTCGGACTTGAAGATCTAAAAGGTCCCTTTCAACCCTACTTCTATGATTCTATGAACTTCTCATTTCCAAATCCTGTCAATGAATTTTCACTATTTGATGGCCATTAAGGAAAAAAAGTCAATTTTACCAAAGTATAAAATTTTCAAGGTTTTTTAAATGTCCTCATTCTGCTTTAATGTGTTCATAGCTAAATAGGAAAAAAAGAGACTATATCAATCTAGCTGCCAGTCAATGAAAGTTAGGAAAATGGAATGAATGAATGTGTTGATTACAGGGAATCAAGATCAAAATCAGAATCAAAAGAACAAATAAACAAAGTATCTCAGACTGCTGAATTACCCAGACCTGCAGAAACTGCCTTGCAGAATAAAGCATCCTACTCTAAATCGTCCCACAAAAGTCAGTAAAACTACACACAAGGTATGCATTCATTGTGGGTAAGGATATTGGAATCTGGCCTTCTCTGTGCAGCAACTTAACAAAGAATCTTGGAATCATAGGTGTGTATGAAAGGAACCTCAAGTCTTTTACTTCAACTCCCTGCTCAAGGCAGGAGTCGCCCCATGTAAACCATCCTATACATACATTTGTGTAACCTATTCTTAAAATTACTATTAAAATCCTATTCTTAAAAAACAACCCACTCATACTACCAGGTACAGTACCTCGAAACAACAAGAAGACCCTATTTTGCCACAGAATTGGGGGGACAAAGGCACTGTCAATATCCCACAGTTACAAGGATAGAAAATAGTTAGTTAAAATACACTCAAGGGGCACGTCCACACATGCAGGCATGTGCGCTGCAGCAGCTCACATAGAAGTGGTGCAAATTTAAGTTGGGGGTTTTTGCCTCTGTGCAACCCGATTGGCCACGAGCTGTCAGATGGCATGAGGCACCCTGCTGAACCACGCTGCACCCACACCATCTGACAGTGACAGTGTGAGTTCCAGGCAGTCGGGCCAATTTCCACTCCCTGCTGCTGCCCCACACAGCATGGGGGGATGGTGGGCTCTGCCAGGAGGCCTCAACGGCTGCTGCTGCAGCCAGTGTGGGGCTTTTTTAAGTCAGGACTGCAGCCGGGGGAGGGAGGGAGAAGCCATCGGGGGGTCTTGGGGAGCAGGGGGAGTGGGTGGGAGAGGGGGCTGCAGGGTTCCCCCCATGGTCTCTTTCCCTCCTTCTCCAGCCGCCCCCCCCCAACTTACCGACATGGAGCTCAGGTCCAGCTCCCTGTGGCTGGCACACTGCTTGCCCTGCACAAGGGCTGGGAGAATAAACCAGGGGGCTAGGGGGCAGCTGGGGGTGCAAGTGGGGGCTGGGGCCAATCAGGAGGTTGTCTTATGATCCCCCCTCCAGTCCCCAACCCTTACTTACCTGGCACAGAGCCCAGGTCCCTGAAGCCTGCACTCTGCTTGCCCTGCACAGGTAGGCAGCGTGCTTCAGCACTGGGGCAAGGGCCAGCCATAGAGATGCTCTAGCTGGCTGACAGAGTGGCTCTGTGGGGGACCTGAGTCTCCACTGCCTCAGGGAACAGCCCCAATTTTTTTTTCCCAGGGTATATTTTGACCCACTGCAAATATACCAAAAAAAATTCCCCATGCTGTTCCTGTGTATGCCTCTTGCAGCATCAAAGGGCTTCGAGGCGCTGTGAGAGACAGGTGTGCACTCATTCAAGGGATGCAAGGAAATGGGTGCAACAGACTTGCTTTAATAGAGTTATGTGCAGCGGTCCGGATTTTTCATTTGCCATGGAAAAACGTGGTAAAACTTAGATTTCCTCCTTTGAAGGAGAAAAATGTGAAAATGTGGGAAAAGGTGGGTTTCCCTTTAAAGCCTGGCAGAGTTCCATCCTGCAAGGGGCTGGGATGAACAGGAGAAGGGTGATCAGGCAGGGGGTGCCATGTGCATGTGCATGTACACATGTACATGGTCGCCAGGCAGCCTGCAGAGCACCTCCCTGCAGAAAAGTCTGGTGGTGGGGGATAGAGGCCTCCATAGTGAGGGAGGGAGCTGGGCAGGGTTGGGGCTGGGGCTGGGGCTGCTCCTTAGCTGCAGAAGTACGTGGGGCTTGGGGCCTGGGTTTGGACTATGCGGCTGCAGGGCCCGGGCAGAGAGTGAAACAGAGCTGTGGGCAGATTATCCTGGGGGGCAGGGGAGCTGGCTACTTGTGCACACTCCTGGGGTGGGCATGGCTCCCCACCCCCGATTTGTGCACAGGGTGGGGGTGGGCTGCCTGTTGCAGTTTCAGATTCCCTTCCCTGCTGTCCTCCTCCTGGGGCCTCTGCAGCTCAGTGGGTGAGGCCTGGTATGGCAGGAAAGACTGGGGTGGGGAAGCGTGGTGCCACTATTGTGAGCTCCGTGCCACCATAGCAAAGCACCCCTTTGCTGTCTAGCAGCAGCAGGGGTGGTGGAATGGAGTTGTGCCCCTTGCTGCTGCCAGGCAGGCAGGGGGCATTTTGTCATGGTGACATAGAGCTTCCAGTGGTGGCACTAAGCATCCCTGCCTGGACCCACTCTGCCCTGCCATGCAGGGTCCGGCCTGCTGGGCTGTGGAGGCCCCAGGGGAAAGGCCAGCAGGGTGGGGAGCCCTGAACCTGCAGCAGGCAGCCTACATCTGCCCCCCACCACAGGCTCCACTCTGGCTGTGCCACTCATGGTGGGATAGGAGCTGGGCTCCATGCTTTACTCTGCTGCTGTAGCTGCCACATCCCACAGGTAGCAGCCAGGACTCAGGCACTGTATGGGGGGACAGGGAGCTGTAGACTCAGGCAGCTGGGGACCCACTCCGGCAGGGCTGGGGGGCGGGCCAGGAGACTGTAGGTGGGGAGTGAGAAGCACCAGCATGGCTGTGGGTGCTGACTCAGGGGAAGTGGCATGGGCGAGGCAGTGGCATATCAGGGCTGCTCAGCACCACAAAACAGTGGGGTAGGGACAGCTGCAGTTGGACCTGCATCCTGGTGAGTGAACGGGGCTGCGGGAGTTCTGATTTTCTATGATAAATAACCCAAAATCAAATGCCAATTTTTTTAGGTATTTAGAATTTATATTATTATAGTGATTGAGGCACTGGCAGACTTCCAAACTGCTTTAAAATTGTAAATATAGCAATAAGATACTGTGTTCAACTGATACCTATATATATATATATATATAACATGAATTTGGGGGGTTTTAATCAGAGAACTTGCAGGGGTAGGTTTAATAAGAGAATTTCCAGTTTTTAAACAGAGAAAACCAGGATCCCTCATTATGTGCATGATCAAAGGCTTCTTGTGGTAAGGGAAGAGACCAAACATTAAAACAGAAATATTAAAATAAGGGCTAGTTTCCAAAAAACAGAAGACTATTTCACCAAACACTGACCATCACCACTGAATCCTCCTCTTAAGTGTCATTTCCTACCTGGACATCTTTTCTAGTTTAACCCTTCCCCAAACACAAAAACTGGCTATATCCAACCAAAAGTAGGCTAAATTAATTACAAATTGGTATCTTTACCGTAAAAAAGTTTGTGAAGGGGCTAAAACATGGATGTGACAGGGGGCACGCTCAGGGCCAGGTCTCATGCTGGGCCACCCATATGTCTCTATGGGGTAGCCTACATAGTCTTTCCTGCCATGACTTTGCTGTTCCCATAAATTGGTGATATAATGTGGGAGGCTGCCCATTCCCAGCCCCGATGCTAGGCGACACTATCTATGGCTCCCCTACACCATAGCCCTTGCCTCGCAGATGGCATCCAGATTAGGATTACTCCCTTGTCTGAGACTGGAGCAAACCCAGTTCAAACCTGGGCTCCATTCATCCTCATATTCACTTCCCCTGGGTCCCCTCACAGGGGCCTTTAGTATAATGCTCATTACTGGGCCACATTCCACTGCCCTTGCTCCTCCTGAGAGGCCCCTCTTGGGCCATCAGGCTTTGCTACTTGCATGCTGTTCACACCACGCAGTCCTCCGATTCCTGCAAGTTCCTCTACTCTACATGGCCCAGCCTGGGCTGGTTCTGCCCAAAGCCCCTCACCAAGCAACTCTATACCATGCCCCACCCTGGGGTCTCCTCCTCATACTTCCAACTAGGTTGTAACAGGGCTGGTCTTTGCACTGGCCTTCAGGCTTACTCTAGTTCAGTCCTACTCAGCACGCCCCTAAAACTGTCCTTCAGGCCTATTCACGATTCAGCCCTACACTGTGCAGGGTCTTGCACTACGTTCCCTATGCTACTCACTCTGGTGTTTCTGGGATCTCACACTCCTGCTGGGCTCAGGCACCTACACATTAGTATACCTGGCCCCACTACTCCCAGAGCTCTCATGATTACTCACTCATGGCCTTTCACCAGGGAGGTAACTGGCTTGGTATTTCTTGGGGGCTCCCATGCCACTAGAAGCCCCATCAAGCCACACTACCCCAGCAGGGTGCAGTTTTAGGTCATGCCCAGAACCAAGAACTGTCTACTCTTACCTGCTAGATGTTCCATACAGCAGTTCAACTAAATAATGTCTCTACCTGCTGCCAGCAGCCAACTGCTGTCTTTATATAGCTAGCCTGTGTTCTAAAATGGCTGCTGCAATCAGGCACCTGCTGGCTGCCTGACTCAGCTCTTAAAGTGGCAAGCACTCAAAGATGTGCTGCCACAACAGATCACTATTCACCCATCATTTATTCATCATTCTTACATCTGATTTTAGAAAAGAAAACAGTCTGTAAATTTGGGATGATTCCATTTCTTTTATAAATCACAGCTTCTCCCCTAAATCAATATTCTGTATCCCTAAGTTGCAACAGCCAGCCAGAAAGCTTCTGTTACTTGATAAGAAGAGAGCAGCAGGCAGAGCTGGCTACAAGGAAAGCAATCATCCAACAGGTCTGAACCCTGCTTGGGAAGCAGAAGCCCCACTACAGCAGTCAGACCAGAAGAAGTAAGTTGTACTGAAGACTAGTTAGCAAGCCTACTCAGGCAACACCTGTGGCAGCTCAGGGAGCCACATGACCAAATGGGGTGTGGCTTCCAGCCATATAAAACCAGTGACTGAGTCCAAGGAGGCAATCTAGTCCTGGAGACTGCAATGGAAGAAGCTGTAGAGCTATAAGCCCTAGCTGGCACTAGTGTTATCTTGGGGGAGGAAAAGAGAATGCCACTGCTCTGTAGAGGAATGGGACTCAGCATAAGGGGAAGTCTGATGGTACAGACAGGTAGCTACTGTTTATGTTTGGACCTGGAGTAGGTTAGTTGGGGTTACAGCCAGAGGGATTTTTTTTTTATATAGTCTATGGGTGGTTTGTGGAAGGGACTAAAATAAATAAGGAGGCCCCATCTGGCCCAGTGAGAGTGAGAGAGAGAAAGCCCAGAGCAAGGTGGAGCTTGGGATCTAGAGGGCCCAGCGCTTAGACCTGGGCAGACCTTGGGGCCAGAGGGCCCAGAGCAGGGTGGAGATCAGTGTCAGGGGCCAAGCACCCAAGAAGGGCAGAGACAGGGCCCTGCAAGAGCTGAAGCAGGCTCAGTTCCTAAAATGGGCCAAGATAGGGCCAGGGTCCCAAAGCCTGAGAAAGGTAGAACCAGTGACTGAGAAGGGTGACAACTAGAGCTGAGAACCCAACCTTGATTGGGTGAGACTAAGGCTGGAGCCCAGAAGCCAGGTCCAACACAGTGGAGCTGAGCTAAGAGACCCAGAAAGAGAAAAGGGGAAGAGGCCAAGTGGGCTGAGGGCCCAACAAAGGGGACTGATTGGACAGGCAATCTCCTTGATGCATGGGTGTTGTGTAAAGGGGAGGGCAGAGCCACATAATTAACTTTTAAGGCAATGACCACAGACATCTGTAGTCAGCAGTGTAAGATCAGACTTGGGAAACCCTGGGGCAGCTTCCCTTTCCTTAAAAGATAATAATATAATGCATGGCAGGAAAGCGAAGGGGAGAATGCCCAAAGAGTTACAGCAGGCAAGGGCTAAGTGGCCACCAGAGGGCATCACCGCTGCCTCTGGGATGATTGCCTTGTTATACCCTTAATATTGTGAAGCAGGTATCCTGGGATGGTAAGAAATTGAAAGGAACCATAGACCATCCAGTTCCAACTTATTAGGGAATTTGTATGTGTTGCCAGCAACCCTAGTTGTTTCTCTACGGCTCCCTCCCTTTCTCCTGTCAAAGTGCAAAGTACTAAATTAAAACTGACACTTATGTGTAAATATTGAAAAGAGTGGGGGCTTTCTGCACCCCATATTCCTTCTAATGCACCAGGGTAGCAGCAGCTATTATTCATGCTACCTACTTTCTAGGAATAGTAAATAACAATAAATAGCGTGTACACTAACTGCACCCAAAACCTATGTTCAAAAGACATCATTCAGTTTGCAAAGCCAATCACTTTGAAGATAGAAACATCATAATTTAGGCCAGCTATACAACTTTAATCTTGTCCCCTTGTGCAACTGTATTTTACTACAATATTTTAATGTTTCACAGAATATTTTTCCATTGGAGCCTGCTTTATTTATTAGACAGGATAGATGATACTCACTTATTGAGACGCTATTAAACATTTAATTTTATCTTTGTTGTACAGTATGTGGCCACTACGCTTCACTTGAAGCATGCTATTCAAACTTCTCTCAGAAAACAGAATTATTAATTTCCTCATGAGCTTTCTTGATACTCATTGCTACAGTATCAAAGTGCTTCACTAACATTTTACTTTTTATGAACCTCATGTAATGAAGAGATGTAGTTTCCCCCTCCACAGATGGGGATCCAAAGTACAGAGCAATTCAGTTAAATAGTAACAACTATTTTTGGGTGTCCAGTCTGATATGCCAAATATATCATTTCTCAGGATATTCAGAATTTTATATCGTTTTCTATGTTAAAGCCGCAGCTTTCACTGACTTTAGCTTCATTTGAAAGGGTTCAACATTTCTGTAACCTAGGCCCCTGCCCCATATTATATATATTAGGCAATTAACTGTTTATTTGCATAATAAATTTAGACCGGCCACATGTGAAAAGTAATTATTACATTATAAAAACATCAATGCAGCTATAAAAAGAGCAAACCAGCTATAAAGTTAGTGCCTGAAAACTCTTACAGCTTTATAGCTGATTTCTGCTCAGCTTTAATTTAAACATGTGGCAGGACCCTCAAACGCCATGGTGTGAAGTCATCCCCCAGAAAACAAAAAATATACAATTAGCTGTGCACTATGAAGTGTGTTTACCTTGTATCTCAGAGGAACTGTGTGGCGGAGCCAGGATTAGAATCCAATTTTGGAGGGCAGCATTCATTGCCTTACCCAGAAGACCATACTATATTTGTCTGAATTCTTGTCTCATTCATTGTACATCTTCCAACTTCTACAGCTAGTGAAGCAAAGACCCTACAGTATTTTCACTACATAACCCTAGTTGTTTCCTACACTAGGCTGATTCTGTGAAGCAGGAGACTGAAGAAAAAGTAATATTCTAAGCATGGAATTAAAAACAGTATCAGAAAGCCAATGCTTGGGGGAGAAGTGGAGAAATGGCAAATCTTAAATCTTTTCCCTTTACACTTCCGAGTCCTGTGCCAGTTTCCTCTTTACACCCAGTTCTAGTCTTTTTGTTTATCCTGTCTCCTTTTCCTTCTTAGCTCTAAAGCCAGTCTCCACTTTCCCAGTTCCGGCTACCTTCCATTCCTGTGTCTTAAATCTGATTCCAGGTCCAAACTCTTTGCCTAGACAGTCCCAGGCTCCCAGACACAGTCTTCCTCAGCCCCCAAATCCAGTCCAGGTTTCCCCCTGTCCCTCATTTAACCTTCAGTCTCAGTTGTATGCCCAAAGTTCCTCACTCCAGTCTATACATTGTAAGTCCATCTCTCATCTCCTCTGCATTCAGATCACACAGTTTCCTTCCAAGTAGGAACGTCACTGAAAGCAAATGAGTCATTCTGCTCTTCATGCAGGACCCAGGACACCCCAAAGCTGCACAGAAAGTTCTGTATGAATGGAATCTTTGGAGAATTTAGCTGCTAAAGAAGGCTCCACTAAGCATGTGTAACTTGTGATTTTTCAAAGGCTTACACATTGGCTGAATTTGGTTGGGTTTTCATGAGGATGGTAAATGGAATGTCTCTGACAAAGGCCATACCTTTGGCAAATTTCAAGCTCCTCTTTTAAATAGGGTGACTATATTATGGTTAAGGGAATTGGGGATGGTATGCATGTACATGCACACATGCCCCCGCTACCATTTCCCCCTAATCCCATGGCTTCTAGGAGTCTTGATGGCAGGGCAGCGCATAGGCCAGCAAGCCAGTGGCCAAGCCAGGAAAAATAAAACACGTCTTACAAGTTTCAACGAAGTGTTCTGCCCACTAGACCATACCACCTCACTTACGTAGAATTTTTTCCCTAGAAAATCCATTACATGTGAAAATAATTGGTATCTTTTATCATCTCATCTGCAGAGAGCTGAACTGAATCATTGCAACCAGTGGTAGTATTAGTTTTAAGAATATAGGAGGCAAATCTTAGTCCCATAGTGGAAAGGCCACTAAACTCCCATTGATGCCAGGGGAGTTCAGACCTGAACCATCGCCTCCAGGCAATCAAGACTCCCTTTGGGGGATTGTAATGGTACCAACTTCACTATGCAATGGTATGTGGTCAGATGTGGTCATACATGTACCTATATCTTTAGTAAATAACAGTGTAGACTTCAAAGATATTTGTATTTTAATTTAAAATATAAAAACCCATGATATTATGTAACTAGTGCAGGTCAAAAACTGCACGTTCCAGAAGAAAATTACAAACAAACATTTAACTTAAGAACTATATTAAAGTGAAGATCTTTCAGCACCTACTAGTCATCTCACATAAATCCCATATCCTACAGTTGTATGATTCTGTCCACATGTCTCCAACTGCAGATTTAAGGTGCCCCTTAACCCCTGTGTAATAAAGAGCTGGGAGTTCCTTGGTACTTTAAGGGAGAAACAGCAGCAGGAAGATCCCCAGGTGGGGAAGGCTGCTCATTACAAGTGGCAGAAGAACAAGCCAAAAGAGATTAATAGCCTATAAGTGCCTATTGCAGAACTAACTGCTCTGCAATAGGGCTGTAGGGCAGCTATGGGCACAGCAGCAGAGTACCTATTGCAGTGCTATCTGTAGTGTGATAGTACTATAGGGCAGAGCTCTGGAGGGAATACAAGGTCACTGCTAAAGCAGCCAGAGCAGCAGTTGCAAACTGCTCTGAGAGCTAGCCATCATGTTCTAATTAGAAACCTCTGAGGGAGCCAACTCACTAAGGGAGCCTAAGTCCGTGCAATCAGTGTGGCCCTGCAGGCAGCATGGAAAAGAACTCCCATTCAGGAAGGCTTCAGAGGAATATCTGGGCGACAGGTGAACTGCCTGAAACTACCAGTAAGGCTGAGAGCTTAAAGGGGAATACAATCCAGATAAGCAGAAGCCTTGTGATACAGCCAGTGAGCTGGGGGTTTACGTTTGAACTCAGTCCAGGGATAGTTTTATATTATAGCCAATGGACTTACTCTTTTGTTTCAGTTTATATCAGCAGGTTGGACAGGGGCTAGCATGGGAGGTTGAAGGGACATGCGGCTGCAGCTCAGCCCCTGCCAGGGGCCAGACTAAAACTGCAAGCAGACAGTGGCCAAGAGGGCCAAAGCCAAGTGACAGTAGTGGTCTGAAGCCAGAGGAAATAATGACCAGTGCCTGAGCAGGTTAGAGTCAGGGCTGGGGAGTCCAATGTCTGAAAAGGGTAGAGACAGGGCCAGACAGGCCCATGCCAGACCAAGGTGGAAAAAGGGAGTCAGAGTAAAATTAGAGCCCTAGAGGGGTGGGACCAAGTCCAGGGGTCTATAGCCTTGAGGGCCCAGACTAGGGCTGGAGTCATAAGAGATAAGATATGGGCTGATGCCCAGGAGTCAGGCTCGGCACAATGGACCTAGGCTAAAATGCCTAGTGAGAGTGAAAAAGACAGAGGCCAGGCAGGCTGAGGGCCCAACAAGGGGAACTGACTTAGCAGTAACACCTGTGAGGCACAAGCATGGCTATAGGGAAGGTCAAAGACCAAGAAATTAGTCCTTAAGGTGATTAGTGCATTGAAGCTTGGACAGACAAGGAGGGCCTGCCTAATACCTGAAGGTGGGTTTGAGACCCATGGGATCTAGGAAGGATTTGCTGGCACAGAGGACACACTCATGGGCTTGAGGGTAGCCTCCTTTTCCACAAATGAACTCATTACATTAAGGCATGGCAGGAAAGAGAGAAGGAAAGGGACTCAGCCAGAGTGCGTGCAGTAGCTGTGTGACCACCAGGGGGCATCACAGCCACCCCTGGGGCTCAATCCTGCTACACCCTGGGTCATGTTATATTAAATTATTTGGCTGGCACATGCACCTGAAATGTTTCCTACCAACCAAATATCACATTGAAAGTATTTTTATTGTGGTGATTATCTTTTGGAACTAGTCAATGATATATAAAATAGCTCATTTATCTTGGTGAACATACAGTGTGTATACTGACCCTGCTATTTCTGAACATTTGTTGACCAACTAAGGTCTCATATATTATATTTTAACTCTGCACAGATGGTTACACACACATGCTTTACTTCTGGTTCTTCACAGGAAGAATATCTGTAATCCAGTAGTGAAACAGAGAAGAGATTATCCTGGCATGCTCTGAAAAATATGAAGAAAACAAAAATTCCTATTAAAATATTTCTGGGTTATTTATGAAAGTTGAAACAATAGTCATATGAACATCTGTTTCCCTTTGACATAAGCATTTAAGGAAAAACAAAATAAACAATGTAACTCAAGAAACCAGAATGAATCTAAAGACTATAATCTGAATGAATTCCATTAATTCCTGGAATAAACAGGTGCACCTCTTAATTACAATGTTAACTATTTGTATTAGAGCTCATTTTGACTCTCCATTCCCTAATATCATTATTTATTCTGATTCAACTACATTAAAACACGCATTAGAAAGACATAGCCAGCAAGGCATAGGTATGTCTAAAACTGTCTGTGATCTGCACCATTTCCTTAAGCATCCTTTACAATGAGGAGAGTGATTGCATGTCTGAGAATTATTGTTTATATTACAGCTACACTGAAGGTCTAAGCTAAAATGATGGCCTATAATACAACTGATATTCCAGAGGCAGCTGTTACAGCCCCTGGTGGCAACTTGGTTCCTGGGCCATCCTATCTCTAAGGTCCCTCCCTTTTGCTTTTGCCTGCTTCACCTTTTTCTCCATAACAAATTAGAAAGGGAGG
Organism: Caiman crocodilus; assembly: GCA_030014935.1. Classification (NCBI taxonomy): domain Eukaryota; kingdom Metazoa; phylum Chordata; order Crocodylia; family Alligatoridae; genus Caiman; species Caiman crocodilus. The sequence continues at coordinate 34,003,882 of JAGPOW010003642.1, forward strand.
CTGCCCAAGGGTCTTAGAGTGATCTCTTTAGCCTATCCTGTCCTGAATCTCTCATGTTTTTCATGTGTTACCACTTAGGTGGGCACCTTGCCCCATATCACCAGGCTACTTCAGACCTCTGCTCCCTTGTTCGGGCCTTAGCTTCCCAGTTTCTGCACCACTGCTTTGACTGGTACCTTTAGCCTAGACGCACTGCATTGGGCCTGGCTTCCTGGTTTACAGCCCTTTGTCTAGACCATTTGGGCTCTTATCTCTGCCCCTTCCAGGCTGTGGACACCCTGGCCCCAAGGTGTAGGCAATGGAGCAATCCCTGGCAAGGCTCAAGGCAGTTACATGCCCTGTGAGTTCTAGTGGGACCTCCAAATTACCCCTACAGTCCCAAGCCCAAAACACTGGCAAAACTCTAACAAAACACATAAGCATTCAGGCTCTAACAAAACTCCAAGGCAACTGGCAGTCTGACAAGCCTCCCCCTGTCTTGGGTGCTAACCTCCTTGCAGCAAGCGTTCATGGTCTTAGTACTATCAGGTGTTCTAGGAGTCAGCAGAGCCTCCCAGGGCAGCAGCTCCTCACTCTGCAACTAGCAGGTTCAGACCAATCATCTTCTTTCAGGCACAGGCTTTAAGAGTCTCCTAAACTCCACCCCTTCTGGTCATGGGGCTCTGTGGGAACTCACAGGAGTTTCCCCTCTGTGTCTGATGACCTGTCTGTTTAACTGCTAGAACTGAACTCATCTGTCTGCAATCCCTTGTTTCTGGGCTTACTTTTACTGCCATGTCTGGCTTGTACTGCCCTGCCTGGGCTGACTTTTACTCTCCTACGTTTTAATACCCTGCCTCCCTTCCCATTGTGAATTATCTTCCCATAGTTAGCCTCTCCCTCTGCCCTGCACCCTGGTTTGTCTGCTAGCAGCCATTTCATTAGCAGGTAGCTTGTTTCCTAGCTGTCAGTCCTCCCTGGTTCAGCTCTGCCTGGTATTCTTTCCTCTTAAAGCATCAGGAGCTTTCTGGCTTCCTGTTACATGGCCCCACTGTGCTAAGTGCTGTGCAGAGAGTTGTGTTAAAGTACAATATGGCCAAGGCTTCAGCCTTAGCTTTGAGATTCTGATCTATTTAGCTCTATTTAATTTATTTTTAATGATAGGTATTTCGGCAGCACTTATCACCATAGCATCACATTAAAGACTGCTCTATAAAATCACCGTGATGCAGCTTTCAGCTTTCCCATTTAATTTCCTTTTCTTTGAATACTTTTCAAAAACAGCTACTTTGAACAAATGTAAGGCCTGTGTTTATCCAGATTGTATACTGTTGATGCACAGTAACTGTATTGCGTCTCCTGGTCTGAAAAATACGCCCCCACACAAAGGAAACATATATAGAGGACACCTCTCCAAAGAAAGCCAGTTAAAAGTAGCTTTCAGCTCTTTAGTGAGTGATAATTTCCTAGGCAACAGGAGAAGAGTCTATTTTCGACTTGATACTTGCCAACAAAAAGAAAATGTTAACAGATAAGAGAACAGGGCTGAGAAACAGAAATGGAATGAGTTCATACTTCAGGAAATAATGGCATTATTTTTCTATTGGAGAATCTCCTGTGTTGTTAATATGATGTCAGGCAATAAGCAGGTATCCCTCATTCTAAAAGTAGCATTTAAGACCTATATTAGTCACAGTATATTTTCTGCCTGATGCACTATAAAGTCACATGTCCGCCTCTCGAAAATGCCCTCACAGAAGCTTTACCCCATTTCCCAGACTCCTTGAAGAGATCAATGATGTTTTTACCATTGGACACTTCCATATAGTCAACCTGCAGGCTTCTTTTGGTTTGTGCTTATGGAAAATTCTTAGAGGTGGTTGAAAAATTGAAGGTGTTTTGTGAAAAACTGCAGAATGTAAAAAGGGAACATTGTGCCTGGAAGATTGTCTAACATCTCTCCCAATTATACAACTGGTCATATAAAAGATATCACAAAACAACCCTTGCTGCTTGTATACTTCCTGGACCATCCTAGCTACAACAACACTCCAACAGTACTACATAATGGAAAATGTCCCGTACACCTTTTCAAAACTTCTCAAAGAAATATTTTTATGTGAAAACTAGAAAATAAAGGGATCTTAGAAAAATGGCCAAATTCCACCATATTTTCACTCAATTATAACTTTGAGGCAATTACTTATACAGAAAATATTCAAGTTGGTTCTTTCTACTCAAACCCTCTTCAGTTCTGGAGTAAAGGAGGAAGCTAAACTATACTACATAACCCTGGGTATGCTGGATATATCTTTTCTTCCTAGATAGGTTTCCTCACTATAGATGAAAGACCATAGATAGAATGGCCACATCCACATGAGCGTGGACATTTGGTTCCCTGGGGACAACTAGCAGTGGCACATTTTGTGCTGCTGCTAGCTCCAGCTGGCCAGGCTCCAGTTTTGAGCAGTGTGCACTGCTCCCACGTGCACTGCTCCACTTTTTTTGGGAATATCCAGGGGTCAACCCCCCCACACATTGCTCCCTTGCAGCATGGAGAACCGCTGAATGTGCAGTATGTGGTGCTGCAGCTGTGTCCGCAGCATCACATACCACACAGCTGTGCTTGTCTGGATGCAGCCAATGACACCTTCAAGTAATTACCATATGTCTAATTGACACTATAGTTTCTTTCACTGATGGATTTTCATCTGACAAACCTGGGGTTTATTTTAGTTCTCCTCTTACTGAAATCTACCTTGCTACAAAATGGATAACATAAATTCTAAATAAAAGGTAATTTATTTTTCTTTGTTATTTCCTTCTGCCTGCTTAACAGTATTTCTTATTGTTATTAATGTATTGTGAGGTGTGAAGGGAATTCTAGTTGAGTGATTTTAAAGAAGTAGTTTTTAAATAATATATCACAATAAAGTTTATAGATGGGGAAGATGTACATTATATATATACGGGGAGAATCATCATAAAGACCATTAATCATTCCTTACCATTACTTTCCACTTCATCCTCTGTGAAAAAATATCTACACAAATTATTATACCTTTGACACTGGCATCTGACATTGAATCATAACCACAGGGAAAAGGGTTAATGCACTGCTTCTTGAAGCACAGGAAATAAAATTGGTTTGCTTTGTAGAAGTAAGGTTCCCTGCTAATATTAATCAAAATTGTCTTTGTTTCATCACATTCATCAGGAATGACCTTTACTTCTAGGGCATCATGTCCCAGTAAAAACAGACAAAACAGAAACAAAGCAAAGAGACTCATATGGATTAGTCCTGATGGAATTTAGATATCATGTTTGGGAAAAACTAGGGTTGCTGTGACATACTGTACATTCTTATCTTCATGAACAGCTCTAAACTGAGTTTTTATAAGGAGCAGCTGGAGTGTGCTGAAGCAGCAAGCTTTTTCCATAACTATAAGGAAGGCTTCCTGCTTTTATCAGCTGTCCATTGTGGATTAAATCTGAGGTTTCTAGGGCTGCAAAAGACAAAATATTAGTCACCAAAATATGCAGAAATAAAAACACAATAAAAAACCTAATAGCACTGCTACTGAGCAAAGCTAGAATAGATCAGACTTCCAACTAATTCAGAAATCCAGACTCTCCTTTTGCTTACATTAGTGTACTTGGAGACTTGAAATTCAACTGTGTCCCATGAAACCCAATACAACTCTAAGCAGGACTGAGTGAGGAGTGATGTAAGAAATGAGGACAAATCTCCTGACAGAGCAAACAAGCTAAGGTAGTATCAATAGGATCATCATTTTTTTTATAAATTACTTTCAGTCTTTATGAAGGGAAAATTGCATATGCATTAAATACATTAATAAAATGCTTGACCCAGGTTGATCAACTAGGCACCTAAGTGGTAGGTAGGCCATCTTTAGAGGCACCTCAGATCCAGAATGTGATTTGGAACACCACCATTCTAGTGACTAGAAACCTCAACATGTGCCTATGTTCAGACTACAAAGTTCCCTAGGTGTTAAGCTTTGGATTGCATTTTCATAAGCAATCCAATTTGAGTATGTTTTGCATAATGCTTATTGGCTACAGCACTCAAAAAATGGAGGCTCTGAATTCTAAGCAATTCTCCATCTGAATGGATAAAAGTTGCATCTTTTTCTTCCCCATCCTCAACTAGATCATCCCAACCAAGGCTTTGTCTACCCGGGTCTTACAAACTGATAAGGAAGGAGATTCTACAACCTCACTGGGTAGCCTGTTCCAGTGCATTACTACCCTCACCTCATGCAAAAGTTTTTTTCTAATATCTAACCTAAACTTCCCTTGCTGCAAACTGAGACCACTGCTTTGTGTTTGGTCATCTGCCACCACTGAGAACAATCTAGCTCCATCATCTTTGGAACTATCCTTCAGGTAGTTGAAGGCTGCTATTAAATCCCCTCTCTGTCATCTCTTCTCCAGACTAACTAACCTCAGTTCTCTCCTCATGAGTAATGTTCTCCAGCCCTCTATCTATTTACTTGCTCACCACTGGACAAATTGGAGAGAGTCTAATTTTTGAGGGGCTCAAAACTGGACACTGATCATGATCAACTACTTTCGGGGCTGGCCCTTGCACTGCCCTTAAGGCTTACTCCCAGTTTGGCACTACTCAGCGCGCCCCTAGGACTGCCCTTCAGGCCTGCTCCCATTCAGTCCTACTCTGTGCGGGGCCACACTCTACACTCCCCTCACTACCCCCTCTGGGGTCTCCAAGCTCACACATCAGGTTAGATATTAGGAAGAGTTTTCTCATCAGGAGAGTAGTAAAACACTGGAACAGGTAAGCCAGAGTGGTTATGGAAGCTCCATCATTGGAGTTTTTCAAAACCCGGCTAGACAAATCTTTGGCTGGGATCATCTAGTTGGGGATGATTCTGCTTTGAGCGGGGGGTTGAACTATATGACTTCCTGAGGTCCCTTCCCACCCTAACTTTCTATGACTCTATGACCTAGCTCCAGTCTATAGGTGCTGCAGTTCCTAAGTAAAGCTGGCAAATTAACTGAAATGGATTTTTGCCCTGAATGCTATTTTTTCCTTTTACAAATTATTTTCTCTAGGCTTTCTCTGATTCTGTTCAACAGGTCTGGCCTATGAAACAAAGACAAAAGGGAGCAGAAAATTTAAGGCCAGATCCTATTTCACTTTCTGTACCTAACTGTGTAACTGCAATTTTTGGCATTTATGCACAGCTTGGGAGTTGGTTCCTCCCATGGCACAACTGATTCACTCTACTCGTGTGCCTATCAAACTTCAAACAGATGATGAGGAGGACCCTCCCATCTTTTAGCTGAATAGACTAAAATTCAGCTGGCCCCAGCTGGGCCCCAGTTCCCAACTGGCAGAAAGTTCTGTAATGCTGTTTATCCATTTTACCCAATTAATATTAAATGCAAACTACAGTGTCAGCTTCACAACAAGGTCTGGAGAGGGATCTGGGCAATACTCTGTCCTGGTGGTTAATGCACTTTGTTGGGAAGCTGGAGATTTAAGTATTTTATATTCTGTGGGTATGAGAATGATCTCAAACCAATTTTAATATTATTACATGTCTACACTACAAATAACTCTACTAAAGTATTAGGAGTTATAATTAAGTAAAACAAATATAAACTGAGTCATAATCAGGTCTGGAGGGTAAAATCAGGTCTGGAGTGACAGCCTTCTTTTTTGTTTTATAAACTGTTAATTTAATATACATTGTAAAACATTTTTTATTTGTTTCATCAGCAAGTTCTTCTGGACAATTTTTTTTTGGCTGCATGCACCATAAAATTGGCATTTACAGGGTGCCAAATGGTAAACCAAACTTTAATTTTACTGTGCCACATCTATATTTGTTATATATTTAAAGCAGCCAGGCAGCTGACTAAATAAAAATGAATGAGGATATAATAGGATGTACTGGTGCCCATGTATTAGAAATTAATCCTAAAATGGATGTGCAAAACCTCCTGGGTTAACAAGTTCATTACAGTGATATTTTCTGAATTACATGAGAAAAATCTATAAAGGAAATTGTGTTTAAAAATACCACAGTTGAAATATAATAGTTACAATTTAAGGAATTATTGATTACTTCTTAATAACTGGAACCAGCCTGTCTACTGCATATATTTATTTTTATTTGAAAAGTTTCTGTAATGATCATAACAGAAGAAAATGAATGGCTACTATATAAAGAATCCTGTTTTCACAGTTTGATGAGAATCATGCTTTCCCCATTACATAATTATTTAGTTAGGAGTTTATTTCCTGTATAAAAATCAGTGACAAGTTCGAATCTTCATCCACAATGAGAACATCAGTAATGTGATGAATGAATTGTACATACCAGGAGGCATCACTGAATGTTCTTGGATCTGTTCCAAAGCACCTTTCAATCTCTCAATATCTTGCAAAAGTACAAGGGATTTCATCTGATATAGAAGCATCACGTCTGAGGAAGCCATAGTGCGAGATTCAAGGTGTTGTAAAATCTCTTTGATGGTTGCTGGACTCACATCTGAATCTGTATGTTTTGATTTAGCTATAGAAAACAAGCAACCCAAATACAATTGGGAACATTCTTCAGGTTTACTGAATATTTATAATTACTCTTGCTTTTCAAATACATTACTTTTCTTTATATTTATACACTCTAAAAACCAGTGCCATGATGTACTGAAGAGAGCCTATTTTTCCCATTTCCTACATAATAAAACAAGGTTGGAAAGAAGATACTGAATCTAAATAGTGAAGATGGGACTATTAAGGATGATCCCCAAAGGGGACTTATTTCAGGTTATTTGGGGCTGAAGTCCCAAGTGGCTTGTCCAGCCATGAATCCCTTTTCAGTCAGTGTCAACTGGTTGTTATAATCATTAAAGATACGAATGAAAACTGAGAAAAGGGAAAGAAGTAGAGAAGATCTGCAGCTAAGCACGTTAGGACACACATGATTATCCTATTACTGAAATTTAATATTTATTAATTGAATGAACATGATACTGGAAAGGAAACTATGCTGATACCTGTACTCAATCCCCCAGTCTTTGAATAGTCTCTCCCTATCAACATCTTTAATGTGGGCTAACTTTAAAGTTACATTTTTAAATGGGCCGAATCCAGTGATGACTAGATTATTTCAATAAAGCTAAGACACAAATAGAAAGTCATAATGCAATTTTATGCCATTAGCCGAAGCTAGTGAAAGTGGTAGTTTCCAATTTTATGTAAAAACAGGGGTGGGGGTTTAGGTAATTCAGCTAGGAAGTATATTACAAAGGCAAACAGCAAATGTCAGATCTACACATGGTTTATCTAATAGAGAAATTTGTCATGGAGTGAGTGATCTGTGGAGGTGACATCAAATCTACCAGATGGCTTTTCTTTTGCTTGAAAATTTCTCTTCTATGAATATCCAGGTCAACATTGACTTTAACTTTCTGCTCTGCAGATCTGGAGTTCTGATCAATCTGTTGATTGCTGGTAGATGCTTGTACCTGGCTTCATAAAAACTAGCAATCTGAATACTTTTTGACAGAACTGTATGGACAAGACAGTTATGGGAAAGTGAGCAGGTTTCCATTCTGGACAGGTATAAGCAAATAAATATTAATAAAACACTTTTCCCAGTTAAGTGGTTGTAAGCCTAGGGTAACTCCACAAGCCAGGAGAGCTACCCTGGATTTATATTAATGTAAATAAGAGCAATACTTAATCAAACATGCAAATGGCAACATTTTTATTACTGATAGAATTACAATGAACTAGAAAAAACCTGACTGTCAGATCACAGACTTCACATGCAGATTTGACAAAGTGGACATCTTTTTAACAAAAAAATTACTGTTTTGGCTGAAAATTGAGAAACATAAATACAAAACCCTATAAAATCATTGTTCAACATTGTGCTACATTTTAAAACTAAATGTTATGAGACTGATTCTTGACAGTTCTGGTTTATGATGGACACATATAGGCAAGCAAGCTATTTAAGATTCCCCAAAGATAGTCAAAGCTGTGTGCTGTGGAAAGGTTACACTACTTTTCCCAGTTTTTACATGGACAATTTTAGTTTTAAAGATATGTCCTGGGTCCCAACAATGTAAATAGCAAATGCTTGTGCTTATATAACACTTTTAATTTTAGATGATACCAAATTTGCTTCAGATTATGTATAGAGAATCATTTACCCATCACTGAAGCACAGCTACCTCTGAAGTGCTATTGTGGCAGAAGCCTCACAGAACAGAACTCCAAGGGAAGAATGTTGAAATAATGGGGATCTATCTGATCTGAGTCCCTGAATTAGAATTCAGGAGGACATCAGGGTCTATTGTTAAGTACCTTTTTTTGTTAAGTGCTAGGCATCTTGACTGGATACAGATTCCCCAAACCTCACTCTTATATCGTATCTACAGGATCAACAAATCCTCTAAATATAGTTCCTGCCATGAATTCCCATTTCCACTTGGTGAACAGTGAGTTGGAAAGTCAGTCTACCTCTTTCTATGTTCTACAAATGAATCATGCGCTGGGGAAAAGGAAGATTTCTAGAACATAGGCTGAAGGGCAAGAATGAATCTGCAACAGTATCTATTACCCTCATTTAAAGAATTCTGATACTGAGCAGCTCATCTAGATGTTTGCTCACAGAAGGAAGAAAAATATGGATGATTTTGCACTTTTTTTCCAAAGTTTACAAAATGTTTTATGAAACTGAGGAAGGGATCGTATATGCATTCTACAGATGAGGAAAAAGATTAAAGCTGTATCTTTTATACCTGGTACTTATCTGGGTATTTAAAATGAGATTGGATTGTTATGATCTCTGAGAACTTGCAACTTTAACTGACATCACTGCCTCATACCAGTGATGGATTTGGCCCATTCTGTATAAAAATAAGTATAGGTATATTTTCTTCTAATTTCAACTTGTAAATGATATTGAAAAGATATTAGAAAGGATGGTACCTACTGTCAGTGAAATATATTTCTTTTGTTGCTTGCAAGAAGTCCAGAATACCATCTGCTTTTTCATCTATGTCTTCAAAGTCTACTCCTCCATCACTGTTGCTTTTGTCAGGCTGGTATGTAAAATCCACACAAGTGTTTTTTGTTAGCAAGCCACCTGCTCTCATTTTTTCTTTTTGCCGTTTCTTTTTCATTTTCCTTTTTTTGTTTTTGCTTATTCTGGGGCTGTCTGTCTGCTGCAGCTGTAAGTTATCTTGAAACAGAGTCCCATGCTTCTCCAATTCCGTTTGTTCTCCATGTAAATTACCAGGGTTTTGCAAAGCGTTCTTTTGTTTCTTTCTTTGAGTGCGCTTTCGTTTGGGTTGTCCTTGATAATCCTCCTCTGCAGATTTGAGAAAGACATGATAGTTGTAAATAAAATTGGCTGCGTAACCACTTATATCCCTGTTGACCAGCTTTTGGGAAGTTTAGGTGCTGCTAGTCTTACTCCTTTTTCTTGGTGCGACTTTTAGTACTCTATATTTTGAGAGCATGAAAAGATTAAAACCAGATTATTCTTCCACTCTATATTCCATGGCATCCTGACCCCTCATATTTTTGATAAACGTGGCCTCCATGTTCAGAGCATTAATATATAATTCTACAGAGTGGGAGACAGCCCTGTACAGGGACAAAACATACTATATGAACCCAAATCCAAGACTACTTCAAATTTAAGATGCACCCTCCAATAATTAGACTCTATACATGGAAATTTATACATTTGTTGAATTTGTTACAATTTTATACGTAGAGAATCTAATTAGTGAAATCTAATTAGTGGAAAGTCACCTTAAATAACTGCTGGGGTAGAGAAAACAGTGGCAGGGAGGAGGGTGCCAGACACCTTACCCTTGCTCTTCTAGCCTATGTCTCACTGTGCTTGTGCCCATCCCTCACCATATGCCCCCTGGTATATGCCCTGCTGTTGCCTGCCCTTCATACTTGTGCCTGCCCCTACAACCTGTTTCTGGCCCCTACCTGGTAGCTTTGTGAGTGTGCCTGCCCCTTGCAGCCTGCTTTCCCCACCCCCTATTTCTCCCTGAAGCCCTACCCCCTGCCCCACATCGTCCTCTGTACAGGCTTCCTCCCTACTAACCCATTCCCTGCCCATCCTCCCCACCTTATTCTGCAACTCTGCTCTTCTAGGACACAGAGGAGCCCTGGCCACCCTGGCCAGAAAGAAGCAAAGGTAGTTCCCAGTCAGGCCAGGTTGGGGCTGGAATGGAGCAGAAGTTAAGTAAGGAGGGGGAAGATGAGGGAGACAGGGGGTAGGGAGCAAGCACAGATGGGGGGGCAAAGGTAGAGATGGAAGGCTGCAGGCTCCTCCCCTCCACCCCACAATCTGTCCCGTGCTTCTCCTGACTCTCCTGCCAAATGAGCCATTTCAGCCCCAGGACAGGCAGTGGCCCAACTATGGCTTCAGTGAACCCCAAGTGTGGGCTCACTGAACTGCTGTCTGCCCCAGGCCAGTACTCATGTTTAAGATGAGGCTTTAGTTCCCCCATGCTGATTGGGGAAAAATCCTTGTCTTAGATTCAAGTGAAAATGGTAATATGGGTTGTATCATTCACAGAAGCTCTAGTGACAAAAAGAGACATGACATGAAGGTGGAGCCTAAATCTTGTCCCTCTTGATCCCAGTAGGAGGAGCTAGCCATGCACAGGAAGGAAGCACGTAGAAGATCTTGCAAAAGGTTGTTGCAGCCCCTCCATGTCCCACTATAGGCTGTGCCTCCAGAGAATAATTTGGACTTCAGCTTTGCCTCTTTTCTCTTCTCTTCTCCCTTTGGGACACCTCACCACTAGTTCTACCTGAAAACATTACCTCTTTGAGAAAAACATCTGAAGTAGAAGGATATAACAAGCTTGGATGTCTCTACCTGTGTTGATTCTATCATTCTCTGACTACAGTATAATTTCCTTACTACTAAATTCTTCAAAAGGCTCAAATGTCAAGGGGAAGAAACTCCTTTCTCTGACTCAGCTTTTATGCTTCTGTATTCAGATCTTATCTCTGTACCCAAAAGCAGAACTGTGAAGTTATCTGTGACCTTGAGTTTACTTCCTCTCCCACACATCACCTCAGAATGAAAGCCTGTTTGTCATTACCCACAGATGATTGTCAGAAACCATTCTTTTACTGTGCTAGTGAATTCCTTATTTGTGCCTATAATCATTTCCTGTCTAATTAACTGAAAAATCATCACTTGCTCTTAAACTTAAGAGAGCCCTAAATACAGTTGCTATTCTTCTCTATTACTTTAGAAATCAAAGTAACTTAGCTCTTATTTTCTTTTACTTTCATATTTTGAACTCAGTCTTACAATACTGAACTCCATCTCTATTTTATGAGATGGCTTTTAAGATAAGAGATACATGCTAGCATAGCAATGGGTAATGGATCACTGAATCACTTCCATACTTCTGATTTTCAAAATGTTCTGAGATTCAATTGTCCTGCCTTCGAAAATCACAACCTGTCTGGTTAGCCCATCACCCTGCATCCCCCCCCACAACCTTTATTGTCTCAATAGTTGGGGAACTCTTTCATTTGTGCTTCCCCTTCTGTCTTGAACTCTGTCAGCTCTGAGCTACTTCCTTTTTTAATATTGTTACAAGACCTTTAGTTCTTCAGTTGACAGATGACTCACTGCAAAGTAATTTTTTATACTTTCTATTGAAGGAGGCTGTATAAAAATAAATTTGCTGTATTGCAATTGAACACTGCAGCATGTTAAAGACACAAGAAAACTACTTTGTACCCGAACTGTCGAGTTTCACATGCATGACATTTGAGCTAAACATCTTTATGGAGGATTTGGACATATGGGATGTAGGAAAAATAACGTCTGTGTAACCCTGGAGGAGTAAAATATCAAAGCTGAAAGCAGGGATGAATGGGGGAAGAAAATACAAACAAAGCATAACAGTACATTTCTAAATCTAATTTGGACTTGACTGGAATAACTTTGTAAGACTAGGTGAATTCTATTGTCAAGTTAGATAACTTTTCTTCTCTGAAATCCCTTTCCCATCTGTAGGCATAACCACACAGTTCCTGGTCATGAAAGCTATTCTCACCTAGGTCACCTGCCAAACTGCTCAGCATGGTGTTGTGCTTGAAATCCAAGCAACTTGAGTCTAATCCCAGAAGTGTCCCTATACTTTGTAACTCAGAACAGTGAGAATTTTGGAGCAAACAGCCTGAGCCTGGTAGAAGGAATAGAGTCTTCTCCCATATATATTGTCCTCCCAATGGTGTATTACTACTGACTTCAGTCACTTCTGATTTACACCAATATAAATAGAATCAGGCCCTCGTTTTACTGAGTTTTCTTGATTATGTTTGGCTTTCTTCTGGTAATTATTATAATTCTTTTCTGAACTTTCCTCTTGCACTACTTGAATATCATTCTGTAAATACGAGTCCGAAAGAAATGCAGGATTCCTATTTTCCCTTGATTATTGAATGGTTCTCACTGCTAGCCAATCATCACTGTTAGGTACTGTAACATAGGTGGTGGTTACTAATACAATTAACCACAATAGTAGGTAAAATTACATGTTAATATATGTGAAATAATACACATGAGCAGGCATATTTTGTATAGCTCATTACTAGGTCCTAAATAAACTGTAACAATTCAGGAAAAAGATCTTTGTCGTACTGTGGACAGTTCAATTAATACATGTATTCATTGTGCATCAGTGACCAAAAAAGTAAACCCAAAGAATAAGAAATAGGATGGAAAATAAAGGGGAAAACATTACAAACAAAGGTGTGGGTTTTCCAGAAAATTCTGAATTGAAAAGATTTCTGGAAAATTTCCTAATCCCCTAAATAGAGCATGATCTGATTTAGCATGCTTATTTGACTTATATTTAGTAAACAAAACTAAAAAAAGTACCCCCGGCTTAATTTTATGTCCTAATAGCCATGAGTATTTGAACTGAAACATTTGATAAGGAAAAAAATTAAATACAGCACACTTAATGTGGTTTAGGTGTTATATTCAAACAAATTCAAAGCTTTATGTGGAAATAAATTATTTTTATTAGAATACCTGTTAAAACGTGAAGACAATATACAATAGCATATACTCCCCTTACATTGTTTGGTTAAGTTTAAGAAAAAAACCCAAGGCACTGAAACCTGTTGACACACGAATGTTAGCACACCCAAAGAACTGTGCACGATATATCATGGTTGTCCATTCATCTACTTCAACAGTTTAACTGTCTTCTACTGAGGTCACTGTGGCACCTCCAGTTTCACTGTCACTGTCTGTAGAATCACTTGCACTTATTAGTTCTATTTCAGAATCAGATTGAGGCAAATATGATTCAGAAATACTTGAACCACATTCTCTTTCGCTAAAGGATGGTTTTACCAATGAGTCTATAGGCAAGGGCAACTTACCATCACATTGCATCTTCTTCACTAATTGTGCTTCTGACTGATTCTCTCGAAGCAAGAGATTTTGAGAAACAGAAACCAGCTTAGTGCATTTATTTGTTAGTCTACTCCTCTTTTTTGTCTTGATTGAGTTGAAAGCCTTCCAGTTCCGTTCACAAGAACCTGCTGTTGGTGTAATGCTTAGGATCCTTAGAGCAAACCTGGACAACACTCGGGTGTTACAGTCTCTTTTCCACTATGTGAGAGGAGACATTCTCTGCTGCCTGCCAAGTGATGTGTTTGCTGCAAAGTTTTTCTTTCGCGTGGTACTTGGCAATGTCTGTCATCACAGCTATTTAATCTATGTTGGGGACATTCTTAGCTACAACAAGAATTATATTGAGAGCAGTAGATAATTCATCTTCTGATAAATGCCATTCTCTTTGTTGAGGATCCAAAAGGTTTGCTGTCAGATGAACTGGATGAGAGCAGAACTCAGATATCTTGGTAAACATTTCACAGAGTTCATAGACGTTAGGGCTGGAAGGGACCTTGGAAGATCACCGAGTCCAGCCCCCTGCCCCAGGGGCAGGAAGTCAGCCAGGCTCAAAGGATCCCAGCAAGATAAACATTCAAATGTCTCTTAAAGGAGTTCAGAGTAGGTGTTTGCGCCACCACTGGCGGCAGTCTGTTCTAGGCCTTGTGGATTCAAACAGTAAGGAAGTTCTTTCTTATGTCCAGCCTGAAACTGCCTTGGAGGAGTTTGTGACTGTTTGACCTTGTCATCTCTTGGGGTGCTCTGGTGAACAGGCATTCCTCCAGATCCTGATATACACCCCTTATATACTTGTAAGTAGCTACCAGGTCCCCGCTGAGCCTGTGCTTTTCCAGGCTGAAGGGCCTCATAGCTCCCAGCCTCTCATCATAAGGCCTGTTTTCTGCGCTCTGATCATGAGTCTTCTCTGGACCCTCTCAAGCTTCTCCACACCCTTTTTAAATTGCGGAGCCCAGAACTGGATGCGGTACTGCAGCTGCGGCCTCACCAAGGCCAAGTACAGAGGGAGGATGACATCCTGGGATTTGCTAGAGAAGCATCTATGGATGCAAACCAGAGTTTTGCTTGCTTTACCAGCTGCAACATCACATTGGTGGCTCATATTCAACTTGTGGTCAATCATGACCCCCCAAGTCCCTTTTGAACGTGGTGCTAGCGGGTTTTTCCTCCCAAGGTGGAGTACCTTGCATTTTTTGGCATTGAACACCATCAGGTTTTCATTTGGCCATTTTCTGAGCCTGTCAAAGTTAGCCTGGATTATGATCCTGTCCTCAGGTGAGGACGCTTTATCCCAAAGTTTGGTGTCATCGGTCAACTTGGCCAGTCTGCTTCTGACACCAATGTCCACATTATTAATGAAGATGTTAAGGAGAATAGGCCCAAGGACGAAACCTTGGGGGACCCCACTGGTCGTGGCACACCACAATGATTGACTTCTGTTGGCTACCATTCTCTGGGTCTGACCACAAAGCCAATTCCCCAGCCAGCAGACTGATGTAGCTGAGGCCACAGTTGGCCAGTTTTTCTATGAGATGAACATGGAATAGCAGATCAAAAGCTTTTTTAAAGTCCAGATATGTGACATCAATCTCTTCTCCCTTGTCCAGGTGATGTGTCACCTAGTCATAGGAGGTGAGAGTGGTTAGGCAAGACCTGCCTGCAGCAAACCTGTGCTGGCTATCCCTCAGGATGTTTCCATCAGCCAGTTTGTCAAGAATGGTCTCTTTTCCATTACTTTTTCCAAGATCTTCCCCAGGATAGAGGTTAGGCTGATGGGTATGTAGTTTCCTCGATCTACTTTCCTCCCTTTGTTGAACATAGGTGTATTTGTTTTACTACTTCTTCTTTGAATAGAGGTGAAGGGGGCAAAAGCTCAATCAGATTTTCATTCAGTTGTCTGAATATCTCTGGAATATTTGAAAGGCTTGGTGTATCTCCTTCAAGTTTCTTGACAGCCACTGAAACAGGTAGCAGCAAATTGAATGCTCCTTGAACTCGGACCCAGAACACATTTCTGTTGAGACTCTGCTTCCAAATGTTCACAGGAATAATCTGGGATACCGTGTCATCTATTGAAGCACACTGCAAACAGTTCTTTGTGCACAGCAAACTATCTAAACACTTTGTAGTCAAGCCCCATCTAGTTTCTTCTGGCAATAAAAGGGCATTTTCCTGCCCTTGCTTCTCTTTGTGTAATTTCTTCAAAGTCTGATTAGCAACATGATGATTGTTGAATACCTTCACAATCACTTTGCAGTTTACCAATATTGTCTTCATTGTATTCACATTTACTATGTCCTTTGCCCAAAGATTCACCCCATGACCAAGAAAGCCAAATACTATTAAATGAGGATACTTTGCCTTTAATATTTGCCATGCAGCTTTCACATTACTCGCATTATCAGATGTTTACAAAGGCTTGTACCCTGGAGGGGCCTGCACTTTCAATCTCTTCACTCAGTAATTGGGCTATGTATTCACCTGCATGATGAGATGATTTGGTTGCAATTGGTTTCAAGAATATTGGTTCAGGTGTTGCTAGAATAATGTTCAATTAAGGATTTCCTTGTATATCAGTCCATCCATCTTTCATCAGAGTCAGTGATTCTACTTGGCCAATGCCTTGAATAATCATTGTTTGAACTCTGTCATACTATCTATCTAAGAAAGAATGTGATGAGCGATAACATGACAGTAACTTATATGATGGGTGAATTAGTTTGTAATGTTACTTCCAATATTATCAGTTATGGGAAGAGGTATACTTCTTGCAAATATGGCTCTAGCTAATGTTTCATCTGCTTTTTCTTGATTTTCTTTTGACATTTTGTCCACGAAGCTTGATACAAAGCTTGACTGTCTTGAACAACTACTCGAGGCGGATCGCATATCAGGTGACAGTGATCTTGAAAGTGAGGATCCTGCTTCTTCTTCCACCAGACCTGGCAGCTCAACATTTTCATTTTCTGCAGATCTACTACTTCACTTGAGCTCCCAAGTTCCTGCAACAAAAGAGGGAAAAGATTTTTATTTTAGCTTATTCTACTCTGGTCTCATCCATCAGAAGCAGGAGATGAGGCAGGGAGCTTGCTTCCCTCCTCCCTGCCAGACAGAATACTCTGCTTAACCTGTTGCTCATTTGACTGGGACTGCAGAGCCAAAGGGAAGTATAACTCTGATGGGTTGAAATAGTTAACTATTTATCTATTATGTAATTTAAAAAAAAATTATTGTTAAGCCTAAGCCACTTTGGGTGCTCATTGCAAGCAGAAAAGCAGCATACAAATATTATAAATAAATAAATAATAGTCCAGAGTTGCATTAACAGCTTTTAAAATTATAATGTTTTAAAACAATATAAATGCTAGTCTATACTGAGTGATGTTTAAATTATTAATTTGCTTACTTACATAGGATTCCTGAAGTAGACTTTTCTCAGATGATGTTGCTCCATCACTTCGTTGTGTTAGCTTTCTGTATATGGCTTGTATTTTTTCAGGACAGTTTATACACTTTATTAAATTGTTCTTCATTCTTGTTTTGTTGTTAGCATACTCCTGCCCCCAATATTTACATATACCAACTTTCTTCTTTCCTTCAATGGACTGAACTTCACTATAATGATGCTGCAACACTAGTTTTTTCCTGATAAGGCACGATTATGACTACTTCAAACCAAAAGCACTAAAACCTAACAGATCTTACACAAACACTTCCAACTTTCCCAACTCAAGAAAAGTAATGAGACACTGCTCTGTGTGTTTGTTGAACTGAAAGTGAAACAAAAATTAATCACAGTTTTAATTTTGGTTTTCCTTTCACTTCCAGTTGTGGGGGCAGAGAAATTGGCCGGAATGGGGCCGCCAATGGAGTGGAATTAGGCACAACAAGCTTGATGGTTGAATTCAAAAAGAAAACTTTACTTACAACTGGGTTACAGTGTAGGCACGCCCGAGATGCACGTGAAAGTTGTCTCCAACGTGCATCTGAGCTCTCTCCTCCAACTTGGGTGGAAACCTCCCAAGCCTTTTATACGGCTAGTGAGCCACTTGCCAGCCGCCATGTATGCATAATTTACGTTAAGCCAATCAAAAGCATGCACACAATGGTGCAGCTGTAAGCTTTGGCAGGAACTGATTCTTGCACCAAGGGCTCTTTCCTGCTGCAGGGGAAATCCCTGCACTGGGTACTCACATTGTGTTGGAACATGGCTATGCCGAGGCACTTTTTAACCATTGAGCTCTGACAACAGTCTGAGATGAAATAAGAATTTTAGCTTTGTGTTTGATTTGAACTGGACAGCAAATTAGGTGAATTCATAACCTGATTTTTGGTTTGGATTATTATGCGAGTCTATTTACCCTCCTGTTTACACAACAATAAAACATATGTGTACTCTCTCACATACTTCCTATTGGAGTTCCAAGTTTTTCCACCTGAAAAACATTAATCACAACTTTGAAAATACCAAGCTTGCCTAATATTGTATTGGCATCCATTCATTATTACGAATAAATTTTATGAAACAATGAATTTTTGGAAATGGAAAATTTCCTTGGAAAAATAAAGCACTGGAAAATTTTCCACAAAATGTTGTTTTCAAAAATTTTCCATCCCACATCTCTGATTATAAAGCCACAGTATAAACAAGGTTACCCCCTACACTTCCAAAACAGTATTCAGTAATGTCATCCCAGCTTAATCGGTAAATTTAGTTTCAGAGTAGTGTCTCAAGCATACTGCAGTGTACAGGCATGCTTCTAAACACAAACACGTGGGGCGCAGACAAAAGTGCAGCTTCCCACTGTAACTGAGAACACTTTGCTGGCTGCCTGAAGGCCGTTTCTGTAGCAATGACCCCTCTTCTCTCCGAGCCTGGCCCTGTTTTAGACTGGGAGGAGGGAAAGGAAGAGGAGGGAGCTCATTCTAGGGGTTCCTCAGCTGGCTCTGGAGGGTGGGGTGGGTGAATTGGAGCCCCCGCCCAATCTTGGGGGGTTCCAATACACTTGTCCCACCCTCCAGCAGGGGCTGAAAAAACCCCAGACCTAACTACCTCTACTTCCTTTTCTACCCTCTCATTTTGAAAACAGCTGGAGGCTGGCAGGCAGCACAGACAAGTTACAGATATTTCATTTTTGAAACATCTTCATCTGCTCCCCCAGATTTTTACCCAATCTGCCATTTTTGAAGCTGTTTGCAGACGTGCACTTGTGTTTGGTCACAGCTATAAAGCGCATTCTGTGGTCAGATCAGGTAAAAATTGTCACTTCTGTCTCACACCGTAGAGCTTTGTCCATACAGAGCTAGTGGGCTAGCTGACATGAGGGAAGGCATGCCACTATCATTCAGCTGTGCTATTTAGTTAGGCTAGGCACAGCACAAATGGTTTCAATGCTTTAGGTAGCAGCACAGTGTATTTGTGGATGTTACTTGGAAGTATTGCAAATCAGTTATGTAGACATGCCGAGACAATGAAAATTTTTGGACTATTTATATCAGAGATAAGATATATAAGACAGCCTCTGATAAAAAAGAATGAACGTAAGAGAGAAAATAGACCATGTATTTTTCATAATAGAAGAACAAGGAAAGATTGAACAACAAGTTGCAAATTCGAGTTAATAAAATTAAACAATTTTATGCTACACTGCATGGAAGGTACTGTCTTTGCCCTTTTCCAGTTATCTGGGACCTCACCAAACCTCCACAGCTAGGGATAGACATTACACATAAACTGATTTAAGTGATCAGAAACTGGTTTAAACTTATAACAGAACAGATGTTCAGTGCACATAAACAAGTTTGAAAATGGCTGAAACTGGTTTAAGATAACTGATTCAGACTTAACCGATTTGGGTCAATGTGGTTTATGCAATATCTGTCCCAGATCCCTTGGTGGTTTGAGTTAAATCGGACTCCCCCAGCATCCTGGCATGCTCTTTGGACTGGACAGGGCTCTCTGATCCACAGCAGTGCTGGCCCCTCTCCTCTGCTCCCTGGCTGGAGCTCCGGCAAAGACTGCAGGCTTCTGCTTCCCCTCCCCCCGGCAGAGAGTCTGTTGTCTGCTCTGCTTTACACAGACACCTCTCAGCATTAGCTAGCAGACTGCATGCTGGCTACAGCCCATGCTATGGCAGATGGGACAAATATAGAATCAAATGGTAGCTGGTGATGTCCCTCTGTTATTTTCTTAATAGGTTGATAAACACTGTGTTAGGTGTGATAAATACTGAATTATCAATTCCCTGCTGGGCTGGTCAGAAGGAGGTGGGGGAGCCCTCCCTAATCACAGTGTCCTGCTGGGCCTGGCCATGCCCTCTCAGCTCAAGCGAAGGGATGACTGCTCTAACACCCCCTGGCTTCTAGCCTGAGCCACTGCAGGCATATGCCTGCATCTTTTCAGTCCAGAGGGGATGTCTTTATGGTTATAAACTGGTTTAGCCTAGCCAGGTTAGACTAACAAGCAGTGATTCAATCAATTCAGGTTCAGGCTTTTTGAATGTCTGTCCCTAGCCCATGAGTTCTCAAAAAGGGTAACCAGTCACTCTGAAATTGCTTCAGCCAATTCCTTCTGTACCCCAGGTCCATTGTATCCAGCTCTGGCAGCTTGAAAGCATCTGCCTTCTTTAAGTAATCCCTAATCTGTTCTGCCATTACTCTAAGCCAGTGGTGCTCTACTTTTTTGCCCCACAGATTGGGTAGGCAATACCCAGTACCTCCATGGGCCAGATCTGATGGGTGGGCCCAATCCAGCTCACAGGAAGTGGGCATGGCTCAGCCCTAATCTGGCTTTGGGGTGAAAGAAGTGTGTCCTGGTCCCAATTCAGACACAGGGTGGCGGAGGTTTGAAAGGCGTGGGGAGTATGGCCAAGCCCCAAATTCCTAAGCTGAGTTCCATTTTTGCTTTTTCTTTTTCACCATGGCATTATGTAAGGACCAAAAAAACAAAAGTGCATCTCAGGGGCACCAGACCACTCCAGCCTTTTAAGATTGCGCCCTCTGGCGCTAGGTTCCATGCCCCCACAAATCCTGCACCCACACTGGTGCCAGGGCCTATGTACCCTGAATAGTGTGCCTTCCCTGGTGCCAGGCTTAATACACCCCAGATCTGGCACCCACATGGGCACCAGGACCCCATGGTGAAGTGGGGTCCCAATGAGGCCTCCGCCTTTCCCACTAGTGTCTCCCAAACTGCCGGTGTTATTCAAAAAATCCCCACAAACAGTCTGTCCATGGGCTATAACTGCCACCAGAAAAAGATGATCAAAGAAGGCAGCACACCAGCTTACATTTACTCAGGGGTTGTGCTTCTGCTCCCCACTGTCAGCTATCATTCTTCCTCTGGAGGTGCAGCTGCTTCTCTGGGTTCCTCAGTAGTTCCTTCAGCCTTTGGATCACTCACTCAGCCTCATCATGGAGCTCTCATACGCACTTCTTCTCCCTTAGCTGCCAGCCCCAACTGCTGCCCAGCCCAGGGTTTTTATAGTCCTGGCCTGCCCCCTTCTGGTTACCTGACCAGCTGGCCTGGCTCAACTTTTAACCTCTACCTTAACATTGCACTGTGCATAGAAAATCCTGATCTTAAAGGGGTGACCTGTCTTCTGGTAACAGGGTTAGGGTTCCCTGTTACACACCCAGCTTCTCTTTCGTCTAGGGTCTTTCCTTCCCCTCTGAACCCTCGACCCACCTTCTGGCAACCCCTTCAGGATTTCCTGTTACACCCCTGTACCTATCTCCTTGAAACTTGGAAGGCGTCATGCCCTCAGAACAGGCAACCATCCCTGCAACTTTCATCTGAATCAGACATGATATGACAAAGTTGTAGGCAATTTAGTGATTCCCTATTATAGCCTATGGCCGTATCACCAAAACAGCATTGAAACTCTGAAACAGATTTGGTGGAATCAAAACAAAACACTGATTCGAAACACCAAATGAATCACTGTCCCTCCAAAATGGCCAAATACGAAACCTAATCAAAACATAGCCATTTTGCACAGCCCTAGTGAGAAGAGAGTGAAAAGCACAGAGGACTTTTAGTGGGGGTCCAAAAATTTGGTGGCAGGGGAGTGGTGTCACCAAATGCTGCTCCCCTGCTGTCATTTTTCTGTGGGCCAGACAGCATGCTGGGTCGCTGCTCAGAGGTGGCCTGGGGCCCAGTTTAGGCACAGAGTGTCTAGGCAGAAGTGATGCAAGGCCCAATCTGATGGTGCAGGGCCCAGATAGATGGTGTGGAACAGAGGGAGGCAATGTGGGGCACTTATCTGGCAGCTCACACACCAGGGAAGCAGCACGGGGCCCTGATCTTGGGGCTTGTAGCTGAGAACAGGTAGTACAGGGCCGGATCCTGGTGTGCATTCTGGAGTCTCATCTGGCTCATGCATATCTGAACTGTGGATCTGAAAAGTATAGCTATTCTGTACTTGCCCAGGGATCCATACAATGGACTTTTTGGAAGATGTTTAAGATATTCATATCCAAAGATCAACTTTCATCTTTATCGGTCACTTTTGTTTCACTTTCCTTATTTTCCATCCATTGTTTCCTTTCCCATCATTATAGATTAGATGCGCTTTCTATGGTGCACCAAATAATCACCATAAATTAATTTAAGGTTGATTTAAGTAGCAACAGAAAGCAAGAAAGAGAGAAAGCAAGCAAGAAAGATATTTTTAGTAAAACTTAAAGCATCAGCAGGCTATAACTTGTCCAATGGTGAAAAACTGTGGCTACCTAACGCAATAAACCTTAATGGTCTACAGCAATCAAAAGCAATACTGAAAAGATTTCAAGAACATTACATGGGAAATTGATATTTTCAGGCTCTGACTTTTCTAAAAGGTAGTTGCAATGGTTTTATTCATCTGTAAGGCTGATAGTGGTGACAATGAAGATCTACAAAAGAGGGGTTTGGGATCTGATCTTTATATGCTAAGGTCAATTAGTGATGGCAAAAGTTTGGATGCTCTTCAGGACAGAGGCAGGCAAAGTTCTTTGGGTAGATGTGATAGCTTTTATTAGATTAACTAAACAGTTGGAAAAAATGTCCTTTGCAAGCTTTTGCCCTTCAGGGCAGAGACACTGCTATATATTTATATATATAAATATATTTAATTTATATTTAAGTTTGCAGATGTCACCAAGTTATGGGGAAGTGTGATCACGCAGAAAATGGGCTGCAGATACAAGCAGACCTAGACAGGTTAGCAAGTTGGGCAGATCAGATTCTGATGAACTTCAACGCTGAGAAATGTAAAGTGCTTCACTTCGGGACAAGTAATCCCCAACACACCTACAGGCTTGGCAGCACCAGACTGACTAGCACCATGAATGAAAGGGACTTGGGGTAATAATAGATCACAGTATGAATATAAGCTGGCAGTGCGGTGCTATAGCCAGTAGGGCAAATAATGCTCTGGCATGCATCAATTGATGTATCTCCAGCAAAACCAAGGAGTTAATTCTTCCACTTTAATCAGCACTGGTGAGACCACAGCTGGAGTACTGCATCTAGTTCTGGGCACCACAATTTAACAAGGAAATGGAGAAGCTTGACAAAGTCCAAAGAAGACCCAACTGTATGATCAGAGTCTTAAACGGCAAGCCATACAAGGAAAGGATGAGGGATCTGGGACTCTTCAGCCTGAGGAAAAGAAGGCTGAGAGGGGACCGGTTAGCAGCTTACTACTACATTAGGGGATTACATCAAGGTGAGCAACTGTTCACTAGGACACCCGAGGGGAAAACCAGGAGTAAGGCCACAAAGTGCTGGAAGATCGATTCAGGCTCAACATTAGGAAAAGCTTCTTCACAGTTAGTGTCCAGACTATGGAATAAGCTCCCTCCAGAGGTAGTGCGATAACCTACCCTGGAAATCTTCAAGAGGAGAGTAGACAGTCATCTTGCTGGCATCACCTGACCCCCAGTTATCATTTCTGCTTGGTGCAGGGGGCTGGACCCGATGATCTTCCAAGGTCCCTTCTAGCCTTACAATCTATGTGTCTATTTGTACAATGCCTATGTGGCGGGCCAGTAGGGGGCACTCCAGCATTGAGCCACCCACCTCACTGCGCGTGACCACCTTCCAGGCTCCGAGTGCCTTCCTGGGGGCGCCTCATGTCTGGCCGACCCCCTTTCTGGAGCATACTCACTAGCTTGGGGGTTCCACTGCCACCACCCAGGGCTGGGCTTGATTTTGGCTCTGTGCACCCTGGGAAACACAGGCCTAGTAGCCCTCAAGGGTACTTGATTTATTTCAAGAACTTGAGATGCTTCCCTCAGTCAGAAGCACAAGTAGTGGTCTCCCTTAGTCTGCCAAACTAAGGGGACCCCAAGGCATAATCTAGACCCACTCCCAATAAGTCTCCCACACTAGGTACAAAGGAGAATTTTATTGGTTACAAGGTGTAGGGTTGGAATAGGGCACGGGGTAGAGCAATATCAGAGAAATCCCATAGAGCAAATTCCCATGGCTGGGTAGCCTGTGATCATGCATCTGAGTTACTGCAAGCTATATATCTACTTAGATCTCAGGTAGCACACTCACAAGTATCATCCAGAAGCAGGTGGATATTCCCTCTGGAAGCAGGCAGTTTCTTGATCATGAGTTTTGAGAGAGAAAGTTACAGATGGTTCAGCTCTTCTGTCTCTCTGAGTCTTCCTCATGGCTGCTGCCCCCACCTCCTGGGCAGTCCTTAACTTATATAGCCCTTGTGACCTCATTTACCTGGTCCAATGGAGGCCAGCACCTGTTGGTTGTCAGCCAACCCATTTGAAATGCATCACTAGTTGCTGGGCAGACTGGAAGTTCCTAGCTTCCCAAGGATCAAGCCCCTCACCCAGGTATATGATGCCAGTCAAGTAGGCAGAGGGAGCAGGTTTCCCCTCTCCCTCAGGAATGTATCCAGCTCAGGTTTCCTAAAGAGATAGGGTAAGGTGTGCACCCTCTGCTGGGCCCATCCTAACCAAATTGTCACAGAGTAGAGTTTTTGGGGAGAAACAGAGGTGGCCTTCTGCCACAGCCTAATAAAATACAATCCTTCTAAGGACTGCTGTAATAAAAAGTAATAATAATGATGAATAAAGGAGAGGATATTTCTTTGTTGTGTGTGGCAGAGTTTTCCTTAAAGTTTGAGTAGGTATGCATTAGACAACTTCTGACTTATGGATTTTATTAATAGGGATTTGGCTATTTGACCTGTCCCAGCTCAATACCTTTGTTTTTAAACCTGACTAACTTTAGCACTCAATTACCTCACTGATCTTTTATTTAAATTCTCTGTCTTAGACAATTTGGCTTCTCAGGTTACTTCCAAACAGTATTTCCCAGTCAGCTGCCTTTGTACAGAGACACCACACAGTGTTCCCCAACAGCCCTGAGAATGATTATATTGACACAGAGAAAAAAGGAGTAGGCAGAGCTAAAAAGATCCGAAGTCTGGGCAGAAGTAGCAGAGAAGGCTAAAGCCAGCTCTCTGTGACAGTCAGTAATTGTTTTTAGGGGTACTGAAACATAAATGCTCTCAGGGTTCCAATCTGTAGCTGCCTACAGAGCTTTTTCAGCTTAGCAACTGCAGAGACTAATTGCTGCTAAATACTGGGTCTTTGGTTAATAAGATTATGTTTTTATGTTTGATCTGAAAGTATCATCAAGGAATTTTTGCAATAATTTCTACCCACAAAACAATGTTATTTTAAATAATTTAAACTGCAAGATGTATTAAATTAAACCAGATTTTCCCCCTAACTTTATAGGCCACAATTTTACCTTTCAGAGAGCTTTCTTTAAAATCAGTATTTTTTTACAGAACTGGTCTTCAATGACTGCCTAGTTTAAAGAACTCACAGGTTTCCACTTGTTCAGAACAGTAAGAAAACAATGGGAAAAATCAGAATTCTAGAACTCTTGAAGAACATTTAAAATTTACATTTTCAAAGATAAGATACATTACTGGATTAAAAGAATAACAGATTGCTAAATGACAAATGATCTAATGAGAAAGCACTGTGATATTTATTTTGACCCCTTTGAAAAATAATGCCAAAGACCAAAATTTAACTGCAGTTTGCAAAATGATCTTTGAAGAGCAAAATGACATAGTAGTTTAAATGAAGGAACTGAACATTAGAACCTGCCCTAATTCATCAAATTTAGTTGGCATATTTAAAAGACATTTAAACACTGAATCATCTTTCTTAATTCATTTTTTGCTTTGGTCTGAACTATATACTGTTTTTATCATCCCTGAGGTCATGACTGGTTACTAGTAATTCAGTAACTGGTAATATTTATTAGCCAGTATAGCTATCTTTAAAAAAGCTGGAGGATTAAAATCTAACAAATTATTATAAAGAATACAAACCTTCTGATTATTTTTATTTTGTAACGTCTCTTTTTCTAGGGTTGACTTTTGATACTAGTTCTGGCTGGGTTGAAAAAGTGTGCATATACAAAATATTAGCATGATTGTTTTATGAAAACAGATGCTTGGGGGATAGGGAGCATGTCTACATGTGCACTTTAATGTGTAGTAGCCTATTTAACTACACATTAAAGTGTCACATAAAAAACATGGAAATATACTAATGCATAATAAAATAGGTTACTGCACATTAAGCATCACTAAAACAGAGTGTGCTTTCACTACTGTGCATTAGGGCAGCCTAATGCGCATTTATTTAGTACCTCACATGGAGGTAGTAAATTTAATGCATATTAGGAAAAACTATTATTTGTAATATTAGATAGTAAAAATAATATGTCACAGTGTAGACGTGTCTAGGGACAGCTCTTTCCTAATGCTGTAAATTTAAAGTTTATTTAATTTAACAAATTACTAAAAAGATAGTTTGTAAGAAGCAAAGTGTTTTTGTGATACCTTAACTGGATGAACAGTATAGTTAGGAGAAATGCTGGACAAATTTTCAGGCATAAAGTGGTCTTTTTCAGTTAAGCTGGAACTTCCTTAGGTAAGAAATAATGCATGGATGAAAAAAAATAATACCATATTAATACTTTTGGGGTGCTCTAATATATGAAACAGCAACCATAACAATGAAAAACCCCAGGCCCAGACTCTCCAGCAGGGAGCACTGATATAATACTTCCACACATTGATCAAGCCTTGTTGAATTACAGCAGGAAAAAATCTGGCCCCATAACCCCAAACAGTTTTAAAATTGTTCCAGAATCTACATCATTAAATAGCTGTAGT
Source organism: Caiman crocodilus (assembly GCA_030014935.1). Taxonomy (NCBI): domain Eukaryota; kingdom Metazoa; phylum Chordata; order Crocodylia; family Alligatoridae; genus Caiman; species Caiman crocodilus. The sequence goes on from JAGPOW010003642.1 coordinate 34,030,562, forward strand.
TACACATTTGTAACAAATACATCTATTGAAGTCAGGAACATATCATAAATATACAGCACGCATAGAACTTGATTCTACACTGTCTTGCACTGTGAAGTCCCACCACTTAAAGGGAGTACAAACTAAATAGAAAATGCTACTGTGAGAGTGCTTAGCACCTGTGGAAAAAAAACCCAGTCCCAAGACATCTTCTGCTGGACAATCAAACACTGAGCACATAAGGCTAACAAATTCTACTGACCTTTGCACCTGATTTTGGAAAGTGGTATATTTCCTCAGTTCCCATCTACTTCAGTGGGGATTGGGGTTGTTCAGTACCTCATAGGATCAAGACCTTTGCCCATAAACAACAAGCAGCCTGGTTTTATTATCTCTGCTCAGTTATATGGCACAATCTGTGATATTTGCACAGTCTGCTGTGATAAAGGAAAATATATGTGCCTGTCAGCATTTGACATTAAATGTCATACAAATCTAAAAACCTGGTATCCACATGCAAAGCAGTTTTTCACATTACCTGCTTAATACCAGACAGCAGAATTAGTAGTGATATCATTGCTTTTATTATTTAATGGAGCCTTGCCTAGGATTTTTATGGACTGCAGAAGTCTTATCTTTTTCACTTTATACAATTTCAGCTATCAATTACTGTATTATATCTCAGATAGTACAAATAATATGTCACAAATTTACATAGAGTTTCTTACTTTATGGATAGGCTCTCTATATAGGTGGCTATTACCCTTGCCTCTGCATACCCCCAAAGCTTCATGAATTGACTGATTTATTTTCTCAAAGCACCTGGGCGTTGAGAGAATGGTATTACTATTAGAGGAACAATGACATCAACAAGGGACCCTCATGTGTCCCTTGTGTCAACTATCATCGTTTTACCATTAGTAGAACTGTGAAAATCTATCCAAATGACCCTAACCGATGACCCTCACCCCAATTCTCAGGTCCCTGAGCCTGACAAGGTCGATGTGGAGATTGCGCCCTCTGGGAGCCCCAAGTGGCTCCAAGAGTAAGACAGCCCAGCCCAGGAGAGCACTCCCCGAAAGAGGTCAGGGGTTGATACCCAACACCACACCCCCAGCACTCCTTAGAGGACGTTGCTTCCACAGGGCCTAATGCTGAGAGTCCTAGTGAGGGTGCATGTCCTACTCCTGCAGGACTTGGCAGCTCTCTGAGTACAACTTGTACATCTCCTCCTCAGGGTCGTATTTTGATTCTGCCTCTGAGGATGAGTTGACAGAAGCCCTGCCTCAAGAGGCGGCATCCCCCAATTCAGTTAAAGTGCTTGCCTCCAGGGGGAGGTTCCCCATCCTAGAGGCAGAATCTGTTCCTGCTTCTGAAGAACCTCCCGGTGTTGGTTACTCTGCTGAATGCCTTACTGAATTTCTTGACCAGACCAAGCACCACTAGAAGGTTGCACAGCATATTCATAAATGGTTCCTAGAACCTGAGACATTTGTGCTTTCTGCCAAAGACAAAGCAGTAGTGCTGCACTCTACTCTGAGGATGCAGAGTTATAATTTTTGCCTACGCAAGCTCGCAAGTGATGCTGGGTGCCTGTTGTGTGGAGTACTGGCTGGCAAGTCGTAAGCCTGGTTTTTCCCTGTCCTACATGCCTGCTTCTCTGTTGTTTCTCTGTGTTCTTTTGGCTTTGCCTGTCCCGCTATCTACACCCTTCTACACCCCGTGCAAGAAATGTGCACTGACACATAATCAAGTCCACTGGCATGCTGCCTGGAGGGGCCATAACTTCCTGAGTCATGACACCTCCCTCATTGCAGGGGTCATGACCCTCTTGTGCTGCAGCGGTCCCTCCTGACTCGGCGGTAGCCCAACAAGTCATTTTTGGCCACCGGTTAACTGTTCATATCTTCTCAGCATAACATTGCCTCCTCCTAATTAATGTCTGTGCAGGCCACTGTTGGGCAAAAACAGACTGCCTTCTTTGAGACCCTGGCTGACTTTTTGTGGAGTGCAGCCAACGGTGACGACCTTCTCTTCCTTGGCAGGGACTTTAATTGCATGGCTGATGAGTGGCTAGACCAGAGAAGGCTGTCTTCCCCATCTGCCTTTGGCCTAGTAGCTATGAACTGCTTTGGAGGCATTGGACCTCATTGACGTTTGACACCATTTCTGCACTAACATGAGGCAGTACACTTGGCTGAAGGTGACCACTGATGGAATTGCTATGGCAAGACTTGACCACTTACACATCATCCAAGCATTGCCTGCCAGTCCTGCATGGCAGGTGCATTATTCCATCTGAACTCTCAGATCACAGTCTTATTTTATGTGAACTGAGTCTCTTTGGCAGATCGTGTCCCTGGGTGCCCTACTGGTGCTTTAACACCAGGTTGCTGCAGGATGCTCACTTCCATGACTGCTTTGCCTATTTATGGCAGACATGGGAGACTGTGAAAACCACCTTTTCCTCCTAGAAGCAATAGTGACATGTGGGAAAGGTGCAGATCAGAGCCTTCTGCCAGCAATACACTCAGCTGGCAACAAGTGAGCTCTGCTACCAGGTCTGGGGGTTGGAGGAGGATGTAGCAGATTTTGAGATGGCCCTACATGATGCTGGTGGTAACACAGGGCTATTTGGGAACCTTAAGCTTCCGAAGAAGCACCTGTGGGAGCTGGCGGAGGGCAGAGCCCAGAGTGTGAGGATTTGTGCCCGCTGCCAAGAATTGGCAGAGGCTGATGCCCTGATCCATTTCTTTTTCAACCTGGAAAGGTGGCAAGCCATGTGGAAAGTCATTGACCATGACAAGATTCTGGACAGCCAAATACTCACGGATTTTGTTGAGATCCAAAGTTATGCAGTCACCTTCTATCAGGACCTGTTTGCAGCTGACCCTCTCTGCTTGAAGTCCACTAAGCACTTACACAATGGCATCCCCAAGCTCTGCCCAATGCTGGCTGATGAACTTGATTGAGAGTTGTCCCTGGAGGAACTCATGATTGCAGGGAGGGGAGAGGGAGGGAAAGTGGTGGGGCTCACTTCAGGCAAAAGCCCAGGTCTCAACGGGTTGCCCGCTTAGTTTCATAAGGCTTTTTGGCCCCTTCTTGGCCCCTGCCTCTTGCGCATATTTCTTGAGAGCCTCACTGATAATATCTTGCCTGTCAGCTGTTGCTGAATAGTTCTTACCCTCCTAACAAAGACAGGGAACCTCAGCTGCATTAAGAACTGGCGGCCAGTATCCCTTCTGTGTGCTGACTACAAGATACTGGCCAAAGTCTTGGCCATTCGGATGTGTACTGTCATAGCCTCAGTCATCGGCCCTGAACAGAGCTCCTGTGTGCTGGGCACGACCATCTACGCCAATCTGTTCCTGCCTCATGACTTGGTGACAGCTTGGACCTATTTAGACTGAATATTGGGTTCACCTTCTCAGACCAGAAGAAATCCTTTGACAGGGTTGGTTACAGCTACCTTTTTCAGACCCAAGAGGCTTTTGGTTTTAGGTCTGTCTTCACCTCTGCCCTCTGGGTCCTGCACTGAGATGTTTCCAATCTTTTGAAAGTGATGGCACGATCTGTGCTCTGTTTCCAGCCCACAAGGGCATTCTCAGGTCTACCACTTCCGGGAAAGCTCTATGCTCTGGCCATTGAGCCCTTGCTTCACATGCTGCATTCTTCCATTGGTCTCTGGTTTGGTTGGTGGCCTGCCAGTTAGGCTGATGACATATGCAGACTACATGACCATTGTCCTTGGCATCTAGGATGATGTCTGGTCCCTGGTTGATTGTCAGCATGCTTATGAGTGCACCTGTTCAGGTCACATCAACTGGCCCAAGAGCAATGCCCTGCTCTTGGTGCATGGGCCGATCATTCCCCCCAGACCTGCCTGGGGGGGGGGGGGTCCCACCTGGTGTCGCAAGGGCCTTAAGGCCCAGGAGTTGTTCCTTGGAACATCAGTCTTCCCTGCCCAGGATTTGGAGGACCTTGGCCAGGAGGTGGAGAGGTGCCTGCAGCAGTGGCACTGGTGTGTGCCCAATTTCTTCTACCATGGGTGGATCCTCATTTTGAACAATTTGGCAGCTGCAACATTATGGCACCAGTGCTCTGTGTTGGACCCCAGCTGGACTTACTTGAGAAGCTTGAAAGACTGCTGGTGGATTTTGTTTGGGATGGATGCCATTGGCTCCCCTGAGCTGTTCTTTATCTGCTTACGGCTGAGGCAGATCAGGGCTTAGCTAACTCTCATCCAATCATGCATGGTTTGGCTATGCCATCTCTTGATATGGTCTGGTCAGACTGGCTGGCAGCCAAGGCTCTGGCTGCCTGGTTGGGCATGCATTTGGTCTACTGCGCCACTTACCTCTTGGGGGATGTGTGGGCCTCCCTCCCAGAGGAGGCAGCAGCTGCCATCAAGGACTACCTTTGAGCACAGTGGGTCATCCCTGCCAGGGATATCTTGGGAGAGCCCTTTCCACTACTGCCCATTGTCCTAGCTGTGGGTGGCAACCTGGGCAGTGGGCCTGGCACTTTGACTCTTCTCATGCCTCCTGACAGTGATGCTAGGGATCACTTTGATATGCTGCCCCAGGAAGCCCTGTACACATGGGTGGTTCATGTCCACCATGCTCATGTCCTTGCCACGCATCCTGACATGACATGGTGGCTGTGCCTAGTGACACCAGCACTTGTGTGGGTTTTCCCTGCACAGTGCATGCTTTATAAGCTACCCATAGCCAAATGGACCAGCAACCTCTAGTGGCGGTTGCTGCATGGGATACTAGCTACTGGCACTCTTGTCCATCACATGGATCTGGCTGTGTTGGAGGCTTGACCCTTTTGCTTGGGGGAGGTAGAAGAGGATTTATTCCATGCCTTTCTTGGGTGCCCCCAGCTGCTGTTGTTCTTTTCTGTCCTCAGTGCCTTGTTTGAGATGGTAGCCTTGGACCTCTTGGAGGTCACCTCTTTGTTTTCTTTTCTATACTGGACTGCTGAGGGAGAGGTATCTTCTGCCTGGCTATCTTTCTGCTTGGTCAGGCCAAGGTGGCCATCCTCAATGGCTGCAGGAACTGGCTTGTTGGGACCAGTTTGGATGACGCCCTGCGAGTCTTTCAGTTCTTGGTCTGGGTGTGCCTGTCACTGTAATTCAAACATGTGGTCCTCTAGCAGACAGTATCTGTCTTCCAGGCACATTGGGCCATTCAGGGGGTGCTCTGCAGTGTTGAGGATGGCCATTCGGTCCTCGCACTGGGACACTGCCCCCACCACCCCCGGGTACCAGCAAGAACCCTAGTGTATTGATGCAGTACTGGATATTTTTGTTTTAGACTGGGAGGCCAAAGCTTGTAGGTTGCAGGCCCAGGCTCTGCGTTCTGTACCTGGACCCCCGTGTGGACCATCCTCTGTTACATTATTACCTCCTTTTCCCCCTAATAAACGTTTATAAAAGTCAAAAGTCTGTCTTTCTGTCTGTCTTTCTTTCTTTGTCATGGAAGGAATTTGAATTGGATGTGATTCTGGCTGCATGCACTGCCAGCAGTAAATATTTCTTTAGTCATGGGGAAGTACATGAGCATCACAGGAAATCACAGGTACTCTGCTTTAATTTTACACTAATGACTTCTCATCTGAAATGGAGACATAGAAATGGTCAAGGACAACCTGAAATTGAATGATGGCTTGATTCTGATGCACCCAGACAACAAACTAGAGTGTTTCTTATAGCATTTATCCATCAATCCTTTTGAATTCTGGTGGGTTAGAATGTCTGATTAGGCTGTGTGACAACTGCCAAAGCTGATTACTTTGAAGAACTAAAGCCTTTACGCCTTGTGTTGTTTATCATAAAATGTAAGGGCAAGTCCAGGGAACTGGACAGACTTCATGTATCTATTACTTGTTTACTCCAAACCATGACAGGCTAATGAAGGACTCATTATACAAGTTTCTGAATCACTAATAAGCAGCCTGGTATCTGCATCTCTCTCAAAATACACAATGTACTTAAAACATGTGGTGGAAGGTCTGCACATAGTGCCAAGGCTGCCTTATGGCAGCTTACAAGCATGTTATATAATACAGAGCAAAGGGAAATCTCCCTCTTTTATCTTTCTTGACCTTTTGACAGAATTTAATAGTGTGTATGTCAAGAGCAGTAGGAAGTAATTGTGACAACAGGTACATTTTGCTGCCACTATTCTGACCTCCTCATCCATTTATAGTTTCTAGGGTATAGCCTGTCATCTGGTTTTCATGCTACTAGTTTTGCAGTTCCCCTTTCTTCATTGTTCTGCTAGTGTGTATGCAGTGCGTTAATTAATTATTAATTAACTATTTACCATTAAAACAAATGTAGTCATTTGCTCTCTCTTTCTTACTGAGAACACTTAGTTAAGTCTAGCAGTCTAAAATTATTTCTTTTTCCTAGTGCCTAGTAGATTCAATAAAAAAAACCAGACTCGTGATCAGTCTCTTTTGCCAGATGAACACAGCATGTTTTGGAGGCAGGGCTGCTTGCTGTAGTACCCCTGCCCAAACATCTGAAGTAATTTTCCTTTCATGGGTGTCCTTGATGATATTATTTCAATGCTAGAGTGAAAATTGTATTGTTTTCTCACTTCTAAAAATGTGTAGACTTCCAACATTGTTCTATTAGCATGATACAGCCTTGTCAGAAGTTAATTACAACTTGAATTAGGCATCCCTTAGCTTGGTTTTCAAGGAATCTGCTCGTGTCTGGAGTGGTGCTAGAGTTACAAATGACATTACTGCTTTACTGTACTACCTACATTAGATTTCAGCTAGACCTGTTAATCTGAAAGTTTCCAGAGCCTTAAACCTTATTAGAGAACAAAGCCTTTTAATCCTTATGACTCAGCATCTACCCTTCTCATCTCTCTGATTTGATTGGCATCTGTGGTTGAGAAAGCATTTATTCACTCTGTGCTTAAATTACAGAAATCTGACACCTCTCCAGGCAGTCAGAATCTGAGAGATTTTTCTTAAAGCCAATATCTCTAGACATACAGCAGTACAGCATCTTTCTGATACTCAGGGAATTATATTGTATTTTACATTGAACAGTACCTTGAAGTGGTCTATACACAGGCATCACATACAAGACAGTATTTACAGCACTTTTACATGGAAAAGGAACCTTACACAGGCTGGGTTCTGGTTACCGTAGAGACTGCCTCTCCTTCTCTATAATACTGGGGAAATTGGCATAATCTCAAGTTCTTGATATAGTTGGAAAGAGACAAGTATAAATGGCCACAAATCCATTAAGGCCAAAGAAATGTCTCATTTGCAGCAGCTAAAGATTTACTCATTATATTTTCAACAAGGTCTCTGACTGGAATTCACTTTCTTTGTTAATTCATTGTAGATTTTTTTATCTTAAAAATATGAGAATTGTCACAGCAGATGAGACCACTTATCCTGGCCAAATCTCCCACCTATCATAGAAGCTAGGATCAGGTGCTTCTGGAATCAGTTTTATATGCCTTATTCATTTTTAAATTTCTTGCATAACTGAGTCTGTTTCCCAACCACATAACATCTAATTATTTTAATCCTAGACATTAGTATTAGGAAGGAATTGGTGGAAAATCTGAAAATAAAGGGAACTTTGACAGTGATCACAATATGATAGAATTGATGAATGGGAAGAAAGAAGAACAGTAGAATAATTGTACTTCTGAGAAGGACTTTAACCAACTCAGAAAATGGGTACACAATTGCTGTGGGGGACCAATCTAAGGGCAAAGGAGTCCAAGAGAGTTATTTTTTTCTTAGAGAGGCAAAATTAAGGGACAAGAGCATGCTATTCTGTTGCAAAAGAAGGACACAAGCACAAAAAGAGAACCCCTTGGTTAAACAGTACATTCTTCAATGGCTCAAAATTTAAAAAGGAATCTCAGAAACTTGGCTATACTAGTAAGAATGGGTATAAAAGCATGAGAGAACACAATTTGAAAGCCAAAGGCACAAATTGAGCTACAGCTATCAAGTAATATAAAAGGCAAAGAAAATGATTATATAAATGTTAGAACAAGAGTAGGTCTCTTACTTACTAGGGAGAAGAAGTTAATATTGGCAAATGTAAAGGAGGCTACAATGTTCACTTGAGTCTTCACAAAAAAATTAACTATTCAATAATGAACAGTTATTTATTCCACTTAGCACGAGGGACAAGGAAAGATACTTTGGTTCAAATCAATTAGAACCAGATATTAGATATTACTAGGTTAGAAAAATATGTTATATATTACTTAGGAAGGCTAAATGTTTTCAAATCAGTATGGCCAAATGAGATTCACCACAGAATACTCAATTATATGAATTAATAGCAAAGCCAGAAAAACAGAAAAGGGCAAGTATCATGTCCATATTTAAAATGCAAAAAAGGGAAGACTCAGACACTTATACACCGGTCAATCTAACTTTGAGACCAAGAAAGATATCAAACAACTGATTTGTAAGCATGGCAAGGCATGCAGGGTGACAAGGAACAACCCATGAGGCTATAGTAAGAACAAGTCAGGCCTAACCAGTCTGATTTCCTTCTATGATAAGGTGACAGGCCTTGTGCAGAGGGGAAGAACAATGGATGTGATATGACTCAACCGTAATAAAGCTTTTAACACGGTATGTCCTGACATTTTTGGAAGTAAGCAACAATATGGCTGAAACGACTATAAGAGTAAATGTATAACTGACACATTCTCAAAGAGGGGTTATCCATAGCTCAGAATGGGACAGGGTATTAAGCGGGATCTCCTCGGTCCTGGGCTGGGTCTATACTGTTCAACATCTTCCTTAGTCACTAGGAGGGCAGAATAGGGCATACACTTAGTAAATTTGCAGATAATGGCAAGTTGGGAAGAACAGCACAGGCATTGGACCTAAAGTGAACTTAATACATAATAAAAAGGTCTGAAATGAATAGGACTGAATTTTATGAGGAATGGTATAATGTGCTATGCTTGGGAAGGAACTTTGTAAAAATACAAAACAGAGAATAACCACAGCACTGCAGAAAAGACCTGGAGGCCATGGGGTACTGTAAACTGAAACTGAGTCAATAGGCGTGCAATAAAAGCACACTAGGATGCATTAATAGGAGTGTTGCATGCACATCACAGGAAAGGATTCTTCCATTCTATTCAATGCCGGTGAGGTTTCACCTGAGCAGTGTGTATAGATATATACACTGTACATAAAAAAAACAGACAAATTGGAAGGAGCTTAGTGGAGAGCAACAAAAATGATCAGAGGTCTAGAACACATCATATAGTAAAAGCCTATTATTTAGGGCAGAAAAGTGAAGACTGAAGGGGAATTTAATAGCAGTCTTCAAATACAAAAATGTTTTTTATTAAAAGGATGTTGATCAATTGTTTTCTGTGGCCACAGGAGACAGGACAAGGAGTAATGGCTTAAATTGCAATGAAAGACATTTAGGTTAGAATTTAGGTAGAACTTTCTAACCATGAGGACGGTCAAGCATTACCTAGATTACCTAGAAAGAGAAGTTGTAGAATTCCATCTTTAGAAACTTTAAGTACAGGCTAGAGCAGTGATTCTCAACCGCGGTGCTGGAGCACCCTGGGATGCCTTGAGATTCTTTCAGGTGTGCTGTGGAGTACCATGCAATGTTAGTACTGTTAGGTGTGCAAATATTATTCACAACTTCACAAGATAAACTCCAGAGATTTCAAATAGGAATCCATAGTGTGAAAAACATTCTGACCTGTTGCGGACTTTCTATGCTCTCTGCAACAGAAGAATTGCTTTATGATTTTTCTGTAATCAAAAAAACAAATGAAACTGAATGGGTGGGATTTTCTGAGGGTGCTTTGAGTCTTGAAATGTTGAGAACCACTGAGATAGACAAACATTTTTCTCAGACAGTTTAGATAATGATGATCCTACCTTGAACAGGAGGCTAAATCAGTGGTTTTCTAAGGTCCCTTTCGGCCCTATTTTAATATGATTCCTAAAAGAAGAGCTAGAGCCAGACCACTTGAAAGATGCATATGTGATACATTTTTTAACATGCCTGGAGGTATGGAACTTAATGAATAGAGCAATATAGTCTTTGTTCATCACAGAAACACAACTAAAATAGGGGTAACATTGTATATCCAGTTTTTTATTGGTTATCTGTTTTACTGCATACACATGACTGACAAAGGGAAAGCAGTTGGGTCTGGGGCCAAGAACCCTAAAAATAATAACTTCAACTTTTATTTAGGTATATGGAGTCATTGTGGCTTTTGTTATGGGTAGGAATTCTCTTGTCAGCTACAGTAAGTCAGTTATGTGAAGCAGATGCCTCATTGGATACAGCTGGAATACTGGAATTAATGACCGGCACAGGCAACTGTTGATAGGATTTTCTCCCCACTCTCTGTACAAGTTATTCTTTGTCAGTCCACCAATTTGAAACAACACAGTACATCTGTCTGCCTAGAAGGTGGGTGGTACTTCAGCTTCCTTGACAGGCACCGTGCCCAGAAGACAGTGTTGCATGCTGGAATGTCTGCACATTCTGAAAAATACTGAAAACAAATTACCTGAACTAAAAAGTGCACCAGTATCACTGACCCCAGTAAACATGGGAGCTGAGGGCCACCTGGTGGAGAAAGGGGGTAGCCACAGTTTTCCTTGGGTTACTTATGAAGCAGGGACTAAACAAGAAAGCCACTAAGTAAATTACAGGGGTGTAGGTTGTAGCCGTGTTGGTCTAAGGAGGATGAAAGTGGAGAGATACCTGGGGAGTCAGCTGTCAGGCAAGTTATAATGTGTCGTAAATTCAATGTCTATATTTAGTCCATGATTTTTAGTATCCAGGAGATTGATGAAATGGAGTTCATAGGCTTGTCTCTGGGAAGTGTTTTGTAAGTTTCCTTTGAGGATCAAGACTGAGAGATTGGAGAGAGAGTGGTTTTCTTGTGAGAAATTTGCCTCCACAGGTAACTGGGTATTTCTGTCTTTGATAGATTTCCGGTGTGCGTTCATTCTGATGCGCAGTTGTTGTTTGGTCTCTCCTACGTATTTTCCATCAGGGCATTTGGTGTAGTGCAGCTGTAAGATCCAGGAATGCTGACGGCTTTGTTGTGTGGTGTAGTAATAGTGGGGGTGATGGAGATGTGTTGGCAGGTTTTGCATTTCTTGTCATGGCACGGTCTGGATCCTTTTGGTGTGTTCTGGGCTTGAGGAAGTTTGCTTCTG